>JAVGWW010000006.1:290000-890000 GCA_036924055.1 Leuresthes tenuis | reverse complement strand
AGCACTTAACACCTAATAAAACACCAACTTCTGCTCTAACAGCTTAATAAGAGAGTTTTTAAGGGTTTTTATTCACCTTTCTGTCCAGTTTTCATTCTAAGCCACGAAGCTGCCTCCAAATATCTCCATTTAAGGGGAATTTTAAGACTTTTATCTAACTATTGCTTAACCAAAGATTATTAAAGGCCACAGAGGAGAGTCCCCTGCATTGACTTTGGCATTGACATCGTGTTTGTTGATGCTGTCATTCAGCTAAGATGGAGGTTTGGTTTGCAGAGTATTGATGGTCAACGCTGAACTGTTCTTCTGCAGAGTCCTAGGTCGGCACTGTGCTGGTGGCGGCGTTTCCTCCATCGCCGTTCCAGTCCAAATAGGAGAAATATGCACTGGCACCATACACCAGAGTCACCACAGCGCCAAAGAACTGAGGAGAAAAGGCACAAAGAGGACGTTACGGCTCTTATTTTACACCCGGAAGCAGAGAAAAAGTCATAAATCACAGATATATTAGATCTTTGTGCACTCATATCTATTTACGCTTCCAGTTCCTTGTGATTTGAAAGCGTTTAACCATCAGCTAATGGCTCTTTATCTCCAGGAAAATGTTAGCGTCTCTCAATTTTTGTGCCCCGGAGACAGTAAAATCTGATAAGAGAAGCTGAGATATGAAGGGGTTCAGGGCTGTGGGTGTAGCTAAATGCTAAAAGCTGTAAATCAGGTGGACTTCAGTCTGAAAAAGCACATTAGTTGGTTTCCTCCATCCACCTGACTGTGGATGTCTCTGTCTTAAAGTTTCTTTGTTATATCTGTGAATAACTCAACTTTAATTGGATATTTTTAGTCGTACTCTGTCTCTCACATGCTTTTATCTCAGGTGTCTGCAGCTGCTGAAGCTCAGATGAGCAGAAACACGCCCCACCACCAGTTAAAACTATGATGAATGACTGTTTTCTGCTTTGTTTGTCTGTTACAGGTTCATTATCGGACTGTTTTCTGCTTTGTTTGTCTGTTACAGGTTCATTATCTGACTGTTTTCTGCTTTGTTTGTCTGTTACAGGTTCATTATCTGACTGTTTTCTGCTTTGTTTGTCTGTTACAGGTTCATTATCCGACTGTTTTCTGCTTTGTTTGTCTGTTACAGGTTCATTATCTGACTGTTTTCTGCTTTGTTTGTCTGTTACAGGTTCATTATCTGACTGTTTTCTGCTTTGTTTGTCTGTTACAGGTTCATTATCTGACTGTTTTCTGCTTTGTTTGTCTGTTACAGGTTCATTATCTGACTGTTTTCTGCTTTGTTTGTCTGTTACAGGTTCATTATCGGACTGTTTTCTGCTTTGTTTGTCTGTTACAGGTTCATTATCTGACTGTTTTCTGCTTTGTTTGTCTGTTACAGGTTCATTATCTGACTGTTTTCTGCTTTGTTTGTCTGTTACAGGTTCATTATCTGACTGTTTTCTGCTTTGTTTGTCTGTTACAGGTTCATTATCGGACTGTTTTCTGCTTTGTTTGTCTGTTACAGGTTGATTATCTGACTGTTTTCTGCTTTGTTTGTCTGTTACAGGTTCATTATCTGACTGTTTTCTGCTTTGTTTGTCTGTTACAGGTTCATTATCTGACTGTTTTCTGCTTTGTTTGTCTGTTACAGGTTCATTATCTGACTGTTTTCTGCTTTGTTTGTCTGTTACAGGTTCGTTATCTGACTGTTTTCTGCTTTGTTTGTCTGTTACAGGTTCATTATCTGACTGTTTTCTGCTTTGTTTGTCTGTTACAGGTTCATTATCTGACTGTTTTCTGCTTTGTTTGTCTGTTACAGGTTAACTATCCGACTGTTTTCTGCTTTGTTTGTCTGTTACAGGTTCATTATCTGACTGTTTTCTGCTTTGTTTGTCTGTTACAGGTTCATTATCTGACTGTTTTCTGCTTCGTTTGTCTGTTACAGGTTCATTATCGGACTGTTTTCTGCTTTGTTTGTCTGTTACAGGTTCATTATCTGACTGTTTTCTGCTTTGTTTGTCTGTTACAGGTTCATTATCTGACTGTTTTCTGCTTTGTTTGTCTGTTACAGGTTCATTATCTGACTGTTTTCTGCTTTGTTTGTCTGTTACAGGTTCATTATCGGACTGTTTTCTGCTTTGTTTGTCTGTTACAGGTTCATTATCGGACTGTTTTCTGCTTTGTTTGTCTGTTACAGGTTCATTATCTGACTGTTTTCTGCTTTGTTTGTCTGTTACAGGTTCGTTATCGGACTGTTTTCTGCTTTGTTTGTCTGTTACAGGTTCATTATCTGACTGTTTTCTGCTTTGTTTGTCTGTTACAGGTTCATTATCTGACTGTTTTCTGCTTTGTTTGTCTGTTACAGGTTCATTATCTGACTGTTTTCTGCTTTGTTTGTCTGTTACAGGTTCATTATCGGACTGTTTTCTGCTTTGTTTGTCTGTTACAGGTTAATTATCTGACTGTTTTCTGCTTTGTTTGTCTGTTACAGGTTAATTATCTGACTGTTTTCTGCTTTGTTTGTCTGTTACAGGTTCATTATCTGACTGTTTTCTGCTTTGTTTGTCTGTTACAGGTTCATTATCTGACTGTTTTCTGCTTTGTTTGTCTGTTACAGGTTCATTATCTGACTGTTTTCTGCTTTGTTTGTCTGTTACAAGTTCGTTATCTGACTGTTTTCTGCTTTGTTTGTCTGTTACAGGTTCGTTATCTGACTGTTTTCTGCTTTGTTTGTCTGTTACAGGTTCATTATCTGACTGTTTTCTGCTTTGTTTGTCTGTTACAGGTTCATTATCTGACTGTTTTCTGCTTTGTTTGTCTGTTACAGGTTCATTATCGGACTGTTTTCTGCTTTGTTTGTCTGTTACAGGTTCATTATCTGACTGTTTTCTGCTTTGTTTGTCTGTTACAGGTTCGTTATCGGACTGTTTTCTGCTTTGTTTGTCTGTTACAGGTTCATTATCTGACTGTTTTCTGCTTTGTTTGTCTGTTACAGGTTCATTATCTGACTGTTTTCTGCTTTGTTTGTCTGTTACAGGTTCATTATCTGACTGTTTTCTGCTTTGTTTGTCTGTTACAGGTTCATTATCTGACTGTTTTCTGCTTTGTTTGTCTGTTACAGGTTCATTATCGGACTGTTTTCTGCTTTGTTTGTCTGTTACAGGTTAATTATCTGACTGTTTTCTGCTTTGTTTGTCTGTTACAGGTTAATTATCTGACTGTTTTCTGCTTTGTTTGTCTGTTACAGGTTCATTATCTGACTGTTTTCTGCTTTGTTTGTCTGTTACAGGTTCATTATCTGACTGTTTTCTGCTTTGTTTGTCTGTTACAGGTTCATTATCTGACTGTTTTCTGCTTTGTTTGTCTGTTACAAGTTCGTTATCTGACTGTTTTCTGCTTTGTTTGTCTGTTACAGGTTCGTTATCTGACTGTTTTCTGCTTTGTTTGTCTGTTACAGGTTCATTATCTGACTGTTTTCTGCTTTGTTTGTCTGTTACAGGTTCATTATCTGACTGTTTTCTGCTTTGTTTGTCTGTTACAGGTTCATTATCCGACTGTTTTCTGCTTTGTTTGTCTGTTACAGGTTCATTATCTGACTGTTTTCTGCTTTGTTTGTCTGTTACAGGTTCATTATCTGACTGTTTTCTGCTTTGTTTGTCTGTTACAGGTTCATTATCTGACTGTTTTCTGCTTTGTTTGTCTGTTACAGGTTCGTTATCTGACTGTTTTCTGCTTTGTTTGTCTGTTACAGGTTCATTATCTGACTGTTTTCTGCTTTGTTTGTCTGTTACAGGTTCATTATCTGACTGTTTTCTGCTTTGTTTGTCTGTTACAGGTTCATTATCTGACTGTTTTCTGCTTTGTTTGTCTGTTACAGGTTCATTATCCGACTGTTTTCTGCTTTGTTTGTCTGTTACAGGTTCATTATCTGACTGTTTTCTGCTTTGTTTGTCTGTTACAGGTTCATTATCTGACTGTTTTCTGCTTTGTTTGTCTGTTACAGGTTCATTATCTGACTGTTTTCTGCTTTGTTTGTCTGTTACAGGTTCGTTATCCGACTGTTTTCTGCTTTGTTTGTCTGTTACAGGTTAACTATCCGACTGTTTTCTGCTTTGTTTGTCTGTTACAGGTTCATTATCTGACTGTTTTCTGCTTTGTTTGTCTGTTACAGGTTCATTATCTGACTGTTTTCTGCTTTGTTTGTCTGTTACAGGTTCATTATCTGACTGTTTTCTGCTTTGTTTGTCTGTTACAGGTTCATTATCCGACTGTTTTCTGCTTCGTTTGTCTGTTACAGGTTCATTATCTGACTGTTTTCTGCTTTGTTTGTCTGTTACAGGTTCATTATCTGACTGTTTTCTGCTTTGTTTGTCTGTTACAGGTTCATTATCTGACTGTTTTCTGCTTTGTTTGTCTGTTACAGGTTCATTATCTGACTGTTTTCTGCTTTGTTTGTCTGTTACAGGTTCATTATCTGACTGTTTTCTGCTTTGTTTGTCTGTTACAGGTTCATTATCTGACTGTTTTCTGCTTTGTTTGTCTGTTACAGGTTCATTATCGGACTGTTTTCTGCTTTGTTTGTCTGTTACAGGTTCATTATCTGACTGTTTTCTGCTTTGTTTGTCTGTTACAGGTTCATTATCTGACTGTTTTCTGCTTTGTTTGTCTGTTACAGGTTAATTATCTGACTGTTTTCTGCTTTGTTTGTCTGTTACAGGTTCATTATCTGACTGTTTTCTGCTTTGTTTGTCTGTTACAGGTTCATTATCTGACTGTTTTCTGCTTTGTTTGTCTGTTACAGGTTCATTATCGGACTGTTTTCTGCTTTGTTTGTCTGTTACAGGTTCGTTATCTGACTGTTTTTGCATATTTAACCTCTTTCTGTGGGTGAGTTGGTGTGAGAGGTGTTGGCTTCTTACCGAAGCGGCTGCTATGTGTCCGTAGAAATAAGCAAAGTGCCTCACAGTCGCTGCGTTAGTCAGGAAAGCGGTGAGATAGAGAACCGTGGCGACGCCATTATACACCATCACCTATCAGGAGAGGAGAAACACACACATTAGGTCACATCTTTTATTCTTTTCCACTTTTACAAATCCTTCGGGTTTTGATGCCTCCCAAGTTGAGTTATATTCAAATCATTATTGTTCTCTGACAGTAAAAATGTCAGTTTCCTTTATTCTCTGTGCTCACGCACCATATTTCAGATGCACAATGACTTAAATTCCAGTTACATCTCATGAAAGAAGACTTTATTCTCCCTTCCAGCTCATCACACATTGACATTTTCTCTATTTCAAGCCAAACTATGAGTTTAATGTTAACAACCAACCAAACAACAAGTTAAAATGGGATAAAACAACTCATATCCATGTCAATTTTTAGTTTAAAGTAAGCTCTTGGCTGGTAGCAGTTACTAAACCTGCAGGAATCTATTGTAAGTTGATTTAATAACTGTCACGATCTACATTCTGTTCCATGTCGTGTCGTCATTTCCTGTTTTATTTTGAAAAGTCATTGATCTTCTCCTCTCGTTTCAGGCGTCTGATTGTCTTCCCTGATTCCCAAAGTGTTTCCACCTGTTCCCTTTGGTCCCTCATGTGTTTAAATAGTCTGTTTCTCTTGTCTTGTCACCAGTTTGTGTCTCTTTTGAGTTTCATTACCAGCCATCTGTCTGTCCTCATGTCCCACAGAAACCAGGAGCCTGCAGCGAGCGTTTCTCCTTTATTTTTGTATTTGTTAACCTTCAGAGCTCTTTTTTTGCCTCCTTTCAGTTGTTTCATGCCTCTTTGGGGTAATTTTATGTCTCATACATGTTTCTTTGTGTCTCTTGTGTCATCAGTGTGTGAATTTTAGTTGTTATTTTGTTCTAGTGTAAATGATTTGTCTCACGTTTGTCCATAGCCACAGTTTATCTATTGTAAGTTTCATAGCCTTGTGTGTTCCTCCATTTTTAAGGAGAGATTTTTGTTCTAACCTGTCCATTAAAGGAGAGTTTTAAGTTAAAGTTAAATTTTCATAGAGCCTCTGTTTTGGAAGTGCGTCTTTTGTTTTATTCCGCCTCATTAGGAGAGTTTTGTTAACTATTCATAGCCTTTCTGTTTTCCTCCCAGTGTGGAGAGTTTTATGTCTTGTTAAATTTCAGAGCTGCTCTCCTTCTCCTCCACAGATACGGAGGAGAGCGCTTAGGGGTTTCATAGCCTTTTATTTTGTGTGCTTATAATAAACCTTCTGAACCCAGAGACCCTGCATCTGTGTCCTAAGTCCCTCGAAGTACCTGACATACATATTGACATTTTCTCTATTTCAAGCCAGACTATGAGTTTAATGTTAACAACCAACCAAACAACAAGTTAAAATGGGATAAAACAACTCGTATCCATGTCAATTTTCTTTTTTAAAACAGTTTTAATTAAACATGACAGTTTTTTTTCCCTACCGTCATCAACCAGGGGACAAAAACCAGCCTCCGTGGGACGTTGAACAGGATCATGAAGAAGAGGATGGTGGTGAGGAGCCACAGAGTAACGGCCACAAACATCACCCAGCCATAGGCTGGCACCCTGGTGTAGTCTGAGCCGGCTATCAGCGCCCAGTGGAGCAACCCCAGCAGCTAAAGAGGTGAGACAGACCGAGTAAGGTGGAAAAGCAGCATTAAAGACATTTTAAAACCCAGTGGGGTGAGGATACGAACTGATCCCCTTTACCTCAGACAACTGCATGCTAATAAAAAGCATTCCTGCATCCTAAAGCAATATTATCACATATGATCGGTACTTATATAGTGCCTATAAGAACATTTATTGTCCTCTTTCTGTGGAAAAGAGCAAAAGCTCACCGCAAAAACTAGCTGATGCAGTGTTTATTATTATTGGGAGCTTATGTTACGTTTAAATATTCATGATAAGTCTTCATAAGCTGATTTACTGCTGTTCTTAAAGTGCTAAAGAGCTAAATATTTCTTTAAGAATAGGAGCTCATCTTAAATTTCAAGGCAGCAACACATCTTAAAAAAGTCCAGCAAGAAAAAGCTATAAAGAAGCAACAAGAGGAACGTTTTTAAACCAACTGGTTGGAAACAGATCAGTAAAGAGCACCTCAGAGTGGCAGAGACTCTCAGAGGCTCAGCAATCTGCAAAAATATGCATCTATAATGAGGTTTGTAACAGAATTATAAAGAATACAGTACATATTATCACTCAAAAAATCTAAATTTGAGTTAAACACTGCAATATGAGTCAGATTACAAAGATCTTTGTGCTTTATGAAGAAAGTAGAGACAATATAAATAGAAAGAATAGCTAAAAAGTCCTGAAATGTTCCTTTAACTCAGTCAGTTTTATTGTTATTGTCTATATAACCTTAGAATAAAATGTCACCATAACAGACTGAGAGACTCAGACTGAAGCCACACAGGGCTTCTCCATTTTCCTCCATGCTTCAGGCCTGAAAGAACAGTCCATCATGTATGCAGAGCTCCTGTTTCACTTTGATACGAACACTTGGGCTTTTAAAGATGACCTTTATAAGGCAGCTATCTTAATAAGAGTGCCTGTTCTGCACAGCAGGAACAGCAGATTAAAAAAGTTAATATGAAACTGTTATAAACAGATTATCGTCATGCTTTTTAAAAGTTTTTAAAAACCAATTAGGACTCAGTGGACTCTGAACAGCAGATATGACCAACCTTTTACTGCTTTGTGCCATAAAACAGTCTCAAGTGGGTGAAACGCTGAGTGAGATAAGCCTTGAATTCCAACGTTTGTCCCAGTTTGCAGGTGGATTTTATGACTTATGACTGATGAATATTACATGAGGAGCTGGAGGACTGAAACTGGAGACTAATCGCTGTTTCACGAATTAAACACTGAAGGCAAACGACTGCATGTAGATAAAAAGACACTTTTGGTCTCTTTGTTCTGTACTTTTGTATTTAAATGATTTATCTTTTGGCTACAGGATGCAAATAAACAGTTTATTACTGTTAAATTGTACACAATACAGTTAATTCTGTTATTTCTTGATATAATTTGCATGTTTTACTCTTCAGATTGTGTTGTAAACTTGTCATTTTGCACTTATATTGAGCTGCTTTGTACTGTAAAAACCTGGCATCATAAACAGTTTCCGAGCTGGATTTATATGATTGAGACACACTGAGTGAAGCATCCACACCTTTCCCTTTTATTTCATCCAGTTAAAGGTGTTGGAACAGATTTAGCACTTATCTACCAGGGTTTCTTCCTGTTGTTACTTTGAATAAAAGCTTCTGCTGAATGACTAAATACAGAGAAAATGTACTGGTGCTGCTAAGTAATTAAGCCCAAATAATGGAGGAAATTTAGTTGATAAACCCTTTAATTCTGCCCCGTAGGTCACATGGAACAGAGCGGCTGCATTTAAACCGATGGAGGATGCCTGAGAGGATTTATATCGATGCTCATCTACACCAACAAAGGTCAAAGGTCAGTTATTAGGAGCCAGAAAGTTCGAATAATGACGGCAGCACTTAGAAATAATCTCTCAAAAGCAAAACTCTGCTATAATAATCTTTATTATTTAGCTTTCTCATCCATCAGGTGCTTTTCTTAAAGAGACCCACACTCTTACAGGAGCATTCGGCTGTTAAAGAGACCAAAACAGAGCTAAAAACAGGCTGAATATCAGACTTGGTTTGGTCAGGTTTCCAGAAACTTGAATCCAAATGAATTCTGCAGCAGCTCCAGGTGTGAAACTTGCCTCCATTTTACTTTTATTTTATTCCTCATACAGCGTTGAGTTGATTTACATCCAAGTCGCCAACGTCAAACTGCAGATTTAGGAAGCTAATAAAGGCAGAGGTCAGAGTTCATTCTCTTTTATGGCCCTGAGGCCTAACCCTAAGCCTGTTTTAAATTACTCACTAACTTGTTTTACAGTCATGAGGTAATATTCACTTCCTATTAACCTTTTGGACAGTGTGAGTCCATTATATCTGATTCTGCTTCAGAGTAACAAATAAACTCATATTTAAGTTGATAAGGTGCCACCTGTTCTTGCCATTTGTAAAATAACTGTTAAAAATGACTAAATTAAGCTTAAATAAGCCCTGAGCAAATAGATACAACCCTGGATACAACGGATATAAAGATCCTTTTCATGAAAGTTCTGTAAATTACAACAAAAATTGAAGTAAACACGAGTTCAAAGCAAATTACTTTTGATGTATTTACAAAAATTTAGACAAATCTACAGAATATAATAGCAGCAACACGTGAAAAAGTTCAGAAAGAGGCAAAGAAAGTTTATGGAATGAACAAGCAGCACCGAAGTGGTCCAGGTGAAGGTGTCTGGGTGTAAAGGGGGGGGGGTTTCCACTGAAGGCTTGCTGCTTTGGACCAAACTCTTTGAGGGGATCATCGATCAGTTGAATAAAAATGATTATATATCTATATGCAAAGCTGAAAAGAAGCCTTTCAGCAGCTACTGAGCACAATAAAGTGAGAAGATTAGGAGAGTTTAGGTAAATCTCACGAGCCAGAGGTATGAAAGACCATCCAGGCTGCTGTCAGTTAAAGGCACAGGTGCTGAAGCCATCTATTGATCCATTATCTGAGACTTATCCCGGACCAGGTCAGAGGTCACCGGCTCCCCATCCACCTCCAGCTCCTTCACAGGACTGTGGAGACTGGATAGTGTATAATTGCCACCTTTTGTGTGGGAGATCTGGGTTCAAATCCCCTGAATGATAGATACTGTCTCCAGTAGGGTCCTTAGGCCAGACCCCCTTCCCCTCTCTGCCTATCTGTAAGTCATTTTGGATAAAAGCGTCTGTTAAATACATAAAAACATAACTGCTGAGCTGCTCTAAAGTCAGCCAGGATATAACTCCTGGGCCTGCAGAAACCATCTGAAGGCTGTATTTACAGCTCATTTACAGCTCATTCCCTCAGTCACTACTCAAAGCTGGTGACCATAAGCGAGGGCTGTAAAATAAATCAACAACTTCGTCCCTTTACAACAGACTGGTTCAGCAGTGATGCATTCAAGGACCTTTTTAAGGAGAGACATGTGTTCCCAGTGCTTTCGGTCCATATCTATCTCCCACTTTTCCTCCAAACTATGTTCTAAATGTCCAATTTTTCATATATAAATAAAGAATTGTAGATAATGCACTCAACCATTTTGTTTTTCTTGGACCCCCCCATGTCTAAACCATGGTTACGCCCTTGGATCTCCCTCTTAAAATGTGTGGAGTAGAATCAGCTCTAATGGACCCAGATTCCTCTTAAAAAACTGGAGGAAACTGTGTCCAAAACAGTTCAAAAGTCTGATTAAAAGAAGTATAACAAGCTTTTCTAATTAGAACGGAGTTCTGAGGAGACTGAAAACCATTTCAAAGGCTCAAAACGAATTAATAATACGTTTAAGTTTGTGTTGCAGCTTGGAAAACTTTCCCGTAAATCAGGTTTGTAAAATGGGTTTGAATCTTATCTCGGTGGTTAAACAAAGCGCTGCTATCGGCACATAAAACAGGGTCAGCTGACAGCCGGGTGACAGCCGGGTGGTGCACGCTGAACATTAACTACAGCAGCTGTAGTCTGTCCTGGAAGCCTGAGCTGGAGCAGCTTTAGTGTAATAATGGGAGGGAACGGCGGGTCACGTGTCCTCTGTGTGGACCACAGCGAATGCATCTCTATAGAGGGGAAACCCGGACAAAACGCTGCTCTTTGCTGCTTCCAGCCTCTTTTTCTTTATTTAACGATAGATAAACTGACATTAAAGGTGCAAAAAGACGGCTTGTTGACACACATTCAAATTCCGTATCACCAGAGGAAGAGTGCAAATATTTTTATGGCAGCCATATACCTGATAGGAAGGCTTAATATAAAGTGTAGCCTCCCTTTAAATAATTAAAGGATCACCTGGATGACAGATTCTCTTTATAACAGTTAAATATGACATTAAAGTTAGATTAAAAACTATCAGTGGACCAAATATGATACGAATTTAGTTTTATTTTGGGGTTTATTAGCAAAAATGTGTTCAATACTCATTATTTATCTGATAATCCTGCATTATTTCAGCATCTCTTTCCCCTTCTGTCTGATTTTGTCTCTTTTTTTCTTTAAATAAACATAAACACATACGCCCAGCCTGCTCTGATTGGTCAATAAGCTCCAGAATAAATTAATCAAATTCATTTTTAGACTTTTTAGAAACAAAATGGCCACTTTTAGTTATCATACTGCTCAAAAGACTAGATTCTGATTCACCTCAAAGACTTCTGAGGAAATATCAGACAATTTTAGTCAATTAAGAGGGTTTTTAAAGAAGAACTGAGGCAAATCGGAGCCCAATTTTGATGTTTTCACACCAATATGCACCATAAACGAGTCAATGTCCTGCTTTTATACAGACTAACAGTTTACTAAAGGTTTTATTTCCAATCCTACTTTGAGTCAGCGCTCTTCTTCTTGGTTTAATGATGGTTATTTTAGTTGAAATCATGAATCTAACTATAAATTCACTACATTTTATTGATAGAAATTAGGAAAAAAGGAAATATATCTCAATTGGGCTCAAATAAGACCAAAAACAAGGATAAAGACATGGATTTAAATGTTTTTAGCTCCAACTCAACCAGATCAAAGGTAATTAAAGGATCACCTGGATGACAGATTCTCTTTATAACAGTTAAATATGACATTAAAGTTAGATTAAAAACTATCAGTGAACCAAATATGATACGAATTTGGTTTTATTTTGGGGTTTATTAGCAAAAATGTGTTCAATACTCATTATTTATCTGATAATCCTGCATTATTTCAGCATCTCTTTCCCCTTCTGTCTGATTTTGTCTCTTTTTTTCTTTAAATAAACATAAACACATACGCCCAGCCTGCTCTGATTGGTCAATAAGCTCCAGAATAAATTAATCAAATTCATTTTTAGACTTTTTAGAAACAAAATGGCCACTTTTAGTTATCATACTGCTCAAAAGACTAGATTCTGATTCACCTCAAAGACTTCTGAGGAAATATCAGACAATTTTAGTCAATTAAGAGGGTTTTTAAAGAAGAACTGAGGCAAATCGGAGCCCAATTTTGATGTTTTCACACCAATATGCACCATAAACGAGTCAATGTCCTGCTTTTATACAGACTAACAGTTTACTAAAGGTTTTATTTCCAATCCTACTTTGAGTCAGTGCTCTTCTTCTTGGTTTAATGATGGTTATTTTAGTTGAAATCATGAATCTAACTAAATTCACTACATTTTATTGATAGAAATTAGGAAAAAAGGAAATATATCTCAATTGGGCTCAAATAAGACCAAAAACAAGGATAAAGACATGGATTTAAATGTTTTTAGCTCCAACTCAACCAGATCAAAGGTAATTAAAGGATCACCTGGATGACAGATTCTCTTTATAACAGTTAAATATGACATTAAAGTTAGATTAAAAACTATCAGTGAACCAAATATGATACGAATTTGGTTTTATTTTGGGGTTTATTAGCAAAAATGTGTTCAATACTCATTATTTATCTGATAATCATGCATTACTTCAGCATCTCTTTTCCCCTTCTGTCTGATTTTGTCTCTTTTTTTTCTTTAAATAAACATAAACACATACGCCCAGCCTGCTCTGATTGGTCAACAAGCTCCAGAATAAATGAATCAAATTCATTTTTAGACTTTTTAGAAACAAAAGGGCCTCTTTTAGTTATCATACTGCTCAAAAGACTAGATTCTGATTCACCTCAAAGACTTCTGAGGAAATATCGGACAATTTTAGTCAATTAAGAGGGTTTTTAAAGAAGAACTGAGGCAAATCGGAGCCCAATTTTGATGTTTTCACACCAATATGCACCATAAACAAGTCAATGGCCTGCTTTTATACAGACTAACAGTTTAATAAAGGTTTTATTTCCAATCCTACTTTGAGTCAGTGCTCTTCTTCTTGGTTTAATGATGGTTATTTTAGTTGAAATCATGAATCTAACTAAATTCACTACATTTTATTGATAGAAATTAGGAAAAAAGGAAATATATCTCAATTGGGCTCAAATAAGACCAAAAACAAGGATAAAGACATGAATTTAAATGTTTTTAGCTCCAACTCAACCAGATCAAAGGTAATTACAGGATCTGCTTTATTCTCAAAGATTTATGACCTCACAGCTTGGTTCAGAGCACCAACTTTGGTCATATTATATACAGCAAAGTCCATGAAAGGCCTATTAAATGTGTTATAAAGTCACAATAATACTTTTTTATTTCTCTGAATGATTTGTTATTAACAGACAACTGAACTGCATTTTAAAGTATTTGAATTACACCAACCTTCTTGTGTCTTAATACGTATTAAACTGAAGAGAACCACACAAATCCATCCCAAACATTCATTTAGCACAGTTTGTAATTTGTCATTTATGATGAGAAACTTTCAGCTTCCAGTCTCTACATTAAATATAAACAAAAGGCTTCAAGGCTCAAAGAGTAAAGCTGATTCAGAAGAGTCTTAAAGAGTCTTAAACCTACATTTTTGGATGAATCCACTTCTTTATATTCGGTTTATGGCCATAAAACCAGATTCTGTGAGAGCTGCTGGTTTAACTCAGGAGTTTATCTATAAGTTTAAACCAGAATCTGACCCAGAAAAAAGACTTCTTTCTATCTCACTGGGATTAAAACGTAGCGTAAATAGAAGTTTGACATCTCTCCGGCCAAAGGGAAAACAAATAAAGATAAAGTTTGGCCTAATTAGCTGCACAGCATGCAGATACTTTCTATTATTGGAAGAGAAATCCACTAAATGAATGGAAACCAAAACATTTCAGGCTCCAGCTGAAGCTGCTTGTATTCCCTCTTGGATCTGGAAACTTAACCTTAACTTAACTTAAACTTAAACTGACTTTTTCAGGTGTTAATATGTGTAACCCTGAGAAAAACTACAGAAATACAGCCTTTTGGGCAGCTTGGAAGCAGTGTTTGCTGTGGTAAAGAACCGACTCTTTGGACTTTGTAACCTCCGCTTCACCCACATAAAACACACTGAAAGAACGGTTTCTCATGCTCGAAACGGTGGAAAACACCTCAATTCGAGACAGTTTATGCAGAGTTATGCACTTTAGAGCAGCTGAAACTACACCTCAGTTACTTCTATTCGCGCCACATTTGCTAAAAACTCGAGTTTTTAAACTCATCGAGTGTTTTTTCCTCTTTAAAATGACCGTATTCTATAAAGGTTTGAGTGTTTTTGGCTTTTTGAACTGGAGAAGAAGGCAGAAAACAGCTGGAGTAGAGACAGAAGCCTTAACAGTGAGGCTGGCACATACTATTTCAATCATCATGAGGATGGCGGGGACGCTGCGGATAAAGGACATGTCCATCATGGTGGTGGCGTTGGCAGCCATCCCGCGGAGTCTGCTTCCCCCGTGCTGGGAGCTCTGGGAGCTGGGGGAGCTGGTCTCTGTCGTGACCTTGGACGGGAAGTCTGCCATGATCCCACAGCTGATCCCAAGGCGATTCTCTCAGAAACGGCAACGACAAACTCCTCAAGGCAAGGATTCGGCCTCGGAGTAAAAGGTTTTCACGACTCTTAATCTTCTAATTCTAGTTAAAGTCGCTTCCAAAGTCCTAAATAAGGAAAAAGCAGGAGATCCTTGTGGTTAGACCTCAGATGTCCATCTGCCAGTCCTCCCACCTGCACTGACAGATGTCTAATGGTGGCGTTGAGTCTCTCCTTCCTTCACTCCCCCCCCCACACATATATATGAAGTGTTTCATTATCTCCTCCCTGTCCACCGGTACTTCGGTCTCTCTCTGTTTCACCGTCTCTGGCACCTCCCATAAAGCTCTGAGGCCGCTCACCTGGGTGACTCAGTAACATATCTGACAACTGGGAGGATAAACCGAGGATAAACCGACTCACTGGCGCCCTCTGGCTGTAAGAGACTCACTTTGGGAATTAACTGTGTTGTTTCAAAGTAAAACTTCCTTTATCCTCATTTCTTTTCTTCTGTAAAGCTTTAAAGCACTTTGGGTCGACTGTGTTGAGTGTTAAAGGCTAAATGAGCAGTGCTGTGATGAGTTAAATCTTATATGGATCATTTGAAGGCAAAAGAAAATGTAGAAATCGAAAGTAACCATTTAATCGTGTGAAAATAAACCCTCTTTTAGTAATAAGAACTCATCTGGTCCTCACAAGATCTTACAATTAGATAAATAAAACCGAACTGATAAATTTCCTGCAAATGTTTCGATAAACTTACGACAGCTGGTCTATTTAGAGAAGAAAGTAGCATGAAAATAATATTATTTCTGCATATTTTATCATTTATATAGTTTCTACAAGGTTATTTTTCAGGTTTTTGTTAAACATTAGTTTGAAATTGACCATCTTTTATCCTCATCCTGTCTTGGAGGTGACCTGATTCACTTTTACTCCAGTAGGAATGAGTTAGAATAGACTAGAACAGCCTTTTATTGTCTTTTCACTGGAGGAAGGTGCTCCTGCAGAGCCGTCCTGCACCACTGTGGTGGGAGAGGATTCAGGGATGTTTGGAGGCAGGGTGTGAGGGTCTCCTGGTTTTCCTGAGGCAGCAGGAGGTGGAGAAACAGGATTAAACCCACACCTCCACCCTGGAGGAACACAGCAACTTGAATATGACACTTTTACCCACTTAGCTATCCTGGGGTACAGTAAAATAAAAGATTATCGTCTTTTCCTAAACTCTTTGACCTTGTTGGAAAGCATCATGGGTGCAAGAAATCCAGCCTATGACTTTTCCTGTTGCTGTGATGTGGGTCTGCAGCTCTAAAGCTACAAATGTGCAACAAACATTAAGCAAAAATGGCTTTGGATGCTTTGGAAAAAGTGTTTTTAAAATAAATTGATCTTTTCTTTTATATTTTAGAGGATTTGAAGAACTCTGCTCAGAAACTTCTGGTGCATTTCTCTTAATTAGGAATCTTCCTGAGCAAAAAAAGCCTATTAAACCGGATCCCTGAACTCTTATAAAGTTTCCTATGCATGCTGGACACAAACTGGAGCTGCGTTTCTGCAGATTTTCAGCTCGGCCCCTGCTGTTTTCAGCCTGAACCTGAAGGCTCCATGTTAAGAAGCAGCTTTTAACTTTTAAGAAGTGAAAAGAAAAAGGCAAAGTTACATCAAGCACACTTTATTCAGGACTCAGTTCAGGACAAAGTCACAGAGGAATTAAGGAAGATCTATAAACACGATCCACTCTCATTTAAATATCGGAAACATTCTCATCGGATCTCATTAATCAGATTTCACCTTCAAATAAAAACATTGAAAACAAAATGATGGTGAAACAACAGCAGAAACGGCTCCCAGTGCCATCCTCAACATGTCAAATAAAGCATGAATTCAAGCATTCACAAGCTCCCTGGCAGCAGAAACAGCTCACTGCAACGCAGCAAAGTGATTACGCCACATAAAAGATGCTTTTATTTTGAAAATAAATACCATCCGTGTAACACGATGCAGTTTGATTACAGGTTGAATGCAGACTTATGCTGGCTGTCTGGGTAGAAAACAGTAGATTTCTCTCTAATATTTCCACACCTGGGAAAATATCAATGCCATAAAAGGTTTTTTAAATTCTAAATAAATAGTATTTCTAGGTAACATTAGATTATTGCCATTTTTACTAGCTGGAAAGCCTCAGACTGCAGGTCCTTTAATAAGCATCTTACAGGTGGACAGGTGAGGCCTCAGGAGTAGAACTTGCTGTTGTTTAACTTCTTCACTTTTGTCCTGCGGTGAAAAGAAACCACAGAAGAAATATTATTTAAAGACATATTTCACATTATATAGCCTTTAATTGTCTGTGGAGCTGCAAAAGTGTTAATTGTGAAATATCAACCCATTAAGACCTGATGCAACACAGGCAACTATCTCCCTGTCAGACCTGGAGATGCTTTTTCTTTTTATTCATAGTTTCTTCAGTGCTTTTAAAGGGCAGTGACATTAAAAAGACTTTTGTTCAGCAAATTTTCTGATTTTAGGAGCCAGAGGAGACGAGATATGAGAGAAATTAGAGAAATTAATGCATGATATATAATATTTGTTTCGTTTATATTCCAGGAAGCATAGTTTTATTATATTTGTAAGTATTCTTTTCTTTTATTTATACATAAATTGTTTTGGGCAGATCAGAGACACAGATATTAATATTCACGTTGTTCAGTTTCAGCCCAAAAGGAAATTGTCAGAAGTGGGATTCGAACCCACGCCTCCAGAGGAGACTGCGACCTGAACGCAGCGCCTTAGACCGCTCGGCCATCCTGACTGAAAAACTACACATCTAACAGCAAGAAAGGTTTCTGGAGCTCAAGATAAGAGAAGAAAACTACAGTAATTTCAGTTATAAGAGAGAAAAAGTCATATATATATATCCTAAATGGTATTTCTGAGATTGGAGACATTTCGTGGAAAAAAGCTTAAAGATATCCACAACTCATCCTCGGCGTTCCCATTCCCAGTTCAGAGAAAATATACAATCCTTCCATCAAGTTCTGGGTCTGCCTCAGGTTCTCCTCCAGGTTGGATGTGCCTAAAAATCCTCCACAGGGAGGTGACCAGGAGGCATTTTAATCAGATGCCTGAACCACCTCAGCTGACTCCTTCCAATGCAGAGGAGCAGCGGCTCTACTCTGAGCTTCCCAAGGATTTAAAAGCCCCCCCCCCCCTATCTTTAAGGCTCCGAAAGAAGCTAATTTCAGCCGCTTGTATCCACGATCTTATTCTTTCGGCCACTGCCTGAATCTCGTATAACTGAGGAACAAAGATGGGCCGGTAGAGCCCAAGCTTCACCTTTTGGCTCAAACAGGACAAACAGACTTATCTTTACCCAAGTGGAGCTGCACGGGACCATCCAGTCTACAAGTGTTTATGAATGTGTTAATCAGGGGAAACTGTGTGGGAGCACAGGGTCCTAAAGCCACCGCTGCAGGCTTTTAGGTCCCTGCATAAACAAAACAAGAGCTGCTGAACATCCTTGGTTCAAAGTCTAAGGTTTACAAGCTCCCAGTTCATGGAGACCCTAGACCACATATGTCAAAGTCCGGTCCTCGAGGGCCGCTGTCCTGCAGGTTTTAGATGTTTCCCTGCGGGTTTTAGATGTTTCCCTGCAGGTTTTAGATGTTTCCCTGCAGGTTTTAGATGTTTCCCTGCAGGTTTTAGATGTTTCCCTGCAGGTTTTAGATGTTTCCCTGCAGGTTTTAGACGTTTCCCTGCGGGTTTTAGACGTTTCCCTGCGGGTTTTAGATGTTTCCCTGCGGGTTTTAGATGTTTCCCTGCGGGTTTTAGGTGTTTCCCTGCAGGTTTTAGGTGTTTCCCTGCAGGTTTTAGGTGTTTCCCTGCAGGTTTTAGATGTTTCCCTGCAGGTTTTAGATGTTTCCCTGCAGGTTTTAGATGTTTCCCTGCAGGTTTTAGATGTTTCCCTGCAGGTTTTAGATGTTTTCCTGCAGGTTTTAGATGTTTCCCTGCAGGTTTTAGATGTTTCCCTGCAGGTTTTAGGTGTTTCCCTGCAGGTTTTAGGTGTTTCCCTGCTGGTTTTAGATGTTTCCCTGCAGGTTTTAGATGTTTCCCTGCAGGTTTTAGATGTTTCCCTGCAGGTTTTAGATGTTTCCCTGCTGGTTTTAGATGTTTCCCTGCAGGTTTTAGGTGTTTCCCTGCAGGTTTTAGATGTTTCCCTGCAGGTTTTAGATGTTTCCCTGCAGGTTTTAGATGTTTCCCTGCAGGTTTTAGATGTTTCCCTGCAGGTTTTAGATGTTTTCCTGCAGGTTTTAGACGTTTTCCTGCAGGTTTTAGACGTTTCCCTGCAGGTTTTAGATGTTTTCCTGCAGGTTTTAGATGTTTTCCTGCAGGTTTTAGATGTTTTCCTGCAGGTTTTAGATGTTTCCCTGCAGGTTTTAGATGTTTCCCTGCAGGTTTTAGATGTTTCCCTGCAGGTTTTAGATGTTTCCCTGCTGGTTTTAGATGTTTCCCTGCAGGTTTTAGATGTTTCACTGCAGGTTTTAGATGTTTTCCTGCAGGTTTTAGATGTTTCCCTGCAGGTTTTAGATGTTTCCCTGCAGGTTTTAGACGTTTCCCTGCAGGTTTTAGATGTTTCCCTGCAGGTTTTAGATGTTTTCCTGCAGGTTTTAGACGTTTCCCTGCAGGTTTTAGACGTTTTCCTGCAGGTTTTAGACGTTTCCCTGCAGGTTTTAGACGTTTCCCTGCAGGTTTTAGATGTTTCCCTGCAGGTTTTAGATGTTTTCCTGCAGGTTTTAGATGTTTCCCTGCAGGTTTTAGATGTTTCCCTGCAGGTTTTAGATGTTTCCCTGCAGGTTTTAGATGTTTCCCTGCTTCAACACACCTGATTAAGATTAAATGGATCTCTTCTAAAGATTGTTAAGTTCTGCACAAACCAGCTAATGATGCATTGATCTGAATCAGGTGTGTTGAAGCAGGGAAACATCTAAAACCTGCAGGGAAACGTCTAAAACCTGCAGGAAAACATCTAAAACCTGCAGGGAAACATCTAAAACCTGCAGGAAAACATCTAAAACCTGCAGGGAAACATCTAAAACCTGCAGGGAAACATCTAAAACCTGCAGTGAAACATCTAAAACCTGCAGGGAAACATCTAAAACCTGCAGGGAAACATCTAAAACCTGCAGTGAAACATCTAAAACCTGCAGGGAAACATCTAAAACCTGCAGGGAAACGTCTAAAACCTGCAGGGAAACATCTAAAACCCGCAGGAAAACGTCTAAAACCTGCAGGGAAACGTCTAAAACCTGCAGGACGGCGGCCCTCCAGGACCGGAGTTTGACTTCCCTGATTTAGACAATGAAATTGGGCTTTGAAATTAAAAAAAGAAGCTCAAAGTAGCAAAAGGAAATGTAAAAATACTATTCTTAAAATCAATAATCACATTAAAAGGTGCTGCTATGAAATTGTCAGTGGCGTCACATCAGTGTAATTCAGACAAAGTGACTTTTAGAAACGTAGAAGCCAAACTGTGCCTCTTCTCGCTGGACTCCCTCATGAGGTTGTTCTGCTGCCGAGGCAGAGTGGAGCGCTGGATGTTGCTGTGCGTGTCGTACAGGAAGGGCTCGCTGTGCTGGGCCTGCGTCTTCTTCAGCTGGCTGGAGGACGAGTACAGGTCCTCCTCTGGTTTCTGAAACGCACAGGTGAGTCACACAAATAGCTCTGAAACCCGACACTGAGGCGCTCAGAGTGCGTCCGCTCACCCCCGCCGGCTGCACATTAATGTAGACCAGCAGCGACGCCAGCTCCAAGTCTTCATTGTAGCCGTTCTTCAGAGGAACGGAGCGGTAGCCTGGGGAGAAAACAGATAATGACACAAGTTAGGCTACACTGAAACGAACAATTTGTAGCTTTTCAAGCTTTTCAGCAGCGATGCTGAGCTGAAACATTCAGAACTAAATGAATACATGAAGATAATCATGTAGAGAAACTGTGATAAAAGCTTTTAACCATCCTTAGTTTTACTGTTTTCATAATTTACTGAATAACTTTATTTATACCGTCTGTTTCACGCTCCTCTTTCAATATAATAGCGTGACTTTTCATCTTGTCATGAAACGTTCTTATTTTATGTGTTTACTTCCCTTTCAGTTCATATTTCACAGTCCCTGAACGTCTCATTCAGACATCCCTTTAAATGTGACATAAAGAGACAAAACCAGTACAAAACCCGGCTATAGTTTACTCAAAAAGCATGTAATATAACCGTAACAATTAGCATTAGTCTGCCTACAGCTCAGGGGCGTATAAAGCAGCAGAGATGGATGGAAGCAGCTGAAAGAATCACTTTTCTACATGTTTATGTTTATGCATTCAGCATAAGTTTGCCTTTTCCAGTTCTCCCCATTTCCAGGGAGGAAAATATGAATTAAAATGATAAATAGCTTGTTATTTCGTCCTTTACTCTCTGATATGTGGGTGAAAACCTTTTAAAGCAGTGTTCTCTGCTGTGTGCGGACAGTGAGATGGTGATGCATGCAGATGAAATGGATGCCACCGTGCAGATGATGCTGTACTCAGACCTCACATATTCAAAGCCCTTCACCAGCGCTCCGACCATAGAGCTCAGAGACAAGGTAGGCCAGGGCCCGCTGACTGGTCCAAATGAGACATTTTTCATTTAAATCTGCACTTTTTGGTTGTTTCGAAATATGTGGTCAGCTGTTTTTATCTATTGGAAGAAAAAAAAGTGAATGTATGTATATATTTTAATCTGAAAAGTTGCATTGTTTCAGTTTCTGTATTTATCAGACGCTTTTATCCAAAGCGACTTACAAATGAAGATATAACAGCTTTATAAAAAGCTAACAATAAGCTAACAATAAGCTAACGATAAGCTAACAAAAAGCTAACAATAAGCTAACAATAAGCTAACAATAAGCTAACGATAAGCTAACAAAAAGCTAACAATAAGCTAACAATAAGCTAACGATAAGCTAACAAAAAGCTAACAATAAGCTAACAATAAGCTAACGATAAGCTAACAAAAAGCTAACAATAAGCTAACAAAAAGCTAACAATAAGCTCCATAGAAGGAACCCAGGAGTCCGACTCTGTCAGAGGGGACAGAGTAGAGATAGGGTGCAGGCATAGAAGGAAGTGCAGAAAGATAAAGTGCAGAGATAGAGGGGGGAGGGAAGTACAAGGTAAGTGCTGGGATAGGAGATGCTCTCTGAAGAGCTGGGTTTTCAGGAGCTTCTTGAAGATAGACAGGGACGCCCCTGTTCTGGTAGCGCTCGGTAGGTCATTCCACCATCGTGGGACGACACATGAACAGAGTTTGGATTGTCTTAGGCGTGGTGTAGGAGCTGCTAGACGACAATCCTGGGACCAACGGAGGGACCCAGTTGGGACAGAAGCCTTTGCAAGAGCATTCAAGTAGATGGAGCCGTTCCATTAAGCTCTTTGTAGCTAACATCAGGGACTTGAACCTGATGCTAAGGGCAGCCAGAGGAGCTCAATGAACAGAGGGGGGGCGTGAGGCCATATTGAACAGGTTCTACTCATGAGGGTGGAGTTGAGCTACAGACTCTATAAGGAGACAGAGCAGCTCTGCCTCTGTGTGTGTTTGTGTAGCTCCACCTGAGCGGATGCCTTTGACAGGAAACGTGGCCTGAGCCAGGAAGTTGGGGTCTGAGAACATGTCCTCCTCGTTGACCACGAAGCGTAGAAAGGTGAGTTCAGGCTCCCACACGGTAAACTCCAGAGTCTCTGCCTGGGATTTCCACGTGGGGTTCAGACCATTGTCACCTGCAGCCATCAGACGCAATCAAAGATTTAGAAAAAGAGTTAGTCCGGCCTAGAAAACAGTCCCCCAACCTTCAGGTTCTAACAAGCACAGCAGCCTGAGGGGTTTAAAAGACACACCATGGATTAACACCACAATTTCCCTTCAAAAACTGTTGGTTCAGTGATAGAATTTACACAATTTATGGATATTTAGCACTTTAATCAATGCTGAGCGCATATTTTTGCGTGCAACTACCCTTGATGTCTGTCCTGTTTTCTCTGAAATGCAGCTCAATTTAACAAGCTGCAATAAAAAAAAAGGTGTGAATGTGAGTGTGAATGTTTATCTGCATTCGGGACCCAGTGAGTCACTGTTTTTTTTTTCCTGGCAGCAGCAGGTGGTTTTGGGTGTGCAACAGTGATGGATTCTAAAAAAAGTTAGCATAAATGCTGCAGTAGCATCAGTTGAGCCAGAGCTGCAGAGTATTTTCTCATGGAAAGAAGAAGAAAGAGCAACACTGAAGGCTTTTCAAGGAAACAAAGGTGGTATTTGCTCTTCTCCTGATTGGCTGCAGTGTATAAACAGATAACTGTGGTGTTAGATGGTGATAAACACATAAATCTTACAGTTAGCCCTCGTAAAATATTAGCCGTAAGGCATCAGAAAAAATGTTTTGAAGGCTTTTACCGTCCAGCAGTCCCAGAACAGTTTTATCTAACATCTACTGTACTGCTGCACCCTCTCCCCCCCGATCCCCTTACGATAGACAGTAGTCTTGAACTTCTCCTCTGAGTGCCCACACAGCTCGATCTCCACAAATGGGCTGGCGATGCTGCGCCCCGGTTTGGGAAGATGTCTCGCAGCAATCACCTGCGGATAATTCAATTCAATTCAATTCAATTCAATTTTATTTATAAAGCGCCAGATTACAACAAATGTCATCATCTCAAGGCACTTAAGTAATATAGTCCGATTGGAATTCAATTCATTGTAATCATATAAGATAAGAACTCTTCTAAACAGGCAGCATGTCAGCTGGTAATACAGTTTCCACAGTACGTTACCTCATGCCTATGTTTAAAAGCTAAGTACCTTGACTTTAATGTTGTACTGGATCATCTTCTTCTCCTGATGGGGATCATAGCTATCGGAGCGCATGAACTCGGGCTGCAGCATGTAACCAGTGCGTCCATTCAGACTGAAGAGGGCGCTGTTCAGCTGGGTGTATTTATCTGGGTGGAAACGCACGCATTATTAAACCACCATGTAGTTTTACCACTCTGTTATCGGATATTTCCCTTGTTGTGAAGTACCTGAACAGTTATAATACACCTTTAAGCCTCTTTAACTAAAAATGTTTGTGGATTTTTTGCTTAGAAGAAGTAATACTCAGAAGTTGCTTTAGGTTAAATTCATTTTTAAGTGGCGCAATGTGAGGTTAAATGTGAGAAAATGAAAAGTGTGAAAAGAAATGGAGGCCACAGAAACACACACACATAAAAAACACAACTTCCCCACCTCATTGCTCCGTATAGCTATAAATAAAAAACACAAATCAGCCATATTTTTTTTTCTTTTGCTGTCAGGAGGTAAACTTTCAGTTTTAAAACAAGTCGACTGCCTTTACATTAATTTTAGAGCAAATTTGGGACCAATTGGGTCCAATATTATGCAGCTGTCTGCAGAATTTCTCCTGCATTGAGGAGCAGAAATGGTACAAACACATCCTATGAAAAATGTTGCCATTTTATAAATGTTTTAATAAATGAATTAATCTATTTTCTGTCCAGCATTATGGCAGCAGAATTCTAATCTGAATGCAGTTTTATGCCAAACACATTTGCTTTGAGGAGAGAAGCTTTATGAATGTAAAAAAACTGTTTATTTATTGATTTTGTTGCAATACTTTACATATATTAGTGCTGAACCTGACGGGGAAAGAGGGAGAGCAAAGAAAAAGAAAGAGAAACGAGACAAAGATAGAAAGAAATGATCGGAGAAGGCAACGAAAAACAAGACAAAACCAAACAACGAGCTGCTATATCTGCTAAAACCAGAAAATACAGCCTCTGTGGGGAAACCAGGCGGAAAATCATCAGGAACATCTGCAAGTAGACTAATGGAAAAGAAAAAAGCACAAGCAGCAACAACACCAGAAGCAAGAACATATAACTGTGGATACAGATGGTTTGAAACCACAGAACAACACAGCAACTGCATGATAAGAGTGTGACTGAGTGAATGTGTGAACATGCTAAATATATGGTACAGGTTTTGAATGAATTGGGCTCAGTTATGAGTGCAATGCCCCTAAGATTAAACCTAAAGAATAAACTAAACTTGTATTGGTCCTAATGTATGTATTGTAAGTATTACTGAACTGGGCCCCCAAGATAAAGTTGTACCTGCAGTCTGGAAGTTGAGAGCCACCATGTGACAGCCGACAGCCCACAGGGGGTAAGGGTCGTAGTTGGAGGACTCCACACGCTGGCCTTTTGGATAGATCCGACTCAGAGCTTTGCGGTTGTACTGCAGGAAGTCCTTGGTGCGGCTCTTTCCTGGTATCTTGTTCTCCCCAAAGGAGCGGATCTCCTTGTAGTTGTAATTCTCTACAGAGACAGGAAGGAGCAGACGTCAGCTTGCCAATAAACTGGAGAGAACGGGTCACTCCACCCACCTTTAATGCTTGTTAAATTGAGGTAGTTTAGGATTTTTTTTGGTTAGTAGATTGCTGGATAAAGCATGTTCTTAGGCTGTTACAAACTGATGATGCTATCTGATGACAGAAGTAAATGCTCTTTGCTTCTGTGGTCCATCAGTTACTAAGCTAATAGTAAAGTTAATAAGCAGAATATTAGTTCTCTCTGTGTATCCAGATGTTGTCATTCAGATCATTTTCTGATATCAGACAGAATTGTCAACTTAATACACTCTTTCTGCTATTGGAGTAAAGGAATGAACTGGCACTAAAGTCTGGAAAAAGTCTTTTAAGTTTATGAAACTTCAAAAAGTAACTCCTCAGAGAGCTTTTCAGGGTTAAACTATCAGCCTGGAGTTTAGTTTTTAGAGTAATGTGGGGGAAAAGCTGGGCACCTTGTAACTAAACAAGCTAAAGAAATATTAGGTCAGTATTAGACCCAGTTTGAGTTAATCTATTAGCGTGAATTCAACCCACTGAGTTAAAAGTTAACAGGTGTTTTATTTTTATTTTTTAAATCGAATGTGTACCAATCATTTTCTACGAATCAGCTGGCAGATTGTTGTTGTTCACCCAGATAGCTTGAAAGGTAATTTGAGCTAAGATAAGAAGATTTATTCACATATTAACATTGTCATTAAGGAAATATCATTATTTTTTCTGTCACATTGTTTAATTCATAGACTCCATTAATGCTCCATTAAGCAAAGTTATTATTTTTCAAGTTGACATATCATAAAGTATCTTTGCACTACTGTCCCTTGTAAATACTTGTAGTTAGTTTATTCCTTAATTTCTTTCTTTTCTTTCTTTATGCTTGTACAGAGAGCAAACCGGTGTCACATTCCTTGTATATGTGCACCTGGGCAAAAGAGTTGGTTCTGATTATAGGCGTTCTCCAAATACTTTTAGATGTAGCAGGTTATTTTTTCTTTCAGATAAACAATGATTAGCTCAGCAATCAGAATGTACTGTAACACACTCTGGGCTAATCCTGTTAGGGCGAGCTAACCCTGTTAGGGCTCGCTAATCCTGTTAGGACTAGCTAACCCTGTTAGGACTAACTAACCCTGTTAGGGCGAGCTAACCCTGTTAGGGCTAACTAATCCTGTTAGGGCTCGCTAACCCTGTTAGGGCTAACTAACCCTGTTAGGGCGAGCTAACCCTGTTAGGGCTCGCTAACTCTGTTAGGGCTCGCTAACCCTGTTAGGGCTCGCTAACCCTGTTAGGGCTAACTAATCCTGTTAGGGCTCGCTAACCCTGTTAGGGCTAACTAATCCTGTTAGGGCTCGCTAACCCTGTTAGGGCTCGCTAACCCTGTTAGGGCTAACTAATCCTGTTAGGGCTCGCTAACCCTGTTAGGGCTAACTAATCCTGTTAGGGCTCGCTAACCCTGTTAGGGCTAACTAATCCTGTTAGGGCTAACTAACTCTGTTAGGGCTCGCTAACCCTGTTAGGGCTCGCTAACTCTGTTAGGGCTCGCTAACCCTGTTATGGCTCGCTAACCCTGTTAGGGCTCGCTAACCCTGTTAGGGCTCGCTAACCCTGTTAGGACTAGCTAACCCTGTTAGGGCGAGCTAACCCTGTTAGGGCTAACTAACCCTGTTAGGGCTCGCTAATCCTGTTAGGACTAACTAACCCTGTTAGGACTAGCTAATTCCGTTAGGGCTAGCTAACCCTGTTAGGACTAGCTAATTCCGTTAGGGCTAGCTAACCCTGTTAGGACTAGCTAACCCTGTTAGGGCTGGCTAACCCTGTTAGGACTAGCTAACCCTGTTAGGGCTAACTAACCCTGTTAGGGCTAACTAACCCTGTTAGGGCTAACTAACCCTGTTAGGGCTAGCTAACCCTGTTAGGACTAGCTAACCCTGTTAGAGCCTGAGAGAGCCCACTTAAGGGTCGAAAGATGAGTTAAATATGATTTTTTTTTATTGCTACACTTTACAAAATTCACCACTGGATGTGTATTAACACTTTAGACTTAGAATGCTCTTTATTTCCTAAGAAACTGAACTGTACTCTGATGTAGGTTACATAAAGATTTGCATTGCCACGTCTGACAGGAAACCGTCTGGTCTTTAGATCTTTTCCTTTGGCCACGTCCTGTTTTCTGAACAACTTGTGGTGTAGAAAAGCAATACCAGCCCCTCTTTGAATGAACTGAGATGACTGACTTACAAGCATTAAGACTTTCCATTGCGGTAAACAACTGCAGCTGCACAGTATGCTGGAACCAATGAGTGTACCGGTCTGCATTTCCACAAAGCACTTTCAGAATCTCACAAGATCTTTTCAACCCTTCACCAGTCAACAGAAAAAACCCTCCAGCTTTCTTTATGCTCATTAGGATGCAAATTATGGTTACTTCTCAGTTATAATATGAAGTTTTTCTGTCCTAAATCATATTAAATGTAATGTAATTCTCTTTAAATTGCCTTAAACATTAAGGAGAGGTCCGACCTCTGTTAGGTTTTTGAAACATAAACTTAATTTAGTCTCCTGCTGTCCTCTCTATCTTCATCCCAAAATCAAAGTTCTTTAAAATAAAACAACTTAGAATGAAAGCAACTTCTTGCTAATTGAAATAATTAATTAATAAATTATTATTATCCATTAAGCAAAGTTTTTATTAAATTATTATTAAATTATTCTTATCCATTAAGCAAAGTTTTTATTAAATTATTATTAAATTATTCTTATCCATTAAGCAAAGTTTTTATTAAATTATTATTATTATCCATTAAGCAAAGTTTTTATTAAATTATTATTAAATTATTCTTATCCATTAAGCAAAGTTTTTATTAAATTATTATTAAATTATTATTATCCATTAAGCAAAGTTTTTATTAAATTATTATTAAATTATTATTATCCTTTAAGAAAAGTTTTGATTAAATTATTATTAAATATTATTATCCATTAAGCAAAGTTTTTATTAAATTATTATTAAATTATTCTTATCCATTAAGCAAAGTTTTTATTAAATTATTATTAAATTATTCTTATCCATTAAGCAAAGTTTTTATTAAATTATTATTAAATTATTCTTATCCATTAAGCAAAGTTTTTATTAAATTATTATTAAATTATTATTATTATCCATTAAGCAAAGTTTTTATTAAATTATTATTAAATTATTCTTATCCATTAAGCAAAGTTTTTATTAAATTATTATTAAATTATTATTATCCATTAAGCAAAGTTTTTATTAAATTATTATTAAATTATTCTTATCCATTAAGCAAAGTTTTTATTAAATTATTATTAAATTATTATTATCCATTAAGCAAAGTTTTTATTAAATTATTATTAAATTATTATTATCCATTAAGCAAAGTTTTTAGCCTAGATAAACTGTTAATGCTCCATTAAGCAAAGTTTTTATTAAATTATTATTAAATTATTATTATTATCAACTTGCTAATTGAAAAGGCGGAGGAGTAAAATGAA
This sequence comes from Leuresthes tenuis, assembly GCA_036924055.1. Taxonomy (NCBI): domain Eukaryota; kingdom Metazoa; phylum Chordata; class Actinopteri; order Atheriniformes; family Atherinopsidae; genus Leuresthes; species Leuresthes tenuis. The sequence goes on along the minus strand of JAVGWW010000006.1, from coordinate 861,578 downwards.
GTCAAACTTTAGCGTGTAACATAATTTAAATGACGAATCATGGTAGTATATGTAATAATCTTGCCATGTTCTGCTTGAAAACCTCGTGTGGATCCACCTAAACTCTGGATCTGCTGCCTGTCACCGTGTGACTCTGAACAAACACAATAACCGGCAGCAGCTATTAATATTGTGGCTGCTGTGGCCAAATAATTCAAATGTTTTCTTTCATAAGTGGGCGGTTCAGAGGTTTGTGGTTCAAGTACAAAGCTTTTGTTCGTTTACATGAACAATAAGATCCCGTTTTAATTTAGAGCATCAAAGAGACCTTCTGTTTCATTTTAAAGTGAGCCCCTGAAATCCTGGAGAACGAGCTGCTTACGTTCCCCTTGGTGTACAGTATGAGCATCTGGATGAGTTTACCGAAGCGGTCCTTCTCCTTGCTGCGGGGCTGACAGTAGACCACCAGGTCTGACATCTCCATGGCAACCTCTGCCTTCTTCTCCACTTCCTCCTGCTGTCTCATCTGAGATTGGACAGAAAAACAGCCACTTCCTGTTTGCACAGTGATGCTCACAGACCACCAGTCAAACAACTCTCTGTGGTTCAGCAACACCAGCTCTGTTTCCAACTCTCTGTTGCCGACTTGTTACAAAGACTGTGTGCTGACAGAAATATCTGTCTTTATCAGGTCTTTATCAGGTCTTTATCAGGTCTTTATCAGGTCTGTATCAGGTCTGTATCAGGTCTTTATCAGGTCTTTATCAGGTCTTTATCAGGTCTGTATCAGGTCTTTATCAGGTCTTTATCAGGTCTTTATCAGGTCTTTATCAGGTCTTTATCAGGTCTTTATCAGGTCTGTATCAGGTCTTTATCAGGTCTTTATCAGGTCTTTATCAGGTCTTTATCAGGTCTTTATCAGGTCTTTATCAGGTCTTTATCAGGTCTTTATCAGGTCTTTATCAGGTCTTTATCAGGTCTTTACCAGGTCTTTACCAGGTCTTTATCAGGTCTTTATCAGGTCTTTATCAGGTCTTTATCAGGTCTTTATCAGGTCTTTACCAGGTCTTTACCAGGTCTTTATCAGGTCTTTATCAGGTCTGTATCAGGTCTTTATCAGGTCTTTATCAGGTCTTTATCAGGTCTTTATCAGGTCTTTACCAGGTCTTTATCAGGTCTTTATCAGGTCTTTATCAGGTCTTTACCAGGTCTTTACCAGGTCTTTATCAGGTCTTTATCAGGTCTGTATCAGGTCTTTATCAGGTATTTATCAGGTCTTTATCAGGTATTTATCAGGTCTTTATCAGGTCTTTATCAGGTCTTTATCAGGTCTTTATCAGGTCTTTATCAGGTCTTTATCAGGTCTTTATCAGGTCTTTATCAGGTCTTTACCAGGTCTTTATCAGGTCTTTATCAGGTCTGTATCAGGTCTTTATCAGGTCTTTATCAGGTCTTTATCAGGTCTTTATCAGGTCTTTATCAGGTCTTTACCAGGTCTTTATCAGGTCTTTATCAGGTCTGTATCAGGTCTTTATCAGGTCTTTACCAGGTCTTTACCAGGTCTTTATCAGGTCTTTATCAGGTCTTTATCAGGTATTTATCAGGTCTTTATCAGGTCTTTATCAGGTCTTTATCAGGTCTTTATCAGGTCTTTACCAGGTCTTTATCAGGTCTTTACCAGGTCTTTACCAGGTCTTTATCAGGTCTTTATCAGGTCTTTATCAGGTCTTTACCAGGTCTTTATCAGGTCTTTATCAGGTCTTTATCAGGTCTTTATCAGGTCTTACATCCTCATGGATGGATTATGAGATGGTGGGACCCTTGGCTTCACCATGTAATGTAAATGTAATTTATTTATCCATTTCGGTACCAAAGTGCTTTACAGCAGATAATAAATAAAGAAAAGAATAAGTACAAAACAATAAAATAACAGTAAACGCAATAAAATACAGCAAAATTGAATTAGATAATATAAAAGTGTCACCATACTACTGGGTATTAAAAGCCATCTGAAATAACTATGTTTTTAGCCCAGATATACTGTTAATGCTCCATTAAGCAAAGTTTTTATTAAATTATTATTAAATTATTATTATCCATTAAGCAAAGTTTTTATTAAATTATTATTAAATTATTATTATCCATTAAGCAAAGTTTTTAGCCTAGATTTAAAGATTTTAATGGTCCGATCAGTGTTCTTATAGCCTCTTTTTTTAGTAATTTTAGACTCTAATTATTCAAAATTTCTTCCATTTACTCTTTTTTAATGCAGTCAACTTGCACATCATTGATGTTTCTTTGCGTCTTGCAGTCACTTTATTTCTTTTTGCTGATGGTTTGTCTCTCATTGGACTCATCCTGCATATATTTTAAGCATTTGTGCCACTCCACAGTCTCTTTATAGTCTCTCTGCAGTCCTTTTGTGATTCTTTGCGGTTTTCTTCATCCCTGTAATAATTTTTTTCATTTGCATACAGTTTGGGTTCATCTGTTTTCTCTTTTCTTAGCAGTTATTTGGTGTGTTTCTTTTCATTTTGTGTTCCTCTGCTGATATTTTTTTAAGATTATTACATTATTTAGTCTCTGAAGTTGCTTTTTTGGTTTCTTTTTTCAGATGTTTTTCTGTCTTTGTTATAATTTCGATTCATGTGCCCCTTTTTTGGGTCTTTATTATAATAATTCTGTGTTTCCCTGTAGTTTTTTTGCTTTTTTGCTGTTTTCAGCTGTTGTTCTGAGTCTCTTTCTGTTACAGTTTGGTGAAGCTGGACGTTTTTATGCTGCTATCAGTAGGAAACATTAAACAGAAAATGGCCGCTATCTGTGATATTTGTGATACTATATATTTGAGTATTTTAAATACTGGCTTGTGCCCAATAGTCCGACTCAATAATCCATCCATGAAGACATTTCTGTGTTAAAGCCTCTAAGTTTTTGAATTACTGATGAAGGCATGAGATGCTGACCTCTTGTTCCCGGTTGTACTGCTTGCTCATCTCTCTCTGAGTAATGTCCCAGGCCACCTGGTACCATTCAAACAGCTCCTCCAGAGTGTCTGTGGCGAGGTCAAACTGCACACTGTCCTGCTCTACGTCCTGCAGGGCTAACACATGGGGCTTCCCATTTTTACCGCTCCGCACTACAAGTAAGAAGTGAAAGAGGCGCAGTGAGGCAAAGAGGGATGCACAGCTCTTAAATTTGGTGTCAAACAATCACAACTCCACACTACGAGTTGATATAGACAGCAGGTAAATGAGATAAAAGTCCAGTGATTACACATTAGGTGAGAAATTAGTTGACAATAGTATGAATACACTCAAAATCATATCTGGAAATGTAAAGACATGTAAAAAGACCACAGAGACGTGTAGAAAGACTACAAAGACGTGTAAAAAGACCACAGAGACGTGTAAAAAGACCACAAAGACGTGTAAAAAGACCACAAAGACATGTAAAAAGACCACAAAGACGTGTAAAAAGACCACAAAGACTTGTAAAAAGACCACAGAGACGTGTAAAAAGACCACAGAGACGTGTAAAAAGACCACAAAGACGTGTAAAAAGACCACAAAGACGTGTAAAAAGACCACAAAGACGTGTAAAAAGACCACAGAGACGTGTAAATAGACCAAAGACATGTAAAAAGACCACAAAGACGTGTAAAAAGACCACACTATGAGTTGATATAGACAGCAGGTAAATGAGATCAAAGCCCAGTGATTACACATTAGGTGAGAAATTAGTTGACGATAGTATGAATACACTCAAAATCATATTTATCTGGAAATTACACCTTGACAGGATTTCATTATTTAAGAGAGAAACAAATAAGGTTTCAGATTTCAAATGATAATTTATCTTTGATAAAGTTTTAGGGGACACCCAGCTGCAGTTTTATTGTTTGAGAGCAACATTAATACAGCGAGGAGTTAAAAACACTTCACTGTAAAATAACTCACAGTTTTGAATGTTGCACTTGGAGATGTCCACAACACCCTTACATAGCTCCCCAAGAGGATTGTCTTCCATGTCCTGTTTTAAAGCACATCACACACATAGAAACATGTTATTTCAACTTATTCTACCTCCAGTTTAAATGTAACCTGAGCTCTGAACTGCACCTGTGATCGAGTGTCAGGGAGGGTGCTGTTGGACACTTCCTCTACGTAGTTTGCAGGAAAGAACAGCTGTATCTTTCCACCGTAGTCACCCTTCCACCTAGAATGATAAGAATCAGAGGAAAAGGTGAATAGCTGCTTGTTCTGTGAGTGTCTGCAACAGACCAAACTCAAAAGAATCAGATGGCCCCAGAGCAGTGTCTTTATGTATGTAACATGTATGTTTTTGGGCGGTGGGAGGAAGCCGGAGAACCGGAGAGAACCCAGGAAAACACGGGGAGAACATGCAGCCTCCACACAGAAAGAACCAGACTCCAGACAACTGAATAATGACAGTGAGGCAAAGAATATCCATAAACAGATAGAACAACAGAAGACACACAAAACAAGGCAAGACTGCTAAGAAATGCATTATGCTAACAAAAAAAAAAAAAAATGCAACAAACAGACACAACCACTGCAGAGAAAAAGGAACAGGACAAATACACAGAGTCACAAAGTGGCAACAGGATGCAACATGACTACAAAAACATGTAAAAAGACCACAAAGACGTGTAAAAAGACCAAAGAGACATGTAAAAAGACCACAGAGATGTAAAAAGACTACAAAAACATGTAAAAAGACCACAAGGACATGTAAAAAGACCACAAAGACGTGTAAAAAGACCACAAAGACATGTAAAAAGACCACAAAAACATGTAAAAATACCACAAAGACATGTAAAAAGACCACAAAGACATGTAAAAAGACCAAAGACATGTAAAAAGACCACAAAGACATGTAAAACAATCACAAACACATGTAAAAAGACCACAAAGACGTGTAAAAAGACCACAAAGACGTGTAAAAAGACCACAAAGACATTCAAAAAGACCACAGAGACATGTAAAAAGACCAAAGACATGTAAAAAGACCACAGAGACATGTAAAAGGACACCAGAGACATGTAAAAAGACCACAAAGACATGTAAAAAGACCACAAAGAAATGTAAAAAGACCACAGAGACATGTAAAAAGACCACAGAGACATGTAAAAGGACCCCAGAGACATGTAAAAAGACCCCAAAGACATGTAAAAAGACCACAAAGACATGTAAAAAGACCACAAAGAAATGTAAAAAGACCACAAAGACATGTAAAAAGACCACAAAGACGTGTAAAAAGACCACAAAGACGTAAAAAGACCACAGAGACGTGTAAAAAGACCACAGAGACGTGTAAAAAGACCACAAAGACGTGTAAAAAGACCACAAAGACGTGTAAAAAGACCTCAAAGACGTGTAAAAAGACCACAAAGAGGTGTAAAAAGACCTCAAAGACGTGTAAAAAGACCACAAAGATATGTAAAAAGACCACAGAGACAGCTGACTGTGTGTCAGTGTCTTATTTCTCGGTAGGAAAGTAGAGGAGAAAACACAAACACTGTGAATATGTGTCATTACCATCCATTGCACACACAGATATAACGATATAAAACTATATCAGATATAAAGAAGTGTGCACACACCATCCATCGACCTCTTTGGACACGTTGTGTATCAAAGCTCCTTTGGTGAAGCTGAGCTCATCCACCCTCTTTGCCTGGTAGCTGTATAAAGCCCGAACTGTATTCTGAGGCTAAAACAGACAAAGTCAAGCTGTCAGTACAGTGGTCCTCTCAGGAAACAGCAGGAGTTTAGCTGCATACACACCGGTGAGGGTTCGATCTCATTGGGCTCCACGTATGTCTTCGCCTCATACAGAGAAGCACAGTTCTTCTCCTGAGAAGCACAGTCCACTGTTAGCATGAACCTTTAATATCAGCAGTGATATTAAAGCAATGAGCAAAATAAAGACACTTCAGTGGCTCATTTCCAGGTGAAAACGCTTCAGATTGATCCGTTCTTTACATTTATTTCTATTTGCAGGAGTTGCTGATAAAAAAAGGATAATCCAGAGATGTATAAACACATAAAAGAGCTGCTAAAGCAGCAGTTTCCTCTGAAACTCACTGCGCTGAAGCGGTCAACCAGCTCCGGGGTCACCGGGTAGCGTAGCTTCAGCTTGCGATACAGAGGCTTCTTCTTGAAGTAGTTGACCAGCTCCACCAGGCTCTCAAACTCTGTCGTGGTGCCCAGCAGGTACATGTTGCCCTCCTTCTGGATCCGGCAGTGCTTTACTTTACCGTCACCTCTGAAGGAGAGAAGCTGGTTAAGCGTCACTCTCCAAAAGCACAAATCATCATATCAGTGAGCAAAACAGCCCATAGACTGAAGATAAGTCATTTTAATGCAATATTATGTGTCTGTAACACTACAGTTTATGTTTTATGTCTTGAAACTACAAAGAAAGGCTTCTAGAGCTTGAAATTTTGAAATAAGACAGTCATTTGTTGCATATAATCTGATTGTAAGCAGTGGAGAGGCTGTCTGGTGCTGCTATGATTAAAATAAATCATCAAAAGTCATCAAATATGGCAGAGCTGCAGTTAAAAACCTTTAGAGGATATGCGTCTCCGTGTCACTCAGGTCTGGTGCTGGTGGACTTACTTTTTAAACTGAATTGTTGTTCATTTTGGCTTCATGTTGCGGAGCCGTTATCCACTGAATTACAGTGTTTTTTTACCCTTTCACTCCACCAGAGTCACTCTTATTGCACTTGAGTAGTTGGATAAAGTTAAATTCCCTTCAATTAAATGAAGTAAATACAGAAAATAAAGGATAAAAGTAGCTTGTAGCTTTACTTGACTCAGTCCTGACCTTTAACAGCTGTGACCAAATCAGCTTTTTATCATCTTAAACCAATATCAAGAGTCAAATATTTACAGAGGCTCATCCCTGCTTTCGTCTCCAGTCGACTGCTTTAATGCTCTTTTCTCTGGTTTTCCCTAAAATAATCTTCAGCTCCTTCAGAAAGCTGCTGCAGGTCTAACCAGAACCAGGAAACTGAGCGCTTCACTTCCAGTTACCTGCTGAAGACACTTTAAATCGTCTTTAGGGGTCATTCAGGGTGAAAATGCATTGAGCTGCTATGGATTAAACTTCCTGTTGATATCAAATATGCTCCAACTATAGCAGCTTTTAAGGTTAAACTGAAAACTGTTATTTTGCCTTTGTTTAAATCTAAAGTCGAGAAGTGGAGGGCTTCTGATTTGGGAACCTCAGGGTCACATTTCTGCTTTTAGCGCATGATATTGATCTGTTGGCTTCTTTAAACCTTGACCTTCAGCGGCTCACTGGGTCAAGGATGAGTCCCGGCCTCAGGGGGAGGAGTTTAAGTATCTCTGGACCTCCTTCAGAGATACTTTTCAGGGTGATATCAGGTTGGAGTGAGAGACGGACAGATGGACTGGGCTTCGTCAGCAGTAATGAGGGTGAAGAGGGAGGTGAGGTGGAGGCCAAACTGTTCACTTTACCGGCCCATCTTTGGTCACTGGATCTGGGTAGTGACTCAAAGAAGGCGGCTACTGAAATGAGTTTCAGCAGCAGAGATAGTAGAGTAGAACCGCTGCTCCTCTACATCGAAAGGAGTCAGCTGAGGTGGTTCAGGCACCTAATTAGGAGGAGGCCAGCTGGCAGGACTGTTGGAGGGATTATATGTCCCTTCAGGCCTGGGAACAACCTCAGGATCCCCCAGGAGGAGGAGGATGTCTGAGTTTCTCTCCTGAACCTGTTGCCTCCAACAGGTCCAGCCCAACTTCAACCCAACTTCAACCCAACTTCAGTCCAACTTCAGTCCAACTTCAGCCCAACTTCAGTCCAACTTCAGCCCAACTTCAGTCCAACTCCAGTCCAACTTCAGCCCAACTTCAGTCCAACTCCAGCCCAACTTCAGCCCAACTTCAGATAAGGCAAGACAACGGATGGATGGATTTATTGTTCTTAAACACCTACCGTGTGTTTAAAAGCATCTTAATGCCTTTTGTACGGCACTTTAAGTTGCTTTTGTGCATGTGAGCTATTCAAATAAAGGAAAAATATTACCGATGACCTTTTATTTGACCCAGATCAGACTGCAGCTACCAGCATTAGTCATACAAAAGCTAAACAATCAGTGAAGAGGAAACATTTTTATCAGTCATAGATGCTCTACATCTCTTGTTTGGCAGATGCTAATAGACCTGTGCAGTTTGTTCCTGGGAAACATCGCTGACTTTCCTTTTATTAGTGTGCTGTGAAACCTCTGCAGATGGTCCAGAACGCGGCGGTGCGTCTGGTCTTGGATCAGCCTAAAAGAACACGTCCCCCCTCTGTTCATTGAGCTCCTCTGGCTGCCCTTAGCCGCCTGCATCAGATCCAAGTCCCTGATGTTAGCTACAAAGAGCTTAATGGAACGGCTCCATCTACTTGAATGCTCTTGCAAAGGCTTCTGTCCCAACTGGGTCCCTCCGTTGGTCCCAGGATTGTCGTCTAGCAGCTCCTACACCACGCCTAAGACAATCCAAACTCTGTTCATGTGTCGTCCCACGATGGTGGAATGACCTACCGAGCGCTACCAGAACAGGGGCGTCCCTGTCTATCTTCAAGAAGCTCCTGAAAACCCAGCTCTTCAGAGAGCATCTCCTATCCCAGCACTTACCTTGTACTTCCCTCCCCCCTCTATCTCTGCACTTTATCTTTCTGCACTTCCTTCTATGCCTGCACCCTATCTCTACTCTGTCCCCTCTGACAGAGTCGGACTCCTGGGTTCCTTCTATGTAGCTTATTGTTAGCTTATTGTTAGCTTATTGTTAGCTTATTGTTAGCTTATTGTTAGCTTATTGTTAGCTTTTTATAAAGCTGTTATATCTTCATTTGTAAGTCGCTTTGGATAAAAATGTCTGATAAATACAGAAACAGAAACATAAACATGAACCTGAATGTAATGGCGAAGGAGTCCAGCTCTCCTTCTCTCTGTCGGATGAGGAAAGCTCCATCTCTGGGGATCCTCAGCAGGTAATCCTCTGCTTGACCTCTGCTCAGGTTGCTGTAGAACCACCTGCACAACAAGGACAGTTATACCATGCATCCACGCTCTTGGTTACAGAATTAACTCAGTTATACGACTGAAATGCAAAAGCAAAGTGTTTTCCTTTCATGGAAAACATGATTAAATGGAACAGATACCAGATTTCTGCTGGTGTGTAGAAGTGAAAGTGTGAAAATGAAAGTGAAAACATGCGGTTGATTGAAATGAGTGTTAAAAAAGCTTCACTGAGCAAATATCAGTGACTTAAATGTTCATGAATAGGTCATATATTCGATGATTGTGCAGTAATTTTCAAGTTAAAAGCCCATGATTTGTTCTTTGTGTCCTGGGACAAACCCTTCTTGCAGATGAGGGTCAGGCTTAGGCACAGCATCAGTGAGGCGCATCTCGAAGTCCTGGCAGCGCAGCGGGCTTTCTCTGTAGTGCTGGATCAGAGAGTAGACGCTGGGAAAGTGCAGGTTTGGGGTCAGGAAGAAGTAAGTGTGTGGCCCCTCCGAACCGGAGCGAATACGACAGTGTTGGACTCTCCCACTGCGCCTGAAGGAGGCGAGATTTAAAACCTCGGTTACAAAGCACGAAAAGCAAGAAACAAGCAAAAATAAGACAGGAAGAAGCTCTCCAGTAGATTAAAATGGATTAAAACTCCTTGTGCTCTCAGTGGAGAGTGAGGAGCAACTCGTAGATCTTTTTGAGGGGACCTCAGATGTCAATATTAAGAGTTTAAAGTCCAGTTCTGTATTTTGTAGGCTGAAGTTTCATAAACAGGGTTTTGAATGGCCACCTGAATCTGGCTGGAAACCACTGAACTCAGCTCAGACAGGAATAAACAGGGCTGCATTCGTCTTGTTAATCTGAATCAGGTGCTTTGAAGCAGACAAACATCTAAAACCTGCAGGACAACGGCCCTCGAGGACCAGCTTTGGACCAGCTTTGGACATCCCTGTCTGCCTGATATTTGGAGATGAGTCCCGGGAGCCTTTACCAGAAGGAGAGGGTGAAGTCCGTGACATATCTGTCGCTCCCCCGGACCAAGAAGGTGCCATCTTGTCCCCCTGTCTCTGCGCAGAAGTCATGGATCAGTCGCTCAGCCATTTGTCTGCCCTCCTTCATGCGGCCGTGGAACCACGGCTCTGCACAGTGCAGCTCCTGATACTGAGAAAACAACACATGCATGTTTCAGCACCGCATGTTTGTTCTCTAAGCTCAGATAACAGATACAGGGGATGTAGACTGAGTTCTTTTGCTTTTACTTCTTTCAGTACATATTCCTGATGACGATTATTCCTGAATTACTCCGATTACTCAACATTTAAAGGATCCGAATGGCTAAACATGACCATTTTAACTTTACCTTCCTGGGATCTTCCTCTTCCTCTTCGTACTCCTCTGCGTAGTACAGCTTGTCTTCAGAGATCACGCAGTAGTGCTTGTTCCACCGCTGACAGAAAAAAAGGACATTTTCTCACAAAACGAGCCACATTTTCCCAAAGAAGTTCAAATTTTGAACTACATCATGGAAGCTCCACCAAATGGGCCTTCTGGTAACAGACCCAGGGCCCATTTGGTGCCTTTTATTACTACAGAGACACAAAAAAACTACAACGAGATGAAAAAAATAACCACAAAGAAACACAAAATGACTACATGGAGACAGAAAATAGTTAAAAAGACACCACACATATAGAAACTAAACCACAATTAAACATAGAACCATAAAAAGTAAAAATATATCCAAAGAAAACTGAGAAACTACAGATAAAATAACTGCAAAATTATCTCAAAAGCCAAATAAGTCAACTAATTCACAGCCTTTGATCCAATTATGATCAAAAATAAAGATTTGATGTGAAATCGTTGCTGTAATTAACACTTTAATGGAGCTGATTAGCTCTTGTATCGCCTCTTATTTGTAATCCAACTATTTTTTCTTACCTCCACAGGGTCTTTTGCTCTGAAATTGCACATTTTTGGCAAAAATTGAGCTTCTTCTTGGCTTTTATTGTCATTTCTATGTAGTTGTGGTGCAAATGGAAAATGTTCTTATATGCAGTAGAAACCAGGCCTAAATCTAATGGAAAGATGCACATTTCTATCTGTTTTAGTTGTGAAACCACAATTTTATGTTCTCAGGAACATTTTAGAGCTCAAACTCTCATTACACCAGATGGAGCGTATCATAGAGAACAGCTGCTAAGGTTTTAGATTCAGATTGGTCACATAGTCCCATCTGGGGTCATATTTAGTTAATTAAACATAGAACCATAAAAACTAAAAATATATCCAAAGAAAACAGAGAAACTACAGATAAAATAACTGCAAAATTATCTCAAAAGCCAAATAAGTCGACTAATTCACAGCCTTTGATACAATTATGATTAAAATTAAAGATTTGATGTGAAATCGTTGCTGTAATTAACACTTTAATGGATAATCCCATCTGGGGTCATATTTAGTTAATTAAACATAGAACCATAAAAACTAAAAATATATCCAAAGAAAACAGAGAAACTACAGATAAAATATCTGCAAAATTATCTCAAAAGCCAAATAAATCAACTAATTCACAGCCTTTGATACAATTATCATCACATTTAGTTAGCTGGTGGACAAAAACTAGTCATATCGATGTGTTTTATGCTAAAATATTACTTTTAGTGCCTCAAATTCTTGCAAAGCACTTAATACATGAGAGGACAGCATGATTCTGAATAGTTCTGCACTTTTTCTGTGGACTTTCACAGCTGTATTGAATTATTACTGCATCTACCAGTACAGAAAATAACAGTTTGGCTGTTATTTAGGTTCCAAACCTTCATTTCCAACATGTTCTGACTCTACCTGGTCCACAGGATCCCAGATCTCCAGGTCTCCCTGTTTCTGGCCCTTCCTGAAGTCTTTACTGGTCCCACATCCCTCCACACTGAGCTTCTTGTGCTGCTCGAGGACGACAGGAGAGTCATCGTATCTCACAGATTAAACACCTTCCTCTGACGCAGCAGCACGCTCAGATGCTGTACCTTGAGTATGATCTTTCCCTTCAGCTGTGTGGGTGAAGGCAGCTGCTCAGCCATGTGCTCCACAGGTTCGGTCAGGAGTTTGTCTCCAAACACGTCCTTGAAGATCCGAGCCATCTGCCGTTGCTGCTCTATGGGACAGTGCTCCTCTATGGACAGGATCACCGGGAACCTGGCATGGAAGATGACAGAATCAAGATGTGTTTCAGGAAAAATGACAGTAAGTGGATGTTAAATTTTTAAAGGCTTTATGCTGATATATAATGTGTGAAAATATTCTGATAATATTTCATTTAGAATACATTTATAGAAGTTTTGGGGGGTTTTTTGCCTATAAAATTGTTATTTGATCATAAAGGAAAAGGATAAACGTCTTAAAATAATTTAGTTTTTAATGTTTAATCCTGATCTGTAGTTTTTGGGTTGTAGAAACACTGAATCCATCGATCAGTGGCCCCCGATCCAGAGCCTTTAAAGGATCGCAAACAGATGCAAAACAAGCACAATGTGGCACAAAATGGCAACTACAAGAAGACATGAAACAACTGTGAGAGAAATCATTTACACTAGAACAAAATAACAACTAAAATTCACACAAGAGACACAAAAAAACATGTATGAGACATAAAATGACCCCAAAGAGGCAATAATCCACAAAGAAAACAAGACAACACAAAAGCTAAAGGGGACAAACGACACAATTTACCACAAAGAGCCATGAAACAACTGAAAGGAGGCAAAAAATGAGCTCTGAAGGTGAACAAATGCAAAAATAAATGAACTGCTGCAGTGACACAAACAGCAACTATGAAAAAAAGACACAAAACTACTGAAAATAAACCCCTAAAATATATAAATCAACTACGAGGAGAAAAGCAAGAAGGCAAAGATCTCTGAGCTTCTGCCACCAAACGACTCGATCATCTGCTCGAAAGGCAACATTTTGTGAGACAAAGACAGCAGCCGCCTGATTCTTACTCTGAGGTGACAAAAGCGTGTTCGTTTATGGCTTTAACCACATCCTCAAACTTGATCTTGGTTGTTCTGGTCCAGCCGTGGTAGATGATGGGCTCCCCAGGGCCTTCCCAGCAGTCCACTTTATAGATTTTAACAGCACATAAAACCATAAATTTAGCCTGGACTCCACTGAACAATCAAGCCAAAATGGTGTAAAGGTGCAGAAGCTTTGTACTAACGCTCCACACAGCGGCATCCCAGCCGTAGGCAGCGAACGTAGGCCTCTGTGGACGACTCGCTGCGAAGCTGATCGCCTGTCAGGTAGCTGCCGAAGGACAAAATGCAGATTAGTTAGATTTACAGTAGATTATTTGCTTGTTTGGTCACAAAGAAATGTATAATTATGTCTTCCTAAAGAGAAAAAAAAAGAGAAAAATGCAAAAATATGGCCTGACTTGCATCAAAAGTGTCTTTCCATTCATCTTCATGGGTCGTAATGCTGCCTTAACTGAGTTAATTTAGTCTTTTTAACGCTTTTCTTTAAAGGTTTCCGCCCCAAAGTGACAACAAACACACACAAAATAAGAATAACAGGAATATGAGACAAGAAGTGACTGCAGGTAAGGTAACAGCAACACAACAAATCACCACATAGATGTAGAAATGAACCTAAATTAGATGCCACTGACCACAAAGCCTCAAATGAGTCAAAAAGCAACCCTCAATGCACAGTGTGACACTAATTCAAAGGGTTTGTGAGGAGCCAAACTGACGTGTTGTGTGAGGAGTTGATCCAGTAGTGGGACAAAGGGTTGTTCGTGTCCAAGTTGCCTCTTATTTGTAATCCAACTATTTTTTCTTACCTCCACTGGGGCTTTTGCTCTGAAATTGCACATTTTTGGTAAAAATTGTGCTTCTTCTTGGCTTTCATTGTCAGTTCTATTTAGCCTCATTTAGTTGCTCTTAGTGCTCTGCCCTGAAAAAATGCCCTAAAACCAAAGAGTGTTTCAAAAATACTTTCTTTTAGCTGATAGTTATGTTCTGGTTCTGACAAAGCTGCTCATCAAAGGGGAAAGTTGGAAGGATCTATCTGTAGGATGCTGCTCGGGAGTTTGGGGAAACGTTTCAGTGATTCTGAAGTTCTGCTCTGACAATAAATACAAAACTTCCAGCTCTTATCTGCAGATTGGGTGCTTGGGATTAAGATAATGAAGCAGCAAAGCACCCATTTTCATGCCTAAAGGTGCCTAAAGGTGCCTAAAAGTGCCTAAAGGTGCCTAAAAGTGCCTAAAGGTGCCTAAAAGTGCCTAAAGGTGCCTAAAGGTGCCTAAAGGTGCCTAAAAGTGCCTAAAGGTGCCTAAAAGTGCCTAAAAGTGCCTAAAGGTGCCTAAAAGTGCCTAAAGGTGCCTAAAGGTGCCTAAAAGTGCCTAAAAGTGCCTAAAGGTGCCTAAAAGTGCCTAAAGGTGCCTAAAAGTGCCTAAAAGTGCCTAAAGGTGCCTAAAGGTGCCTAAAGGTGCCTAAAAGTGCCTAAAGGTGCCTAAAAGTGCCTAAAGGTGCCTAAAAGTGCCTAAAAGTGCCTAAAGGTGCCTAAAAGTCCCTAAAGGTGCCTAAAAGTGCCTAAAAGTGCCTAAAGGTGCCTAAAGGTGCCTAAAGGTGCCTAAAAGTGCCTAAAGGTGCCTAAAGGTGCCTAAAAGTGCCTAAAGGTGCCTAAAGGTGCCTAAAAGTGCCTAAAGGTGCCTAAAGGTGCCTAAAAGTGCCTAAAGGTGCCTAAAAGTGCCTAAAGGTGCCTAAAGGTGCCTAAAGGTGCCTAAAAGTGCCTAAAGGTGCCTAAAAGTGCCTAAAGGTGCCTAAAGGTGCCTAAAAGTGCCTAAAAGTGCCTAAAGGTGCCTAAAAGTGCCTAAAGGTGCCTAAAAGTGCCTAAAAGTGCCTAAAGGTGCCTAAAAGTGCCTAAAGGTGCCTAAAGGTGCCTAAAAGTGCCTAAAGGTGCCTAAAAGTGCCTAAAGGTGCCTAAAAGTGCCTAAAAGTGCCTAAAGGTGCCTAAAGGTGCCTAAAACTGCCTAAAGGTGCCTAAAGGCAACATAACAAATCACCACATAGATGTAGAAATGAACCTAAATTAGATGCCACTGACCACAAAGCCTCAAATGAGTCAAAAAGCAACCCTCAATGCACAGTGTGACACTAATTCAAAGGGTTTGTGAGGAGCCAAACTGACGTGTTGTGCGAGGAGTTGATCCAGTAGTGGGACAAAGGGTTGTTCATGTCCAAGTTGCCTCTTATTTGTAATCCAACTCTTTTTTTCTTACCTCCACTGGGTCTTTTTTTTTTGGTAAAAATTGTGCTTCTTCTTGGCTTTCATTGTCAGTTCTATTTAGCCTCATTTAGTTGCTCTTAGTGCTCTGCCCTGAAAAAATGCCCTAAAACCAAAGAGTGTTTCAAAAATACTTTCTTTTAGCTGATAGTTTTATGATAGCTGATTCTGGTTCTGACAAAGCTGCTCATCAAAGGGGAAAGTTGGAAGGATCTATCTGTAGGATGCTGCTCGGGAGTTTGGGGAAACGTTTCAGTGATTCTGAAGTTCTGCTCTGACAATAAATACAAAACTTCCAGCTCTTATCTGCAGATTGGGTGCTTGGGATTAAGATAATGAAGCAGCAAAGCACCCATTTTCATGCCTAAAGGTGCCTAAAGGTTCCTAAAGGTGCCTAAAGGTGCCTAAAGGTGCCTAAAGGTGCCTAAAAGTGCCTAAAGGTGCCTAAAGGTGCCTAAAAGTGCCTAAAGGTGCCTAAAGGTGCCTAAAGGTGCCTAAAAGTGCCTAAAGGTGCCTAAAAGTGCCTAAAGGTGCCTAAAAGTGCCTAAAGGTGCCTAAAGGTGCCTAAAAGTGCCTAAAGGTGCCTAAAAGTGCCTAAAGGTGCCTAAAAGTGCCTAAAGGTGCCTAAAAGTGCCTAAAGGTGCCTAAAGGTGCCTAAAGGTGCCTAAAAGTGCCTAAAGGTGCCTAAAAGTGCCTAAAAGTGCCTAAAGGTGCCTAAAGGTGCCTAAAAGTGCCTAAAGGTGCCTAAAAGTGCCTAAAGGTGCCTAAAGGTGCCTAAAAGTGCCTAAAGGTGCCTAAAAGTGCCTAAAAGTGCCTAGAGGTGCCTAAAGGTGCCTAAAGGTGCCTAAAGGTGCCTAAAAGTGCCTAAAAGTGCCTAGAGGTGCCTAAAAGTGCCTAAAGGTGCCTAAAAGTGCCTAAAGGTGCCTAAAGGTGCCTAAAAGTGCCTAAAGGTGCCTAAAAGTGCCTAAAGGTGCCTAAAAGTGCCTAAAGGTGCCTAAAAGTGCCTAAAGGTGCCTAAAAGTGCCTAAAAGTGCCTAAAGGTGCCTAAAAGTGCCTAAAGGTGCCTAAAGGTGCCTAAAAGTGCCTAAAGGTGCCTAAAGGTGCCTAAAAGTGCCTAAAGGTGCCTAAAAGTGCCTAAAAGTGCCTAAAGGTGCCTAAAGGTGCCTAAAGGCAACATAACAAATCACCACATAGATGTAGAAATGAACCTAAATTAGATGCCACTGACCACAAAGCCTCAAATGAGTCAAAAAGCAACCCTCAATGCACAGTGTGACACTAATTCAAAGGGTTTGTGAGGAGCCAAACTGACGTGTTGTGCGAGGAGTTGATCCAGTAGTGGGACAAAGGGTTGTTCATGTCCAAGTTGCTGATCTCCGAGTGCTTCTCGTCCCAAATAGAATTCTCCTTCGAAAACAGGAAACCGAGGAACTAGAAGAAGAAAAGAGGCTTCGGATTCATTTTGGACGGGAGATTTCGGTGCAATCTGTTGGTTTCTGTAGCTCGGATATTGTTTTTGAATTGGCTCTACATGAATTAATTGGGTTATTTGGACATTAATTAACTGGATTTCATTGGATTATGATTGATTGAATTGGACGATATTATTTAAGTGCCTTCAGATGACATTTATTGTAATTTGGAGCTTTATAAATACCGTATTTTCACGACCATAAGGCGCACATAAAAGTTTTAGATTTTCTTCCAAATGTGCAGCGCGCCTTATAGTGCAGCGCGCCCTGTGTGTTGTTGTAAGGCGGAAGTAGTAGAGAACACCATGAGAACGTTAAAGGGTGAAGTGGGAGCGTTGATCGTATATAAAAGAACAGTTATGCAGAACATCTCTGTTTCAACAACCCTGAAAATGGCAAAGAGGCACGCTTCTGAAGCACAGTTTAAACTGAAGGCCATCAGCTACGCGAGAGAATTTAAGATCAACGAATCGATGGTTCGCAAGTGGAGGAAGCTGGAAAACGAGCTCCGACAGGTGAAGAAGACGCAGCTGAGTTTCCACGGAAATAAGGCGAGGAGTTGGAGGAAAGACTCGAGCAGTGGATCATAACGTGTCTGCTAGCACTGTTGCAAAAGCCGGCATCATTTCCGAGGAGCCACGCGGCTTTTACAGTGAACCTGGCATGTTTGATGGAGATTTAGCCCAGCTGTTCAATGCAGAAACAGAAGATGGGTTTGAGTTCTGACGCACACTTGCTTGTTCAACCGTGTGTTTTAAATAAAGCACAAACAAACTCAGTTTAGCTCCCGATCTATTTTTAAATACAAAAACTTGTATGATTGTGTGGATTGTATATAAAACTCGCGCCCTATAATTAGGTGCGCCTTATGTGTTAAAAACACAGTAACGGCACACATAAATGAGACTGCGCCTTTCAGTACGGTGCGCCGTATGGTCGGGAAAATACGGTAAACTGAATCTAAATTAATTGAACTGAATTAAGGCTGTTTCCACCTTTAAAAACGCGCTCTGGCCTGTTAAAGGGGGACAAATGTCTCATTTATAGAGCCAAAGGTCTCTGGCTGTGGCTATTAGCTGACAGACTCGGCTCAGACTGCTGCAGCATCAAATTATTCAAATAAAAATCTGTTTTTATGGAAAACCCCAACGAATCAGCCACGAACCTCGCTGACTGTGAACTCGGGATCGTTGGTTTTTCTCATGGTGTCGTCAATAAAAATGGTCATCAGTTCTCTGACCTTGTTCAGATCGTTCGCCCAGGGCTCCTGAAAAAGAAAAATACAACGAATCAACCCTCTGTAAGATATTTACAGACATTATCACACATCTATATACTGACGACTGCCTCGTTTAGTTTAGCTCTTAGTGCTCTGCCCTGAGAAAATAACTTTCTTTTAGCTGATAGTTATATTCTGGTTCTGACAAAGCTGCTGTTATAATTGGCTTTGTTCTTAGACATTATGTATTCATATTCTGTATTTTCCTAGCTGGTCCTTTTCCACTCTGCTGCACAATTAATGACCTTAAAATGGTCCAAAACCTTAGAATGACATAAACAACTGGGTCAGACAGAACATCTCTATTGGAGCAGATAGGTCTGGTACATTAGATCCGAGCCTAAAACAGTTTATCACATCCAAAGAACACAACAAGGACTGCGGCTGGCCTGATCAGGCCACTAAAAACTGGCCAATTATACTCTGACAAGTGTGAAAACAACCTCTGTGAGATAAAGCTGAATATAAATATGAAATGTTTCTGGATATCGGGGCTCGGTCTGAAGGATTTCCTGCTCTGGCACTCTAACCCTAACCCTATACTTTACTATGTGACCACTGATAAATACTTTATTTAGTAAAGGATTTCTCCAGCTTGTTCTTGAGCTTCCAATGAAAGAATCGGGCTAACGGTCCTCATCGAAGGGGAAAGTGTCCTCATGTGCTTCCTCAGCAGACCTTTCATGATATCCACTTATTCACTGATGGTTGCCTGCAGGCGTGAGTCAGATGTTTGCAGAAGGACGGCTGCTCTGGTGCTGCTAAATGATCTTAAAGTTAAAGTATTCAAAGATTATTCAGTTGTTTTCTTTGGGTTTCCTGTTGCAAGATGGCAGCTACACTTTAGCTTTAATGGGGCTGTTTTCCAGCTTTCTCAGTAACCAGAGTCATTATTGACCTGTTGCTCTTTTTGAATTAGCTGATTAGCTCTTGTATCGCCTCTTGTTTGTAATCCAACTCTTTTTTTCTTACCTCCACAGGGTCTTTTGCTCTGAAATTGTACATTTTTGGTAAAAATTGTGCTTCTTCTTGGCTTTCATTGTCAGTTCTATGAAGTTCTATGAAGCCTCATTTAGTTGCTCTTAGTGCTCTGCCCTGATAAAATGCCCTAAAACCAAAGAGTGTTTCAAAAATACATTTCTTTTAGCTGATAGTTATGTTCTGGTTCTGACAAAGCTGCTCATCAAAGGGGAAAGTTGGAAGGATCTATCTGTAGGATGTTTGGGGAAACGTTTCAGTGATTCTGAAGTTCTGCTCTGACAATAAATACAAAACTTCCAGCTTTTATCTGCAGATTTGGTGCTTGGGATTAAGATAATGAAGCAGAAAAGCACCCATTTTCATGCCTAAAGGTGCCTAAAGGTGCCTAAAAGTGCCTAAAGGTGCCTAAAGGTGCCTAAAGGTGCCTAAAAGTGCCTAAAGGTGCCTAAAGGTGCCTAAAAGTGCCTAAAGGTGCCTAAAGGTGCCTAAAAGTGCCTAAAGGTGCCTAAAGGTGCCTAAAGGTACCTAAAAGTTCCTAAAGGTGCCTAAAGGTGCCTAAAGGTGCCTAAAAGTGCCTAAAGGTGCCTAAAGGTGCCTAAAGGTGCTTAAAAGTGCCTAAAAGTGCCTAAAGGTGCCTAAAGGTGCCTAAAAGTGCCTAAAGGTGCCTAAAGGTGCTTAAAAGTGCCTAAAGGTGCCTAAAAGTGCCTAAAAGTGCCTAAAGGTGCCTAAAGGTGCTTAAAAGTGCCTAAAGGTGCCTAAAGGTGCCTAAAGGTGCCTAAAAGTGCCTAAAAGTGCCTAAAAGTGCCTAAAGGTGCCTAAAGGTGCCTAAAAGTGCCTAAAAGTGCCTAAAGGTGCCTAAAGGTGCCTAAAGGTGCTTAAAAGTGCCTAAAAGTGCCTAAAGGTGCCTAAAAGTGCCTAAAGGTGCCTAAAGGTGTCTAAAGGTGCCTAAAAGTGCCTAAAAGTGCCTAAAGGTGCCTAAAGGTGCCTAAAAGTGCCTAAAAGTGCCTAAAGGTGTCTAAAGGTGCCTAAAAGTGCCTAAAGGTGCCTAAAAGTGCCTAAAGGTGCCTAAAAGTGCCTAAAGGTGCCTAATTCCTCTTGTAAGACCTCTTTTCAGGACATATTGTGACAGCCAATCAAAAACCTTTCCTACATTCAAGGCTCATTTGGGTTGTTTTGCTGTGTTTTACGAGCTGAAAGTGACAAAGAGAAGTTAAATAAGTGGAAATGCAAACTGAAAAAAGAACTGCTCTTTAAAATGTCTGATTGAAACATGTAGAATAATTAAATTAGGGTTTCTTCTCCTGTAAATGAGGAATTCTGTCATGATTCAGTGACTGTTTCATGGTTTTATATCATATCTTTATACATATTTACGTTTCTTATATAGTACAATATTTTTTATAGTAAATAATTTTTGCAATTCCTGTTTTTCTGGTTCAGTTCTTTATAAAATACTTAATTCCTTTGTTATTTGTCCATTTATGTCTCAACTGTTTTTCAGTGCAATCAGTTAGAAATGAATAGCTACAATTTATATGCCATTTTTGGTCATAATCCTGCTTTAAAACATGCAAATAACAAATCCCTGCAGCTTTAAACTTTTACCTTTTGATCGAATATGAGAAATCGCTGGAAATCATGCAGCAGAACAGCTGAGGCATCAGGTTTATCTGTGTTACTGCATGATGGGAGAGGAAAGAATCAGTCAAAATATCTAAAATATCTAAAACCATGGAGGTTTGTTGAGCTCAAGCGATGATAAGTAAGAGGACCTCACCCCAGAATGAA
Source organism: Leuresthes tenuis (assembly GCA_036924055.1). Lineage (NCBI taxonomy): Eukaryota > Metazoa > Chordata > Actinopteri > Atheriniformes > Atherinopsidae > Leuresthes > Leuresthes tenuis. Next base: position 840,734 of record JAVGWW010000006.1, on the reverse strand, counting down.
AGAACACGCTTCCTTTTTGAACTCATCCAGGATCTGCGTTTAAAGGAATCAGCCTTAATGAAATGCAGCACGAACATAATGATAATTATCTACATTTATCCATTTTAACCACTCAGACTCACTTCATTCTGCTCAAACATTATCAGGTTATAAAACCGATGAAACTGCTCAAAATCAAGCCGGTCTTTCTTTGCACCCACTTCCTGTGAAGGTAGAACGGAATCAATACAATCGATCAGTACAGCAGAAACCAAATCAAATGCAGAGACGCTTCTCATGGTTTAAGCAGTAAAAATAGATGAGAGTACCAGCAATTTGTCTTTGAGAGTTCGAGAGTTGGGGGCCTTGTAGTTGAGCATCGGAAGCAGAGCCTTCAGTTCCTTTACGGTGATGCTGCGAAGGAAACAAACACATAGTGTGCGTCACCCGGCTGGGAACCACTTAAAAATATATCAAAAAGAGGTTTTATGAGTAAAGGTGCAGCAACAAAAGAGAAGATATTCAGCCAAATGATGAATATCACTGATTTAATCTGAAAAATGTGAGGTTGCACGATATTTTCTGCATCCTTCATGTATAAATGAGAATTAAGTTGGCAAATAATTGGTGAGTGGTTGAAATATTAAGTGTTATAAACAGTTTAAATAATATCTGATAGTTAGAGAGAAAGAAAATGGTGAAAATGATCAGAAGTTATGGACAAATTGACTTAGGTTTAACAGTTAAAACAGCTAAAATGTTTCAGCAAAACCCACATTTGCAGGTAGATAATAACCGCCTTGAATGAGCACATTTGAACTGGGCAGTGGGGGGGGGGGGGTCTCAGGCTAATTAAGTAGGCTGAATTTGTCCAGAATTAATGGTATAATCATACCAATCCCAAACAGTAAGCAGGTAATATCCACGTGCACGTACCTGTTTGTCTTGGTTTGATTGACAGAATACATCTGCTTCCTTAGCCAGCTGCAGGGATGACAGCAAACAGATCAATAACAGGATCAATAACAGGATCAGTCGCTGACTGTGTGTGTATTAATGTGTTCAACAGGGAAGTCTCCGTTATTTTAGCTGCAGAATTAGTTTAAAGTAAGCTCTTGACTGGTAGCAGTTAATAAACCTGCAGGAATCTATTGTAAGTTGATTTAATAACTGTCACGATCTACATTCTGTTCCATGTCGCGTCATTTCCTGTTTTATTTTGAAAAATCACTGACTTTCTCCTCCCGTGTCATTCGTCTGATTGTCTTCCCTGATTCCCAAAGTGTTTCCACCTGTTCCCTTTGGTCCCTCATGTGTTTAAATAGTCTGTGTTTCCCTTTTGTTTGTAGTTTTTTCCATAGCCACAGTTTATTTATTGTGGAAGGTAAGTTTCATAGAGCCTCGGTTTTGGAAGAGTGCGTCTTTTGTTTTGCTCCGCCTCATTAGGAGAGCGAGTCTTTGCTTTGTTAAGTCTTTATAGCTTTTCTGTTTTCCTCCCAGCGTGGAGAGTTTTATGTCTTGTAAATTTCAGAGCTGCGCTCCTTCTCCACCACAGATACGGAGGAGAGCTCTTAGGGGTTTCATAGCCTTTTATTTTGCGCTGCCGGGAGGTCGCCCTGCAGTGCCCTGTGTGGTTATATAATAAAACCTTCTGAACCCAGAGGTCCACAACAGGGAAGTCTCCGTTATTTTAGCTGCAGAATTAGTTTAAAGTAAGCTCTTGGCTGGTAGCAGTTAATAAACCTGCAGGAATCTATTGTAAGTTGATTTAATAACTGTCACAATCTACATTCTGTTCCATGTCTCGTCATTTCCTGTTTTATTTTGAAAAATCACTGATCTTGTCCTCTCGTTTCAGGTAACTTGGCCTTCCTCCCGTGTCAAGCGTCACGGGAGGAACCCACAAGGCTTTAAAACTTACCGTACACAATAAATAAACTGTGGCTATGGAAAAAACTACAAATAAAACAGCACAGCAGGAGAAACGCTCGCTGCAGGCTCCTGGTTTCTGTGGGACAAGACAGATGGCTGGTAATGAAACTCAAAAGAGACAAAATACTGGTGACGAGACAAGGGAAACAGACTATTTAAACACATGAGGGACCGAGGGGAACAAGTGGAAACACTTTGAATCAGGGAAGACAATCAGACGCCTGACACAGGAGGAAGAGCAAGATACCTGAAACCAGAGGAGAAGGTTAGTGGTTTTTCAAAATAAAACAGGAAATGACACGACATGGAACAGAATGTAGATCGTGACAATAACAATGGAAACAGAACTTTCTGTCAGTGTTTCCTGCTTTGATGAAACCTTCCTCTCCTCTGCAGTTAAAAGGTGAATCCCAATAATGCTAAATAATAAAGGTAATAGTTGAGTTTAAATGAGTAAATGTTGGATGGAAACACATCTCTGTGTCTACCTCTCTATGAAAACTGGAGTCGGAGCCGCCAGAGTCTCTTCCCTCAGCAGTTCAAGACCTATCAGCCATTTCTGTGCCTCCTCCATCGAATCAGCTGCAAAAAGTTGTAAAAACAGACGTTTATATCTTCAAAACCAGGCATTTAGCACCGTGTGAGGTCATCATATCATTCTGACCCACAGACTTCTTGCTGTTTATCCCTAAAACAAATGAAGGTGATAACCTCAGCGGCATTGTCTACTTCCTGGAACACCACTTGGATAATCTACGCTGTAATGAAACACTTGACATGAACTCACAGGAATATGCAAATGATTTAGGTAAATTTACTCAAATATCATCTTTGAGAGTGTTGTACGGCAGAAACAGATGAGAAAATGAAGCTTTCACCTCCCAGACTGAGGGTGTTGAGGACAAACTGTGAGCCGTAGAAGATGGTGAAGCATGTGTTCTCATCGTGTTTGTCCTTCCCGTCTTTAAAGCGCTCGAAGTCCTTGGAGTTTCTCCCTGGACGAACTTCCCTGATCTCAAACAGGTCCACTGAAACAAAGCCGCCAGTTTGGGATTATCATGTGAGAAAGAGTTGATTTGTGCATCATCATCTATGTGGAAAAGTGACAGTTTCACATATTTCTGCGCCTTATGAGCCATTTTGGGACTGTTTTTCTATGTTTTGTGCCTGTTTCTGCAGTAAAAATATGTTTTCCTCTCACTTTGTGTACTTTAATTACAGCTTAAAGCCATTTTATTTGATGTTTTCTTGGCTGAAATGTGGCCTTTTAGAGCAACTTTAACTGTATTTATATATGAAACGATCGCTCAAAGAGAAAATTAAAAGATGTCACATCAGCAGCTAACTGAGCAGTTTTCTCCTTGTTTTCTTCAACAAAAAGTAGTGATTTTTTGTGCTAAAAGTCGACATATCTATTATTAACTGCCTTGTTGTCGATTTGCCTTTTGTGCATCATCATCTATGTGGAAAAGTGATAGTTTCACATATTTCTGCGTCTTATGAGCCATTTTGGGACTGTTTTTCTATGTTTTGTGCCTGTTTCTGCAGTAAAAATGTTTTCCTCTCACTTTGTGTACTTTAATTACAGCTTAAAGCCATTTTATTTGATGTTTTCTTGGCTGAAATGTGGCCTTTTAGAGCAACTTTAACTGTATTTATATATGAAACGATCAGCAGCTAACTAAGGAGCTAACTTGTTGTTTTCTTCCACAAAAAGTAGTGATTTTTTGTGCTAAAAGTCAACATATCTATCATTAACTGCCTTGTTTAAAAAAAGCTAGCATCAAAGTCATTAAACTGCCAACAATGAGGAGAAGTTGTGATTTCAATGGGCTTTAAGAGGGATAGAAACACAGCTTTTAGAGGAAAAAGGCTGTTGAATGCTAACTATTGGCACAAAACGCATTTTCTTGAATGTTTTTCTATGTTTTGTGCCTGTTTCTGCAGTAAAAATGTTTTCCTCTCACTTTGTGTACTTTAATTACAGCTTAAAGCCATTTTATTTGATGTTTTCTTGGCCTTTTAGAGCAACTTTAACTGTATTTATATATGAAACGATCAGCAGCTAACTAAGGAGCTAACTTGTTGTTTTCTTCCACAAAAAGTAGTGATTTTTTGTGCTAAAAGTCGACATATCTATTATTAACTGCCTTGTTTAAAAAAAAGCTAGCATCAAAGTCATTAAACTGCCAACAATGAGGAGAAGTTGTGATTTCAATGGGCTTTAAGAGGGATAGAAACACAGCTTTTAGAGGAAAAAGGCTGTTGAATGCTAACTATTGGCACAAAACACATTTTCTTGAATGTTTTTCTATGTTTTGTGCCTGTTTCTGCAGTAGTTTCACCTCTAATATGTTTTCTTCTCACTTTGTGTACTTTAATTACATCTTAAAGCCATTTTATTTGATGTTTTCTTGGCTGAAATGTGGCCTTTTAGAGCAACTTTAACTGTATTTATATATGAAACGATCGCTCAAAGAGAAAATTAAAAGATAACTGAGCAGTTTTCTCCTTGTTTTCTTCCACAAAAAGTAGTGATTTTTTGTGCTAAAAGTCAACATATCTATCATTAACTGCCTTGTTGTCGATTTGCCTTTTGTGCATCATCTATGTGGAAAAGTGATAGTTTCACATATTTCTGCATCTTATGAGCCATTTTGGGACTGTTTTTCTATGTTTTGTGCCTGTTTCTGCAGTAAAAATGTTTTCCTCTCACTTTGTGTACTTTAATTACAGCTTAAAGCCATTTTATTTGATGTTTTCTTGGCTGAAATGTGGCCTTTTAGAGCAACTTTAACTGTATTTATATATGAAACGATCAGCAGCTAACTAAGGAGCTAACTTGTTGTTTTCTTCCACAAAAAGTAGTGATTTTTTGTGCTAAAAGTCAACATATCTATCATTAACTGCCTTGTTTAAAAAAAGCTAGCATCAAAGTCATTAAACTGCCAACAATGAGGAGAAGTTGTGATTTCAATGGGCTTTAAGAGGGATAGAAACACAGCTTTTAGAGGAAAAAGGCTGTTGAATGCTAACTATTGGCACAAAACGCATTTTCTTGAATGTTTTTCTATGTTTTGTGCCTGTTTCTGCAGTAAAAATGTTTTCCTCTCACTTTGTGTACTTTAATTACAGCTTAAAGCCATTTTATTTGATGTTTTCTTGGCCTTTTAGAGCAACTTTAACTGTATTTATATATGAAACGATCAGCAGCTAACTAAGGAGCTAACTTGTTGTTTTCTTCCACAAAAAGTAGTGATTTTTTGTGCTAAAAGTCGACATATCTATTATTAACTGCCTTGTTTAAAAAAAAGCTAGCATCAAAGTCATTAAACTGCCAACAATGAGGAGAAGTTGTGATTTCAATGGGCTTTAAGAGGGATAGAAACACAGCTTTTAGAGGAAAAAGGCTGTTGAATGCTAACTATTGGCACAAAACACATTTTCTTGAATGTTTTTCTATGTTTTGTGCCTGTTTCTGCAGTAGTTTCACCTCTAATATGTTTTCTTCTCACTTTGTGTACTTTAATTACATCTTAAAGCCATTTTATTTGATGTTTTCTTGGCTGAAATGTGGCCTTTTAGAGCAACTTTAACTGTATTTATATATGAAACGATCGCTCAAAGAGAAAATTAAAAGATAACTGAGCAGTTTTCTCCTTGTTTTCTTCCACAAAAAGTAGTGATTTTTTGTGCTAAAAGTCAACATATCTATCATTAACTGCCTTGTTGTCGATTTGCCTTTTGTGCATCATCTATGTGGAAAAGTGATAGTTTCACATATTTCTGCATCTTATGAGCCATTTTGGGACTGTTTTTCTATGTTTTGTGCCTGTTTCTGCAGTAAAAATGTTTTCCTCTCACTTTGTGTACTTTAATTACAGCTTAAAGCCATTTTATTTGATGTTTTCTTGGCTGAAATGTGGCCTTTTAGACCAACTTTAACTGTATTTATATATGATTAAATGATGTCACATCAGCAGCGAACTGAGCAGTTTTCTCCTTGTTTTCTTCCACAAAAAGTAGTGATTTTTTGTGCTAAAAGTCGACATATCTATCATTAACTGCCTTGTTTAAGAAAAAAAGCTAGCATCAAAGTCATTAAACTGCCAACAATGAGGAGAAGTTGTGATTTCAATGGGCTTTAAGAGGGATATAAACTCAGCTTTTAGAGGAAAAAGGCTGTTGAATGCTAACTATTGGCACAAAACACATGTTTTTCTATGTTTTGTGCCTGTTTCTGCAGTAGTTTCACTGTTTATTTTCTAAAACTGTCTTTATTTCATTGACTTACAGATGAAACGTGCATTTAAAACAAACCCTCTGACCCCTGCACCTGCAGCAAGTAAAGTCACTGATCCTCCCATGACTTCCACTGGTGCTCTTTAGGGAACCAGTAACAGAAATTCAAAATAGTTTCCTCTGAATTTACATCCCCACATGTCCCCTGCAGCCAAAAAGCACGACAACACAAAATCTGAAAGCTGTGCGACATGCAGTTAAACGCAGTTACATTTTCCATCTATTCCTCAGCTCAAATTCACACGAAGCAAACCTATCTGCTATGAAAACGTGGTTTATGAAGATTTAGCTTATCTGACTTAATTCTTACGCAGCTTTTGAGACATTTTCTGTGTTTTTTCATACTTCATTTATATGGCTAATTCACAAGAAAAGTAATCTCATGGTAATGACTCCCTCTGAGCAAATGCTGAGTGAAAAATGGCCTTTTTAACTAAAAGAAACCCACAAAAGAACCAGATTTTTGACTGAAGGGACTAGAATAAAGATAAATACCTGCAGAAAGGTTTCTAAGTACCCCAGAAGTCCTGAATATGACCAACAATCTGTTAGAGAAGGGACCAAATATTTCCCGTCAGAAGTTTTCTAATTTGGGGCAAGTTGTGAAACTATGGTTTATTGGAAGTGACGCAGGGGAAGAACCTGAATATTTTAATCAGTCTAGATTTGGAGCAGTGACATTTCTGCAGCACTTTTATGAGCCAGCAGAGCAAGTGTGGATGGAAGTCTCCAAACTCACCTTCACAATGGCTTATTCAGACAGTATCAAGTGTATCTGGGCCTTTATTTGTAGAGTATTTCATTTCTGTAATAAAGTCTTTGCTTTCTGCCTTCTGTCAAACAGCATCAGGCCTCAAAATATGTTTTCCTCTCACTTTGTGTACTTTAATTACAGCTTAAAGCCATTTTATTTGATGTTTTCTTGGCCTTTTAGAGCAACTTTAACTGTATTTATATAAGATTAAATGATGTCACATCAGCAGCAAACTGAGCAGTTTTCTCCTTGTTTTCTTCAACAAAAAGTAGTGATTTTTTGTGCTAAAAGTCAACATATCTATTATTAACTGCCTTGTTGTCGATTTGCCTTTTGTGCATCATCATCTATGTGGAAAAGTGATAGTTTCACATATTTCTGCGTCTTATGAGCCATTTTGGGACTGTTTTTCTATGTTTTGTGCCTGTTTCTGCAGTAAAAATATGTTTTCCTCTCACTTTGTGTACTTTAATTACAGCTTAAAGCCATTTTATTTGATGTTTTCTTGGCCTTTTAGAGCAACTTTAACTGTATTTATATATGATTAAATGATGTCACATCAGCAGCAAACTGAGCAGTTTTCTCCTTGTTTTCTTCAACAAAAAGTAGTGATTTTTTGTGCTAAAAGTCAACATATCTATTATTAACTGCCTTGTTGTCGATTTGCCTTTTGTGCATCATCATCTATGTGGAAAAGTGACAGTTTCACATATTTCTGCGTCTTATGAGCCATTTTGGGACTGTTTTTCTATGTTTTGTGCCTGTTTCTGCAGTAAAAATATGTTTTCCTCTCACTTTGTGTACTTTAATTACAGCTTAAAGCCATTTTATTTGATGTTTTCTTGGCCTTTTAGAGCAACTTTAACTGTATTTATATATGAAACGATCAGCACCTAACTGAGCAGCTAACTTGTTGTTTTCTTCCACAAAAAGTAGTGATTTTTTGTGCTAAAAGTCGACATATCTATCATTAACTGCCTTGTTTTAAAAAAAAGCTAGCATCAAAGTCATTAAACTGCCAACAATGAGGAGAAGTTGTGATTTCAATGGGCTTTAAGAGGGATATAAACTCAGCTTTTAGAGGAAAAAGGCTGTTGAATGCTAACTATTGGCACAAAACACATTTTCTTGAATGTTTTTCTATGTTTTGTGCCTGTTTCTGCAGTAGTTTCACCTCTAATATGTTTTCCTCTCACTTTGTGTACTTTAATTACAGCTTAAAGCCATTTTATTTGATGTTTTCTTGGCCTTTTAGAGCAACTTTAACTGTATTTATATAAGATTAAATGATGTCACATCAGCAGCAAACTGAGCAGTTTTCTCCCTGTTTTCTTCCACAAAAAGTAGTGATTTTTTGTGCTAAAAGTCGACATATCTATCATTAACTGCCTTGTTTTAAAAAAAAGCTAGCATCAAAGTCATTAAACTGCCAACAATGAGGAGAAGTTGTGATTTCAATGGGCTTTAAGAGGGATATAAACTCAGCTTTTAGAGGAAAAAGGCTGTTGAATGCTAACTATTGGCACAAAACACATTTTCTTGAATGTTTTTCTATGTTTTGTGCCTGTTTCTGCAGTAGTTTCACCTCTAATATGTTTTCCTCTCACTTTGTGTACTTTAATTACATCTTAAAGCCATTTTATTTGATGTTTTCTTGGCTGAAATGTGGCCTTTTAGAGCAACTTTAACTGTATTTATATATGAAACGATCGCTCAAAGAGAAAATTAAATCAGCAGCTAACTGAGCAGCTAACTTGTTGTTTTCTTCCACAAAAAGTAGTGATTTTTTGTGCTAAAAGTCGACATATCTATCATTAACTGCCTTGTTTAAAAAAAAGCTAGCATCAAAGTCATTAAACTGCCAACAATGAGGAGAAGTTGTGATTTCAATGGGCTTTAAGAGGGATATAAACTCAGCTTTTAGAGGAAAAAGGCTGTTGAATGCTAACTATTGGCACAGAACACATTTTCTTGAATGAATCTTATTTGAAAAGATTGATATCTTTTAAGCTTAAATCCAAATTCTGCTACCGCCGCAGAGTCATTTCAACTGATTTCAACTCATTATTGAACATAAAAGCACTAACTTTACACTTTTGGTCTTCTAAATCTATACCCCCCCCACCCAGAGAGACTTTTCTGTTCTAATTATGTCTCCTGTCTTTGTATTTTAGCCAAAAATGGTCTAAAAAAAGGTCTAATTTGACAGAAATACTCCTTTTTTATGACCACTGAGGGCTAGTTTAAGAAAATGAAGTTGGCTGAAGGGTAAAAATAATGACTCTCTTTGCTGTGTGACCACAGCAGACAGGAGAAAGGGAAAGGAAGGAGTTTTTGTGCCTTAGAATGTAAGTTTATAAGTAATCGATGTTTTAGAACTCATGTTAGATATGAGGTGCTGAAAAACAAAGAATAACAACTGCTCCAACTTAAAGTTTGGAGCTAATGTGGAGGTTAAAGATGAGTTAAAACACTAAAAGCCTGACAAACACCACCCAGGGGAAATTAAACTGAAGAAATAAGCACAAACAGACTCAGTATTTCACAGTATTTTGGAAAATTAAAGCTCCAAATGAAGGGAGGAACAGGAAGTCCAGAACTTAGGGCAGATAAATGGGGGGTGGAGTTAATAAAAGGGGCTGGAAGGCTCATTTGGGCCTTTCCTCCTGCACTGAAACACCTGGGAGCAGCTGAGCTGGTAGGCTCTACTTTTTAGATGTTTGAAAGCATGATTTTAATATGACTTTATCACTGGAGAGTAACCATTTGGCTGTTTATCTGTGGTGTGAATTCTGTGTTGGGAGGGGACTGATCTACTGAATTATTGTTTAAAGACTTCAGCCAAGGAGGCTTAAGCAGTGCTGAGATATTTTAAAATAGATTTTATTCTTTCTACAACTAAACTAACGTGATTCTCTCTGAATGTTGCCCCCAGTCACCTGCATGCCTGGAATGAAGGTTTTCAATGGATTTGTGTCTAAAAAAAAGCCAAAAACTGCTTTTTCCAGGTTTATTTGAGTTTGTTTTTAATTTAGCAGGTTATTTTTTGGGAGTTTTCTGCCATCTTTAAGGGGGGGGGGGCTTTGCATGTGTGCTTTATTGTGTGGTTTGTCCCTTTTAACATTGCTGTGAATAGGTAAATTGGTATTTCAGTCTTAAATTTCCATGTGTTTGTGATGTTTTCTCTTGCTGTGCATAACTTCAGAACCCCCCCCCCCTGCAGTCTAATCCCAGGGTTGCTTTCTTTTTAACCATCTCATGTTTGGTTTTATTGTATTTTTTGTCTTTTTATAATTTAATCACTCTAGAGGTTAGTATTTTATCAAAAAATACATTAATAAAATGTATATTTTTTGTATAGCAGCCTCTGGTTCCAGTTTATTCTGAGTCTGTGCCGTTAATATCACTTGGTCACAATTATTATATATAATATTATTATATATCCCTTGTATATCTCTCTGGTTTCTATAACCTGGCTGTTAATTCCAGCAACTCAGTTGCTATTTAGCCTTGTTTATCTCTTAGTATGTCTGTGAAGGCAGTTTTTCTATCAAAAGTGGAAATAATTGCTCAATCTGCAACTGATTTTTAAGCAGTTTAACGCCAGATGTGTAGTTAAGATTCGAGGCTAATTTCTTGGATTAAAGAATCATGTTTTGGGAAAGATTTTTGATAAAATATCTCATCTCCTGCAGTGTTTCTCTGCTTCTGCTGCAAAAACTACTAAACTGTAATGTGTGATCAGCAGCTACACTTTCATATACTCACAGACGCCATCGGTCTTGTCCGCAGTGCGAGTCCAGGCCACCTGCCGGGTCTCCATGATGACCTGCACAGTGAGCCGCTCCACCTTCTGCCGAAACACCGTCATGACCACCCCCATCTCCATGTCCCGTTTGATCAGGATCTTCTTGTACTCCGTCATCTCGCCCTGCTGCCCTGAGTGAGCCATCTCTGCAGCTGAGACAAAAACAGCGAGGTTTGCTCACAAAAGGCGCGCATTACGAGGTATTCACAGCATTTCAAAGGCCCTGATGCAGTTCCATCTAAAGGTGCTTTCATCTTCCAAATTAGATTAAAAGACATAGAACTTTAAATGTAAATGTAGTTTATTTCTACAGCCCTTTACAACAATCTATTTTGGTACCAAAGTGCTTTACAGCAGGTAATAAATAAAGAAAAGAATAAGTACAAAACAATAAAATAACAGTAAACGCAATAAAATAACAGTAAAAAACAATAAAATAACAGTAAAAATCAATAAAATACAGCAAAATTGAATAAGATAATATAAAAGTGTCACCATTCTACTGGGTATTAAAAGCCATCTGAAATAAGTAGGTTTTTAGCCCAGATTTAAAGAGGCCCAGGTCAGAAATAAGATGCATCTCGGGGGGGGGAGCTTATTCCAGAGCCTGGGGGCACCCCAGGGCTTGTATTTGGACCTGAACACTTCCAGCAAAAGTTGATTTGTTGACCTCAGAGCTCTGCCAGGGTTACAGTTAAAAGCTCAGATAAATACGATGGGGTGAGGCCGTTAAGAGCTTTAAAACCAAACTTTAAAAGTTTAAAATCAGTTCTATGAAGCACAGGAAGCCAGTGAAGGGAGTTAAGAACAGGAGTGATGTGCACAGGTCTGTTAGTGTTGGTTAAAGACGGGCAGCAGCAGCATTTTGCACCAGATGAAGGTGACTGAGAGAAGTCTGGGAGACGCTGACATAAAGTCCATTGCTAACCTTGAACTTATTAGGGCAGGGAGGCTTAAAAACATTTTAACTTTGGCCAGGAGACGCAGCTGGAAAAAACTCCTACTGACAACATTGTTAATTTGTCTGTCAAAGGTCAAAGGTCACTCCCAGATTTCTGACGGTTGAACTGAGCTTTGAAGACGAGGTGCTAAAGTCACAGTTTCCCCAAACACAATAAATTCAGTTTTATCATCATTTAAATGTAGAAAATGTTGGGCCAAACATTGCTTAATGTCAGCAATACAATCAAAGAAAGAAGCTTGGCTGAAATGTGGCCTTAAAGCTTTAAAACCAAACTTTAAAAGGTTAAAATCAGTTCTATGAAGGACAGGAAGCCAGTGAAGGGAGTTAAGAACAGGAGTGATGTGCACAGGTCTGTTAGTGTTGGTTAAAGACGGGCAGCAGCAGCATTTTGCACCAGCTGAAGGCGACTGAGAGAAGTTAAAGAGGCACGATGTCCTGATTTTAACCCTCCTGCTCACCCATGGAGCTGCTTTTCATCCTAAAACCTTTTGCAATAAGTTAAAGTTGCTGCGTTTCCATCTAAATCTTTGCAGGTGTCACAGCTGCTTCTCTGCAGGTTTCCTGAAAAAGCAGAAGTTATGGTTGGTTGGTCTGACCAGCCGTCACCCAACAGTCCACTCTGCTGAAATAAGGAAAGTAAGGAAGCATTTCACTGGAGGAAACACTAGCGTACGCCTCTGAGTGAGTGTAGCAGAGAGGAAGGTGGGTTCAGGTATCCAGATAACGCCTTTTAACACCTTTAATGCACTGTGGTGTTGAGTTTGAGCCGATAACTAAGCCAGCGGTTCAATATCTGGGGTTCAGAGATGCTCCTTCATGCTCTTGCTGCTCTGTCAGCAGCCTCTTTCTGTCTATATGGACTGAAGATGGAGGCTTTGGCTGTAATATGTTCCTGGAGCCACGTCCCAGTGGAACATATAATACTTTTATTCGTTTTATTTTGGAAAAAAGGTTTAAATTTCTTGCCCCACATCCTAAACATCTCCCTGTCATCCCATCTGGATTTAGGGTGTTTTTAAGGCATTATTTGATTTTTCCAGAGCTCAATCAGCTGCCCCTGCATGTAAATAAGGTCCCTCATGATGTTAGAAACTGTCAGAAATACCAGGCCTTTTAATCCAAATATAAACAGGAGTTGATTTTCCAGTCGGTGGCATTAAACCACAGAAGAAGAACTGAGACACACAGCTCCAGTCAAAGTTCAAATGGTGAGAAAGAAATAAGCAAACAGGATGGAAACATTTTGAAGCTGCAGATATTCGGTCTGTTTCCATGGTTATTTGTCACATTTTGCCACATTTTCATCTTTCTTTTGGCCTTCATTCATAGGTTTTCATGCAGATGGAAATACACCCTCTTCTTCAAAGTCAGACTCTTTTAAACCTGCTCTGAGCCTCAGGATGTTTTGTGATCTTCACAGAGATGTAACCACAGAAAATCTGACTCTACAGGTTATAGAGCTCCAGGCTGAGCCCCGAGAACCAGAGGAACCCTTTGAACGACGAAACCCACCACTCACTTTACAGAAATCACTTTAAAATCATCCTGCAGGGACCTTTTTATGGATGCTGCAGTGAGGTTAAAGAAAAAACCACAAACTATCTGCAGCTCAGGAGACACTAAACCTTTCTGGTCCTGGTCTGAGCTGCACTTCTGTGAAGGAAGCATCTTATTTCATCAGAGCTTCATCATTAATGTCGACTTCTCTACAGCCTGCTGCAGAGGGAAGATGTTTAAGTGTTTAAGCCACTTAAATGTGTTCAATAACATCTTTTAAACTCCCTTTTTCTGGGCAGACACTGCTTTCACTTTTCTAAAGATGCCACTTTCCAGTGCAGCAACTTGTGGGTAACAACTTGCAGAAATAGGCTTTAGACACTTAGTTCCTTTTCTAATCTACAAACAAATTCTTCAGAATGTTATGCAAAATTTGCACAATTTGAGGAAGGACAGCGTGAACACGTAGAGCCGTATAACAGGATCTATGTGTACGTTTTCTGATGGATCACCTGTTAGAAAGAACTGTTTTCAACACTAAGATGACAGTTCACTGTTAGTTTAAAGAGGCCAGAAACTGAGGCACGCTTCCAATGACCGACATTACGTGAAGTTATGAGTAATAAACTCACCAACTTCCTTTAAAGGCCTCGGCTCGTCATACTCAGTCTCTCACCTGGAGCCGAGTGAAGCTAACAAAACCTGATTTTCTCTGAAATGTGACTGACAAATAGAGGAAAAAGTGATTCTAGAAGTTGCAGATCTAAGAAAATCAGCGACTTTTACTGTTTCATCTCTAACCTGAAGAAGGTTGTTCCCTTTATTTAATTCTTCACTGTAAAAAATCATTTTAAAGTGGTAGTTTTCAAATGTTCTTCATTAAATCCCAACTTTGAGAGGAAAAACTGTGAATATACAACAAGGCAAAGAACATTTGGACAAATAGGGGCCAAAAAAACAGAAAGAAACATAAAAACGCAAAGTAAATTTACACAAAATTACACAAAAAGAGAAACAAATAGCTAAAATTAGACTAAAAAGGTTGCATCAAGATACACACAGGCGACAAATGGGTGAAAGACGCCCAAAAAGAACCACAAAACAACTACAAAAAGCCATTGCTTTCCCAGTTTTAATAATGTAGGCTGGCATCTACTCGCTGATCACCATTCAGGGTGCTTCAGGTTGTAAGAATCTCACAAAATGCATGTGAATGAGGCCTAAAAACAGAGGAGGAAGTTTCAAAGTCAAGCAGAAATCTGGAGAAAATCATCTGAGTATTTTAAAATAGGGGAACAGGTGCCACATTTAAAGAGGGGGGGGCATCGAGACTGGACTTGTTAGTAGAACAAATGTTAAATGAGAAAGTTTATCTAAAAGAAACCGAACAATCAGCTGATTGGAAAGGTAAATATTCATTGAAATTCCCTGTAATGCAGGATATTAAGCATTTGATGCTGAGTATGTCTTAACTCAGCATCCCCCCCCCCCCCCCCCCCCCCCCCCTCCTCCCCCGCCCGCCCTGCACTTAAAGCCCAGAGAAACAAAGTTGAGTAGTTCTCTGTTACCATCTTTGCTGCTTCTCGTTTTCCTTCAAAATGCAGGCAGGCAGGCAGCTGACCTCACCCTTAAATACTCTCATCACAGACATCTTCACACCAGCATTTCTATTCCTTCTTTCCTTTTATAGCTCAGGCTCTTTCAGAGAGAATGAACAGCATCTTTTTCACAGAGAATGAACAGCATCTCTTTCAGAGAGAATGAACAGCATCTCTTTCAGAGAATGAACAGCATCTCTTTCTCAGAGAATGAACAGCATCTCTTTCAGAGAGAATGAACAGCATCTCTTTCAGAGAATGAACAGCATCTCTTTCAGAGAATGAACAGCATCTCTTTCTCAGAGAATGAACAGCATCTCTTTCAGAGAGAATGAACAGCATCTCTTTCAGAGAATGAACAGCATCTCTTTCAGAGAATGAACAGCATCTCTTTCAGAGAGAATGAACAGCATCTCTTTCAGAGAGAATGAACAGCATCTCTTTCAGAGAATGAACAGCATCTCTTTCACAGAATTAACAGCATCTTCATTGATAAGTTAGAGTGTAACAATCACTGAGAAAATTCAATTCCACGGCTGTTTTCCTTTTCTGTGACCAGCTCCGAAAAGATCAAATAAGCACCAGCTGAAGCTTGGCTGATGCAATTCTTCAGGGTTCTGGTTCTGGTTCTGGTGGAGTTTTCCTCTCACTCTGCAGCTCAGGCATTGCATCAAAGAGAAGAATCGATCTGATTCGTTGGTTTCTTTGGCAGCTTTTTAGAAACTAGCATTAATTTAATTTGATTTGATTGCACTGGATTTTATCTTTGAAGTGTCTTGATGTTTCTTTTCTTGTCCTGCTGCTAAAATACTGAATTTAGACTTAATGTTAAACCTTTTCAAACTGAACTCAATCTAAAGGCGACTCGGTTGAGTTTCTCCACCCGTTCTACGTGTTTTTTTGAAGAAAACTGGGTTTAGATGGCTCATATCATGGCACCAAACGCCTTATAGTTTCAGTAACTCCACCATGGCTGCTTTGCACCTCTCAGTATGAGGAAAATCTAATTTTTCATGCCACCCATCTCCTGGTACAAGCCGTGGTTACCCCTCACCTGGACCCTGACACTCATTTTAAGCAGGTTTCCCCTATAAATGGTCCAGAATGAGAGGTTTTGTTGCTTCTGGAAGAGAAAAACAGTCTCTTTCTTTAGAATTTAGCAGAATATTCAGTTTGTGCTCCTCTGATTCACCTCTTTGCTTTTTAATGCTGTTCTATTAAGATGTTAATGTTGCAACCTCCAAATCCAAGGCCATGGTTCTCTAATGGAGAGCTTTGGAAGGAGTTGCTGCCCCAAACGAACATACTGAAGCATCTTTTGGGGGCTAAAGCAGAGCTAAAGTGAGATCTGCAGGTTGAGAGTTATCAGCGGATCAATCTGTGTCAAAACCCTCATTCAAAGGAGATCTGAAGCGAGTTAAATGTCTTCTCTCTCTGGGAAAGACCTCAGGATCCCCCGGGGGTGCGAGAAAATGGCCCTCAGGCCCTTTTCCACTGTGGATGAGTGACAAACCACAAAATTATGATTTACATGCATTCACAGACACAATAAGCACTTCTTTAGGCAACTTAATGAGTAAAGTTGGTGGAGTTCTGCTATGAAAATCCAAATATTTTCCTCCCAAACAAAAGCTGCATCTGTGTCACATGCAAATGTTAGAGATCAGATGGAGAACTTCCATTGGTCCATTTCATTATTGTCAGTCTTTTAATCTCTTTAGAACACATTTATCTGACGTTTTCTGTGCTTATTGTACAGTTTAATATAGTTTTTGGACAGATTTGGACTCGTGTGACTCACTGGTTTGTGTTAAAGACAGTGGAGTTTATTCAGAAATCCTGGACTGAACTGAGTGGAAATGATTTAGAAACTCATTTTAGCTTCTTTAATGTGGAGTTTATTCAGAAATCCTGGACTGAACTGAGTGGAAATGACTTGGAAACTCATTTTAGCTTCTTTAATGTGGAGTTTATTCAGAAATCCTGGACTGAACTGAGTGGAAATGACTTAGAAACTCATTTTAGCTTCTTTAATGTGGAGTTTATTCAGAAATCCTGGACTGAACTGAGTGGAAATGACTTAGAAACTCATTTTAGCTTCTTTAATGTGGAGTTTATTCAGAAATCCTGGACTGAACTGAGTGGAAATGACTTAGAAACTCATTTTAGCTTCTTTAATGTAGAGTTTATTCAGAAATCCTGGACTGAACTGAGTGGAAATTACTTGGAAACTCATTTTAGCTTCTTTAATGTGGAGTTTATTCAGAAATCCTGGATTGAACTGAGTGGAAATGACTTAGAAACTCATTTTAGCTTCTTTAATGTGGAGTTTATTCAGAAATCCTGGACTGAACTGAGTGGAAATGACTTAGAAACTCATTTTAGCTTCTTTAATGTGGAGTTTATTCAGAAATCCTGGACTGAACTGAGTGGAAATTACTTAGAAACTCATTTTAGCTTCTTTAATGTGGAGTTTATTCAGAAATCCTGAACTGAACTGAGTGGAAATGACTTGGAAACTCATTTTAGCTTCTTTAATGTGGAGTTTATTCAGAAATCCGGGACTGAACTGAGTGGAAATTACTTAGAAACTCATTTTAGCTTCTTTAATGTGGAGTTTATTCAGAAATCCTGGACTGAACTGAGTGGAAATGACTTAGAAACTCATTTTAGCTTCTTTAATGTGGCGTTTATTCAGAAATCCTGGACTGAACTGAGTGGAAATGACTTAGAAACTAATTTTAGCTTCTTTAATGTGGAGTTTATTCAGAAATCCTGGACTTAACTGAGTGGAAATGACTTAGAAACTCATTTTAGCTTCTTTAATGTGGAGTTTATTCAGAAATCCTGGATTGAACTGAGTGGAAATGACTTAGAAACTCATTTTAGCTTCTTTAATGTGGAGTTTATTCAGAAATCCTGGACTGAACTGAGTGGAAATGACTTGGAAACTCATTTTAGCTTCTTTAATGTGGAGTTTATTCAGAAATCCTGGACTGAACTGAGTGGAAATTACTTAGAAACTCATTTTAGCTTCTTTAATGTGGAGTTTATTCAGAAATCCTGAACTGAACTGAGTGGAAATGACTTGGAAACTCATTTTAGCTTCTTTAATGTGGAGTTTATTCAGAAATCCTGGACTGAACTGAGTGGAAATGACTTAGAAACTCATTTTAGCTTCTTTAATGTGGAGTTTATTCAGAAATCCTGAACTGAACTGAGTGGAAATGACTTGGAAACTCATTTTAGCTTCTTTAATGTGGAGTTTATTGAGAAATCCTGGACTGAACTGAGTGGAAATGACTTGGAAACTCATTTTAGCTTCTTTAATGTGGAGTTTATTCAGAAATCCTGGACTGAACTGAGTGGAAATGACTTAGAAACTCATTTTAGCTTCTTTAATGTGGAGTTTATTGAGAAATCCTGAACTGAACTGAGTGGAAATGACTTGGAAACTCATTTTAGCTTCTTTAATGTGGAGTTTATTCAGAAATCCTGGACTGAACTGAGTGGAAATGACTTAGAAACTCATTTTAGCTTCTTTAATGTGGAGTTTATTCAGAAATCCTGGACTGAACTGAGTGGAAATGACTTGGAAACTCATTTTAGCTTCTTTAATGTGGAGTTTATTCAGAAATCCTGGATTGAACTGAGTGGAAATGACTTGGAAACTCATTTTAGCTTCTTTAATGTGGAGTTTATTCAGAAATCCTGGACTGAACTGAGTGGAAATGACTTGGAAACTCATTTTAGCTTCTTTAATGTGGAGTTTATTCAGAAATCCTGGATTGAACTGAGTGGAAATGACTTAGAAACTCATTTTAGCTTCTTTAATGTGGAGTTTATTCAGAAATCCTGGACTGAACTGAGTGGAAATGACTTAGAAACTCATTTTAGCTTCTTTAATGTGGAGTTTATTCAGAAATCCTGGACTGAACTGAGTGGAAATGACTTGGAAACTCATTTTAGCTTCTTTAATGTGGAGTTTATTCAGAAATCCTGGACTGAACTGAGTGGAAATGACTTGGAAACTCATTTTAGCTTCTTTAATGTGGAGTTTATTCAGAAATCCTGGACTGAACTGAGTGGAAATGACTTAGAAACTCATTTTAGCTTCTTTAATGTGGAGTTTATTCAGAAATCCTGAACTGAACTGAGTGGAAATGACTTGGAAACTCATTTTAGCTTCTTTAATGTGGAGTTTATTCAGAAATCCTGGACTGAACTGAGTGGAAATGACTTAGAAACTCATTTTAGCTTCTTTAATGTGGAGTTTATTCAGAAATCCTGAACTGAACTGAGTGGAAATGACTTGGAAACTCATTTTAGCTTCTTTAATGTGGAGTTTATTCAGAAATCCTGGACTTAACTGAGTGGAAATGACTTGGAAACTCATTTTAGCTTCTTTAATGTGGAGTTTATTCAGAAATCCTGGACTGAACTGAGTGGAAATGATTTAGAAATGTTCTCTACTCATTCTTCTTTAATGTGGACGTCCCGCTGTCTTTGACAAATATGAAACCGTATGACGGCTAACCAGTTGGTCATTAGATACACTGTTTTCATATTGAATTACAGCCTCATATTTAACTTGCAAATGATCAGCAGCATCAGAACAAAACAGCAAACGAAAGTAGGCTATAAAATATTATTCAAAAGGAAACTGCAACAGGTAGCATCATAATGGGCAAAAAGGGTCAAAGCTACGGCGAAATGCTTAAAATATTAAACAGAAATCATTGTTTTAATATTTGCAGACACAAAACCTCGTCTGTTCTGTGTTTTAATTAAAAAGCTACGACGGGGGCAGCTGCCAGGTTAATAATTAGCTCTGTTCCCTGCAGAAACCTTTACCCTAAGTGAAGGGACTGTCCCCACAGCATAAAGGCTCAATACAGCCTTAGTTAGACTAACAAATGTCCTCATATGGAGGCAGAAACCACAGAAACTGGGCCCATAGTTGTACTTAAAAGGCTTTGTGGGGAAAAGGCCTTCCAGAGAAGGAAGAATAATACGTTTCTCAGTAAATTCAAGAGGGGCTCAAAACAAAATGAGCCCAAATTCAATCAGTTCTGCTGCAAAGCCTTTGTCTGGGTGACTGTAACATGGAAAAAATGTCATAGGCCAACGTGATGCCTTTCAGTCTATACATTTGTTCAATAATCAGCCCAAAAACAAGCAAAAAAGCAAATAATAATAATAAATTTGATGATATACAACTTATATCATGACAGTGAACAGTTGTAAATCCTCACATTTGAGAAGCTTGAGCAGAAAATGTCATTTTCACATGAAAAATGATCGAATATACTAATAAAACATTAATTTATCGACTTTACACTGATTGTCTATTCGCTGAACATTTGTGTTGAGATTCTATATAGTTAAACTAAAACGGATTACATGTAAAACACAACAATTTCCTCCTGACTGTATTCTTCAGCTTTTAAGCTCTAATTTTAGTTTTTGCTCTAATTTAATCAGGTTTTCTGCAAATATACAAGGCATTTCTAAAGAAATCTATTTTCAACAGTCATAGAATCAAACAGGGGAGCTATAAAGATGTAACACCCTCTGATTTTCTCTTCTCAAATGCCCCAAACATCACTGATATATAAAGAAATGTCAATAGAACCATTTGATTAGTATTGGACCTGAACTCTACAGCTGAGAAAACAATACGTCAATAAGGAAAGGCTAAGACCTGAAATACTCAAATGATATGTGCAGATATCATCTTAAAAAGTGTAAAATAACAGGGAGCACACATCCTGAAGGTATGGCTGGAAGGAGAAGACAACCAGCTGCAGAAAGAAGAAACTGAATCTGCAGAAAGCCTGTAAAATCTCACCGTTTTCTGCCCTCTTTATGCTGAATGAACGGCTCCACCTCAGGTTTGTCAGTGGAAAAGAACACTTTTGCACATAACTACAAAGAAATATTCACTATATAACGATTGTTTTGGAATATTAAATTCTTTAGAGGGATAATGAGACATCAGCCCCCCCCCCATCGTCCCACACAGAATAATTAATTCTTTGAATAATCAAATAACTGAATAATTGTTGCCTCATCAGGCTCTTTTGGCGTTTCTGTGTCTCTTTGCAGCTGTTTTGTCTCTTACTGCAGACTCTGTGCATCTATTCTCTGTTTCAGTGGGACCATTTTCCATCTTTATGTTTATTTTGTGCTTTTCTTTTGTATCGTCGCCATCATTTGGTTCTCTTTTGAATTTTTTCAAATGATAAGGTCGTTTTTACTCTAGACATCGGTGTCTTTATTGGACTGATTTGCATCATTTAAAGCCATTTAAAATGTTTCTGTATTTATCAGACGCTTTTATCCAAAGCGACTTACAAATGAAGATATAACAGCTTTATAAAAAGCTAACAATAAGCTAACAATAAGCTATATAAAAAGCTAACAATAAGCTAACAATAAGCTACATAGAAGGAACCCAGGAGTCCGACTCTGTCAGAGGGGACAGAGTAGAGATAGGGTGCAGGCATAGAAGGAAGTGCAGAAAGATAAAGTGCAGAGATAGAGGGGGGAGGGAAGTACAAGGTAAGTGCTGGGATAGGAGATGCTCTCTGAAGAGCTGGGTTTTCAGGAGCTTCTTGAAGATAGACAGGGACGCCCCTGTTCTGGTAGCGCTCGGTAGGTCATTCCACCATCGTGGGACGACACATGAACAGAGTTTGGATTGTCTTAGGCGTGGTGTAGGAGCTGCTAGACGACAATCCTGGGACCAACGGAGGGACCCAGTTGGGACAGAAGCCTTTGCAAGAGCATCCAAGTAGATGGAGCCGTTCCATTCAGCTCTTTGTAGCTAACATCAGGGACTTGGATCAGATGCAGGCGGCTAAGGGCAGCCAGAGGAGCTCAATGAACAGAGGGGGGACGTGTTCTTTTAGGCTGATCCAAGACCAGACGCACCGCCGCGTTCTGGACCATCTGCAGAGGTTTCACAGGCTGGAGACCAGTTAGGAACCCAGTTAGGAACCCAGTTAGGAGACCAGTTAGGAGACCAGTTCCCCAAGTGGAAGGTCAGCTGTGTGATTCTCAGACATTAATTGTCCTTAGTCCCTTCAAACTGAGGCTCATTCCTTGGTAGAAAGATGCTTTAGATATTTATGGTGCTGCCTGTGGCAGAGTGAAGGAGCCAGTTCTCACTTTAAATGTGTTTCCCTCCATATTTCAGGTTAAATGAAGCTTAATTGGTTAATTGCAGTTAACTGATTACAGTTGGGGTCATGTTCAGAATGTTTTATGAGGATTAGTATGTGTTAAGGTTCTGGTTGGGCTCAGATTTTGTTGAGATGAAACGGATCAAAACATTCAGCACAAACAAATTGGATAATATAAAATGGAGATTAAAAAAAGGGAGATGCAATGAAAAAAATTAGATAATGACCAAGGAAAAGATTAAAAACATGGGACAAATGTGTGCAAAGGGGCACAAAACACCCCAAAAAAGAGACAAAATAAGATGCAAAATGTAAGTGAACCAAGACCAAAAAGACTGAAAGGCTGAAACTAAAAGTTGAATCACAACAAAGATTTGAATCTGCTTCAGAGACACGAAACAATCAAAATGCATTAAATGACCTCAAAGCAGTGAAAAAAGATGAGAAAATTACCAATGAGAACAAACTGTTTTCTAACACAATTAATGCCAGCAACACGCTCAAGAAAATAAATGCTGGGAGAGAAGCAAAAGAAGAAAAGTCTCAGATATAAACCATTAGGGTTTATATTCAGGTTCCAGGATTGGACCAAAGGAAACATCCACCAAAAGATTCAGACCAAGGAGGGTTCCTGCCTCACCACTTTGTCACAAACTCCAGCAGAGAATCATCGATCCTTTATAAAAAAATGATTTCTACATGCCTTTGGTGCTTTAATATCTAAGCATCTATGGTGCATTAAATGCTGAAAAGATTCAGGGACTGAGAGGAAGTTTATCTGCATAAATGCCAAAGCTGGAAGGCACTGTTGGACACTTTGAGTCCTCAGGCATGAGAAGCTGTCCTCACTGTTAGCAACAAAGCTAACCGTGGCTTTGAGAACTCCCTGCATCCAGAAATCTAACCTGAAGCTGTCCATAAGTCAGCTGAGTGCAGAAATGCTGCTTCTCTGGGAACGAGCTCATCTCAGATGCTCTTTAGTGGCACATTTCAGTGGATTTAGCAGAAATCTGGTGCTAAGAATGAGGAAAATCATCCAGGCTTTTATACATTAAAGACAGAAGAACGGTCTGTGGTAGTATGGCCGGCTTCGGTCTCTTCTCAGGAGGTTTGCAGTTACTTCAGCAGGACCTCATTCTGAATTATTTCCAGCAGCATGTGCTTCACTGGCCTCCCCAAACCCAGATCTGCCTCCTTCTGAAACTGTCTGAAGAGCAGAACCAGAAAACAACAAGAGCTGCTGGAAACCTCTGAATAACAGCAACATTTAGTCCTTTTTCTCCTTATCTGAGTGCCTTACTGGCATCAAATTCGAGCTATATTCATATTCTAATATTTTAATGGCTGGTGGCATGTGAACAAATTATAGCCATAAGTTTTATTTCATTTTAGAAAAACCTTAACTCAATATATGAGTTGAGCTTGAAGTGTTTGGAAGATTAAAATAGTTCCTGAAGGTGATCTCATTGAGCAGAAACGGGAAAAAGGGGGGGCGGTGAAAGCTATAAATAAAGCGCTTTACATGTAAAGCTGCATATAAAGTGCAGTGTTAGTCCAGAAAGCCTCTTTTCTGAGTGTCCTTTTCTTTAGGGACCTCGGGATGTGGTGACCGGTGGCTGCCTGAGAACCTGCGGCCGGTCCAACTTCCTCCCTGAGCTGCATGAAGCCGCCTTCTGCAGCGCAGCAGATACCCAGCCAGCAAAAAGCGGACTTCCCTTCCTCTCACTCTGCAGCGGCTTTAAAACCAACTTTAAAAGCAATTCCACACAAATAAAACACCCCGCTTACCTTCCGTGTGAAATCGCTTCTTCTCGGCACCGAAAAGTCGTCGCTTGTCGTCTATCTAATCATGATTTGAGGGTTATGAAATGAGGCAGGAGAGGATGTAGAGTGTTGACAAAAGGCCACCCGCACAACGGTCAGTTCCTCTATCCGCGTGTGTGTACAAGGAAGTAAAAGTTAACTTGCATTATGGGCACAGCATGCAAGTTATATGAAAAAAAAAAAAGAAGTCCGGAAGCTCGAACCGTATCTATGCAAAGTAAGAGAAGCTCAGAGCTGCTGCTTTGACCTGCAGGCTGTCGATTAGGCGCAAATCAAACCCTTCAGAACGAGCTTCACAGTGCATGTCATCCCATGTAACTGTCATTAATTACAGTAATACAGGAGATAATGGGAATAGAATAGTAGAAAAAGAGCTTCTTTACTCTGGCTGAACACATTCCAGCCATAATTTGACATTTCTCTGCTTGTCACAAGGGATTTAAACTGTTTCTAAGTCAATAGAAAAGAGAATTGATTAAAAAAAACAGCAAACTGAGGTGGAAAACCTCCTCTTTGCAACAGCATGACATAGAATTTGCTATTTAAACCAGCTCCACCTGCTCTTATCTTAGCATCTCCCAACATTTCCATAACAACAGCAACTGGAAGCAGGCATTAATTTGCATTTTCTTGTGTCTCAAAACTCCATTTGTGTGACACTTTGATTAAAAACCAGCTGCTAACTGGACAAAGGTTTAAAGGTTTGTGTATCTGTGGAAAAACTCCAGCATCCCGGGCTAAATCTAGCACACGTGACCAGTTTCAGGACCGCTGGGGTAGATGCTGAACTAGTTTAAATGGCCTTGATGTTGAAAAGCAGGGAAATGGGTTTAATGTTTTACCCTGAATGTCTAACAGGATGCTTTTATGACCATTAAAGGTAGAACCGGCCGTTCTGTGTAACATTTCCATTAATGATTTAGAAGCCAAACTCTGCTTCTTGCAGCCTTATATAGAGTATTTTATAAATACTCTATAAGCTTAGCATCGCTTAGCATCGCTTAGCATAGCTTAGCATCAAAACCTGTGATATGACACAAGAATGATGAAGCTAACATATCTAATGATGGAGAAAACCAACCAACCTATCACACATTGACTTCCTGGATTGTCCAGAAGATAGAACTGATCCCTTTTTGTCTTATACTCACATTTAAGTGGAATTAAATAACATTTTCACAGCTTAAGCACGTCTTAATTTGGTTATTGCGCTAATAAGGTGATCCTGAAATGTTCTCCCACCTCTGGGGATGAAATAAAGGTATAATTCTCATACTTAAAGGTAAATACTGACAACAATACGTCATTCTTCATGGGTATAACAGATATTCTTCATGCTGAACCCGTCGTACTGTGTAAAATGCTTTCTGAAATATGACATTTGCATGAGTAACTTGGCTCAGTTATTTGCATGATAGCAGAGGAGGAGGAGGAGGGGATGGATGAAAACAAGGCTGCCTTTCAGCCTCTGAACAGGTGTTTGTATGCCTGTAATTCTGTGTTTATGGTGACATGTTGCAGCACATCTAATTAATCATCATTTAAGACCACAAACAGGCAAAGTGGAAGGCAGAAAGATGCCAGAACACAGCGCTGTGCAGCTTCTTTCCAACTTTAATTCAGGCAAAATGACAGATTAATAACACAATTACACAATATGTCACATTATTACATATTCAGAGCACACAAAGCACATTATCCACTGCATATGTTGTGAAATACTATTCTTCCATAAAACAAATCAGGTGATTTTTTAGTTTTCAGCTGTAACAAAAGAGAATTCAGCCCAAGACATTCAGATCGGACTAAAAACAAACTATATCCCTTATATATCTGTGTCTTCCTAAAACAAACACATCACACTGAAAGATTAGAAGTGTTATATATTATAAAAAAACATTTTCCTGATTCAAGCATAAAGACAAACCGGTAAATCCATATAGATTCTATGCTTTTGGACCAAATTACTCAAAATCAACAGCTAGCAGAAAAAACTACACTAGAAATAAGTGGAAATTTAGCATAAATACAGCAAGAAAACTGAAATCTGTTGTGTGTCTGAAACCTTTTCCAGAGACACTCGAGTTTCACATCAAACAACAAGTAAAGATTAGAGTTTATAAAACAGTGGAGCCCTGTAAGTGTTCATTTATTATATATATTATTATATATTTTGATGGATTACAGTTTTAAGTCGCCTTACAATTACATGTCGTCATATTTAAAGAGGTTGCTCTATATGATGGAGCTCAGCAGAGTTGAGTTGAGCTAGTTACAGCTTAACCAGTTTAACCAGCTTAACCAGCTTAACCATTTAACCGGACCACAGTTGTTGCCATGCAGGGGAGGGGACTCTGAAGCATGCTGTGGAGTCGGTGAGAAAACCTTTAAGAATAGCGATTGGTCAGAGGATGAAGTTATAAAATCAGGAAGGGATGATATGTGAGAGCCGGCAGCTTTAATATACACTCAGCAACAATTCAGCAGCTTTAATATACACTCAGCAACAATTCAGCAGCTTTAATATACACTTCTGATTTACCGTTTTTCCCAAAAGACGCGTCTTTGGGTGAATTTGAGTGGAGTTGGTCCTAAACATGCAGGAATGATTCAGTCCCGTCCCCCAGCACATTATCCGGGTGTGTTATTGTGGTTTTGAGAGTATTTTAGTCCAGTTTTGGTCACAGACTCTCAGACACTGATGGAGCCAGTTGATGAGGATGCAGCGGTTTTCTGCTGTTTTTACCGGACGGGCAGCGGTTTTCTGCTGTTTTTACCAGACAGGCAGCGGTTTTCTGCTGTTTTTACCAGACAGGCAGCGGTTTTCTGCTGTTTTTACCAGACAGGCAGCGGTTTTCTGCTGTTTTTACCAGACAGGCAGCGGTTTTCTGCTGTTTTTACCAGACAGGCAGCGTTTTTCTGCTGTTTTTACCTGACAGGCAGCGTTTTTCTGCTCTGTTTTTACCGGACAGGCAGCGGTTTTCTGCTGTTTTTACCGGACAGGCAGCGGTTTTCTGCTGTTTTTACCTGACAGGCAGCGGTTTTCTGCTGTTTTTACCAGACGGGCAGCGGTTTTCTGCTGTTTTTACCGGACAGGCAGCGGTTTTCTGCTGTTTTTACCAGACGGGCAGCGGTTTTCTGCTGTTTTTCCCAGACGGGCAGCGGTTTTCTGCTGTTTTTACCAGACGGGCAGCGGTTTTCTGCTGTTTTTACCAGACGGGCAGCGGTTTTCTGCTGTTTTTACCAGACGGGCAGCGGTTTTCTGCTGTTTTTACCAGACGGGCAGCGGTTTTCTGCTGTTTTTACCAGACAGGCAGCCTTTTCTGCTGTTTTTACCAGACGGGCAGCGGTTTTCTGCTGTTTTTACCAGACGGGCAGCGGTTTTCTGCTGTTTTTACCAGACGGGCAGCGGTTTTCTGCTGTTTTTACCGGACGGGCAGCGGTTTTCTGCTGTTTTTACCGGACGGGCAGCGGTTTTCTGCTGTTTTTACCAGACGGGCAGCGGTTTTCTGCTGTTTTTACCAGACGGGCAGCGGTTTTCTGCTGTTTTTACCAGACGGGCAGCGGTTTTCTGCTGTTTTTACCGGACAGGCAGCGGTTTTCTGCTCCGTTTTTACCAGACAGGCAGCGGTTTTCTGCTCCGTTTTTACCTGACAGGCAGCGGTTTTCTGCTGTTTTTAACCGGACAGGCAGCGGTTTTCTGCTGTTTTTACCAGACAGGCAGCGGTTTTCTGCTGTTTTTACCAGACAGGCAGCGTTTTTCTGCTGTTTTTACCGGACAGGCAGCGTTTTTCTGCTGTTTTTAGCGGACAGGCAGCGGTTTTCTGCTGTTTTTAGCGGACAGGCAGCGGTTTTCTGCTGTTTTTACCAGACAGGCAGCGGTTTTCTGCTGTTTTTACCGGACAGGCAGCGGTTTTCTGCTGTTTTTACCGGACAGGCAGCGGTTTTCTGCTGTTTTTACCGGACAGGCAGCGGTTTTCTGCTGTTTTTACCGGACAGGCAGCGGTTTTCTGCTGTTTTTACCGGACAGGCAGCGGTTTTCTGCTGTTTTTACCGGACAGGCAGCGGTTTTCTGCTGTTTTTACCGGACAGGCAGCGGTTTTCTGCTGTTTTTACCGGACAGGCAGCGGTTTTCTGCTGTTTTTACCGGACAGGCAGCGGTTTTCTGCTGTTTTTACCGGACAGGCAGCGGTTTTCTGCTGTTTTTACCGGACAGGCAGCGGTTTTCTGCTGTTTTTACCGGACAGGCAGCGGTTTTCTGCTGTTTTTACCAGACGGGCAGCGGTTTTCTGCTGTTTTTACCTGACAGGCAGCGGTTTTCTGCTCCGTTTTTACCGGACAGGCAGCGGTTTTCTGCTGTTTTTACCGGACAGGCAGCGGTTTTCTGCTGTTTTTACCAGACAGGCAGCGGTTTTCTGCTGTTTTTACCAGACAGGCAGCGGTTTTCTGCTGTTTTTACCGGACAGGCAGCGGTTTTCTGCTCTGTTTTTACCGGACAGGCAGCGTTTTTCTGCTGTTTTTACCGGACAGGCAGCGTTTTTCTGCTCTGTTTTTACCGGACAGGCAGCGTTTTTCTACTGTTTTTACCAGACAGGCAGCGGTTTTCTGCTGTTTTTACCGGACAGGCAGCGGTTTTCTGCTGTTTTTACCGGACAGGCAGCGGTTTTCTGCTGTTTTTACCTGACAGGCAGCGGTTTTCTGCTGTTTTTACCGGACAGGCAGCGGTTTTCTGCTGTTTTTACCAGACAGGCAGCGTTTTTCTGCTCTGTTTTTACCGGACAGGCAGCGGTTTCTGCAGAACAGCAGATTTATAGCTTTATCCGTTGCTGCTGATTTTAACTTCATCTGTCACAGTCGATAACATCTTAAAAGGAAAAACAAAGTAAACATGACTCATGTCTATATGGACCACAGCGTTGTCTAAAGAAGTAAAAATAAGTAAAAATGGATATGAAGACATCTTTATCACATTTCAGGAGGGATGAAGCATCTACCCTCCCTAAGGTTGAAATTTCCCTGAATAATCTGAGCTTCTCTGACACTTAAAAGCATGAAAAATGATGTTTTCACACCTTTAAATAAATGCAGAATTATACCCACTCATCACATTAAGTTGTTTTTTTTAAGTTTTTCTTTTTTTTTAATCCTACTAAACACCATTGGAGTTCAAGCATGAACCCCCCCCCCCCCCCCTGTCAGGCTTTCCAAAGCTCTGATCAGCTCCACTTCTGACTACATGAGATTCATAAGTCTGGTTTATTGCACTATGATGTCATCCATTTCCTGGTCCAGGTTAAAGTTGATTCCATTTAAATCAGCTGTAGTTTGTGAGTTGAAAGGTCCAAAGCAGACTGGAAAAGGCAGGAGAACTAAATGTGTGGCTACCCTTAGGCTGGTGGCCTTTGTGATGTTCAGTGAGGATGCTTTAGGTCACTGATCCTAGTCTTCTTCCGGCTCCCTGAGTCCCTCGCTGTGCAAAGTCTTCCCTGTGAGCTCCATCATGGCCTGAACCTCTGGATCCACATTCAGGATGCTCTTCTTACCCTCCCCCTCTTCACCCTGAGACAAAGAGACACAGAGGAACTGTGGGCTTAAAAGGAAACAGATGTAAAATGTAAAACAGCTGGAATGTAAATGAGTTTTTCTATTTGTGGCGGATTTAATTACACGCCTGACGTTGTGTGACACGGTGCAGGGTTTTAAAAAAGGGGAAAAGCTCAAAGGTTCCCAACAAAGACTCAGAAATTACAACAGGTGTTTTCTCTAAGCTAATCACCCCCCCACACATCTCAGCTCCAGCTCTCATGGTTCCTGATGGTCCAGCAGATGCTTTGCCTCTATTATAGCAACACAATTTATACAAATACAGAAAATAACATCAGGATCACACCTTCTGTTTAATTTTCTCTGGTCCACTGATTTAATTTACCGTTTCTCAAATGCAAAGACAGCAAAGATAGCATAAAGTAGCTACTCACCTGCTGCAGAAGCCACATATAGATCCAAAGCTGGGCTCCAAAGTGAAAGTACTATATCTTATCATAGAGAACTGGTAGCAATAAGAGAGTTTGAGGCTTTAAAGACTCATTTTTAATAAGTTAAACGAGGAAAAACAACCCTGAACATGTCCACTTCTTCGTTCTTCTGGCTGTACCTTTCCACTGAAGCAGCATCACGCTCAGGTGAATTTGACTGATGCATCAGAGGCTTTGCAACCTGCATCATATAAAGTTGTGTCTCAAGTTTCCAGCTGAACAGTTCTGACCAGGAAGCTTCATGAAGGCAGCAAACGTGGCTTCAGCACCAAGTGAAAGCGCTGACTTCAGGTAGTAATTCTACACAAAGAAACGCTCAGTTCTGGAAGTTAAAACTCTGCTTTCCATCACCTGTTATCACTGTGTTGTGTAATCTTTGAAGGAAATAATTTATAGTGCAGCCTAACCGCCTCCTCTGAGCGTAAATGAGTGACCACGGCACAGCCCCCCCCCTCCATTATAAGTACTGCTCTGACCTCCTCTGGTTCGGGCGGTTTCCCCACAGCCCACACCTCCATGGAGTCCAGCGTGAAGTCCTCGTCTCCTGAGAGCTGGGGGCTGCCGTAGGTCGTGCATTTGGGCCGTGCACGGCTGTGCCCGGAGCCAAACTCGCTGTCCAGCCACAGGCCGAAGTAGTCGTGCTGACCCCCCATACCCTGAAGAAGAAAACAAGCGTTGATTTGATGTGAATTAGCAGGAAAACGGCTTTATTACTTGAAACTTTCCCCATTTAAAGTTCCCTCTTATTCCTAAAGCTGGTTAAAATATTTCTGGAGCCAAACTGCTCTCTAGTCACTTCATTCTTAATCTTTGGTCCTTCTACATTTACTTTGCACACTTCAGAACTCCAAACAGTTTGTAATTAGTTCAGGAGGAGGGAAAGCTTGAATCCCAGGAGCTTTGCTGGGAGGAGAGGAAGAGGATGATGGTGACCTCAGAGGCTTCGAAAACACAGACCCAGACGGACGTGTTGAAGCCAGAATCTGATCCCAAATATCACAGTTAGCTGCAAAATGCAGGTTAGGGCAGGACCTCTCTGTGTGCTGGATATATATTTAAGTACCTGCAGTTAACTGCTTCTGTGTTTCATATGGATACAGTCAGTTCATTTGAGTATAAATTCAACAGAAAGTACCCTGAGCTGCCTTTTAACTCATGATGTTTGTGATTAAATCCGTTCCTTCCTCTAAAGCAGGGGTCGGGAACCTATGGCTCGCCAGCCAGATGTGGCTCTTTTGATGACTGCATCTGGCTCGCAGATAAAACAAAATATTCTCACTTGTTTAAATCCATCCATCGATTTTTCATGTCCTGTTCAGGGCTGCAGGAGCATTATTTTAATTGGATGATGCTGGACTACGTTGGCAGCGTAAAACAGGTAAACGCCCCCTTTTGAATCAGTCTGCTCGGTCATTAGCTCAAAGCTAACCCTTCGACGAAGAAGATGGCGAAAAGAAAAAAAGATGACGAGTATCGTACATTTCAGGCCGAATGGACTGAAGAATTCGCCTTTGTGGAGAGAGCAAATTCTGCAGTGTGTCTAATTTGCAAAGACAAAATTACATCGATGAAACGGTCGAATGTAAAGCGGCACTTCGACACGCGCCATGCTAGCTTTGCATCAAAATACCCGGCAGGAGACAGCAGAAAGAAAGCGTGCCTAGAGCTACTGAGCAGGGTACAAGCTAGAGCTACTGAGCAGGGTACAAGCTAGAGCTACCGAGCAGGGTACAAGCTAGAGCTACCGAGCAGGGTACAAGCCAGAGCTACTGAGCAGGGTACAGCTAGAGCTACTGAGCAGGGTACAAGCTAGAGCTACTGAGCAGGGTACAAGCTAGAGCTACTGAGCAGGGTACAAGCTAGAGCTACTGAGCAGGGTACAGCTAGAGCTACTGAGCAGGGTACAAGCTAGAGCTACTGAGCAGGGTACAAGCTAGAGCTACTGAGCAGGGTACAAGCTAGAGCTACTGAGCAGGGTACAAGCTAGAGCTACTGAGCAGGGTACAAGCTAGAGCTACTGAGCAGGGTACAGCTAGAGCTACTGAGCAGGGTACAGCTAGAGCTACTGAGCAGGGTACAGCTAGAGCTACTGAGCAGGGTACAAGCTAGAGCTACTGAGCAGGGTACAAGCTAGAGCTACTGAGCAGGGTACAAGCCAGAGCTACTGAGCAGGGTACAAGCTAGAGCTACTGAGCAGGGTACAAGCTAGAGCTACTGAGCAGGGTACAAGCTAGAGCTACTGAGCAGGGTACAAGCCAGAGCTACTGAGCAGGGTACAAGCCAGAGCTACTGAGCAGGGTACAAGCCAGAGCTACTGAGCAGGGTACAAGCCAGAGCTACTGAGCAGGGTACAAGCCAGAGCTACTGAGCAGGGTACAAGCCAGAGCTACTGAGCAGGGTACAAGCCAGAGCTACCGAGCAGGGTACAAGCAAGAGCTACCGAGCAGGGTACAAGCTAGAGCTACCGAGCAGGGTACAAGCCAGAGCTACCGAGCAGGGTACAAGCTAGAGCTACCGAGCAGGGTACAAGCCAGAGCTACCGAGCAGGGTACAAGCCAGAGCTACTGAGCAGGGTACAAGCTAGAGCTACCGAGCAGGGTACAAGCTAGAGCTACCGAGCAGGGTACAAGCAAGAGCTACCGAGCAGGGTACAAGCTAGAGCTACCGAGCAGGGTACAAGCCAGAGCTACTGAGCAGGGTTCAAGCCAGAGCTACTGAGCAGGGTACAAGCCAGAGCTACTGAGCAGGGTACAAGCCAGAGCTACTGAGCAGGGTACAAGCTAGAGCTACTGAGCAGGGTACAGCTAGAGCTACTGAGCAGGGTACAAGCCAGAGCTACTGAGCAGGGTACAAGCCAGAGCTACTGAGCAGGGTACAAGCCAGAGCTACTGAGCAGGGTACAAGCCAGAGCTACTGAGCAGGGTACAAGCCAGAGCTACTGAGCAGGGTACAAGCCAGAGCTACTGAGCAGGGTACAAGCCAGAGCTACTGAGCAGGGTACAAGCTAGAGCTACTGAGCAGGGTACAAGCTAGCCAGCAGCAACCCGGCAAGGTGACTATAATTCTGCTAGCTTAGCTGGATCTTTAGCAATAGTGAGGAACGGAAAACCATTCACAGATGGCGAGTATGCTAATAAATAATATTCTAATATAATATGCTAATAAATTCAGAGGCTTATTATACTGACATTTAGTTGAATTCACTTTTAAAATATATTATATGGCTCTCATTGAAATAAATTTCCAAATTTTTTGCTTTCATGGCTCTCTTAGTCAAAAAGGTTCCCGACCCCTGCTCTAAAGCCAACAAAACACAGACATTTTAACAGTTTAATTCACTGCTTATGGCTCAGATTTGTGCCTTCTTTGGCTTTTAGCTTCAGTCTCCTCACAGATCCAGCGTGTTACTGATTCTTCTTCTTAATTATGTGAATTAGACTCATTTTAAATAATTCGATTTCACTGGAATAGATTAGATTATCACTGGGCTGAATTGGTGCCTTGGAGCATGTAGCATCAGCTAATTGTTGTGAACTGATGCATGAATAAGACTGAAAAGTATGATGCTCTGCATCAGAAAATAAAAACTAACTCCTCGTTATCAGAAACATCTCCAAAGCTTTTAATCCTTAAAGTCTACGAACATTTTCCCTTTAAATAAAGCAATGTGCTGCAGCTCCATCGTATCATTGAGTCTGGGTTTAGGTTTAGGAATCAGACATTTCCCTTTAAATAAAGCAATGTGCTGCAGCTCCATCATATTATTGAGTCTGGGTTTAGGTTTAGGTATCAGACATTTCCCTTTAAATAAAGCAATGTGCTGCAGCTCCATCTTATTATTGTGTCTGGGTTTAGGTTTAGGTATCAGACATTTCCCTTTAAATAAAGCAATGTGCTGCAGCTACATCATATTATTGTGTTTAGGTTTAGGTTTAGGTATCAGACATTTCCCTTTAAATAAAGCAATGTGCTGCAGATCCATCATATTATTGAGTCTGGGTTTAGGTTTAGGTATCTGTTGGTCTGCTGCTGGATTGAATCAGATGTGATCAAACTCTCACCCAAACCAATCTGATCCAATCTTGTGTTGCTTTATATGACAGAACACTTCAGTTCCTACACACCACAGGCTGTTAATGACTTTTAAAAACTCAAATAATCTCATTTAAACATCAAGCTAAAGGGGAATTCTCTGTTTTGATTCAGCTGAATTAGCGGCGTCTCACCAGCCCATTGGGCATGGTCTGCTGGTGCTGGTTGAGGTACATGAAGTGTTCGTTGTATCCTGTTGCTGTGTAAACTCTCAGTCTGGGGAACACAGAGAACAGGAAGCATCTGGAGTCACCTGCACACACGCAAATATACAAATCATGAAGATCTGAGAGAAAAGTCAAGTGACAGTCCACAATATTCAAACAACTAGTATTACTTCCTTAATGTGTCATTTATCAGTGTTTTATGAGCCTCCATCTGCTGATACCACCACATTATGGCCTTTATAGCACAGCTACTGCTGAGTTTCATAAATCTTTTTCTTATTTAAATTCATTTAATTTGAGATGTTTTCAACAAGCACAAAAGTGGTTCCAAAACTAGTTGAATTCTTTCTGTTTGGGTGTGTTTTACAAGCTTTTATCCGCGTTATGTGACATTTACGAGCTGAAATGATGCGTGAGCTGGAATGACAGCTTCTCTAACTAAGTTAAATATTTGATTAGCAGTATTTTAGGCATACCTGCTGAAAGCTACGGAGACTTATAACAGCAACAAATCAGGAGGGCTTTATGTTTAAGTTATTGTGGCATTTACTCTGCAGCTTTATTCAGTCTGTTGTTTCCATTGTTTTTAATTCCATTCCTTTAATATAATTCATTACCAGATAAATAATGTGTGTCATGCAGTGAATTTCAACAATAAGCACATTCTCCAAACTTAAAACACCATAAAGACATCTCTGATGAATAAAAGTAGTACTGTCTGCAGATAATAACTGACATCTTAATATAGGATATGCAATCTGCTATTTCTGCTATTTTCCCACAATATGGAGCAAACTCTACTACACAAGGTGCAGAATCTCATTCATTCTTTTAATAATTACTAACCTGAACTGTATGGTTTGAAAGGCAAATATTAGGAAAACTGTCCATGTTGATAAATGTCATATTGAGCCACAAAATAACTAAATTATGGCCATAATTTGACTTGTTCTGACGTCTTAATAATGCAAAGCCAGACGATAATATTTTCCCACAGATGTAGCAAATAGAAATCCATAAAAATACAGCTGCTTCTACGCTTTTAACATGCAGCAACTCTTTATCAATAAAATAAGTACATACAGAACAGTTAATATTAACTGGACTTTGATGAATTAGTGCACTTTGGTTCTGTGGAGCTTAACTTTAAACCAGAGTTCAGGGTGAAACTGAAGTAGGGTGTTTGCTATCACTTATACTGACAAAGAAAACTAAATTCTGCATAAAACTAAACCTTTTATGCTTAGTTAGACACATAGTTATAGTTATCAGTTTAAAGAGTAATTAAAAAAGCTAAAAACTGTTTCCTGGCGGTCTTGTTGCTAGCGGAAACCACAGATGGACTAACTTTACAGTAGTTTAACTGTGGAGGGCAGCTGATAAATGACACGTATTAAAGGAAGATGGAGCCTTCTCTCACCCTGAAACTGAGGTTTGACCTCCCAGGCTTGCGAAGCAAAGCCCCCAAACACGTGGCCCTTGGTGTCCTTGACGAGCAGCACGGTGGGTCCATGCTTCATCAGGCCTGCCACCATCTTGGTGAAGCTCTCCCCGTGCAGCACTGTGGAAAACACCAGCCTCCAGGGGGCGCTGTAGCTGTCTGGCAGCTAGAGAAATAAAGGCAGAAATAAGGAATAGTGTGAGCAGCTTGTGGCTGATTCGGACCCTACTTAAAAACACAAGAGAGGAGACGAATAAGACAAAATGTGCCTCATGTGACGCCGATTACCACAAAACAACGACTGATGCAAAAGCTTTGAAGCTTCTCTTACTGCCAAGATATTGGACATTGAAAACTGTATCTAACATTTACTCTTAGCTCTTATCTGAAGTCGGATAACAACTACAATCGGTTCAAAATGCAACGATTTGGCTCCAAAAAGTGCCAGGCATCCCAAATCTTTGCATCTGTAACAGTAAGGTTACCATGGTTACCATTGTCCTTATTGCATCACACTCTTCTTTTACTCCAATTAAAACAAAGAAGCCAAACAACAACCAAAAAGAGACGTGTTTCCCTGTTCCAGCAGGTATCCTTTGAATGGTGTTATGGTGTTTTTCCCCCCTCTTTTCCCTCTTTTCTGTCTTCTCAAACCCCAGCTGGTCCAGGCGGATGGACACCCTTCCTGGTTCTGGTTCTGCCAGAGGTTTCTTCCCGGTTCTGGTTCTGCCAGAGGTTTCTTCCTGGTTCTGGTTCTGCCAGAGGTTTCTTCCTGGTTCTGGTTCTGCCAGAGGTTTCTTCCCGGTTCTGTTTCTGCCAGAGGTTTCTTCCTGGTTCTGGTTCTGCCAGAGGTTTCTTCCTGGTTCTGGTTCTGCCAGAGGCTTCTTCCTGGTTCTGGTTCTGCCAGAGGTTTCTTCCTGGTTCTGTTTCTGCCAGAGGCTTCTTCCTGGTTCTGGTTCTGCCAGAGGCTTCTTCCTGGTTCTGTTTCTGCCAGAGGCTTCTTCCTGGTTCTGGTTCTGCCAGAGGTTTCTTCCTGGTTCTGGTTCTGCCAGAGGTTTCTTCCTGGTTCTGGTTCTGCCAGAGGTTTCTTCCTGGTTCTGCCAGAGGTTTCTTCCTGGTTCTGTTTCTGCCAGAGGTTTCTTCCTGGTTCTGGTTCTGCCAGAGGCTTCTTCCTGGTTCTGGTTCTGCCAGAGGTTTCTTCCTGGTTCTGTTTCTGCCAGAGGTTTCTTCCTGGTTCTGTTTCTGCCAGAGGTTTCTTCCTGGTTCTGGTTCTGCCAGAGGTTTCTTCCTGGTTCTGTTTCTGCCAGAGGTTTCTTCCTGATTCTGGTTCTGCCAGAGGCTTCTTCCTGGTTCTGGTTCTGCCAGAGGTTTCTTCCTGGTTCTGTTTCTGCCAGAGGCTTCTTCCTGGTTCTGGTCCTGCCAGAGGTTTCTTCCTGGTTCTGGTTCTGCCAGAGGTTTCTTCCTGGTTCTGCCAGAGGTTTCTTCCTGGTTCTGGTTCTGCCAGAGGTTTCTTCCTGGTTCTGCCAGAGGTTTCTTCCTGGTTCTGCCAGAGGTTTCTTCCTGGTTCTGCCAGAGGTTTCTTCCTGGTTCTGGTTCTGCCAGAGGTTTCTTCCTGGTTCTGCCAGAGGTTTCTTCCTGAGTCTGGTTCTGCCAGAGGTTTCTTCCTGGTTCTGGTTCTGCCAGAGGTTTCCTCCTGAGTCTGGTTCTGCCAGAGGTTTCTTCCTGAGTCTGGTTCTGGTTCTGCCAGAGGTTTCTTCCTGGTTCTGGTTCTGCCAGAGGTTTCTTCCTGGTGCTGGTCCTGCCAGAGGTTTCTTCTTGGTTCTGGTTCTGCCAGAGGTTTCTTCCTGGTTCTGCCAGAGGTTTCTTCCTGAGTCTGGTTCTGCCAGAGGTTTCTTCCTGGTTCTGGTTCTGCCAGAGGTTTCTTCCTGGTTCTGGTTCTGTCAGAGGTTTCTTCCTGTTAAAGGGAGTCGTTCCTTTCCACAGTCCCTCAGGCTCAGGACGGGAGATTGGACTGAAGACAAGTTTCGGTCCAATCTGTTGGTTTCCTTAGCTCGGATATTATTTTTTAATTGGCTCCATATGAATTAATTGGATTATGATTACAATGAATTGAATTCCAATTGGCTTGAATTGGACTTTATTACTTAAGTGCCTTGAGATGAACTGTTGTAATCTGGCGCTTTATAAATAAAGTTGAATTGAATTGAATTGTTTCCTTGAAAGCCAAACAAAGAATTAGCACAAATCCTGACCTGTGGAGCCAAAAACATGAGAGTGGGCAGATCCAGCAGACAGCTCAGCTCCTCCCAGGGCACCTCCTGGCAGGGGGGCAGCAGAGCCGGGGGGGGCAGGCCGCTCAGGGAGACATTCAGGCCCTCAGCTACCAGAATCTCCAAGTACAGCGAGACCTGGGAGGTCCTGAAGATCCAGTCCTCCAAGCAAGAAACATCAGCCCTTCCATCATCTGAGGGGGGGGGCAGGATGAGGCGTCATCAGTGACAATGTCTTCGTGTCATGGTGTCCAAAAGTGTTAAAATCAGCGGTTTACCTGAGGCTTTGAGTTCAGAACAGATCTGCTCTGCCAGGATTTTAACACCAAGGGCGCCGTCACCCATTTTCTCCGGCTTCCAGCCCTGCAGGCGCCCCCTGTGGACCAGAATCTGAACTACAGCACGAATCAGGTCTTGGAGGAACTGCAGAGACATGGAGAGGAACACATAACCACAGCCATAGAATCTGATACGTCACTTCCTGTTTATTTCAGCCTCTGCTCACCTCAACCACCTGATCACAGGTGACGGCTGCTGCTGGCCCTGCTGCATTATGGGACATGACCAGAACGAGGGGGGCCCGCTCTTCTGCAGTGCCCCGAAGGGTGTCTGCGAGGAAGACCATCAGCTGCTCCCGGGTTACGCCGGAGGTGGCGGGTCGCCCGCTCTTCCCAGGCTCCCCCAGGTCATGGTTGATGCTACACATGCACTGAAAGACTCTGTTCACCAAGGAGTCCGAGGCCAAGCTGCCCATCGAGGCCTGAGAGAGACCAAAGGAGGGATTTATTAAAGTAAGACCAAGCTCATCTGTGAGGGAGGCTTCAGTAAAACTACAATAAATTAACTGGGAATTCATTCATTAAGGAGAAACATTATCTTTATAATCTGATAATCGACAATAACTGGAAGAATAATCAGCTACAAAGCCACAGGTGTTATTTCCTCTCTAAAAAATGCTGCTTATTGCTTTGATTCCCACCTGAATCATCTCCAGGGTGAGAGTTTTTCCTGCCCCTGTGGCCCCTGTGGCCCCTGAAAGGCCCCCAGCAGCCTGGAGCTTATCGAAGACGCCCCCGACCACGGATTGCTCCTCAGGACGGAAGCGAGCCAAACGCTTCTGCACCGCCACGCTCTCCGTGTTCCCCATGCTGCCCTGGGGTCAAACGTTTAAAGGAAAGAGGCAAAATGCACGCCGTCAAAATGTTTTCATACAGCTGAGTTCAAACCTACAAAGTTTTCAGGCCCTGTTAAGTTTTCCACGTTTTGGAATCATGTTTTCAAGCAAATTTTTCACATTTTCAAGTAATTTTTTCACGTTTTCAAGTAATTTTTCACGTTTTCAAGCCATTTTTCACGTTTTCAAGCAAATTTTTCACATTTAAGACATTTCTTCATGTTTTCAAGTAATTTTTTCACGTTTTCAAGCCATTTTTTTCATGTTTCAAGCCAATTTTTCACATTTTCAAGTAATTTTTTCACGTTTTCAAGCCATTTTTTCACATTTTCAAGCCATTTTTTCACATTTTCAAGCCATTTTTTCACATTTTCAAGCCATTTTTTCACATTTTCAAGCCATTTTGCACGTTTTCAAGCCATTTTTTCACATTTTCAAGCCATTTTGCACGTTTTCAAGCCATTTTTCACGTTTTCAAGCCATTTTTTCATGTTTCAAGCCATTTTTTCATGTTTTCAAGCCATTTTTTCAAGCCATTTTTTCAAGCCATTTTTCATGTTTCAAGCCATTTTTCATGTTTTCAAGCCATTTTTTCGTGTATTCTCATTATTTTTTCAAGCCATTTTTTGTGTTGTTTGTGACTACTGACCAGCCCTGACCTTTAACTGCACATAATTATGCTGCTCTCAGCCCCCTTAGTTCCTGTTTTTTTCCCACTAGTACCATCGAAAGAAGGCAAATCGTGACTTTTAACGTCCACAAATGTCTTTTCGGGCGATTGCAAATGTTCAAAATAAGTCCTAAACTTCTATGTCTGGACTTGCTTAATCTTAATAGTGATCGACTAAATGTTTCATAGATGGTCTCTTCTGAAGGTCTTTAGACATCAAAAACAATACCAATCTGGACATTTGTCGAGGTGTAAAAGGAGTTTCTTATCCGTCCATCACAGCTCTTTAAAGGAACATTGTGGGTTCAGTATCTGGAGGTCTTTGAGCATTTAAACCCAACCCTATAATGTGATGGATGTTAATCTTAAGCGTTCAGAAATCCTTTTAAGAAGAGAAAAATCCCTTCATGCTGACTGCTCACGAGGTGTCCTTTGAATGTTGCAGATAGATGAAAAATTCATTATCTGGGGCGGTGGTTTCCAGCCTCGTCTGGTTTGCAATCCTTTAAAATTAAGCAACAGCTCAATTAACCTCTCAACTGATCATTGACTAATGAATACACAAACCATTTAAAATCAAAGGTCGTCTCTTTGGGAGACATTTGATTTGTTTTTGTTTCCTCACAATAACTGCTTCTTTAATACTGATTTGACCCACTTCTATTTAAAACGCAGATATATATATAATAACTTTAACTCTGATAGTGTGTCGCGTTTAAAGCGCATTTCACAAACCTTTATATGACACGTTTTCACTGATATTCGAGCAATTGAGGCTGCAGCGCTTTTGTGTTTCCTGCAGCTCTGCAGATGTCTCCAAAATGCTTTAAGACTCTTTCTTACCAGTAATTAAAGAAGTCCTCAGATATCTCAGTCCTCGGCACGTGCTTAAAAACGATAAATATATTCCAAGTAAAAAAACTGGTAGCTCGTGACCTAAATTAAAGCTGGAGCACAAGGTGGGGGAGGCTAATGCTAACTAGCAAAACAAAGCACTGGTTCTCTGTGTATCCCACTTCTATGAAAAGCAGCGGCTGTAGCAAAAATATGCCATACACAGTATTCTTTGAAATCAAAAATGTCGCACTAACCTATTAAAAACCGCCAGGTAAGCCTTCCTTACTGCATTTATTAAAGACAGTTCCTGGTGCTGACTGGAATTACTACACCCGTCAATGACACCACCGTAGCGCCCCAAAGCCGTTGAGAGTAGTATT
Source organism: Leuresthes tenuis (assembly GCA_036924055.1). Taxonomy (NCBI): domain Eukaryota; kingdom Metazoa; phylum Chordata; class Actinopteri; order Atheriniformes; family Atherinopsidae; genus Leuresthes; species Leuresthes tenuis. Next base: position 799,823 of record JAVGWW010000006.1, on the reverse strand, counting down.
CCAGGGATGACCATGACAGCAGCCAATCAGATGAGCCATGTGTTCGTGCGCTTCATTCTGATTGGTCCAATTTTGAAAAGGCGGGGACAAGTTTGTGTCGTCATAAAGGGTGCGTTCAAACACACGAGATCTGTGTTGTTGTTTTGATCACGCACTGCTAAAATGTGCAGGTCTGAGAAATATAATAAAAATAAATAAATAAAATAAATCAGTTTAAGACATAATTAAAAAATCGTAATCTTTATTATACAAAGTATTGAAAACATTGTTTCACACCCTATATGTTAAGCTTAATTCATATGTATTGGTTATTTTCCATTTAGTGAGTCATTCTATCGATTTTGGTGCACATCCAAGTCACTGTTTCATGCTGTTGCGTGGGATAGCTCATATACACAGCTGGGATGTATTGAGAATATCAAAAACTATGCCAAGGTGAATATTTCTCAGATTTGATATTCTGATGATGCAAAGCAAATATTAAATTATAATTAGCATGTGGCATTAAAAAGCCTTACAAAGAGTGAAATTCAGTCACCCAAAGTAAATTTATTGGCATTGTTTGCAAATCACAGGGCTCAGTTAAAAGATACACGACAACTATAAAAACGTGCAAATCAATTCCATAGTAATAGAATCCATAAATACATCCCAAATAAGTACAAACTGAGCCAAAGTGACACAAAAATAACTACAAAACAACAACAAAGTAACACAAAATGACACTAAGGACACAGAATTACACTTAAAGGACACAAAGGACACATCTATGCTTGGGAAAAATAGAAATAACACCCATGATGCCAAATGACATCAAGGACATACTTGGTTTCTACAGTCAGTAAAAGAGACAGCCAGAGACAGAGAAAGCCATGCAAAAACCAATTAAGAAACATGAAATGAGACAAAGGTGACTCACAATGATGCCATAGAAAGACAAACAAAACTCAAAATATCTCCAAAGAGAAACAAAATTAGACACAAATAGACACCAAAAAGATACAAAACAACAACAAATACATAGAAAACTGCCCAAGAAAACCTAAAAATACCACCAACAAAACATCAAAAAGCATCCAAAGAAACACAAAATGACACTACAGTGAAAGAATGAAAGAGGTAACACAAAAACTGTGAGACAGAAACACAGATTAACTAAACAAAACTGAAAATGACACAAAAAGGGAGACAATCACAATGCAAAAACAAGAAATGAGCCCAATATAACACAACATGCAACGATAAATAACAGAAAGAAAGACTAAACAGCAACAAAGGTACAGAAGAGGGAGAATACGATGCCAATGACACATATATTCAGCTGAATAGAGGAAAAATGACTCTAAAGAGGCAAAATGACCACAGAGACACAAAACAATACCAAAAGAACTAAATATAATGAAAAAAGACAACACAAAATAACCATAGTTAGAACATTTTGTTTATTAATAAGATTTCAAAGGGAAAGCTTTTACTTTTTATTCTTATGTTGCTGTATTAAAACTATTTTTATGACTATGTAATTGGCCATATATTTGGCTCATGTCATTATAACACTAATCACTCTGTGGTCAGCTGCCACTCCGGCACCAAATCTTCATGTTCACAGCTCTAGAAAATAAAATAAAAGTCCAGACACACGAGGAATTTTATTCACGTTTATTCCATCATTTATTTAGCTCAAAAGGCGTCACAATTGGCTCGTAATTGATGGTAATGGGTGGAATTATAGGTGCATTGTCATGTCATGTCCCTTCTTTTACCGCTAGAGGGCGCACGAGAGTCTTTGAACAGAGGCAGCGAAAACCATACAAAAGCAGGCAGTTGGAAAACGCCTTTTAAGGGCATGAGATTTAGCCTGTGAGCGTGCTGAGCTGGGTGTGTTGCATCGTAATGAGGTCTTACAGGACAGTGGGCTGAGTATGAAGGTGCTGCTATCTGCCCACGTCAAGTAAACAGGATACAACAATGATTCAGATAGTGTAGCACAAGAATGACTGCAGAGCAAGGAAATCAGCCCTGGAAGCTTCTGGAGTAAATACACTTATTACTCATGATAAAACTAAAAATACTGAACATAAATTCACAGTTCAGCTGCGGTGGCTTCCAGTTATGAGTTGATACTTCCTCCAAACTGAGCTGAACAACCCTGCACACTTTATGAGCTTCTAGTTTATACCAAAAATGGAGACAAATGGGCATATATAATGGGTTAGTTTGTCTTTTGAAACTGATAAACCCTGCATGTTCTTTCTGTTAAACATGTATCATACTGAACTAAGTTTGTATGGCTCAACAGATGTCGTATCCCTGAAAAGGTTTCAACAACGGAAATCAACGCCTCAGAAAAAGAAATAGATCTGTTAAGCATAAATCAAACAAAACTTCCCCAAGGGAAGTCAGGCAAGTGTTTCTGGACACAATCCAAGATGGGCTCCTTTGAAATGAATGAAAGCAGAGTGACTCAAGGCAGAGGGCAATGTTGACGTGGTACGTCTTCACATGTGACACCCAAAGCAGCCCATTTTTCAGCACATATTTGCATTTATTTAACAAATGTCCACGTAAATCCATTCTTATGGACTGGGTTTTATTCAGTACTGACTGCCCTTACTTCTTAATACTTTTTTTTCTTGCAAATACTTTTAAAACACATTACTTTTAATATTCAAGTAATCAGTTCGGAGATCTTTTACCCTATAATCAATCTGTTCATGCTGGTATTTTACTGTATCTGCCTCTGCTTTGTTTCTCCCAACAAACATTGTGTATCTTTCCTGCTTCTCTGCATGCAGCCACTGGGGATTTACTGCTCACTTCACTATGAAGATGGCAGAAAGAACAGCATTTGCACTACTTTGAAATTTGGGGACAGTAAAATCCTGTTTAAATGGTTAAATGCAAAGTGCTCCTGCTGTGCATGTACTCCATATTAAAGAAGCACGTGCACACTAAGCACAGCTCCACAACAATGGTGATGCAGCTGTTGGTGCAGCAGTTTGGCCTAAGCTGCCACTCTGAGAGAAATTAATGACATCATTGCTGGTAGTACAATAGAAAATATGTTATATTATCAACAGTAGAGTCAGTATCTTTCCATAAGCTCATTAATAAAATTGCTAGAACTTGTCAGGCAGCACACAGAGAGGTAGAACAGATTATACCACGAGGACCTTCAAATTTGGCAGCAAAATGAAGTCAATGAGCTACTTTTCTCTGGAAGTAACTTATAAAAACAATACCAGTTCATTTTTGAGGACAGTGATGCTGTAATTCAATTATTTACTTTTAAAAGCATAACCTAAAACTGGTTATTATCAGCCTTAACAAAGTATGTTGTAAAGGCTGCAGAGTTCCTGCTGGATCAAGTTGTTTAAAATGGTATTTGAATGGCAAATGGCTTCCATAACGTTACAAAGTTCAAATATAGTGATGAAAATAAGTAAAGTAATAAAAGTAAAGTAAATAATAAAGTAATAATAAATACATTAAAAAAAAGATGTTCCAGTTTGTTCTGATTGGTTAACTTGTAAATGTCTGATCATGCTCTTAAATTAAAATCTCAGAATTTGAACAGACGTGTAATTTTTATAAATAATCAACATTTTTCTGGGAATCATTGCAAAGCTAGAAGTCAACACCTTGTACATACCTAAAAGAGGAAGACAAAACGCTCTTCCATGAGAACAAGTTGCTGATGGTGAAGGGAAGTTCTTCTTGCAATGTTGGTCTTTCTAAAGTCTACATTCCTCTAATGGCTACTTTAAGCTATTTTAAGCTATTTTAGTGAGCTGTTGTGAGCTGGTGTCGTGATGCTGACACTGAACTCGAGAGGCTTCCCCAAATTCACCAGATCCAAATCCAGTGGAACACCTTTGGGATGTATTAGAATGAGATACTGGGGGTATGAATCTGTCTAATGGGCAGAATATATGTGATGAATCTTGGTTACATGGACCAGAACCTTAGCTCTCAAGTATGGAGGATGCTCACGAGCTAATGGGGGACCCAGTCAGTGCAGTTACATGCACAGTTGATTTCAACTGGACCACCTTCCTTGCCACAGTATAAATGCACAGGAGTGGAATTAAGTTACCAGCTGAAATATGTCAACTGTATGAGAAAAAGTTAAAGACCATCTGCTACTTTGAGGAGAACATTGCACACATTAGCTGCTAATGTGCGGCTATGCTAACTGTTAGCATAGCCGCGCATTAGCATAGCCACATACCCATAGCACAAATTTAGTCTTTAACTTACTTTGTGACATTGTGGTTATGAAATCTGGGTTTTATTAGAGCAGCGCGACAGCCATTTGTGGTTATGAAATTAACTTTGAATTAATTGTTTTATTAGACTCTAATAAAACCCAGATCTAATGATTAGAGCAGCGCGACAGCCTACAGCATACATGCAAGAATGATTTGATGACTCGTGCATTTTAAACGCTCAGTTTTGGTCAAACTAACAAAATAATTCATTTCTTCCTCCTCATAAGGTGCTCATGGTTAAGGATAAGCTATATATGTTTTTAAAGGCCTATCATAACCTGTTTTATTGCGTATAAATTAAACTTGTTTGCTATAAAACTGTGTTGTTGGAGAAATTTATGTTCTCAGCTAATTCCAAAAAAAGCACCAGCAATGGCGAGCAGGTTAAAATCATTGAACTTCGGGCCTTGGAACCTGTAAGTGCAATTATACCAGTTTACAGTTTGCATTCTCTCTGACTTTTTCTCTTTTCACTCTGTTTCAAGCAGGTACAGACAGTCCCAGCAGCACACGGTTCACTTATTTATGATGGCGCATTTAAACACATTCCAATAAAACAGCGACTTAGCTTGATTGCTATCTCTGGCAGTCACTGTACTCACTAGTCTGAACTGATTCATTTGTCAACAAGTTCAGGCTTGAGAATGAGTCTTGTTACTTCTTCTTTTCTCTTCCCTTTCCCCACCCCCCCCTCCTCGTCGCTGCCTCCCTATATGGTAAAAGTCTCGCTGCTGAGTGACTGCACAGGAAATCCACCATTTGAACAGCAAGTCAAAAAAGAAGAGGAAGAATATGCCACACACTTTATTTCCCTTTATAAACTCAGTTTGTCGTCTCACTTCGAGGTATTCGGGTCCGGAAAGGCTTGTCTGCACTTGTGTAAAAACAGTTCCTCACAGTCACATTTACTTTCTGTGTGTTTGTGTTCTCAGCGTTTACACAATCTCATCATTTCATTCATTTTTTAAACAACCTCTGCAAAGAAAGACATGTAGCAACAATAATCCTTATCCACCGAGGTTTTGTCACAATGAGTCTTTCCCCACGACTCACTGTGCAAACTTTATCCTCTTCCACAGCACTTTGCATGTGTGTACCAAAGCATTTGAATTAGTTGATCTTTGGTTTCCCTACAGAAAGCTTGACTGCTTCCTGTGTTTGTGTGCATTCACCACAGTGTGCCAGCTGAGACAGCAGCTCAGCATCATCTGCCTTCAAACTTCTGCAAAAATATCACTGATGCTTGTATATCCGTTAGCAGAAGGCAAGAATACCAGCAGATCTATGAAGAGTTGCAGTTCCTTCTGCCAGCTGCAGCTACGTTCAACTTCCTCATTCTCATTTCTGTCACAGTCAATTAATTTAGTGAGAAAATCACATCTTTTATGTGGGTGTTGGTGCTTCTACTTGCTGTAAGGTGCAACCTTGCAAATGAAAAAAAAAAGACATGCAGAAAGTTTTGTACCCCTTAGGTAGGGCAGCTTTCATATCTCTGAAAAGTAATGTGAGAACAGGGCTTTCAAACTCCACAAACTCACGAGTATGCAAACCTACATCATGAATGTAACAAGCTGCAGGTCCTGAAGAAACAAACATGGCCTCAGACTCGCTTACATTCAGTAACTCATGGCTTAAACAGACAGATATCTGTAATATATGTAATATGTAATATATAGATATATGTAATATGCATATTCTGTAAAAAAAGTGACATTATATTGAATCTTAGATGTTTTCTGGCGTCTGCTTGTGTGACCAGTCAACAGTGGAGAGCAACAGGCATGAAATAATCTTGCGAAAATATAATCTTAAACCTTTTTATTAGCTTTTTAAATGATTCCGAGGCCCAGATATCTATTAACTCTGTATCCAGTGTTCATATCTCCTATTCACATGTCCATAAACCACATGCATTACAGATAGAGAACACAGTTTATTGTCTTAGATAATTTGATCTTGGAAAAGTCACATTTTGAACTTCTTCTGATCCAGGTCAGAGAGTTCATTCACAGGAGAGCAAAAGTAGATTTTGCTTCTTGGTTCTCAGATAGCATCAAGCTCCTCAAATCATAATCTTTGCCAGAAACTTGTCAAACAGACTGAAAGAGAAAGTTATTAATTTATTGCTAATACTTGACTGAACAGTGACTAAAAATAAAAGATGACAGTATCCTAAGAGACACTTTCAGCCCCCATGAAATTAAATTGGTTTTAAATTCATCTGCTCTGTTCTACATGTCACTGATACAGAATCTTGCCCATTAATGATAAAAATGTTGTTTTTTTCAGGTATTCTTGATGATTTTTTCTCTTCTCAGGCTGCTCGACCAGCAGTGGCCGACCACATCTGTTTCATATGAAACCCTTAAGTATGTGGAGGGAAGCAGACTCAGTCAGCTGCTGCATGGCAGGTTTAAAACACGTAACTGGCTCAATGTCACTTGCAGGGACCAGGATCTTCAGTTTAAAGTGTTGCACTGGTGGTGTCTGCTTGGTCTGGGGCGCTTCACGGTGATTTCCAACGCATATGGAAGCGCTCTAAAGCTTCAGACTCTAGATGTTAACACATCACAGGTAGGAAGTGCCTAAAAACAGCACACAGCAGCAACAAAACAGGGATAAACATCATAACTGGGGGTGGGAATTGAAAACCAGTTATTGTGGAGATAACAGGGCAACTTGCAAAATTAATATTTCATCAAAGGGAAGAAATACTACCAACATGCAGAAACATCAGATACATCACACAGTGTAATAACTATTAATAAATGTCGCGTTTTCGATCCGCTCCGGACTTACATTAGTGAATCTCAGCGTTAGCATGTCCTCGGCTAATACAGCAGATAACTAACTAACTAACTAACTAACTAACTAACTAACTAACTAACTAACTAACTAACTAACTAACTAACTAACTAACTAACTAACTAACTAACTAACTAACTAACTAACTAACTAACTAACTAACTAACTAACTAACTAACTAACTAACTAACTAACTAACTAACTAAGCTAAAGCTTCAGACTCTAGATGTTAACACATCACAGGTAGGAAGTGCCTAAAAACAGCACACAGCAGCAACAAAACAGGGATAAACATCATAACTGGGGGTGGGAATTGAAAACCAGTTATTGTGGAGATAACAGGGCAACTTGCAAAATTAATATTTCATCAAAGGGAAGAAATACTACCAACATGCAGAAACATCAGATACATCACACAGTGTAATAACTATTAATAAATGTCGCGTTTTCGATCCGCTCCGGACTTACATTAGTGAATCTCAGCGTTAGCATGTCCTCGGCTAATACAGCAGATAACTAACTAACTAACTAACTAACTAACTAACTAACTAACTAACTAACTAACTAACTAACTAACTAACTAACTAACTAACTAACTAACTAAGCTAAAGCTTCAGACTCTAGATGTTAACACATCACAGGTAGGAAGTGCCTAAAAACAGCACACAGCAGCAACAAAACAGGGATAAACATCATAACTGGGGGTGGGAATTGAAAACCAGTTATTGTGGAGATAACAGGGCAACTTGCAAAATGAATATTTCATCAAAGGGAAGAAATACTACCAAGATGCAGAAACATCAGATACATCACACAGTGTAATAACTATTAATAAATGTCGCGTTTTCGATCCGCTCCGGACTAACATTAGTGAATCTCAGCGTTAGCATGTCCTCGGCTAATACAGCAGATAACTAACTAACTAACTAACTAACTAACTAACTAACTAAGCTAAAGCTTCAGACTCTAGATGTTAACACATCACAGGTAGGAAGTGCCTAAAAACAGCACACAGCAGCAACAAAACAGGGATAAACATCATAACTGGGGGTGGGAATTGAAAACCAGTTATTGTGGAGATAACAGGGCAACTTGCAAAATTAATATTTCATCAAAGGGAAGAAATACTACCAACATGCAGAAACATCAGATACATCACACAGTGTAATAACTATTAATAAATGTCGCGTTTTCGATCCGCTCCGGACTTACATTAGTGAATCTCAGCGTTAGCATGTCCTCGGCTAATACAGCAGATAACTAACTAACTAACTAACTAACTAACTAACTAACTAACTAACTAACTAACTAACTAACTAACTAACTAACTAACTAACTAACTAACTAACTAACTAACTAACTAACTAACTAACTAACTAACTAACTAAGCTAAAGCTTCAGACTCTAGATGTTAACACATCACAGGTAGGAAGTGCCTAAAAACAGCACACAGCAGCAACAAAACAGGGATAAACATCATAACTGGGGGTGGGAATTGAAAACCAGTTATTGTGGAGATAACAGGGCAACTTGCAAAATGAATATTTCATCAAAGGGAAGAAATACTACCAACATGCAGAAACATCAGATACATCACACAGTGTAATAACTATTAATAAATGTCGCGTTTTCGATCCGCTCCGGACTTACATTAGTGAATCTCAGCGTTAGCATGTCCTCGGCTAATACAGCAGATAACTAACTAACTAACTAACTAACTAACTAACTAACTAAGCTAAAGCTTCAGACTCTAGATGTTAACACATCACAGGTAGGAAGTGCCTAAAAACAGCACACAGCAGCAACAAAACAGGGATAAACATCATAACTGGGGGTGGGAATTGAAAACCAGTTATTGTGGAGATAACAGGGCAACTTGCAAAATTAATATTTCATCAAAGGGAAGAAATACTACCAACATGCAGAAACATCAGATACATCACACAGTGTAATAACTATTAATAAATGTCGCGTTTTCGATCCGCTCCGGACTTACATTAGTGAATCTCAGCGTTAGCATGTCCTCGGCTAATACAGCAGATAACTAACTAACTAACTAACTAACTAACTAACTAACTAACTAACTAACTAACTAACTAACTAACTAACTAACTAACTAACTAACTAACTAACTAACTAACTAACTAACTAACTAACTAACTAACTAAGCTAAAGCTTCAGACTCTAGATGTTAACACATCACAGGTAGGAAGTGCCTAAAAACAGCACACAGCAGCAACAAAACAGGGATAAACATCATAACTGGGGGTGGGAATTGAAAACCAGTTATTGTGGAGATAACAGGGCAACTTGCAAAATGAATATTTCATCAAAGGGAAGAAATACTACCAAGATGCAGAAACATCAGATACATCACACAGTGTAATAACTATTAATAAATGTCGCGTTTTCGATCCGCTCCGGACTAACATTAGTGAATCTCAGCGTTAGCATGTCCTCGGCTAATACAGCAGATAACTAACTAACTAACTAACTAACTAACTAACTAACTAAGCTAAAGCTTCAGACTCTAGATGTTAACACATCACAGGTAGGAAGTGCCCAAAAACAGCACACAGCAGCAACAAAACAGGGATAAACATCATAACTGGGGGGGTTCCCAGTGTTTCAATTCCTTGGCAAAATTGGATTAAAACGATTCCCTTATCGATTCCAGTGATGTCACCACGCACGTTGCGTAGCTTACGAAAGCCACGCAATGTGTGGCGGGTCGCGTGCAGCCAGCAGTCAACAGGAAACATGGCGCCCAAGCAGTACAAACGCTCGAAAGTTTGGTTACACTTCACTAAAAAAGACAACAGGGCAACTTGCAAAGTGGATATTTCGTCAAAGGGAAGAAATATGACCAACATGCAGAAACATTTGAGCACACAGTGTGCAATAACTATTAATAAAGGTCGCGTTTTCGATCCGCTCCGGACTAACGTTAGTGAATCTCAGCGTTAGCATGTCCTCGGCTAATACAGCAGATAACTAACTAACTAAGCTAAAGCTTCAGACTCTAGATGTTAACACATCACAGGTAGGAAGTGCCTAAAAACAGCACACAGCAGCAACAAAACAGGGATAAACATCATAAATGGGGGGGTTCCCAGTGTTTCAATTCCATGGCAAAATTGGATTAAAACGATTCCCTTATCGATTCCAGTGATGTCACCACGCACGTTGCGTAGCTTACGTCTAAGCAGTACAAACGCTCGAAAGTTTGGTTACACTTCACTAAAAAAGACAACAGGGCAACTTGCAAAGTGGATATTTCATCAAAGGGAAGAAATATGACCAACATGCAGAAACATCTGAGCACACAGTGTGCAATAACTATTAATAAATGTCGCGTTTTCGATCCGCTCCGGACTAACATTAGTGAGTCTCAATGCTAGCATGGCTAATGCAGGCTAATACAGCAGGTAACTAACTAACTAACTAACTAACTAAATTTACCTCATTGTAAAACCTGCTATTAGTAACAATTAACACTAAATTAATGCCTTCTCAGGCGTTACAGAGTCTGAGTGTCTCAGAGCCAGAGGCTGGCAGCACAACCTCCAGCTCATATCTACCTCCAGCTTCTCCTTTCACCGAAGCAAAGTAAAATGACCGAGCCCAGGAAAGACGAAGAGGCTGTGGACCTCTTAAGACCCACTGTTGTTGGGTTTGTGAGGTCATGACTCATGTTACTTTTAAACTAAACAAAGTTGATGCTAATCAACCTGTTTGTTGTCCTTTTTTCCCAAATCAGAATCAATAAGGGAATCGAATCGTTAAGCAGAATCGAAAACGGTATTGGAAAAGTAAAAATCTTATAAATTCCCATCCCTAATCATAACTGTAATAAAGAAGAAAATTAGTACATTCTTATATTAAAATACATTCCTACTTCACCCCAGACAGCAGTTTGGCATATAGAGATATTTAGAATATGAGTCTATGATTAAAAATACCCAGAAGCCTAAATCAAATTTGTTAATTTGAGCATTTGTTATGGCATAAAGACACTGAAGTAATCTCTAACTTTAGCTGGGGAACACACTGTGTGAGCACCGCGCTATAAGAAAGTTCCTGGTTCAAATCTCGACTGACGCTTTTCTATGTGGAGTTTGTATGTTTCCCCTCTGTCTGCACTGGTTTTCTCCAGGTACTTCAGCTTCTTCCCACAATCCAAATCCAACATTAGGTTTCTAAATTGACAGGTTGGGCTGAGAGTGAGGATGCAAAGTCGTTTTTCTCAGTTCAACCCAAGTAAATCCAAGTGAATAAATGAAAAACAGAGGAAATATAGTGCAGAAATCTCAATAAAAGCTCAGTAAAAGTAAGAGAAAATGTTAATTTGTATTTTAATTTTCAATATATTTACTTTTCATCCACTATAAGTGCATCCGTGCACAGGTCTATGGCCTGTGTGACAGCAGGATAGAGACAACACATCATCTATTTACCTCAACCAGTGTTACTGAAGGCAAGCATGCAAATAAGTACGGCTCAACCACTTTTACACATTCAAATGAACGGTTTGGGCTCCTCTCAGCAGGGTTCGTGTGATTTTCTAAACAGATGAAGCCACAACTTACAGATCAGTGCCTGATTTCTCTCGGATAGCTTCACGGTTGACCTTCGCTGTGATTTACAGAAACATTTGAAGAAACCGAGTCATTGAGGGTTAAAAAGCTTTTGTAAAGAGAACGCAGGCCGTTGACCTTTCACTGTAACCTATCCGGTAAATTAATAACTATTTTAGCGGGTGTCACTGATCCATGCAAAGCGGAGTTATAGTTTAATTAAAAGGAGCGGAAAAACAGTAGATCCATGCATTAGCATGTGGAGAGCCAATAAGGACAGATAGCAGGAAGAATTATGTAAGACATTTCTTTTCTGAGGGGGAGGAGGACAGGAGATATGTGTTGCCTGAAGGTAAAACAAGGAGGAGAGGGTGAGGGGAGCTGGTGTGTAGGCTGTCGACATGTGACACGCACAAGAAGACGCTACAGAAACTATCTTCCTGATGCAACAGGGTGATATGGAAAGGTTCTGTTGGGTGGGTCAGGGGAAAAAAGCAAGCACTGCCCCAAGGAAATGCTTTTTCTTTTTGTTGCAAATTCCAACAAGCAGACATACAATCCCCTTTGAAGAAAAAGGCTGCTTATACCAGATAAACTAACTATTGAGTTAATTCATTCAACTTATATATAAATAGCTTTTATATTCTGGAAAAAGTCCACTTTTTACCCTCTCTTTAGCATAAATAATCTCTTATGTAGATGTTTTAGCTAACAGAGGCTAATACTTTATCATTTATTCAATAAAAAACATTAATTATATATGTAATATGCTTCTGTTTCCTGTTGCACCTGCTTTTTGGAGGCACCTGTTCATAAAAGATACGTCCAAACATGATGAAACACAGTCAACAGGTCCGTTTTGAAAGCCCTTGTGTTAATGTACTGGACTTTAATCAGAAAAGACCCACATTTATGTGTTTGTTTTGAATGAGAGGCACAGGGATGCAGTGCTTTGTACTGTCACCTCTGTTGTCTCTGGTCCAAAGACATGTCTGAGTGTCTCTCTGTTAGCCTTCTGATAGATGGACTGATTATCAGTCCAGGTTATGCCTAATCATCCAATGTCAGCTGATGATTTCATCACTTCAACTTCCCCCTGAGATGTTTTCTAAGAAAGAAACCCTCTTACAGAACGCATTGCATCAGGCTTAAGAGCGTAATCTAACATAGGACCATATCTCCAGGCATGTGCCACTTTCCTATTAACTCTTATAGATGCTCAAGTTTGTCCAAAAGAACATTTTGTGTTGTGCTACGAGGTCAAAGGTCAACTGAAAAAACAAAACATGTTCGTTTTGTATGAAAATGCCAGTTAAGTGTGTTTGCAATGTGTAGCTGAACGCACTGAGGCTCGATAAAAAGACGCAAATAGACAACAAGAACAGGCAAAAAAAGGAATGACCTTCATCAGTTTGGCTATTTGCAGCACAGGAGAAACACGGAGAAACACATCCAAGACAAAAACAAGCCAAAAATAGCACAAAACTGCTTTAGAAGATAAAAAGTGTGCAGAATTTCATCTAAAAAATGAGTGGATCAATCATGCTTTGGGCTTGTGTTGCAGACTTTGGGATAAGGAACAACCCTCTGCTAGAGGGAGGAATCGAGTCAGTCAACTTAATATAAAGTCTGAAAACTGACCTCAAAAGAGCTGCATATGCAAGAAAATTCCCTTCAGGAAAATCTTTGGGAGGATGATCAGACAAAATGTTGCTGAACAACAGTTTGCAAGCTTTTTTTACTCATCATAGGTTTGTTATAATCACTGACACAACATTTAGCTTCAGGTCTGTTTTTATGCCACAAATGAGAAAACAAACCCCTTTTTTTGGCTGTTTGGGTTAAATTGGCATCATGTGGATTCACCTAATTGCTTGAATTGCTCAGAATTGTATCCCTGATGCTAATTATACCCACCAGCATCCTCTGTTTAATGACTTTTTACTGTTTTATCTGCACTTTCGGGCTGTTACACCTGCCCAGGTGAACACTTTGAGCGGCCATCTTTTTTATTCATTAAGATTTTAAGATTATCATTCAAACTACGTTATAATGCTAACTTTATTAGCCGATTAGCTGTGACAGAAAAGCAGGAAGAGACTGAAGTTAGAGCACACAGACCCCTCTCTGTCAGCCTGCTTTCTCAGTGTAAAACCACTCAATAAACTCGGTAAACAGATGCTCATTTGGGGTGGGAGAATGAAGCTGCCTTCAGCTCGTTAGTCTCTGACAATGGTGTCTCTGTGCCAATGCTGTGTGGCGCTGGCACACAGGAACTCCGTGGACACTCTCATTCACACTCACCCCAGCCCCCCCAGCTCCCTTTTTCACATGGAAGAATCTCAAAGGAGACCCTGCCCACCTCCCGCCACCCATTGCTTTACTCAGTCATACAAATTTCACTTTCCAAGCCCCCTTTTTCTGCCTCCCAGCAGCTATTATCTGCCTTTCTCTTGTTGGTCCCGCTGAGGTTCAGGCTTTTTTCTGGAACTACACGAGTAGAAGACTTCCCGTGACTTCATTTCTGCAACACAAACAAGCTCAGGAAACCTAAAAGAAATAGCTTCAAAGATCAGTATCTTCCATTTTTAAAGTTACCAGTCAGCATTTTCAATGATTTCATTTTATACAACAAAAGTCGTTTCAGGGCAATGTACCGATCAATTAAACAAGGTCAATCCAAGTTCAGTTAAATTAAATTATAATCCAAATTAGAACATTTCTTTTCAAATCAAATCCAATTAAGTGAAACATTGAATGTGCTGAAATTATGTAGATATATAGATATATATCTATATATATAGATATACTGCAATATGACTTTGGAGAGACGTCTTTTTCATTAGTGCAAAGCATTTGTTTTGCTTTAACCTCCAACTTAACACAGATTATCTAAGTGATTTATGACTTTTAGTTTGTTAGAAAGACCATAAATCATTACATTTCCAACAAGAAATCCCAGCTGGTGCATATCACTTTTAGAAAATACAGATAAAGGAAGCACAATGATGAGGTTTAACCCTCCTGGATAATGTTTTTATGTCAGCAAATATTGGAAAATTCTTTATTATCTTATTATTGCGACACAGATTATAACTAAGTAACGATTTAAGGAGAGAAAATGTAAGAAACTACTGTTTAATAGAGTATAAATCTTTGTTAGAAAGTCACTGCCACCGTATTCTTATCTTAAAATGGTTGACAAAAATGGCCTTTTTACGACAGAAGAGAAAAAACTTATTGTTTTAGTCCGACCTCAACAGGACTTTTAAATCGCTTTAAAGAAGTTTCTCTGAAATCGTACAAAGTCAAGCTTCTCAGAACCGGACGAACACTCCCAGATAATGTGTTTGGGTGTCGAATCACTTCTGAAACGTCAAATAGACTCAAATGGGCCTTGGTGCTCCGTATATGCTGCAAACTTCCCTCTTTTTGCATCTATTTGTAAGAGTAAGTGCACCAAATCTCCAATAAAGCTACTCTCAATCACATATTTTTCTTATACCAGGTGGTTAAACGCATCAGAAACTGAGACTGAAAGTTGAGACGAGGTTTGACCTCTGAAACATCGCTGCTGTTAGTGATTAAATGTTAAAAACCCTCTTCATTTGTAAGTCTCTTTGGATAAAAGCTTCTGCTAAATGCATAAACGCAACATAAAACTGGATATCAAGCACAGGTAAAGGAGATATTTGCCCTTCTTGAGCAGCTGGATCATCAATAAGAAGAGATGCCTCCTCTTTAAAAACTCAGAGGACTCCTCCTGACTCTGTTTTTGATAAGTTTTGAGCTCTTTCCCAAGAGCTGTGTCAGCATCACAGATTTGGCTCTGGGACTTAGACTTAGAAAACTTTAATGTCCCCGAGAGGCAATTAGTTTTACAGAACAATCATTGACATATAATCTCTAAACAGACATTGAACCAGACATTTACATCTATATGTCTAACACATAAACACACATCAGTTAAACATAGAACACTAAAACAGAGCATACTGCCCTTTCCGTACCAAGCCTAATGTCATAAATAAATCTACAGCCCAATTTATCTAATAACATGTATGTCAAGTACAGGAAGAAGGATATTTCACATCCCTAAAAGGCCTAAAAAACATAAATAGGTAAGAACTACTGCTACAAATATTTGTCTAGATCAACACTATTTATGCAACACATAGCATCAGTAATCAAATACAGTAAGAAGTATATTCCCTAGAAGCCTATGTGTCATAGATAAATTAAACTGCTACTAATATTGTTCTAGTCGTACTTCCCCCCTGCATCTTATTTAATTGGGTTATTTTATTGGGACCCTGCTGAGCTGTGACTCTGAATCAGTCCAAGAGGGTGATGCAGGCTGGAAGGGAACCTTTCTCATCCTCAGTCTCTGGTGACACATCACTGGTAAGAGATATTTAAATGTCTTTTTCTCTTAGCAGACATTTACAGTTTCTCCTGGTTTAAAATGAGTTTCCTTTCAGTGGTGGACAAAGTATTAAGAACCTTTTGATACAACCCAACTGAAATACAACACTGCAGCCTAGAAGTGTGACCAGATAAACACTTTAACAGTAAAAGTAACGCCTAAATGATGCATTAATGTGTCCTGCTGCAGTTGGTTGAGCTCAGTCCTCCCAGAAAACATGCAACAGGTGCATTTGTCCACATATCCAATCGTAGCAGTGTCACAGTTATACTTTGGGAGATTCCACCTCCAAACTGTACCTCAGAGACAAGAAAGCAACAAAAACCTGCCCAGTGTGGAAAAATCTACCCGTTAAATACGTTGATATAGCAACAAGACCGAAGATAAATGTCATATTATAACGTTAACTGACTCAATGGGACTAACAATTCAACAATTTACATAAAATAAAAGCATTGCAGCATTAAAATATGCAAAAGAATAAACAGAGAAACAAATTAAATGAATAAAAAACAAGCAACAGTCTCCATAAGTTAAAAGATAAGCAGAAAAGTCTCTTAAGGAGGCAGAAGAGGATTGAATGGAGTGATTATGTGTTAGCATCAGGAGCCTCTAACACGAGACAGATGCTCAGATAGCTATCTTTCTGGTTGGGTTTAGGCAATAACATCGCTTGGTTAGGGTTAAAATAAATAAATAAATGTTCCTGTGACTTAGAGAAGCAGGAGGATGAGGACTGGCAAATACAGGCGAAGTAAAGGTTTATTTAAACTAATCTAAAAGCGCTGCAAGAGCAGGAAAAACAAACTAAAGTAGAACTGAGAAGGGTCAGCTGGAGTTTCCCCTGAGCTACGAGGAAGTTAGCAGAAGAGGACACTGAGGGCAATCTGGATAGTCTAAAGGATGGATTTTTATTAGGTTAAATCAAGCAAGATGCAGGGTTTTACTGTCTTATTGCAAATATAGCTGCTGTTAACACAGACTGCACATAAAAAACTGATGTTACCGCTGGGTCTGAACAGTCCGTTCAGATCTCAGGTCCTCAGGCGCCGTCTGGATTTGGCCCAGAGCTGTTTCCCAGGCAGCAGCGACTGGTATAAAGGCTTTGCTGTGTTAAAAAGGCAGAAGCTTGATGGTTTTCTGCTTTAAGTGGCACAGGATGGTCAACATACAGTTTCTAAAATAAAAATCCATGGATTCTAGGTCCGAATAACACAAATAAAATGTTCTGGATGCAGGTATTTGTGTCCTCTGGCTGCCGGTCCATCAGAGGATAGACTTTAAAGTTCTGATGCTGGTCCATCAGAGGATAGACTTTAAAGTTCTGATGCCGCTCCATCAGAGGATAGACTTTAAAGTTCTGATGCTGGTCCATCAGAGGATAGACTTTAAAGTTCTGCTGCCGCTCCATCAGAGGATAGACTTTAAGGTTCTGATGCCGGTCCATCAGAGGATAGACTTTAAGGTTCTGCTGCCGGTCCATCAGAGGATAGACTTTAAAGTTCTGATGCTGGTCCATCAGAGGATAGACTTTAAAGTTCTGATGCTGGTCCATCAGAGGATAGACTTTAAAGTTCTGTTGCTGGTCCATCAGAGGATAGACTTTAAAGTTCTGATGCTGGTCCATCAGAGGATAGACTTTAAGGTTCTGATGCCGGTCCATCAGAGGATAGACTTTAAGGTTCTGCTGCCGGTCCATCAGAGGATAGACTTTAAAGTTCTGATGCTGGTCCATCAGAGGATAGACTTTAAGGTTCTGCTGCCGGTCCATCAGAGGATAGACTTTAAAGTTCTGATGCTGGTCCATCAGAGGATAGACTTTAAAGTTCTGATGCTGGTCCATCAGAGGATAGACTTTAAAGTTCTGATGCTGGTCCATCAGAGGATAGACTTTAAGGTTCTGCTGCCGGTCCATCAGAGGATAGACTTTAAAGTTCTGATGCTGGTCCATCAGAGGATAGACTTTAAGGTTCTGCTGCCGGTCCATCAGAGGATAGACTTTAAAGTTCTGCTGCCGGTCCATCAGAGGATAGACTTTAAAGTTCTGATGCTGGTCCATCAGAGGATAGACTTTAAGGTTCTGATGCCGGTCCATCAGAGGATAGACTTTAAAGTTCTGATGCTGGTCCATCAGAGGATAGACTTTAAGGTTCTGATGCTGGTCCATCAGAGGATAGACTTTAAGGTTCTGATGCTGGTCCATCAGAGGATAGACTTTAAGGTTCTGCTGCCGGTCCATCAGAGGATAGACTTTAAGGTTCTGCTGCCGGTCCATCAGAGGATAGACTTTAAGGTTCTGCTGCCGGTCCATCAGAGGATAGACTTTAAAGTTCTGATGCCGGTCCATCAGAGGATAGACTTTAAAGCTCTGATGCCGGTCCATCAGAGGATAGACTTTAAAGTTCTAATGCTGGTCCATCAGAGGATAGACTTTAAAGTTCTGATGCCGGTCCATCAGAGGATAGACTTTAAAGTTCTGCTGCCGGTCCATCAGAGGATAGACTTTAAGGTTCTGATGCTGGTCCATCGGAGGATAGACTTTAAGGTTCTGATGCTGGTCCATCAGAGGATAGACTTTAAGGTTCTGATGCCGGTCCATCAGAGGATAGACTTTAAAGTTCTGATGCTGGTCCATCAGAGGATAGACTTTAAAGTTCTGATGCCGGTCCATCAGAGGATAGACTTTAAGGTTCTGATGCTGGTCCATCAGAGGATAGACTTTAAGGTTCTGATGCCGGTCCATCAGAGGATAGACTTTAAGGTTCTGATGCCGGTCCATCAGAGGATAGACTTTAAAGTTCTGATGCTGGTCCATCAGAGGATAGACTTTAAAGTTCTGATGCTGGTCCATAAAGCTCTGAATGGTCCAAAATACATCAGTGACCTCCTGACCCACTATGAACCTCCCAGACCCCTCAGGTCATCTGGATCCGGTTCTTTATCAGCTCCCAGAGTCAGAACCAGACCTGGAGAAGCTGCATTCAGCTTCTATGCTCCACATGTCTGGAACAAACTCCCAGAAAGCCTCAGATCAGCTGAAACTCTCAGGATTTAAGTCCAGGTTGAAGAAAACATCTATTTTCAGCTGCTTTTGAATAAGCTTGAGTTTCAAAACGGAATCAGACTTTATCTATTGTTCTTATTTCTTTCTTTTGCTTAAATTTTAAATCCTGCTTTTTATTTCTTCTGTTTTAATGTCTCTGTGAAGCACTTTGTTGTTGAATTGTTCTATAAAATAAACCTGCCTTGCCTAAACATGTTAAAAAGGCAGAAACCTGATGGCTTTCTGCTTTAAGTG
Source organism: Leuresthes tenuis (assembly GCA_036924055.1). Lineage (NCBI taxonomy): Eukaryota > Metazoa > Chordata > Actinopteri > Atheriniformes > Atherinopsidae > Leuresthes > Leuresthes tenuis. The sequence goes on along the minus strand of JAVGWW010000006.1, from coordinate 780,446 downwards.
GCACAGGATGGTCAACATGCAGTTTCTAAAATAAAAATGTATGTATTCTAGGTCCCAATAACACAAATAAAATGTTCTTTTTATTGTGGAAATGATCCCAACCGAAGCAGTTCTTCCCTACTTGACATGGTCTATAAGAAGAAGAACTTTTATTCTAAACATTAAAACACCAGAGAGTCAGAACAAACTGGCTGGGCTACAAGACAGTTCTTGTCTTTCTCCTCCTCTCTCACAGGGCACATGACTGGCTGTGGGCTGTGGAGCATGATGCAGGGAGAGGAGGAGGTCTCAGGAATGCTGGAAGGATCTGAGTGGTTTTGCCCTGCAGGAACTGATCTGACAGCCCTTGTTTGGACTCCCACAGGTCCTGCGTGCCAATATCCCCCCTCCCTTCAGCAAAGGGCAGATTAACCGTGATGCTGCCTGCAATCACTGTGTTAATATCAGTCTTCTTGCAGAAAGGAGATTTCTGGAACTAAGTGAGTCAGTTTTTATGCGATGGACAAGAAGAATGCTTTGGAGTTGGGTCAGAAATGCATTAAAAACTATCTCTAAACTGTTTAAATGTCAGAAATGATCATGTGTCCATTCTGCTTTGATGCTACTCAAAGCTTTCTATCTGTTGTGGCATTTTTGGGCCACGTGTGCAACAACGAGACCTATTTTAGTTCCTGCTGTTGCTGGTTCTCAGCCTGAGATGGACAGTGGCCTTTTAATAGACTTAAAGACACACATTAAGTGACACTGAGTGCTTTATATCGATCACTGCTAGTGAAATCTGTTTCGAGCAGAGCCTTTATCAGCCTTCTCTGTGCAGCATCAGTTTTTTGCATCAATTCTTCCGTTTTTGAGACCTTTCCTCTCCTGGTTCAAGCCTCCTTTTTTAACCAATCAGCATCTGAGCTGAGCGTAGCAGCATCCCAGAGGGCGAGTTCACGCCAGCTCTTTGGTGGACTCCACACAAGTCAGTCTGCACTGGTTTAATCCTTCATTCTGTGGAGGGTAAAAGCAACAGAGAGGGACACATACAGATTAATGGAGCTCCATATGGATGGTCCACGCTCTGTGATGATCATGGAGGATTTGAGGAGTTGAGTGCCAAAGGAAATGGGTTTTATCAATGAGGACAGACCAGAATGACAGGAAACAACGAGCTAGATTTACAACTAATCAGAGCAAAGAGCCATGAAACGTAGCATCGGAGAAATAATGAATTAAAACACACTCTCCTGATCCAATAGGGTATTCCAAAGGGGCCGCTGCTAATTGGATCAGAAAGTGGGACAGACTGTGAGGGACTCTGCTGTGACTGAGCGTTAGGATAGGCTGAGTCCTGCAGAACTGTTGGAACAACCGGCCAAAGACTGCTCCACATCAGCGGCCGCCATCTTGGTTGTTTACAGAAGAGTTTTGTTCCTGTGGCTCAGGTGGAAACCTGTCTGAACAGCTCATGGAAACAGAGCTTTCAGAGTCAGAGTTCAGAGTTTCCTGAATTAAAATTAGCTTCATGCAGGAAAACGACCATCCTGTGCAGCACAAACTAAAGAGGTGTTAAAGTGCCGTTGAAGAAGAGATCTGATGTGGTTTTTTCAGATATATTTTATCTTTGCATACAGCAACAGCTTCATGAGTAACTGCATTAGGCGTGATGTGTTTAACCACTTTTAAAATACATTTAAAATAAAGTTCTGTCCTGTGTTCTTTCTTAAATTGATTAAAGACACATTAAAGTAAAGTTATTGTGGATAATAGTTCTTCTAGGAGGCTCTCCCTCATTTTCTAGTGTTTCCCAAGCTGTTGTAAACTGAAAGAAATTACAATTAATCCCATTTGTAAAGGGATTAATGGCTGTTCACACACCTGCCTCAGCGAGCCTTAACTCCCACACGCTTACTCTGCAGCCTGAGCTTAAATTACGTCTAATTTCCCCACCGTTTACACAAAGCCACAGCGAGCTCTGCCATTGTGCAAGCTGCCATTAGTTCTCAGAGATCTTTGCAACCAGCCTGTCAGAAACCAACAAACACAGTCAGTCAGCAGCAGTCGTGTTTAATCAGCGGCTGAGTCATGCACACACACCATTAATCCATTCAACAGGCAGCTGTAACAGGATAATGCATGACATGCTGACAGTGTTTGGGTTTGAACAGCTGGGAGCACATCGACTGACCTGATACCGACCGGCAGCCCTCACTCAGGCGGACGGCATTTAAAGCGACAAGAGAACACGCAAAATTAGGCCTCTTCAGTGCAAATCAATACTATCTGTGGACATGTTGAGTTGCTACACAAGGGATCGATGATCATTAATGTTTTTACTTATCCTTTAAAGGAGTAGAGAGCAGTGATTCTCAGGCAGAAGCTCTTTTTACAGGTGATGCATGGAGGGATGTTCCATCCATTTATAAAGACACTAATGGGTAATTAGCTGCATATAAAAGCCCATTTTTGGTGTTTTTGTAAGTCAGTGAAACCATTTATTCAATTGAAAATGGTACAAAAAACAGTTTAAACTTAAAAGAAAGCTTTTGAATTTAATGCAAGCAGCAAGAAGTTGGAACATAGGACTACTTTTTCTACTACTTTTTCCTTTTACCTTTTCTGCTGCTGCCCCCAGGCTCTGGAATAAGCCCCCCCCCCCCCCCCCCCCCTGAGATGCATCTTATTTCTGACCTGGGCCTCTTTAAATCTAAGCTAAAAACATATTTATTTCAGATGGCTTTTAATACCCAGTAGTATGGAGACACTTTTATATTATCTTATTCAATTTTACTGTTATTTTATTGTTTTGTACTTATTCTTTTCTTTATTTATTATCTGCTGTAAAGCACTTTGGTACCGAAATGGATTGTTGTAAAGGGCTGTATAAATAAATTACATTTACATTTACTCTGTTGTTCCACCATTTAGGAAAGCAAATCCCATCCATCCATTTTCTATACCCGCTTAATCCAACTCGAGTTCGCTGGAGTCAGGCCTCTGGACCCTGGAAGGGTCACCAGGCCATCTCAATCACACTCTTAGGGTCAATTTAGAGTCACTAATTAACCGACCTTACATGTCTTTAGGTGTTGGGAGGAAGCCAAAGTACCTTGAGAGTAGCCCTGGGGAGAACTCCACACAGAAATGCTCCAGGCTGTGAAGCGATGGAGCTAACCACCACACCACAGTGCAGCCCGAAATGTTTAATTTCTCATTTTTGGCTGCTAAACTGAGCCTAAGGAGTCTTAGATTTGTAACCTGCAGAGAGCGGTTTGACCTTGTCTTGCTGAAATAAGCCCAACCTTCCAAGATGCTGATTGGACAGCAGCAGATCCTGCTCCAAAACCATTATATAGCCAACATAAGTGGTGCCTTTTCTGCAACCCAGAGGATGTGGCGCCGTGATTCAGGGCAGCAGGAACGGCAGCGTAAAGCCGCCTGAAGGCTCACAGCCACTTAGTTTGGTTTTCTGTGTTGTCCTCTGTGTGCAGAGATTTCTCCAGATTATCTTAATCTTTTAGTGATGTTTTGCACCATGAATTTGTTGTTCTTAAAGTGTTGAAATATTTGCCCACAGTGCCTCTCTCTTACAGACTGGTGAAGCTCATCTTTACTCCTTTTTATACCCACTTTTATACTAACAAAACACAGTTTTTTGCCTCTTTTTACAATTTGTTACTAGTATTAAACTAAAAATTAGAAGATATTTTTCTCTAAATATTAAAACATTTGGCGCTTATATATTCTTTGGATATAAAATTTGAATTATTGATGGAAATATGAAAATATTTGTAATATTAAAACGTGGTGTTGATAGTGTTAAAGTGCTTATCTGCTTATTTGTTTAGTTTGATATCTAAAAAGGAAGAAAGGGACTCCTCTAAGCTCAACTAGGATGCCTGAGTTAATAAGTAACCTTATAACCCAGAAGAAGTAAAACTTTATAGGTGATGTATTGATCTGTTGCAGTTTAACAAAAAGACATTTGAGAAAGAACCCAGTTGGGAACATTTCTTTCCTTCCTTCCTGTTGAGATATAAAGATTTCAGGAACTATGAGAATCCTTGAAAGACCCTTGAGCTCCTTGAAAAGGCTGTGATTTGTAGCTTTAGCCCACAAATGTTGCCAGTATCTAATACTAAAGTACAATGGTACTAAAAAAGAAGCTGATTTATTCCATCTTTAGATTAATACCTAATAATGGAAACAGGACAAATGTGCCCTAAGTTCACAAGGTCTTATGTTACCTGTATTGTTTATTCCCACGTTTAAGGAAACCTGCAGAACATGTTTCACTGCTCCCTATTTGCTTTGTACATATTGCATCTGCTATGTTTTGATGTCCTGTGGGAACTAATGCAAAGGTTAGGGTTTCAGGTGATAGCTAGCTAGCTGATAGCTGTCATAGCTAGCAAGCAGTAACAGCTAATAAGTCTTTAAATGGCTAAATGTTCAATATTTGCTCAAGAGGTCACGATACTCTGCATGCACCAGTAAAAGGAGAAAACTTTCAGATCGTGAAGCTGTTAAGTGTGAATCCGTGTTTGTTCAACAGACCAAAGTGCAGCAGGATAACTCTACATGCTTGTAGATATGGGCAAAGTTTGCAGGTCTGTTTATCTTGAGTCAGCAGCTGTCTGGCTGCTAGTCAAAAAGACATTTGAGCTGTGACAGACTGGCGTTTCTGCTTAGAACTGCTTAGATTGAGAATGAACAGCATTTAGACCAGTTAAAGGGAATTAAATCCTCTAAATTAATCTATAATGTACAGTTATATAGCAAGATGGATCTGTTTGTAAGTGAAGTTGCTGAGGTGAGCTTATCTGATGACACATTAATGACACCTGAAGTCAGACGCTGCTCACGAACAGTTAGCTGCTGGTGCTAATGCTAAATGAGTGGGACGGCGTTTGGAACGACGTTAACCAGATTAACAAAAGAGAAGTCCATCTGTTGTACCTCTCAGAGCAGAAGAGCCTCTTCTAATACCCTACAGAACCCAAGAGGAACAAAGAAGATGGCATGATGGGGAAATGTGCAAATCTGAAGCTAAATATCAGGTTCCACGGTTACAGCCAAGGTTTTTCCCCTTATTGTTGTGTTGAGTTCTGATGCTCAGAGACACACAAAAAAGACACTTTGAGAAGCAGCTTTTGGAAAAACAAAACATCAATTTTTATTTTCAAATGACTGATCTTGTGCCCATTCTGTTTTCTTTCGTTTTTGCATGATTTTCTGAAAATGTTTTTTCACCAATGTATAAGACAACAGTTCTCTTTAAAAACAAAAAAAAAAACAAGTCAAATCATCAGGTAAAATAAGATTAATCTCAAAAATGAACGAAGTACAAGAGAAAAACTAATTTTTTTGTTGCTTTTTTTTCGTTTTGTCTTCATGGGGAAGGGGAGGGTTGAAACTAAATAAAAAGAGATGCTACAACCGAGAAATGGCTCCTCCTGGGATGGGATGATAAGCCTGGACCCACATCCTGTGCCATGTGAAGAAGGACAGCCAATCACAGTGTAGTGTCCACAAGCTCCCATGATGCCCCTCTCTCCATGGGAGACTAAGGCAGTCAAACACAGTAGGTTACAGTATGCGTGTGATAGTGGTTGATTGTGAGATGAGACACCAGAAGGAAAGACCTCCATTCTCAATGGATCAATACCAAACCAAAAGTGAGTTGTTTTGGGTTTCTTCCTCATTATTTGCCTTGGCTGCTCAGGAAACTGGCAACATGGAGATATTCCAGCAGAAACTGGAAGGATAAAAGGGATCCACAGATCACAGAGTAACAGCAGGATGAATTACAGTCAGAAGCTGCAATCCAAACACAGCTGTCTGGCTGGAGATGAAGAGGCGGCTAAATGTGCTCTCAGCACTATGACTCAGTCTTAAAGCTTAAGTCTGAGTCTTTTTGTTAGAAAATGGAGATCTTTCCCTCTCGGAGGAACAGTGTATCATGACTAAGAGCATGTTCTGGTGTCAAACACATGCCTGCAAGCGACATCAACTGAGTTCTTACATCGTGATCCAGTCTTATGGCATTTTCAAAGTAAAAGCCTTCAGTTTTTCACATCTTTGTTGCATTCGATTACTCCCGACAAACAGTGCTGCAGCCGTGGAGGCAACGCCATTCTTGCTCTACTGCGGCCCAGCTGAGATGAAGATGCGAGTGAGATGACAATTTACAGCACAGGAGATAACCAACCATGAGCTGACCGGGGAGAGGGCGGAGGGCCGGAAAGCAGAGGCCAACCCTGACACACACCTTCACTCAGGAAGTTGTAACAGAACTACTTTTGTGCCAGTTGTCAGCCAGATTTGGCCCTTAAAGGAATCCCTTCACTATCTCAGTTATGAAAGCAGATATTCGTGACATAATTTGGCCAAATTGCTCATTTCTGATGCTGCAGGCCTAAAAAAAGCTAGCTTAGCTTAGCTTAGCTTAAAGACTGAAACTAGGGGAGAACAGCTCGACTGGATCTGATAAAAAATACACGTGTGTACCACCTCATTCATGTTCATGCATTAATATTACATCCACTATGTTTAATCTGCACAAAAACCAAAGTGTAGCAGTACTTTAACGTCATTTTTACACTTCTGTTTCAGTCCAAACCGAACAAGGAGACGAAATGTAAACTAAGGGGGCAGAGTTACGATCCAGGCCAGCTGTTTCCCCCTTTGTTCTAGTCTTTGTGCTAAGCTTAGCTAACCGAGCTGTCAGCGACTAAAGAGACGATCTTAATCTTAACTATTCCTTTAAAGAGTAGCTGTGTTTGAGTGGAAGATGTTTCAGTTTCTGTGCCCCATGAGACCCTTTAATCCTCCTCTCCTACACAAACTGATGCAAGCAAGTTTGGGTCGAAATGCAATAAATCTGTGCAGATGCTTTATGTAATTCATGCAAAAGGACTTTTTTTTTTGGTTCTTGGAGACGTTTCACTTCAAGAATCAAAAGAAAATCAGGTCCTGGTTCCTTCTACTGAAGCTTTTAGGATGAGATGACACTTTAGCATTGAGCTAAAGTAGCGCTACTTTAGCTCATCTGAACTTCCTCCCCTTTGACCTCCTGGGGGTTAAATTAACTGCTGAAAAGGAGACTAATCTTGTGGATTCTACTTGGATTTGAGTATTTGGTGGTGACCTGTGTCCTCTCCATCCCGCCTCACCCTCTCCCCAAGAGGTAGCAGCCCTGCCCCAACACTCCCCGCCCCTGTTTAGACCATCCAGTCTAACCACCCTCAACCCCCGACCCGGACGCTTCCAGTGGACCGCGGCACTGTCCTACTCGGCCTGAGCGTCGTAGTTAGCGCCGCCCGCCTTCTTCAGCTCCGTGCGGATGTAGTCCTCGTCCAGTTCTCGCGGGTCGCTGATCATGAACTCCTTGGCAAAGTTCTGCAAAGATAAGGTAGAGGTTGAGGTGAAGAACAGCCCAACCTGAGCGGAAACCTTTAGTTCTATAAAGATAAGGTAGAGGCTGAGGTGAAGAACAGCCCAAACTGAGCAGAAACCTTTAGTTCTATAAAGATAAGGTAGAGTCTGAGGTGAAGAACAGCCCAAACTGAGCAGAAACCTTTAGTTCTATAAAGATAAGGTAGAGTCTGAGGTGAAGAACAGCCCAAACTGAGCAGAAACCTTTAGTTCTATAAAGATAAGGTAGAGGCTGAGGTGAAGAACAGCCCAACCTGAGCAGAAACCTTTAGTTCTGATGATAAGGTAGAGTCTGAGGTGAAGAACAGCCCAAACTGAGCAGAAACCTTTAGTTCTGATGATAAGGTAGAGGCTGAGGTGAAGAACAGCCCAACCTGAGGAGAAACCTTTAGTTCTGATGATAAGGTAGAGGCTGAGGTGAAGAACAGCCCAACCTGAGGAGAAACCTTTAGTTCTATAAAGATAAGGTAGAGGCTGAGGTGAAGAACAGCCCAAACTGAGCAGAAACCTTTAGTTCTGATGATAAGGTAGAGGCTGAGGTGAAGAACAGCCCAACCTGAGCAGAAACCTTTAGTTCTATAAAGATAAGGTAGAGGCTGAGGTGAAGAACAGCCCAACCTGAGCAGAAACCTTTAGTTCTGATGATAAGGTAGAGGCTGAGGTGAAGAACAGCCCAAACTGAGCAGAAACCTTTAGTTCTGATGATAAGGTAGAGGCTGAGGTGAAGAACAGCCCAAACTGAGCAGAAACCTTTAGTTCTATAAAGATAAGGTAGAGGCTGAGGTGAAGAACAGCCCAACCTGAGCAGAAACCTTTAGTTCTATAAAGATAAGGTAGAGGCTGAGGTGAAAAACAGCCCAAACTGAGCAGAAACCTTTAGTTCTGATGATAAGGTAGAGTCTGAGGTGAAGAACAGCCCAACCTGAGCAGAAACCTTTAGTTCTATAAAGATAAGGTAGAGGCTGAGGTGAAGAACAGCCCAACCTGAGCAGAAACCTTTAGTTCTATAAAGATAAGGTAGAGTCTGAGGTGAAGAACAGCCCAACCTGAGCAGAAACCTTTAGTTCTATAAAGATAAGGTAGAGGCTGAGGTGAAAAACAGCCCAAACTGAGCAGAAACCTTTAGTTCTATAAAGATAAGGTAGAGGCTGAGGTGAAAAACAGCCCAAACTGAGCAGAAACCTTTAGTTCTATAAAGATAAGGTAGAGGCTGAGGTGAAAAACAGCCCAAACTGAGCAGAAACCTTTAGTTCTATAAAGATAAGGTAGAGGTTGAGGTGAAGAACAGCCCAACCTGAGCAGAAACCTTTAGTTCTGATGATAAGGTAGAGGCTGAGGTGAAGAACAGCCCAAACTGAGCAGAAACCTTTAGTTCTGATGATAAGGTAGAGGCTGAGGTGAAGAACAGCCCAACCTGAGCAGAAACCTTTAGTTCTGATGATAAGGTAGAGGCTGAGGTGAAGAACAGCCCAACCTGAGCAGAAACCTTTAGTTCTATAAAGATAAGGTAGAGGCTGAGGTGAAGAACAGCCCAACCTGAGCAGAAACCTTTAGTTCTGATGATAAGGTAGAGGCTGAGGTGAAGAACAGCCCAACCTGAGCAGAAACCTTTAGTTCTATAAAGATAAGGTAGAGGCTGAGGTGAAGAACAGCCCAACCTGAGCAGAAACCTTTAGTTCTGATGATAAGGTAGAGGCTGAGGTGAAGAACAGCCCAAACTGAGCGGAAACCTTTAGTTCTATAAAGATAAGGTAGAGGTTGAGGTGAAGAACAGCCCAACCTGAGCAGAAACCTTTAGTTATATAAAGATAAGGTAGAGGCTGAGGTGAAGAACAGCCCAACCTGAGCAGAAACCTTTAGTTCTGATGATAAGGTAGAGGCTGAGGTGAAGAACAGCCCAAACTGAGCAGAAACCTTTAGTTCTGATGATAAGGTAGAGGCTGAGGTGAAGAACAGCCCAACCTGAGCAGAAACCTTTAGTTCTGATGATAAGGTAGAGGCTGAGGTGAAGAACAGCCCAACCTGAGCAGAAACCTTTAGTTCTATAAAGATAAGGTAGAGTCTGAGGTGAAGAACAGCCCAAACTGAGCAGAAACCTTTAGTTCTGATGATAAGGTAGAGGCTGAGGTGAAGAACAGCCCAACCTGAGCAGAAACCTTTAGTTCTGATGATAAGGTAGAGGCTGAGGTGAAGAACAGCCCAAACTGAGCAGAAACCTTTAGTTCTATAAAGATAAGGTAGAGTCTGAGGTGAAGAACAGCCCAAACTGAGCAGAAACCTTTAGTTCTGATGATAAGGTAGAGGCTGAGGTGAAGAACAGCCCAACCTGAGCAGAAACCTTTAGTTCTATAAAGATAAGGTAGAGGCTGAGGTGAAGAACAGCCCAAACTGAGCAGAAACCTTTAGTTCTATAAAGATAAGGTAGAGGTTGAGGTGAAGAACAGCCCAAACTGAGCAGAAACCTTTAGTTCTATAAAGATAAGGTAGAGGCTGAGGTGAAGAACAGCCCAAACTGAGCAGAAACCTTTAGTTCTATAAAGATAAGGTAGAGGCTGAGGTGAAGAACAGCCCAACCTGAGCAGAAACCTTTAGTTCTATAAAGATAAGGTAGAGTCTGAGGTGAAGAACAGCCCAACCTGAGCAGAAACCTTTAGTTCTATAAAGATAAGGTAGAGGCTGAGGTGAAGAACAGCCCAACCTGAGCAGAAACCTTTAGTTCTATAAAGATAAGGTAGAGGTTGAGGTGAAGAACAGCCCAACCTGAGCAGAAACCTTTAGTTCTATAAAGATAAGGTAGAGGCTGAGGTGAAGAACAGCCCAAACTGAGCGGAAACCTTTAGTTCTGATGATAAGGTAGAGTCTGAGGTGAAGAACAGCCCAACCTGAGCAGAAACCTTTAGTTCTGATGATAAGGTAGAGTCTGAGGTGAAGAACAGCCCAAACTGAGCAGAAACCTTTAGTTCTATAAAGATAAGGTAGAGGCTGAGGTGAAGAACAGCCCAACCTGAGCAGAAACCTTTAGTTCTATAAAGATAAGGTAGAGTCTGAGGTGAAGAACAGCCCAAACTGAGCAGAAACCTTTAGTTCTATAAAGATAAGGTAGAGGCTGAGGTGAAGAACAGCCCAAACTGAGCAGAAACCTTTAGTTCTATAAAGATAAGGTAGAGGCTGAGGTGAAAAACAGCCCAAACTGAGCAGAAACCTTTAGTTCTATAAAGATAAGGTAGAGGCTGAGGTGAAGAACAGCCCAAACTGAGCAGAAACCTTTAGTTTTATAAAGATAAGGTAGAGGCTGAGGTGAAGAACAGCCCAACCTGAGCAGAAACCTTTAGTTCTATAAAGATAAGGTAGAGGCTGAGGTGAAGAACAGCCCAACCTGAGCAGAAACCTTTAGTTCTGATGATAAGGTAGAGTCTGAGGTGAAGAACAGCCCAAACTGAGCAGAAACCTTTAGTTCTGATGATAAGGTAGAGTCTGAGGTGAAGAACAGCCCAAACTGAGCAGAAACCTTTAGTTCTGATGATAAGGTAGAGGCTGAGGTGAAGAACAGCCCAAACTGAGCAGAAACCTTTAGTTCTGATGATAAGGTAGAGTCTGAGGTGAAGAACAGCCCAACCCAAACCTTTAGTTCTGATTCTGTATCTGGACCGGGGAACTTTAAACCACCAAATCTATACTTTTGTGCTTTTATTTCTTATTCTGTGAAGCACTTTGGTCAATTTCTGTTGCTCTTAAATGTGCTTTATTAAAGAAAAGGTGACTTGATTTATTATCTCCTGATACAAACCATGCAGAACTACTTTCTGGCATCTTTATAGCTGCAGTAAGTTATTCATTTTGGTCAATATGGTGCAAAAAAAAGCCCAAAACATGTAAAATATTGCTTATTTCTTTCAGTGTTTCAACATCTATCTGACACTGAATTTGTAGCAGTGTAATATATGGACTAGTGCACCTTTAATTGATGTAAACTGGATCTAAATCTATGTTAATATTCGATATGTTGATATATTTTGACTTCCAGTCACCTCATACGTTGTTTTTCTTCCTGCTAATTCGCCCGGTAACAACCAGTTTTCCCAAAGGACCCGTTACTTTAATGGCTTTGCTTTCTCCAGAGTCTCTGACCTGCACGATATCTTTGACCAGCGTCTTGTCTGTGCTGATCTTGGCGCGCTGCAGCCCGCTGATATTCTCCCCGATCCAGGTGATGAGGGTGAACTTGGCTCGTTTGCTCATGGCGTCTCCCGTCGTGATTCGGACGAAGCCGAACAGACGCGAATCGTCTGAGGAAAGACAGGAAATCACGTGAGACTCAGTGAAGATGCTGCAAATATCCCACAAAATGTCCGGGGCTTTAAACAAAGGAGGGTTACGGGAGAAGATATCTCCATTTTCACACAAAACTATCAACTATTTGCTGGTTTAACTTCCTAAATATGCATTTTCAGTTCTCTTCCTTCTCATTTGTTATCACTAATGTCTAAAAAGCATAGAAACAGGAACAATAAGAGACATTTCAGGTGTAAAACAAGACGATTGTTTGTCATCTAACTAATATAATCTGTTAATAAAGTAAATAACCAGCAAATTAATAAGAATTTGTTTAAATTGAACTGAAAAAAAGGGCCGAACACATGCAGCTTCTGGAAAAGGCAGGTTTGAGAAACCTGGACTTTGCTTTGTTATTAACATTCCTCCTGCAGCCGTTTAATCAGCTTGTCTGAAAACTGACATTTATTTCATCAACTGATTAAGGATAATCAACATTTGCACACCAGTTTCAGCCCAAAGAACATAGAATATAATATATAATATATAATATAATAACAGACAGTAGAAGGATCTGCTTTTCACTGCGGTCCAAAGAGTCCAAACTGGACCGAAGCTTTGTCAAGCTGAGAAAGTGTCTCTGTGCAACCAGGAAGTATTCAGGTCAGTAGGCTCAATGAGTAAATCTTTTGTGAGCTTTGCTGTTGTGTCACAAGCCTCCAGTGACCACGCCTGCCACTTATGTGGCGGTTAACTCCAGTCTGAGAATAATGACTGAATGCAGACAAAAAAACAACAAAGAAAGAAGCTAAATGTTTCTGCTGCAGCTGCTTCTGTTTGAATTCCACCTCAGGCCTGCAAGTTCTGCTTAAATTCCACTTAAATTTACTTAAATTCATTTAAATTCACTTAAATTCCACTTAAATTTACTTAAATTCAATTAAATGTACTTAAATTCACTTAAATTCCACTTAAATTCACTAAAATTCCACTTAAATTCCACTTAAATTCACTTAAATTCCACTTAAATTCACTAAAATTCCACTTAAATTCACTTAAATTCCACTTAAATTCACTAAAATTCCACTTAAATTCACTAAAATTCCACTTTAATTCCATTTAAATTCACTTAAATTCACTAAAATTCCACTTAAATTCCACTTAAATTCACAACAGCTTGGTTTTGCTGCAGTTTTTATGGAAGTCTGCTAAAGAAAATATCCATTTTTATCAGTTTCCAGCTTTTAAATATGAAGATTTCTTTCTTTATGTGAGGTTTTTCTTTACCATATATGATATCACATTGAATATCTGTATTTTGGGCCGCTGGTCAGACAAAATAGAGCATTTGGAGACGAAGAATCTTATTTTTGCCATCATTTGAGCTCATTGAACAATACAAACCTCTAACTCTATGGAGATGGTGCATGAAGCACCAGCTTCTCTATAAAATATATTTATTTAACAACATATCCACAGATTTCTTTGACACATCTCCTCTAAAGTTGGTTCTACTTCAACAGCAAATGTTAAAACCCATTAAGTTAAGAGTTAAAGACATTCAGTTGTGCAGAAAAGCATCAAAGCTGCACAACAGAAGAATCTGGAACCATTCGTGATGTGAAAATGACTGAAATTAATATCAAAATAGATCAATCCTGTGGTCTAATCGATCGATCGGCCTGTTGCTTCAGATCCAGCCACTCGTCAATAAGGTCAGGACCCCAGTAACACCAAACCTGTGTGTATATATTTATATATATATATATATATATATAATGTCCCCAGTAGCATCTCTAAGTGTCGTTGACTGACTTTGATCATATTTTAAGCAGCTTGAAGGTGACATTTGGTTTCTGTCTGGCTTGTAAATAACAACCATCTGAAAACATAATTTAATCATTTATTGGTTATTATTTATTTACCAAATCCATTGCAAACCCTGAATCTGTGAAATATGAGGCCACAGCTACCAGCAACACCTGAATCTGTCCAACTTTGACCCGTTCAGACTTCAGAACCGGCAGAACTGCGTATCGAGTTCCCTTAAAGGTGGACCCTGGCTGCAGCTGGGATGGACAAACTGCCTTTGGTTTCATCTAAATGTGTTTAATAAAGCACAAAGTTCATCACTTTGTCTAAGAAATACACAACTGAAGTGTGAGGTCATGACTTTAGCCTGCTCAGGTGTGTCAGAAGCACAAAAATCCATCTAAATCCATCTAAGTCAAACATTCCTGCAGCAAAGCGACCGAACAAAAAGCTTCACGGAGACTTTCAAAGCTCCCCAGGCTGCGTTTTAAACCTGAAAGTGGGGCTGCCACAGTTTGGAGGTGCCTGGAGCTTTGCTGCCTGCTGCCAGTGAGAAACAGGCTGGGAGGTCTGGAGACGATAATATTCATCACTATTCAGTCTTTATTTAAGATCATTCTGGTTTCTGTGTGTCATCGACGTTATTTCACCAAAGTAAGCAGCAAATACACAAATAAAGCAAGTCTTTTATTTCCTCTGCTTCATATCAAAGCTGCAGAGTCATTACTGGTCGGGCCTCAGCTTGGATTCATGCACACATGGAGATTTTCCAAGCAGTTACAGCATGCATGTGCTGTGAAATCTGCCTTTAGATTCAACTGCCGGCTCCAGAAAGACAGTCTGAGGATGAAAATCTGAGGAATCACAATCAGTTTTTAAGTATTCCCAGAGGGAGAGATCCTCAATGGATCCTTAAGATGGCCGTTCCAGGTGGCTAAAATCTGTTTCTGTTCACTCAACATGTCCAAATCTGCTTTTTCCTGGGGCCATTTGTCCAAATATACACTGTTTAGTCCAACTTTACATTTAAATTTGGTCCTGATTAAACTCTAAATGTGGAAGCTTCCAAACACACTGAGGAAAAGGGCTCAAAAGATGACGAAAATGCTCTGGATTCTGGATCAGCTGAGCACAACGAAGGTGTCTGAAGCTGCTGTGAAAAGGTCGGCTGCATCAGTTTTAGACTTTATCTCTACGAACTGTTAAGAGCTCATAAAAACCTTCCTGGCAGCTCTCAGATCAGCCAACAGGAGCAGCCACTGGAGGCCTATCAGTGCAGCTGAAAGGATGCGAGCTTTAACACTTCGCTGTGAAATGAGTCACTGATTGCCTCGTTTAATTTATTCATAAATGCACCTTTTGTCTTGCCTCTTTCTGTTCTTGTCTGAGCTGCCAGAGAGGAACAGCCGACCTTCACATCACCACCCCCACTTCCTCCCTCTGCCAGACTCTTCCTGGTTTATCTTTTCCTTTAAAGACACGCTGACTCTGCACCCAACCCAGCCCTGCTGCAGAGAAACTATGACACTGATGAGATGGCAAATCTTCCTGTGGACTCCCTCAGCCCACGCTCAGCCCCTCTGGGAGCAGCCTGGAGACCACAGCCGTCTCCTGTGGATTTAAGGTGTGGCGTGATCAACATTTTAAGTGTGTGGGAGAGCCTGAGGCCAGTGAAGTCATTCCCTCGTCCCAAAGGGTCAATTTTACCCACATTTTCATTCCATAAGAGAGCTTCATGATCCCCTAAAGCAGGGATGTCAAACTCCGGTCCTCGAGGGCCGCTGTCCTGCAGGTTTTAGACGTTTCACTGCTTCAACTCACCTGAATCAGATCAATGCCTCATTAGCAGGCTGTTGCAGAATTTAACAATCTTTAAAGAGATCCATTTAATCTGAATCAGGTGCGTTGAAGCAGGGAAACATCTAAAACCTGCAGGAAAACGTCTAAAACCTGCAGGGAAACGTCTAAAACCTGCAGGGAAACATCTAAAACCTGCAGGGAAACATCTAAAACCTGCAGGGAAACGTCTAAAACCTGCAGGAAAACATCTAAAACCTGCAGGGAAACATCTAAAACCTGCAGGGAAACGTCTAAAACCTGCAGGGAAACATCTAAAACCTGCAGGGAAACATCTAAAACCTGCAGGAAAACATCTAAAACCCGCAGGAAAACATCTAAAACCTGCAGGGAAACATCTAAAACCTGCAGGAAAACATCTAAAACCTGCAGGGAAACGTCTAAAACCTGCAGGAAAACGTCTAAAACCTGCAGGGAAACATCTAAAACCTGCAGGGAAACATCTAAAACCTGCAGGGAAACATCTAAAACCTGCAGGAAAACATCTAAAACCTGCAGGGAAACGTCTAAAACCTGCAGGAAAACGTCTAAAACCTGCAGGGAAACATCTAAAACCTGCAGGGAAACATCTAAAACCTGCAGGGAAACATCTAAAACCTGCAGGGAAACATCTAAAACCTGCAGAGAAACATCTAAAACCTGCAGGGAAACATCTGAAACCCGCAGGAAAACGTCTAAAACCTGCAGGAAAACATCTAAAACCTGCAGGAAAACATCTAAAACCTGCAGGACCGGACTTTGACATATGTGCCCTACAGGAAGAATCTTCCTGTTTTCAGTCAATCATTTCCTCTAAAGCACAACAATGAAAAGAATCGAACCGACAACCCGCCGTTCCTTTGGGATTAACCGTTTATTAACTCTCCATGAGCCAAATTTAGCGCCAATCCTTCTGATTTTTCACAATAAAACTGGAGAATGCACCAGATTTCATGCTGTTGGAATCCTGCAGGTCTGAGGAAACTGTCTCATGGTGAGAGGCATCTGAATCAGAACTGAATCCCTCCCACACTGTGCTGTGGAGCCCGCTTCACGTGCACGTGAGTGTCCGAGCGTGCACGTGAAGCGGGCGCCTCAGGTCTCAGTGGCTAAAAAACGAAAACCAGAGCACTGCGCTAAAGTGCTGTTCCTGAGGAAGTTTGAGCTCGATGTGGTGATTTAATTAGAGATAATCCTCAGGTACAGACTGCATGAAAACATGAGCAACACTTTGTTTTCAGGGCCTCTTATATCTCTGACCCAAAGGTCCGTTCAGTAAAAGAACAGAAACTTTACAAAGTAAAAGTTTTCCTGAAGATCATGAAGCTCTTGATGGTGTTTAATCCGTCTGATTGTTAGCCTTCATCTTTAGGCGTCTCTGAAACATCTGAACCAAACTTCAGGGGCTGGATAGTGTAGTTGTGTGATTCCCACCTTCCATGTGGGAAATCTGGGTTCAAATCCCCTGCATTAAAGGTATTACCTCCAGTAGGGGTCCTTAGACAAGACCCCCCCACCCTCTCTGCCTTTCTGTAAGTCGTTTTGGATAAAAGCTTCTGCTAAATGCATAAAAACATATCAAACTTCCCAACTGAGCCATCCCACAGTTTCTTAAGCGAAGAACTTGGACGTCACGGGTGGAAGTAGATGGAAAGTCCAGGAATCAGTGAAGAAGTCGCACCTCATCCCCTGAGGATCATGAATGTGTCCCCCCCCCCCCTTTTCCTAAGTATTCAGGTAGGTTTTTGGGACGTTTAACTGAATCTGAGACAATAAAAGAACACTGAAACGTCCTAAAATGCTCATTTTGCAGCTCTGACTGATTAACTTACTGCTTTTTAGCAAATTCTGTCGCCAGAAGCTGGGTTTAAAGGAAAGAATAATCATCTATTTTCACTTTCTTCTGCTGGGAAAGTTAAAAACTAATATCGTGAATGAGTTCTCTTCCTGTGGGCCGTCTGAGCTGCATCAGCTCCTCCCACGTTTTCTGCAGAGCTTCACGGCTAAATAAGGCAAAAGAGCCTGAAGACGGAGATGAGATGTCATCTCGGAAGAGGAACCGACGCTGCAGCTGAGCTGCTGAGCAAGAAGCACCGTGATAAAGAGGCATTTCAACACAGGAATGTGAGCGGTGAGACCTCCAGAAGAGAAAGAAAAATACAAAAACATGTAGAGAAGTGCAGCTCTGAGCCTGAAAGCTTTACAGAAAACAAGCATGAGAAACTGTTCCAGCCAACATGTGAGCGAAAGCTTAACGCTTAACTTCCATCCAGGAGTTTTTAACTAGTTCTATTTGTTCACCGAAGGTTTCTACAGCCTCAGAAACCTAATATGAGCTCCACAAAGTGTCTGAAAGAGGAAACTCTTCTATGAATTTTAACTCTAAGAACCAGAGAGACGAGGAAGTTTAAGATGAACGTCTTCCTGAAGGCACCGAAACCAAAAAAACATGCAAAAAACCAAGGGTTAAAAACTAAGGATACTGTAGGACAGATTATTCAATGCAACCCACGCGGGCTAAGATGCTTTGACAGCACAGTGCAGGGCTCGTGGCCAATGGGTGACAGAGTCTTAAAAGATTAGAGATCCACCAAGTCAAGCTGCGATATAGGCAGTCAACCCGAGTGAGCCACACATGCAACACAGTTATAGCTGTACAGTTAGAGTAATAGCTGCTCTTTACCTGTGCACAGACTCTTGAAGTCCTCATAGTCAGTCCCCTGTCCCGCGGGCACGATCCTCGCGCCCTCATACTTGAACGCAGCCCTATAGGATGCACAGATGCGTTATTACTCCGCGTCTCATGATGCGTCGATTCACAAGAATTTGCATTGTGTGCACACTAGAGCCATTTTGCAACCCGGAGCATTGCACAAAATGCCCAAGACGCCCATGCACGACAGCAGCCATGTGCAAGTGGCACCACAATAACGCTGTCCTCTGTGAATACAGGACAAAGGAAATTACTTCTGCCCTGCTGGGCCTGATAAGTGTGCAGGGTTTGACCGCTGAACACCCAGAATACAGAGCAGCCACATATAAGAGGCATGCTAACGAAAGCTGGGTGCAGTTAAGCCAATATTACTGTAAGCTCTGTTTCTACAAGTTAGAAATATCAAGTGGGGAGCATTTCTCAGTCTGCCGTGCTAAGGCGTTTCTGGAGACAGCAGGTGCAACTGTGTCTGAAAATCGAGCAATTTAAGGTTATCATGATTAAGGCACAAGTACACGCGAGAAAAAACGAATCTTATCCCATTTTATCTGTCTTTGGTTGTTCATAATTCATTCGGCATTCATCAAGTTAGTCAAACTGTTCTTGTTAAGGCAGCATCCATTATCCACTGAAAAAAGGCGCAGTGGGCGGTAACATGAATGAAAATTATAACTCATATTATACCGAATTAATAAACATATTCTGTCAAATTTACCAGCCGAAGCCAAGAGTAGCTCATAACTACTCAAACAATATACTTACCGACATCTATCAGACATTTACTTTTGCGAAAAAATTGATTGATTTAAAATTGACCGATTCTTTAAGGGAGCCACTCACCAGCTGGTCTCCGTGGTGTCGTCTCGGACTTCGTTGTAAGCATCTCTGCAAGCCTCTTTATCGATCTGGGTTGCCATTTTTCGGGTGGACGGGAGTCAAAAAGCCGAGGAGTGTTGCACAGTAATACAGCAGCTAACTTGCACAGCTGATGCTACACATCAGATGACTATGATTAATGTTATAGAAGTGGCTTCAGCACTAAATCAGGACCAGTGCACTGCAGCGATCAGCCGGTCGGAGTCAGCGGGAACAGTCGGCTCTTCTTGTAGAGGCTCGGTTCATTTCCTGGATGTTTGCACGAAATGGGCGTTGGTGATGTTAGTCAATCAGGCTGCCAGCAGACACAGAGAAGTCCCCCAGACGCTGCGTTCACCTCCTCCTGGTCGGTGATCGTCTCTGAGGGCCGTTAACAAGCGCGTCGGGTTATGCGCATGCGTCTTCCGTAAGGAGCTTTCAAAATAAAAGCAAGGCAAGTTTATTTTATAGCGACAAGGTGATTCAAAGTGCTTTACAGAGACATTAAAACAGAAGAAATAAAAAGCATGATTTAAAATGTAAGCAAAAGAAAGAAATAAGAACAATAGATAAAATCAGGAGTTAAAGTCTGATTCCGTTTTGAAACTCAAGCTTATTCAAAAGCAGCTGAAAACAGATGTTTCTTCAACCTGGACTTAAATACTGAGTGTTTCAGCTGATCTGAGGCTTTCTGGGAGTTTGTTCCAGACATGTGGAGCATAGAAGCTGAATGCAGCTTCTCCAGGTCTGGTTCTGACTCTGGGAACTGATAAAGAACCGGATCCAGATGACCTGAGGGGTCTGGAAGGTTCATAGTGGGTCAGGAGGTCACTGATGTATTTTGGACCATTCAGAGCTTTATGGACCAGCATCAGAACTTTAAAGTCTATCCTCTGATGGACCAGCATCAGAACTTTAAAGTCTATCCTCTGATGGACCGGCATCAGAACTTTAAAGTCTATCCTCTGATGGACCAGCAGCCGGTGTAAAGATAAACTCAAATAGAACAGAAATATGATGGTTTGACCCTGGAAAAATTATGATTAATTGAGTTTGATCAATATACTAACATCAATAATATTAGTGTGCAATAAGAAAAGCAACTGTTCCTCCCAAAAGCCTCACTCACTAAATAAAAGAGTCACAAAAGTAATGAATATCAAGTGATTTTATTTGTTTTAACCGCCTTTAAATCTCACTTTTTAATGTACCGAACAGTGAATTGATTAAACTTGTAGTTATTGTTAAAAACTCTGAGATAATAGATCAGATTTTGTCTCACTCAGCAATAACACACCTCAGAAACTTGTTTATTACCATAAATTTTGGTCTGTTTCACAGATTAAAGCAGCAGTGGAGCAGAATCTCCAGGACTAACCCACAGTAAATGTAAGTAAAAACATTATAAAGTTCTTCAAGTGGCAGGAGATCGAATTTTAAGACCTAATTTTACTACTTTTACCTTAAAATTCTTACTTTTTCAACAGTGTTTGATTATGAACATTAGAGACCAAACAGCTGCCAGGAAACATGAGAATAATCTATATATAAC
The DNA here is from genome assembly GCA_036924055.1 of Leuresthes tenuis. Taxonomy (NCBI): domain Eukaryota; kingdom Metazoa; phylum Chordata; class Actinopteri; order Atheriniformes; family Atherinopsidae; genus Leuresthes; species Leuresthes tenuis. The sequence continues at coordinate 759,987 of JAVGWW010000006.1, read as the reverse complement.
ATAAAATAAATGACAAAATAAGAGCAAAAATGCACACACACAGTATCCCTTTCCATAGGATCTACAGTCTACAATACATCCAGAAGAAAGACAAAAACCCAGAGACACAAAGTCAAACAATCAACTCATAAATTTGTACATGAAGTTCTCCAAAACAGCATGAAAAGTAGAAACTGATTTGTAGGAAACGTGGTTTGTGCCTCAGTCAGATCTAAAAGCACCACTGGATGCTAGCTGGTAGTTTTTGCTTTAGTATAGCTGCTCCACACATGGGCCGATACAGAGGGGCACATCAGGTCCTAAAAAGGACTATTTTAACATCATCTGTACACATGTGTGCCAGGATGGCCAAAGTATCTTACTTTGTTCACCGAGTCGTAACCTTTTGTGTCTTAGAAAGATCGTATTTCACCTCCATGACCCTGTTTGTTTCTATAAAAGGAGAAAATATATTTATAATTCTTTCAGAATCACAGCTGCTTGACTTTGGTGCAACATCCACCCATTTTTTTCATCTAATTGAGAGTGGCAGGGGGTGCTTGAGTATATCTCAGGGCGAGAGGCGAGGTGCACGCTGGACATGTTGCAGGTCCATTGCAAACAACAGTGAAGGCTCAAAATCACTTCTATGCTCGATATACGATCAATAATCAACCAAACACACGTGTGTTTGGAGGGTGGGAAGAAGCAAGAGTATGTGGAGAAAAACAGAAGAAGTACTCCAGCTGGGATTGGAACCAGAAACCTTCTTTCTGTGAGGAGACAGCCTGCAGAAAATGGAGCATAAGCCTCAACTGGGCTTTTATTCTGAAGGTAAAACTATTCATTTCCGGTTTTTACGTCGCTAAATATCTGAACTTCACACAAATTTACACCGCAATTGCAGTAATTGAGCTTTGATAGTTTTATCAACACTTAATTTATATTCATCAGATCGGTTTATGACTGCAGTTATAAAAAAAAGTCAAGCACGCGCCCACATGCACGACAAAGCACGCAGTTTTGGTCTTCTTTCAAATATCATCAACAGGTACAGAAGTAGACAGACTTCTTGCAGCCAAAATGCATTATTGAGTAGAGTCTGTAAGGGGGGGGGGGGGGGGGGGGGGGGGCTGTATGTGAGCCATATAAAGGTCAGAAATCAGCAGAGAGGTCAAATCTCACTTCTTCACCAGCTTCACCAACACTAAGTTCTGGTTCTGCCCAGAGAGTCTGACCACAAACAGCCCAACATGAGCTCAGTGCTCCGGGTTGTCCCTGCTGAATCATTCTGCCACCTGCTGGTTAACAAACACCATTTTATACGAGTATTTATGACTGTTGAACCAGCTATTCATATGTTTATAAAAGGAAAGAGTGATTACATCTATTTATGACGGTTATGATTAATAAAATCAAGATTCAAACTCCAGATATTAGACTCATATGAACACATGTTGAATAAAGAAGACTTTGGTGCTAAATTCTCTCCGATAATTGCTCCGTTTCACACAACTTTTTAAAGCCTGTTTGGGAAATTTGCATACTTTAGGTTTCTGTGTCAATAGTTAACTAACTGGTGCATTTATCAGTTACTTTCAGCTGTTTCAATAATTCATTAAAACACATCTATGCTTCCTCTACGTTTATATCATGCTATTTAGCTGTTTTTATTCTATATTGTCAATTATACAAAAACCTTCAAATCTTTTGATAATTCTCAGGGAATGCTGCAAAATCGTTGCATTTTACATTTATATATATATATTTATACTTAAACTATTTCTTGATAACTTATTCTGTGCAGTTCTATTCCTTCCAGGTTCATTATCAACTCATTACCACTTCTAACGAAGTTGGATCATTTTAAAACCGTTGCTAACACTTCGTGTCTTGAATGAACTCCCAAACAGCTGATCTGATTGGACCACTAATGACAACATCCGGTTGAAAGGTTTTGATTTCAAATTAAAATGATCACGGAACCGGGTACAAGTGAAATTCTTAAAACTATTTCCCATTTAAGAATTAATAATTATTATCACATCGTGAATACCGTTTCTATGCATTTCTACAGTGTCTTTATCGCTCCCGGTCGTCTTGCCGGATACGTTTTATTTCTTCATCCTATTCAAATGTTAGAAACGAATAAATAACCAGAATTAATAAAGAATGAGAGATAAAACGGGAACACCACAAAACAAACGGGTCGTGATTCCACGTAAAAATATAAAAAATGATGCACAACAAATCAAATGTAAGCTGCATTAAAGTAAAACATACGGACATTGGATGCTTAATAAGATCAATGCAGCGTTTTTTTAAATTATCATTATTTTTCTGAAACAGTTGGTATGAATCACCGATTTAGTTATTTTCTTTTGATAAAAAAAAAGCCAAATTCAAGGCTCTGAAATAACAGGATTTGCTTATTTTTAAGTGTTTTGGTCATTATTAAAAAAAAAAATTTTCGCACATAGCTTTATTCTGAAAACCAAAACAGGAAGTGCACCTTAGCTTAGCAGGTAGCCAAGCTAGTTGCGTTTGTGCGACATGGTGTAGCTGTTTCTCCTAAAAACTACGTGTTACCGGTAATATGACTCCGAACAAAGACAATTAGCTAAAAGAGTAGCTTACAGGAAGCTGTGCGCTTTGAGTCGTCGTTGAAAAACGTTAAATTTGTATAATTTTTAGATAAAAATGCGCTCTGTGTCTCCGTGTTGTGCCGCTAAGCTGCAGTAATAAGAGAAGTTCATGTGAAACAGAGAGAAACCAGCTGCCCTGAAAGTAAGGACCGCTTCGTTTATGGAAGCATAGAAACTCCAGAAAGTGACGTATTTACCAACTGTTTAGCTTTATGAGTTGTCCGTAATTTGGCTGATACGATTTAAACCGGATGTTGGTCTGTTCTGTTGAGTTTTTATATTTATTGACCCTTCAGCCTTATATCGTTTCCATTTAATGTTCAATAAAACATTTGGAGATTACTAGAAACTCCCCAAACAACGTAGTTAACTCCAAGATGAGCCACTCAAATGTATGTATTCTGTAAATTCAGGGAGTTTTAGGGCCAGAACTAATGATTAGATTCTTAGTTGATGAATCATTTGGTCTTTAAAGCACGAAGCTGAAGGTCATTTTGTCAGTTTTCTTTTCTTTTGGACTCTTCTTTCAGAAGATGCCTGCCTGAGGGACATAATGGACAAAGCGAGCCGGGTGTGCCGGCCCCAGAGGATCAGTGAATCATCCAAGGTCAGTGTGAGGACGCTTTATTAAAGCCCAAATCCAACAACATTCACTTTATTACAAAGAAAATCATCTAATACCTGCATTTGAATTTGAATATTTTTCTGAAAAATTGTGATGTTATTATCAAAATATTTGCAGCTTAATTGACTAGTTGCTGTTGCATATTGATTTTATTTTTTATTTTTAGAAGAAGAATCTTTAGTTTAAATGTTTTTCCACCTAAAATGAGTCTTAAGTGGCGTCTCCTGCAGGAATCCAGACCTTTGTCCACCAAACTGATTAAAAACTGAAACAGAGATCAGCTCAAGTGTCTGGGTAGTAATTCTGCTTCATCTCAAGCAGGTTTTCCGCTGGGCGGAGCAGGCCGGGGAGGTGCTGCAGGGCCTCGATGAGCAGCGGCAGCACAGCCGGTTCTGTGATGTGACGCTGATGGCTGACGGCCAGCGAGTCCTGGCTCACCGCGCTCTGCTGGCCGTCTCCAGCTCTTATTTCCACGCTATGTTCACCTTGGGCATGAGGGAGGAGCACCAGCAGGAGGTGCGCAGGAGAACCCGACTGATGTCACTTTCTGTGTCCTTTCTTTCTTTACAAAGATATAAACTCGTATTTTTAAGGGAATTAGGACTTTATATGATTTTGGTTGTTAATGAAGATCTAACAGAGTTGAAATTTCTCCTCTTTTCAGTCTAAAGAAGTAAATGTTTTTGTGGGATTTTGCAGACAGACTCTCGTTCTGCACTGGAACTTCAGTAAAATGATATATTTAACTTTAACTTTATGCTTTTAAATCCTCGTCAATGATTGAAGCATAAGGTTGATAATTATATTAGATATTTAGATGTTAGTTTTAGCTGTGAAATTATTCAGGCGAGTGCAGATGGATGGAGCCAAACTGGCAGCTGGTTCCACAGAGAGGGGCCTGATAACTGAAGGCTCTGCCTCCCGTTCTGCTTTTAGGGGCCTGATAACTGAAGGCTCTGCCTCCCATTCTGCTTTTAGGGGCCTGATAACTGAAGGCTCTGCCTCCCATTCTGCTTTTAGGGGCCTGATAACTGAAGGCTCTGCCTCCCGTTCTGCTTTTAGGGGCCTGATAACTGAAGGCTCTGCCTCCCATTCTGCTTTTAGGGGCCTGATAACTGAAGGCTCTGCCACCCATTCTGCTTTTAGGGGCCTGATAACTGAAGGCTCTGCCTCCCATTCTGCTTTTAGGGCCCTGATAACTGAAGGCTCTGCCTCCCATTCTGCTTTTAGGGGCCTGATAACTGAAGGCTCTGCCTCCCATTCTGCTTTTGGGGGCCCTGATAACTGAAGGCTCTGCCTCCCATTCTGCTTTTAGGGGCCTGATAACTGAAGGCTCTGCCTCCCATTCTGCTTTTAGGGGCCTGATAACTGAAGGCTCTGCCTCCCATTCTGCTTTTGGGGGCCCTGATAACTGAAGGCTCTGTCTCCCATTCTGCTTTTAGGGGCCTGATAACTGAAGGCTCTGCCTCCCATTCTGCTTTTAGGGGCCTGATAACTGAAGGCTCTGCCTCCCATTCTGCTTTTAGGGGCCTGATAACTGAAGGCTCTGCCTCCCATTCTGCTTTTAGGGGCCTGATAACTGAAGGCTCTGCCTCCCATTCTGCTTTTAGGGGCCTGATAACTGAAGGCTCTGCCTCCCATTCTGCTTTTAGGGGCCTGATAACTGAAGGCTCTGCCACCCATTCTGCTTTTAGGGGCCTGATAACTGAAGGCTCTGCCTCCCATTCTGCTTTTAGGGGCCTGATAACTGAAGGCTCTGCCTCCCGTTCTGCTTTTAGGGGCCTGATAACTGAAGGCTCTGCCTCCCGTTCTGCTTTTAGGGGCCTGATAACTGAAGGCTCTGCCTCCCATTCTGCTTTTAGGGGCCTGATAACTGAAGGCTCTGCCTCCCATTCTGCTTTTAGGGGCCTGATAACTGAAGGCTCTGCCTCCCATTCTGCTTTTAGGGGCCTGATAACTGAAGGCTCTGCCTCCCATTCTGCTTTTAGGGGCCTGATAACTGAAGGCTCTGCCTCCCATTCTGCTTTTAGGGGCCTGATAACTGAAGGCTCTGCCTCCCATTCTGCTTTTAGAAACTCTGGGAACCACAAGGAAACCTGCAGCCTGAGAGCAAAGTGCTCTGTTGGGGAAATATCCAACTGTGAGATCTTTAAGATGTGATGGAGCTCGGTCATTAAGAGCTTTATATGTGAGGAGAAGAATCTTAGATTCTATTCTGAATCTAACAGGGAGCCAATGAAGAGAAGCTAAAACTGGAGAAACATGATCTCTGCTGTTAGATCTCAGCAGAACTCTGGCTGCAGGGTTTTGGATCAGCTGGAGGCTTTTCAGAGAGTCTGTGGGACAGAACAATAATAAGGAATTACAGTAGTTCAGTCCTGAAGGAACAGATGCATGGAGCAGCTTCTCTGCTCTGATATCAGGATGTTCCTGATTTATTACGAAGGTAAAAGAAGGCAGAAACCTGTTCCTGGTTCCTGGATGGAGTGCACACCTTATTCTCTCCATCCTTTGCAGGTGGAGCTGGTCGGGATGTCCCACATCGGCCTGAAGGCTGTGGTGGACTTCCTGTACAGTGGGGAGCTGTCGCTGGACGGAGGAAACATTGACTACGTGCTGGAGGCTGCACACCTGCTGCAGGTAAGGAGCTGGAGCAGCTCTGATTCCACTAAATGAACTGATCAGAGGCTGCTCTGCTGCAGCTGAAGTTGCAGATCCAAAGAAAGTCTGAGAGTGAGGAGAAGCTGTTTGTATTTAAGATGTAGAGAGGTCCTGTGTAAAGGAAAATGACTGCAGCGGGTCGTCTGTTTGTGGCACAGCCAAGAAGATATAAAGAGGGAAATATCAGACAAAGAGAGACAAACGTTTAGAAACAGCCATTTTTAAGCTGTTGTTTTCAGATGTGAACAAAACACAACTTGGTAAAGCATAAGAACTAAATTAATCCACAGATAATAATCCTTTCTGTGCATAGTGTTGGAAAAGTTGGTTTTAAAATACATTTTCATGGTAATAAACGCTGCAAATATCACAGCTGCAGCATGCAGTAGATATTTAAAGACGTTTATTATGGTAATAACACATTTAAAGTTTCCTAAAAAGCAGTGTTAATGTGTCTGTTGGAACTCAAACTGATCAAAGTTGGTACATGGAGTTGTTTATTGACCGAATAACGTAATAATAAATGGTTTTAACTGTCGTTTTAGTTATTTATCTGGTTTTATCTGCATGATTCTGCTTGTAAAGGTGTTTTTATGCTGTTTAAGTCTGAATTCTTCCTGCATCTGTGAATGTGAAACATAACTGACTCTATAGATGCTAAACTATAATATATATCTATATAAACTGTCATATGAGCTCTTCTATGATTCAGAAACTGAGAGCTGTGGAAACTTGGTGTTACTCAGGTGTGGCGGGTGGTGGATTTCTGCTGCCAGTACCTGGAGAAAGAGGTGAGTGAAGACAACTACCTGTACCTGCAGGAGCTGGCTCAGCTCTACAGTCTGGAGCGACTCGACAGCTTCATCGACCGCTTCATCCTCGCACGCTTCGCCACGCTGTCGTTCACGCCGGACTTCCTTCGGAACGTTTCTCTACCCAAGCTCACCTCATACCTCTGCAGCGGCCAGGTAAAGCAACGCCTTGAACGCCCTGAGAGGGACGGTGCCTTGTTGCTGGGTGATGTCAGAGCTCTCCTCATCAGGTGCAGCATGACGGCGAGCCGGCTCTCCTGCAGGCCGCCCTGCAGTGGCTCAGCCAGAGCCCGGAGCGCCCCGCCAGCGCCGGGCAGCTGCTCTCCCACATCCGGTTCCCTCTGATGCCGGTGGAGGATCTCCTGAGCCGAGTGCTGCCCGTGGTGCGAGCTCTGCTGCCTGAGGAGGCGCGCTGCGAGGCCTTGGTGGAGGAGGCGTTGGGGTACCACGCCAGACCGAGCGCTCAGCCGCTGCTGCAAACCGGGCGGACGGTTCTGAGGGGAGGAGTGGAGCAGCTGCTGCTCATTGGAGGAGAGGTGCTCCATACTGTTACTTTAGATATGAAGACAGGTGCAGTTACTGTAGCTTTAAAGAACCGGACCTGTGACCTATGACCTGTGACCTTAAAGAAAAAACTTGTGTTCCTTGCTGCCATGACACAAAAGAATAAGATGAAATAGCCTGACTTCCCTCTAACAGCAGACTGAAACTCACTCTGTTCTCCACCCTTTGCTTTGGAGGAGAGGTGCTCCATACTGTTACTTTAGATATGAAGACATGTGCAGTTACTGTAGCTTTAAAGAACCGGACCTGTGACCTATGACCTGTGACCTTAAAGAAAAAACTTGTGTTCCTTGCTGCCATGACACAAAAGAATAAGATGAAATAGCCTGACTTCCCTCTAACAGCAGACTGAAACTCACTCTGTTCTCCACCCTTTGCTTTGGAGGAGAGGTGCTCCATACTGTTACTTTAGATATGAAGACATGTGCAGTTACTGTAGCTTTAAAGAACCGGACCTGTGACCTATGACCTATGACCTTAAAGAAAAAACACATGTGCCTTGCTGCCATGACACTTTCAGACTAAAAGAATAAGATGAAATAGTGCGACTTCCCTCTAACAGCAGACTGAAACTCACTCTGTTCTCCACCCTTTGTTTTGCTTTGGAGGAGAGGTGCTCCATACTGTTACTTTAGATATGAAGACAAGTGCAGTTACTGTAGCTTTAAAGAACCGGACCTGTGACCTGTGACCTATGACCTGTGACCTGTGACCTATGACCTGTGACCTTAAAGAAAAAACACGTGCCTTGCTGCCATGACACTTTCAGACTAAAAGAATAAGATGAAATAGCCTGACTTCCCTCTAACAGCAGACTGAAACTCACTCTGTTCTCTGGACCTGTGACCTGTGACCTATGACCTTAAAGAAAAAACATGTGCCTTGCTGCCATGACACTTTCAGACTAAAAGAATAAGATGAAATAGCCTGACTTCCCTCTAACAGCAGACTGAAACTCACTCTGTTCTCCACCCTTTGCTTTGCTTTGGAGGAGAGGTGCTCCATACTGTTACTTAAGATATGAAGAAGTGCAGTTACTGTAGCTTTAAAGAACTGGACCTGTGACCTATGACCTGTGACCTATGACCTGTGACCTATGACCTGTTAAAACACGTGCCTTGCTGCCATGACACTTGCAGACTAAAAGAATAAGATGAAATAGCCTGACTTCCCTCTAACAGCAGCCTGAAACCCACTCTGTTCTCCACCCTTTGCCTTTGGAGGTGTACGAACGCGGAGAGGAGCTGAGCGCCAACGTCTGCCGGCTGGACAGCGAGACAGGAAGCTGGGAGGTGGAGACCGAGCTGCCGGCCAAGCGGAGCCACCACTGCCTGGCGGTCTTGGGGGGCTTCATCTTCACAGCTGGCGGCAGCTCGTCCCGGGACAACGGGGGAGACGCTGCTTGTAATTTGCTGTACAGATACGACCCACGGCACAACCAGTGGACCAAGGTAGAGTAAAGCCCCTCAGCTGCCATTAGTCAGTATTTTACTGTTTCCCTCCATGCTTGCTTGGCTCCTCTTGGCTCTTCTTGGCTCTTATTCTTGGCTCTTCTTCTTGGCTCTTCTTGGCTCTTCTTGGCTCTTATTCTTGGCTCTTCTTGGCTCTTCTTGGCCCTTCTTGGCTCTTCTTGGCTCTTCTTGGCCCTTCTTGGCCCTTCTTGGCTCTTCTTGGCTCTTCTTGGCTCTTCTTCTTGGCTCTTCTTGGCTCTTCTTGGCTCTTATTCTTGGCTCTTCTTGGCTCTTCTTGGCCCTTCTTGGCTCTTCTTGGCTCTTATTCTTGGCTCTTCTTGGCTCTTCTTGGCCCTTCTTGGCTCTTCTTGGCCCTTCTTGGCTCTTATTCTTGGCTCTTCTTGGCTCTTCTTGGCCCTTCTTGGCTCTTCTTGGCCCTTCTTGGCTCTTATTCTTGGCTCTTCTTGGCTCTTCTTGGCCCTTCTTGGCTCTTCTTGGCTCTTATTCTTGGCTCTTCTTGGCTCTTCTTGGCCCTTCTTGGCTCTTCTTGGCTCTTCTTGGCCCTTCTTGGCTCTTCTTGGCCCTTCTTGGCTCTTCTTGGCCCTTCTTGGCTCTTCTTGGCTCTTCTTGGCTCTTCTTGGCTCTTCTTGGCTCTCTTCTTGGCTCTTCTTGGCCCTTCTTGGCTCTTCTTCTCTCTTCTTGGCTCTCTTCTTGGCTCTTCTTGGCCCTTCTTGGCTCTTCTTGGCTCTTCTTGGCGCTCTTCTTGGCTCTTATTCTTGGCTCTTCTTGGCTCTTCTTGGCCCTTCTTGGCTCTTCTTGGCTCTTCTTGGCTCTTCTTGGCTCTTCTTGGCTCTTCTTGGCCCTTCTTGGCTCTTCTTGGCCCTTCTTGGCTCTTCTTGGCTCTTCTTGGCTCTCTTCTTGGCTCTTCTTGGCTCTTCTTGGCTCTTCTTGGCCCTTCTTGGCCCTTCTTGGCTCTTCTTGGCTCTCTTCTTGGCTCTTCTTGGCTCTCTTCTTGGCTCTTCTTGGCCCTTCTTGGCTCTCTTCTTGGCTCTTCTTGGCTCTTCTTGGCTCTCTTCTTTGCCCTTCTTATCTCTTCTTGGCCCTTCTTGGCTCTTCTTGGCTCTTCTTTGCCCTTCTTATCTCTTCTTGGCCCTTCTTGGCTCTCTTCTTGGCCCTTCTTGGCTCTCTTCTTGGCTCTTCTTGGCTCTTCTTGGCCCTTCTTGGCTCTTCTTGGCCCTTCTTGGCTCTTCTTGGCCCTTCTTGGCCCTTCTTGGCTCTTCTTGGCCCTTCTTCTTGGCTCTTCTTATCTCTTCTTGGCTCTTCTTGGCCCTTCTTGGCTCTTCTTGGCCCTTCTTGGCTCTTCTTCTTGGCTCTTCTTGGCTCTTCTTGGCCCTTCTTGGCTCTTCTTGGCTCTTCTTGGCTCTTCTTGGCTCCTCTTGGCTCTTCTTGGCTCCTCTTGGCTCTTCTTGGCTCCTCTTGGCTCTTCTTGGCCCTTCTTCTTGGCTCTTCTTATCTCTTCTTGGCTCTTCTTGGCTCTTCTTGGCCCTTCTTGGCCCTTCTTGGCTCTTCTTCTTGGCTCTTCTTGGCTCTTCTTGGCCCTTCTTGGCTCTTCTTGGCTCTTCTTGGCTCTTCTTGGCTCCTCTTGGCTCTTCTTGGCTCCTCTTGGCTCTTCTTGGCTCCTCTTGGCTCTTCTTCTTGGCCCTTCTTGGCTCTTCTTCTTGGCTCTTCTTATCTCTTCTTGGCTCTTCTTGGCCCTTCTTGGCTCTTCTTGGCCTTTCTTGGCTCTTCTTCTTGGCTCTTCTTATCTCTTCTTGGCTCTTCTTGGCCCTTCTTGGCTCTTCTTGGCTCCTCTTGGCTCTTCTTGGCTCCTCTTGGCTCTTCTTGGCTCCTCTTGGCTCTTCTTCTTGGCCCTTCTTGGCTCTTCTTCTTGGCTCTTCTTGGCTCTTCTTCTTGGCTCTTCTTCTTGGCTCTTCTTCTTGGCCCTTCTTGGCTCTTCTTCTTGGCTCTTCTTCTTGGCTCTTCTTCTTGGCTCTTCTTCTTGGCTCTTCTTCTTGGCTCTTCTTCTTGGCCCTTCTTGGCTCTTCTTCTTGGCTCTTCTTCTTGGCTCTTCTTCTTGGCTCTTCTTCTTGGCTCTTCTTCTTGGCTCTTCTTCTTGGCTCTTCTTCTTGGCTCTTCTTCTTGGCTCTTCTTCTTGGCTCTTCTTGGCTCTTCTTGGCTCTTCTTGGCTCCTCTTGGCTCTTCTTGGCTCTTCTTGGCCCTTCTTGGCTCTTCTTGGCTCTCTTCTTGGCTCTTATCTCTTCTTGGCTCTTCTTGGCTCTTCTTGGTTCTTCTTGGCCCTTCTTGGCCCTTCTTGGCCCTCTTCTTGGCTCTTCTTGGCTCCTCTTGGCCCTTCTTGGCTCTTCTTGGCCCTTCTTGGCCCTTCTTGGCCCTCTTCTTGGCTCTTCTTGGCCCTTCTTGGCTCTTCTTGGCTCTTCTTGGCCCTTCTTGGCCCTTCTTGGCTCTTCTTGGCTCTTCTTGGCTCTTCTTCTTGGCTCTTCTTGGCTCTTCTTGGCTCTTATTCTTGGCTCTTCTTGGCTCTTCTTGGCCCTTCTTGGCTCTTCTTGGCTCTTATTCTTGGCTCTTCTTGGCTCTTCTTGGCCCTTCTTGGCTCTTCTTGGCCCTTCTTGGCTCTTATTCTTGGCTCTTCTTGGCTCTTCTTGGCCCTTCTTGGCTCTTCTTGGCCCTTCTTGGCTCTTATTCTTGGCTCTTCTTGGCTCTTCTTGGCTCTTCTTGGCCCTTCTTGGCTCTTCTTGGCTCTTATTCTTGGCTCTTCTTGGCTCTTCTTGGCCCTTCTTGGCTCTTCTTGGCTCTTCTTGGCCCTTCTTGGCTCTTCTTGGCCCTTCTTGGCTCTTCTTGGCCCTTCTTGGCTCTTCTTGGCTCTTCTTGGCTCTTCTTGGCTCTTCTTGGCTCTTCTTGGCTCTCTTCTTGGCTCTTCTTGGCCCTTCTTGGCTCTTCTTCTCTCTTCTTGGCTCTCTTCTTGGCTCTTCTTGGCCCTTCTTGGCTCTTCTTGGCTCTTCTTGGCGCTCTTCTTGGCTCTTATTCTTGGCTCTTCTTGGCTCTTCTTGGCCCTTCTTGGCTCTTCTTGGCTCTTCTTGGCTCTTCTTGGCTCTTCTTGGCTCTTCTTGGCCCTTCTTGGCTCTTCTTGGCCCTTCTTGGCTCTTCTTGGCTCTTCTTGGCTCTCTTCTTGGCTCTTCTTGGCTCTTCTTGGCTCTTCTTGGCCCTTCTTGGCCCTTCTTGGCCCTTCTTGGCTCTTCTTGGCTCTCTTCTTGGCTCTTCTTGGCTCTCTTCTTGGCTCTTCTTGGCCCTTCTTGGCTCTCTTCTTGGCTCTTCTTGGCTCTTCTTGGCTCTCTTCTTTGCCCTTCTTATCTCTTCTTGGCCCTTCTTGGCTCTTCTTGGCTCTTCTTTGCCCTTCTTATCTCTTCTTGGCCCTTCTTGGCTCTCTTCTTGGCCCTTCTTGGCTCTCTTCTTGGCTCTTCTTGGCTCTTCTTGGCCCTTCTTGGCTCTTCTTGGCCCTTCTTGGCTCTTCTTGGCCCTTCTTGGCCCTTCTTGGCTCTTCTTGGCCCTTCTTCTTGGCTCTTCTTATCTCTTCTTGGCTCTTCTTGGCCCTTCTTGGCTCTTCTTGGCCCTTCTTGGCTCTTCTTCTTGGCTCTTCTTGGCTCTTCTTGGCCCTTCTTGGCTCTTCTTGGCTCTTCTTGGCTCTTCTTGGCTCCTCTTGGCTCTTCTTGGCTCCTCTTGGCTCTTCTTGGCTCCTCTTGGCTCTTCTTGGCCCTTCTTCTTGGCTCTTCTTATCTCTTCTTGGCTCTTCTTGGCCCTTCTTGGCTCTTCTTGGCCCTTCTTGGCTCTTCTTCTTGGCTCTTCTTGGCTCTTCTTGGCCCTTCTTGGCTCTTCTTGGCTCTTCTTGGCTCTTCTTGGCTCCTCTTGGCTCTTCTTGGCTCCTCTTGGCTCTTCTTGGCTCCTCTTGGCTCTTCTTCTTGGCCCTTCTTGGCTCTTCTTCTTGGCTCTTCTTATCTCTTCTTGGCTCTTCTTGGCCCTTCTTGGCTCTTCTTGGCCTTTCTTGGCTCTTCTTCTTGGCTCTTCTTATCTCTTCTTGGCTCTTCTTGGCCCTTCTTGGCTCTTCTTGGCTCCTCTTGGCTCTTCTTGGCTCCTCTTGGCTCTTCTTGGCTCCTCTTGGCTCTTCTTCTTGGCCCTTCTTGGCTCTTCTTCTTGGCTCTTCTTGGCTCTTCTTCTTGGCTCTTCTTCTTGGCTCTTCTTCTTGGCCCTTCTTGGCTCTTCTTCTTGGCTCTTCTTCTTGGCTCTTCTTCTTGGCTCTTCTTCTTGGCTCTTCTTCTTGGCCCTTCTTCTTGGCTCTTCTTCTTGGCTCTTCTTCTTGGCTCTTCTTCTTGGCTCTTCTTCTTGGCTCTTCTTCTTGGCTCTTCTTCTTGGCTCTTCTTCTTGGCTCTTCTTCTTGGCTCTTCTTGGCTCTTCTTGGCTCTTCTTGGCTCCTCTTGGCTCTTCTTGGCTCTTCTTGGCCCTTCTTGGCTCTTCTTGGCTCTCTTCTTGGCTCTTATCTCTTCTTGGCTCTTCTTGGCTCTTCTTGGTTCTTCTTGGCCCTTCTTGGCCCTTCTTGGCCCTCTTCTTGGCTCTTCTTGGCTCCTCTTGGCCCTTCTTGGCTCTTCTTGGCCCTTCTTGGCCCGACCCGTGACGCTGTGATGTCTCCACAGGGCGCTCCAATGAACCAGCGCAGGGTTGACTTCTATCTGGGCGCAGTGGGAGACTGTCTGATTGCTGTTGGAGGGAGGAATGACACCGGAGCCTTGTCCTCTGTGGAGGTTTACTATCCGGCTGAGGACTGCTGGTCCTACGTTGCAGAACTACCGAGGTGTAGCATCACTTCTGCTGCTGTTTGATCTCACACGGCTTCTATTATCCAGGCCCCCAGTGTCTTTTTAAGATACTGTAGTGGTAAGATTGCCACCTTTCATGTGGGAGATCTGGGTTTAAATCCCCTTCATGAAAGGTATTACCTCCAGTAGGGGTCCTTAGGAAAGACCCCATTTACCCTACCTGCCTACCTATAAGTCTCTTTGGATAAAAGCTTCTGCTAAATGCATAAAACATAACAAATCATATGTGCCAGAAGCTTCAAAGCTTTTCTTTCTTTCTTTCTCAGCCCAGTACCCCAGAAATACTGAGAGTCCCTGCTTTAGAAGTTCATCATCATCGTGTCTTTTGCAGGTTCACTTACGGCCACGCTGGGACGGTCCACCGTGGCGTCGTCTACATCTCCGGTGGTCACGACTACCAGATCGGCCCGTACCGCAGAGACGTTCTGAGCTACGCTCCGTCGCGGGACGCCGATGTGTGGGTGGAGCGCCAGGCCATGTCTCTGGCCCGGGGCTGGCACTGCATGGCCTCCCTCGCTCACCTCATCTACGCCATCGGAGGCAGCGACGACCATGCGGACACCACGGAGCGCTTTGACATCCTGCAGGTGGAGTCCTACGACCCGCGCGGCGGCCAGTGGACCCGAGTGGCCCCCCTGCTTCTGCCCAACAGCGAGGCAGGGTTGGCGGTCTGGGCAGGGAGGGTCTACGTTCTCGGGGGCTACAGCTGGGAGAGCATGGCGTTCTCCAGAGTCACTCAGGTGTACGACCCCAACAAAGGCTCGTGGTCCAGAGGGCCTGACCTGCCCAAACGCATCGCCGGGGCATCAGCATGCGTCTGTACGGTAAAGCCCTCAACGCCATCCGCCTCGCCAGAGAGAAGCAAAATGGGGCGAGGGGTGAGAGGAAGGTCGCAGCCCACGTAACGGCGTGGGAGGAGGCCTTTGGCCTGACTCTGGTTTCATCTCAGACAGATGCAGCATCTTAGTGAGAGAAGAAGAGCAGGAGCGGCGCCGGATCCAGAACTTCATCATTAGCTGGACTTCCTGCAGTTACTGTAGAGTTTTACTGTGTTGGAAACTAAAAGTATGCCTTAACATTCTGGTTCTGGCAGGTCCAGCAGAACCTCTCCCAGGCCCGGGAGACGGCTCCAGTGAACACTGTCAGATAGACCGGGTTCCTGGCCTTTAGCAGGTTTAACAGTTCTAATTTTATTTCTAATAGGCTTCAACTTTATATCCTGTTAAATCCTGGTGTTTGTGCCTAAAATTCACATTTTATGATGACATTTCTCATGGATGCATTCAGTGCAGGACAAATGGATCTCAGATGGTTGCCCTTGGCTACAAAACCAGCTCAAATTGAATAGTTCTGACTCTGAGACGAAGGCATTTGATCACATGACAGGCTGCAGTTACACGAGCAAGATGCTAAACATCAGCGATGTTTGCAGATGACTCAAAATGTGCAAATAAAAGCAGGGATTTCATAAATGTAGCCTTCATGCTAACAGATTCTAACATTACATCAAAACAGGTCGACTGTCATGTTGTAGCAGGTGAATCCCAGCATCAGGGTTCACTATGTTGGTCTTCCTGCAGCCAACGGCACCTTAAATCCGCGAAGGTCTTGCTTTGGCTCTAAGTTGAGTGTTACCATGGTGACGGATGGCTGAACAGGTTCAGTGGGCTCAAATTTATAGATCAAAGCATAATTTTTCACCTGAAAAAAGACAGAAAACTGCTACAAACTGACATACAACAAGTAAAACGGGACGAAAACACTCGAAGCAAAATAGGCAACAACATTCACAGGAGATGCAGGAAGAGGCTCTTTTATATGACTCTGCTTAGTTGTTTTATGCTTGAAAGATGAGTTTCTCTGTCAGTGACATCGTTGCCACTGACTCAGATCAACACACATTTGATTGAATTATTTATTTTGTGTATATTTTGGCTGTGTGGACAGATTGGATCTGCAGAATAAACAGCTTTGTCTGGTAAAAGCTCTCGTAGTTATGTCCTCGATGCTTTAAATGTTTGCAGCGATATTCGGGGTATTAACAGTTATTCGTAGGAAACGATGTGCTGAGTTTCAGATGATCCTGTGTGCCTCTTCTCTCCAGTCTGGCTCAAACAAAGGGGTAGTATGGGTGAGATTTGACCCTGAAAAATACAACAACAGTTTGATAACGGCAGAGCTGTGCAATGGACAGTCGCCACAACACCTGAGACTGTGACTTACTCATCTATTAAGCAGGCCCTCCAGCCCCGGTCCAGGCCCCTCAGGGCCGTCATGTCCTCCTCAGTCAGGCTGAAGTCAAAGATCTGTTCTCACACACATCAACAGCAGAGTTTAGAGGCAGCTTTTGGCCCATATTAACATGGCTAACTCCATGCTAAACGAGGCAAACTCTTCATTGGTCTATGGAGAAAACATGCTCTGATATTTGGTGTTTTTACCTTGGTATTTTCCAGGATGTGATGAGACTTTTCGCTCTTCGGGATGACGACAATCCCCTGCTGCACATGATACCTGAGCAGAACCTGGGAAAACAGTGCTGTTACAGAACAAAAACGCAGGCTTATACAGTGCAGCACAGTAACTGTAGCTGACCTGCGCAGGGCTACGCTTGTGCTTCCTGCCGATATCAGCAACAACAGGGTCCTGCAGGATCTTATGTGGATCAGCATCGGCTGTTAACCTAAAAAGATCCAGAGTCCGTTAGCTCTCTGAGATTAGAATTAGCAAGAGATTACTGAACAGATACTGCAGCGGTGCAAAGTGGCTCCAAACAGTTGGAGAGTTACAGCAAGGAGCAGAAACCAACCTAAAAAGACTAATCAGTGTGAAAGAGACGCAAGATGAACACAAAACATCTGCGAAATGATGAAAAAGATGCAAAAAAAAAAGCACGAAAGAGAAAAAAAAACACAAAGGTGAAATTATCACAAATAAATGCAAAAAATCTGCAAAGAGACATAAAAAAGACGATGACCAGAAAGTCAAACACGCCACAAAAGGGGAAGAAGTGCCTCAGAACTACAACAAGATGCAAAGCAACCTTCAGCATAAAGATGTGCAAAAAACAACCAGAAAGAGGCGCAAAACGTTTGCAGAATAACCCGTTTAAAACTGATGTAAAATAAGGGAGAAGGGTGCAGAAGAAGGGTTTTCTGCTAAATAAAGTCACATTAAATACAAATACATTCATATAAAAAAGGAATAGCTGTTTATAACAAAGTCTGTTGTGTTTTACCTTTTCTGTTTCCCTTAGATTTTAGGCGATGGATTAACGCTACAGCCTGTCAGATAGTTCTGTTTTTAGTGTGTTTCAGTGCTGCTGCATCTGTATCTTACATGTCTGCAGGTCTCCCAGGTGAACCAAGGGGGCTGTGGGCTGTCAGGATGATGTTCTTGGACTTACAAAACTCGATCATGTCTGCCTGGACCATGTAGGGGTGGAGCTCCACCTGTGGGAGACACAACAGTTAGCATTTAGCTGAACTGCTTTATTCTGGTGTAATAATTATTTACAGGTCATTATACAACATTTGGCTTCAGCCTCACTGATGTAGAAAAGCAAATTCCAGCATGAAAATATGTGAGGAGCTAGAGACAAAGTGTCTAAATTAGCTTAATTAGCTAATTTAGCTGAGCTAAATTAGCTTAATTAGCTAAATTAGCTGAGGTTAGCAGCTACTCTGAAGAAGCTCAAGTATAATCACTCCAGTTTAGCCCTGCTGTTCTTATGAAGTTATTAAAAACATGTTTATTCTACACGAATGACTGCATCACCGGACCCGAAGAGAAGTCCAGTCTGAAGTCTGATGGCACCACTATTATTGGTTCAGATTACAAGAGGAAGTCGAGCATCTTAAAGAGCACAGAGCACCTGCTGCTGAATGTCAGCAAAACCAAGGAGCTGCTTGTTTGTTCAAAAAAGGAGAAAATTACACCGTTTTCCACACTTTTGGAACTGAGATGAAGCAGGTGAACAGTGAAGAAACCTAAAAAACACCTAAAGTCTACAGAGGAGTAAAAGCGAGCATCCTAACTGGAAATATCAAACTTCTATTGGTTGTGAGAGATCCAGGTGATTAAAACCCCTCAAAAGACCGTCGACTCCTGTCTTCTGAGTATTAGTGACATCAGACAGGTGTCACATGGCCTAATAAATGATGATTAACCACTAATTTACTTTCCACAGGTTTGACCCACGGATTCATCCTCCAAACCAGTTTCTTTCTTTAACGCTTCTGCATTTTAACTTCTCTCTTCTATCAGTTAAATACCATCTCTGGCTTCTACACAAGCCCAGAGAAGCCAGAAAAAATGCTGCATTTTCTAAGTCTGAGCAATGTTCTTTTGAACAGGCGATGAAAAAGAAAATGTCTCCTGGAACATGGAATAATATTAATATTAAGCACCTGGTTAACAGCGGGGGGAACCCTGCACAGAGCAAGGAGTCTCTCCAGCTGCAGGATGCTGAAGTTAGACACACCGATGCTCTTCACCTTCCCTGAGGCTTGCAGGGCCTCCATCCCCTAAAAGGCAACAACAGTGGCGGTCAGCTGCAGTCCATTCTTATCTTTAACCAAACGTCAGAGGGATATGGAGTAAAGTTTGTATGTTTTTGTGTTCTCTAAAGCTTTTTGTCTTTGTTTCTATTTCAACACAGATTCAGGTTATTTGGGCCGTTCCTTTGCAGGGGAGGAACTACTAAAGCCTGGGGAGGAACTACAAAAACCTGGGGAGGAACTACAAAAACCTGGGGAGGAACTACTAAAGCCTGGGGAGGAACTACTAAAACCTGGGGAGGAACTACTAAAGCCTGGGGAGGAACTACTAAAGCCTGGGGAGGAACTACAAAAACCTGGGGAGGAACTACTAAAACCTGGGGAGGAACTACTGAAACCTGGGGAGGAACTACAGAAACCTGGGGAGGAACTACAGAAACCTGGGGAGGAACTACAGAAACCTGGGGAGGAACTACTAAAGCCTGGGGAGGAACTACAAAAACCTGGGGAGGAACTACTAAAACTTGGGGAGGAACTACAAAAGCCTGGGGAGGAACTACAAAAACCTGGGGAGGAACTACTAAAGCCTGGGGAGGAACTACTAAAACCTGGGGAGGAACTACTAAAGCCTGGGGAGGAACTACAAAAACCTGGGGAGGAACTACTAAAACCTGGGGAGGAACTACAGAAACCTGGGGAGGAACTACAGAAACCTGGGGAGGAACTACAGAAACCTGGGGAGGAACTACAGAAACCTGGGGAGGAACTACTAAAGCCTGGGGAGGAACTACAAAAACCTGGGGAGGAACTACTAAAACTTGGGGAGGAACTACAAAAGCCTGGGGAGGAACTACAAAAACCTGGGGAGGAACTACAGAAACCTGGGGAGGAACTACTAAAACCTGGGGAGGAACTACAGAAACCTGGGGAGGAACTACAGAAACCTGGGGAGGAACTACTAAAACCTGGGGAGGAACTACAGAAACCTGGGGAGGAACTACTAAAACCTGGGGAGGAACTACAGAAACCTGGGGAGGAACTACTAAAACCTGGGGAGGAACTACAGAAACCTGGGGAGGAACTACAGAAACCTGGGGAGGAACTACAGAAACCTGGGGAGGAACTACAGAAACCTGGGGAGGAACTACTAAAACCTGGGGAGGAACTACTAAAACCTGGGGAGGAACTACTAAAACCTGGGGATGAACTACAAAAACCTGGGGTGGAACTACTAAAACCTGGGGAGGAACTACTAAAACCTGGGGAGGAACTACTAAAACCTGGGGATGAACTACAAAAACCTGGGGTGGAACTACTAAAACCTGGGGAGGAACTACAGAAACCTGGGGAGGAACTACAGAAACCTGGGGTGGAACTACAGAAACCTGGGGTGGAACTACTAAAACCTGGGGAGGAACTACTAAAACCTGGGGAGGAACTACAGAAACCTGGGGAGGAACTACAGAAACCCGGGGAGGAACTACTAAAACCCGGGGAGGAACTACAGAAACCTGGGGAGGAACTACTAAAGCCTGGGGAGGAACTACTAAAGCCTGGGGAGGAACTATAAAAACCTGGGGAGGAACTACAGAAACCTGGGGAGGAACTACAGAAACCTGGGGAAGAACTACTAAAACCTGGGGAAGAACTACAGAAACCTGGGGAGGAACTACAGATACCTGGGGAGGAACTACAGAAACCTGGGGAAGAACTACTAAAACCTGGGGAGGAACTACTAAAGCCTGGGGAGGAACTACAGAAACCTGGGGAGGAACTACAGAAACCTGGGGAGGAACTACAAAAACCTGGGGAGGAACTACTAAAGCCTGGGGAGGAACTACAGAAACCTGGGGAGGAACTACAGAAACCTGGGGAGGAACTACTAAAGCCTGGGGAGGAACTACAGAAACCTGGGGAGGAACTACTAAAGCCTGGGGAGGAACTACTAAAACCTGGGGAAGAACTACAGAAACCTGGGGAAGAACTACAGAAACCTGGGGAAGAACTACAGAAACCTGGGGAGGAACTACTAAAACCTGGGGAAGAACTACAGAAACCTGGGGAAGAACTACTAAAACCTGGGGAAGAACTACAGAAACCTGGGGAGGAACTACAGATACCTGGGGAGGAACTACAGAAACCTGGGGAAGAACTACTAAAACCCGGGGAGGAACTACTAAAGCCTGGGGAGGAACTACAGAAACCTGGGGAGGAACTACAGAAACCTGGGGAGGAACTACAGAAACCTGGGGAGGAACTACTAAAGCCTGGGGAGGAACTACAGAAACCTGGGGAGGAACTACAGAAACCTGGGGAGGAACTACAAAAACCTGGGGAGGAACTACAAAAACCTGGGGAGGAACTACAGAAACCTGGGGAGGAACTATTAAAGCCTGGGGAGGAACTACTAAAACCTGGGGAAGAACTACAGAAACCTGGGGAGGAACTACAGAAACCTGGGGAGGAAGATTGAAAGGAAACAATGATATAAATGGTATTATATGGAAATATACAGCATATGGAGCTCTGCAGTGAGAAAACTAAATATCTATGAAGGTAAGTGAACTCGTCAAAGGTTATTTCAGCATTCGCATTTTCACGATTTAACTTTTTAATTAATTCCAGTTTTGAAAGAATCTTAATGACCGTTGGTCCATCTGAAGTTCATTCACAGTTAATGATTATATTTAACTTAATGTCATTCAGTAAAGAGACTCCGTGAAAACAGGCAGACTTCATGTGTTTTTACCCTCCACACGTCGACATAATCTATGTCAGAGGTCAGAACCACTCCATCCTTTGTTGGGAAAAGCTCGTCTCCGATTTTCTGCAGAAAAAGCAAACAAACAATGCATCAAGTGACTGTTCTTCAAAGTTTAGAAAGATGTTCATCTTTCAAGGATCATTTGTAAATTTACAAAACCTACGAATCAAGGAGATTAGAAATTAAACTGTTTTAATTTCAATTTATGTTCATGTATTTATCAGACGCTTTTATCCAACTTACAAATGAAGATATAACAGCTATATAAAAAGCTACCAATAAGCTAACAAAAAGCTAACAATAAGCTAACAATAAGCTCCATAGAAGGAACCCAGGAGTCCGACTCTGTCAGAGGGGACAGAGTAGAGATAGGGAGCAGGCATAGAAGGAAGTGCAGAAAGATAAAGAGCAGAGATAGAGGGGGGAGGGAAGTACAAGGTAAGTGCTGGGATAGGAGATGCTCTCTGAAGAGCTGGGTTTTCAGGAGCTTCTTGAAGATAGACAGGGACGCCCCTGTTCTGGTAGCGCTCGGTAGGTCATTCCACCATCGTGGGACGACACATGAACAGAGTTTGGATTGTCTTAGGCGTGGTGTAGGAGCTGCTAGACGACAATCCTGGGACCAACGGAGGGACCCAGTTGGGACAGAAGCCTTTGCAAGAGCATTCAAGTAGATGGAGCCGTTCCATTAAGCTCTTTGTAGCTAACATCAGGGACTTGGATCTGATGCGGGCGGCTAAGGGCAGCCAGAGGAGCTCAATGAACAGAGGGGGGGCGAGTTCTTTCAGGCTGAATTTAAAAGGAATACATTTCGGAATGATAACCAGTTTTCTCACAGCTAACACTGTTGTTGAAAATGGCTTTAGCTGCTATAAACTAAGCTCTCCAAGCTCAGCACCAACCAAAACGAAGCTGAAACCTTAACAGGCAGCTTCAGAGCATCTTTAACTGTCTCCAATGAAGCCCATCAGAGTCTAAATCTGCCTCTTCTGAGTAAGAAGCTTGATAGATTTACCCTTGATAGCGCTAACACTGATAATAGAGAATAAAGGCGGTACTGGGAGAAGTAATGCAATAATTATTCAGATACTGAACCTTTAAGCCAACAGGGAAATGCACGAGGTAAAGGTCCAGGTAGTCCAGCTGGAGATCTTTCAAGGACTTATTGAGGCACAGAGGGATGTCTTCAGGGGCATGATGGGTTTCACACAGCTTCGAAGGTAGAAAACAACAAATTATCTACGGTTTATGGTGGCAGGCGGTTTATTAAGCATAAAAGTGGGACTTCAAATACGTTTTTAACATCTTTCAACCTCACCTTGCTGACGATGAACATGTCTTCGCGCCGGATGATGTTTTGCTGCATCTTGGAGCGCAGAGCCTTCCCAACCTGCACCTCGTTGCTGTAGCTGTAGGCGGTGTCTATGTGGCGGTATCCAGCCGCAATGGCGGTCTCCACCGCCCCCTGGACTGAGGTAGGTGACAGCTCCTCGGGCTGCGAGAAGGAGAACAGTTTAGAGGAAATAAAGAGTAGCTGTCATGTGAGTCTTTGGAGAATTGGCTTCAGTAAATCAAAGGTGGAATCAGACTGAGGAGCTCAGTTTCATAACAAAAATCTTTATCTGATGAGTTTGCTTCTCATCATGGCCTTTATTATAACCCATTTGGGCCTCCAGCTGGACGACTCCACCCTGCCCCTCCACCCAGGAGGTAAATACGTTGGATGGAGTCAGAAATCGCTGTAGTTTAGCTTCTTGGTTGGGCTTCAAAAACGTAAACTGGTTTAAAACTGGTTTAAAATACAAAACTACTGGTTTAGGGTTAGAAAACAACATGGTTGGAGCTAAAATCCATTATTTGTACTGCTCCACCTCTCCTTAATAAATGCTGTTTAACTTCACAGGTGAAATATTCTTGAAGATAATCACACTGTAGATCATTATCTCAAGACTCAGTCACTGTTTGGAGGAGAACAATCTCACTTCTGACTTAGATTTGTTCTTTAACTCCCAAACTGAACAGGTCCACAGGAGTCCCTTCTTTTACTTATGATTAAAGTCAGAACATTATCTAATCCAAGACTGAACAAAACAAAAATGCATCAATTACACGGAAAAGGTTGGAATTAATTTTCTGTATACTTTTGCTTATTGTTCTTCTTACTTAACTATTCACAGGAACCTCTGACCTTTGACCCAGGAGTGCCCAACTCTCACTTATCTTAAAGAGACATTTAAAAATGAATAATAATAATATTGATAAATGTTTCTACACAGGTACGCTCCTATGCAAGTTGCAGTAAGCATTTAATGATCTTCTCATCTTAATTCCTATAAATTTCAAACTATTCCTCCAGGTTAGCATGTGGAGAAGGAAGTAATTCAGTCTCTAGAGTCGCCAAAGTATCAAAGTTCAGTTTATAGCGCTTCATTTAAAGGTTTTAAAGGAGAGAATAACACTTCAAACAGTAATAAAGCAAGAAAAAAACTGAAAAATGACAGCTGGATAAGCAGGACTCTTCAGTAAAGTGCAGATATGTGGATACCTTCCATGTCCCCAGACCTAGAAGTGGCATACGTGCACCATCATTCAGCTCAACGTGCACGGCCACCTGTGCGTCCTCCTCTGAGTTCATTTTGCCACATCAGGAAAGAAACAGCAGAAGAAGAAGTGCAGCTTTCCTCTTCTCTGAAGGGTTTCTGTTTCCCTCCACCTCTGTTTTTAATCCAAGTTCCTTCTTCTTTCTCACCCACGAGTTAATCATTGGACCGTGTTCAAAGTACTTCACCTCTGTGAAGTATTTATGCCTAAATACTGAGTGAGTATGGGCATGTTGCAAAGGTCACTTTCTCACATTGAGAGTTCTGCGCACACACATGCACTCACACGTGCACACACACATGCGCACAGGGTCTGCAAATGTGCTGTAATGTTCCCAGTTCAACATTAGAGGGGGATATTTTATCTCTTTTGACTTATAAATACTGTAGATTTGATTAGAATGTTATTCAGCACTAATTTCTTCTCATTTCTTAAAATACTTATATAATAATTCTTTATATTATGTATAAACTTAGCTAAGAAATAGCAAAACTTTTGCTTCACTTAGCCCCTTTTAAGAAATCATTCATCTTATTTGGTAATTTTCCAAAATAGGACAGGACAGATGCTGAAAAGGTTGATTTTTGGATATGACTTTTTTACTCTTAGCCCAGATTTCAGACTCAAATTACCCACAACTGGAAGGATTTGCTTTGCATTTTGCATGAAGCAGATAGCGGACAACCGCAAAATGCCTGCAGGGCTTATCTTTGATTGGTGTTGCAATCTAACATCAAAGAAATATATCTTCTGTTGATATTACTCTTGAGTTAATGATTAAAGAGGCTTTATCTGGAGGCACAGTTTTGTAAGAATATCAAATGTTTGCATGTTAAGTACGATGAAAAAGTCAATATTTCTAATAAATATGACTTGTTTTTCATAAAATCAGCCGGTGCAAGTCTGACCGTTCTGCTTTAAACACAGAACCGCGATTAGATGCTGTAAAATGCTCTTTATTGCCATCAGCAGTCTTTAATGAGCTATTTTACTGCTGTGTAAAGATTAGAGATTTTCTGCCTGATGAGGTGGACCTGAACGAGCCTCCAGAAGATGTCCTGCTGCGCTCTTTTTCCACAGCTGCCTCACTGTCTACAACTGTAAAAACAGACAGCATGCTGTATATGACAGTAAAAACCAACAGGAAGTGACTTTATGTTGTTAGTTTTAAAGAAGAGAAGCGAACCCGAGTTTGCAGATGTTCCTACATCTGGCAGAAGGGCAAAGTTAACCGACTGGAGGTTCTGCTCATCTGCTTCGCTGTTAGCATTGATGAGCAGATTATTAATGTTCTCCACAAGCATGTCTGAAGGGAGGAGGTGACAGGGAGGTTAAAAATGTACAATCAGGCGCCGTATTCAGAAGGCCGAGACTCCTCCAGTTACCGATGCAGTGTGTGATGTTGTCAGAGGTGACAGGAACCGGTTCATCGATCTCCTCTAAGAGAGCACTGATGGAAGCCGTCAGCTGGTCCACGGTCCTCTGGACACCACAGCGCTGCTCCTCCAGGGAGTCGGCCAGGTTCATGTGGTTCTCCAGCTCACACTGAAGCACAGAAATACACAACAAGTCACTCATATTCTGTTTGATCAAGATAAAGACTTTAAAAATCTGTCAAAAATGCCCTGAACTGGTCTGTTAAAGAACATTTTCATTTGGTTCAAATACAGACTTTCCACATTGTTTTAAGACATTTTGCAGTAAATCTACCAATTAAACAGTTTTTGATTCCATCTTTTATAGATATATATTTTTATTTTTCTTCTGTCTTGATTTAATTAGAAACATTAAAGGTCTGGTATGTAGGATGACTAACATCCAGCATGGTGGGGTGCAGACGACCATCAGCATCTTCAGACTGTCTTCCTCCTTAAAAGGTGCCCGTGTGATGTTTGTTTATACAGGTAGTTATAGTTATAGCTAATAGTTATAGCTAATAGTTATAGTTATAGTTATAGCTAATAGTTATAGCTAATAGTTGTAGCTAATAGTTATAGTTATAGTTATAGCTAATAGTTATAGCTATAGTTATAGCTAATAGTTATAGCTATAGTTATAGCTAATAGTTATAGCTATAGTTATAGCTAATAGTTATAGTTATAGTTATAGCTAATAGTTATAGCTAATAGTTGTAGCTAATAGTTATAGTTATAGCTAATAGTTATAGCTATAGCTATAGCTAATAGTTATAGTTATAGCTAATAGTTATAGCTAATAGTTGTAGCTAATAGTTATAGCTATAGCTATAGCTAATAGTTATAGTTATAGCTAATAGTTATAGCTTATAGTTATAGCTAATAGTTATAGCTAATAGTTATAGTTATAGCTAATAGTTATAGCTAATAGTTATAGTTATAGATAATAGGTATAGCTAATAGTTCCAATCTAATATGCCACCTCTGGGCAGCTGAGGCTCAGTGGTTAGAGTGGGTCGTCCAGTAACCGGACGGTGGTTCGATTCCCACTCTCGCCACTCAAAATTTGGTGAAACTGACAGCTGGAGGGGTGTCAGTCCATCTCCTTGCCTCGGCCAAGGTGCCCTTGAGCAAGGCACCACACCCCCATGCTCCCTGGGCGCTGTGATTGGCTGCCCACCGCTCCAGTGTGTGGCATCTGCCTCTATTGGCGTGTTCAGCAGTGGGTTAAAAGTGGAGGTGGGTTATATGTGCATGAAATTTGTTCTGATCTGATCTCTCGTGGTCGAGGGAGCATGTATGAAGGTTAAAAAAGCAGTGAGCATAAAAAGAACACACTTTAGCCCAGACCCAACCAAAGTAAAGTTACTGTCTAAACCCAACCAGGAAGTGACCAAAGTGTTATAGAACTGTGTTACCATATTATTTACTGTATGTATGTTGCTCCTTAAATGAAATATTTCATAATGACGTGTAATCTGATGTGGGAAAGCTGATATGGGTCATGTTTCCCTACTGCTGCTTGTTGGAGAGGTACTTAAGTAATACAGACATGTACAAACAACCATTATAGCTGTTAAGTTGGAGGATTTGATGCTTTGGATTTAAAACTACTGTGCTTCACATTTGATTTAATTCTAATTCTAATTCTAAAAAAAGTTAGTATGGGTTTTTTCCCCTGAAATTGATTCATTCCTTTGGTCAACAGAATATTTTGTGTTGTACAGTTTACTGCGCTGACAGTAAACAGACAGAAAGACACTAAGATTCACCTCTAAATCCTTGATCTGGCTCATGCCCTGCTCTTCAAGTTGTTTATTTCCTTGCTCCAATATCAGGACGTCACTCTGCAGAAGAAACTCCAGCACATCACTAAAACTGTCACTAAAATCACTTTTAGCATGTTTACAGGATCTCCACATACCTTCATCTTGGCTATGGAGGTCTCCAGCATGTTCAGTTTGCTGTGCAGCTCAGTGATGTAGTTCATGAGAACTAAATTAGTCTGTTTATTTCGAGCAAACGTGAGGCCTATCTGACTCAGGCTGCTTTTTCCGTTGGCCTCCACCAGCACACGGTAGCACTGCCTGTACATCTCCAGCTGCTTTGTCCTCTCTGTGTTACAGATCATTAACTCATGTTTCAAAACACAAAGATGTGTTTGCAGACATAATAGAGAAAGAGTTTAAAAGGAGTTGGTTATCCTTCAGTTTTCTTAGTTTTTCCACATAGCTGCAGGGGATTAGATCAGAGTGTAAAGTTGTGTGCAAATGTGCATGTTTCAGTTTTAAAAGTTGGTTATCAGTGTTGCCACCTAACTGTGAATAAATTGTAGTGTTTTTGTTTAAAACGGACATATTATTCATAATAGGGATGGGAATCGAAAACTTCTAACCGGTTACCATCGTTTTCCAATTCCAGTGGGTCTTAAATGACGTCACCACGCAGCGACGCAGCGTGCGTGGCGGGTCGCGTGCAGCCAGCCGTCAACAGTAAACATGGCGCCCAAGCGGTACAAACGCTCGACAGTTTGGTTACACTTCACTAAAAAAGACTACAGGGAAACTTGCAAAGTGGATATTTCATCAAAGGGAAGAAATATGACTAACGTTAGTGAGTCTCAAACCAGCAGCAACGTTAGCATGTCCTCGGCTAATACAGCAGCTAACTAACTAACTAACACTGCCTGTCATGTTAGCGCCATTTGCCTCATTGTAAAACCTGCTATTAGTAACGGTTAACACTAAATTAATGCCTTCTCAGGCGTTACAGAGCCTGACTGTCTCAGAGCCAGAGGCTGGCAGCACAACCTCCAGTTCATATCTACCTCCAGCTTCTCCTTTCACCGAAGCAGGGCAGAGTAAAATGACCCAGCCCAGGATAGACGAATGTCACAGAGCAGTGACTAAGTTAGTGGTAAAAAACTTGCACCCATTTGAATTTCGTAAGGTGAATGTGTTCAATTGTATGCTAAGTCAGAGAATGTCAAAGCTGGGCCGAGCCGAGCTGGGCCGTGCAAATCTGGGCCGAGCCGAGCTGGGCCGCGCAAATCTGGGCTGTGGACCTCTTAAGACCCACTGTTGTTGGGTTTGTGAGGCCATGACTCATGTTACTTCTGAACTAAACAAAGTTGATGCTAATCAACCTGATTGTTGTCCTTTTTCCCAAAATGAGAATCGATAAGGGAATCAAATCGTTAAATAGAATTGGAATCGTAAAAATCTTATCGATTCCCATCCCTAAATTTAGGTCT
This sequence comes from Leuresthes tenuis, assembly GCA_036924055.1. Lineage (NCBI taxonomy): Eukaryota > Metazoa > Chordata > Actinopteri > Atheriniformes > Atherinopsidae > Leuresthes > Leuresthes tenuis. The sequence goes on along the minus strand of JAVGWW010000006.1, from coordinate 731,796 downwards.
GAACAAGAAAACATTTCCATACTTAAAAAAAAAACTGGACACTCTCCTTTTCACTTTCATTGTATTTCAGCCTTTTTCAGTCTTTTTGTGGTCCACCACTAAAACAACCTCTGTTCTGATGAGTCAGCTCCTATTTAACCTAATAACCAGCTACAAACTCATTTTATTAGAGCTGCACATTCAGGGGGAGTCTAAACTCTGTTCTATTGACATTTGACATCTAGTAGTTTTGTGTTGAGTAAGACTTTGAACTATTTAAAGTGACCCCCACAGCTTTTAGGAAGGCAGTAAGCTGGCTTTTTTCTGTGGGCATGTCTTTCTATACTTTCAAATGCTTTTGACTCTATAATTACACATTTACCTACTTTAATCTGAATTTTTTTGCATAAAAATAACATCTACTTACTGGTAAGCAAGTAACTACGAGCTGTCTGAATACAAGTTTGTTAAAAATCTTAAAACAATTACAGTTTGTATAAAATAAAAGCTTTATGGCAGCAGTATAATGAAAAGAGTGGCATAGCTCTCTGAATATTAAGATAATGTGTTTAAAGAGATTTCTATGGGAGCATTGTACCTTTCTTCTTTGAGTCTTTCTCATGGACTGAAAGGATGATTTCCTGTAATTTCGTCTTCATGAAAGTCTGCAGTTTGGTGTCATGTTCAATGAACACTCTCAGGTTCATCATTTTCTTGCTGAACTCCCTCATCTCCTCCTCAAGGCTCTCCTTCATTTCCAAGATGTGGGTCTCAGCAATCGATCTTCCGCACAAAAGGAAAAAACGTAAGGCGTTTTAAACACCGTGCTCACTGACAGATGTGTGATTTTTACCTCTGGTTGAAAGCTGCTGTGGCCCCGGCTTCCAGTTTCTCCATCATGTCTCGTTGGGCCTCCAGCTGTTGGTCAAGGGTCTGCTCGATGTTTTGTCCTGTATCCCTGAGTTTCAGCACGTGAGCAAGGTCTTTACGGCAGTCGATATTTCTTTGCATGATCACACCAAACTTAATGGTATCCTGTCAAATACAAGCACACAAAGTCCCAGTTAAAGGCGTAAAGATTGAGGAAAGGTTTAAAACTATAGTGTGCACCGCTGGCTGCCTCATGTATAGAGGTTAAAATGGAAATGTAATTTATTTATAAAGCCCTTTACAACCAAAGTGCTTTACAGCAGATAATAAATGAAGAAAAGTACAAAACAATAAAATAACAGTAAACGCAGTAAAATACAGCAAAATTGAATAAGATGATATAAAAGAGTCACCATACTACTGGGTATTAAAAGCCATCTGAAATAAGTATGTTTTTAGCCCAGATTTAAAGAGTCCCAGGTCAGAAATAAGATGCATCTCGGGGAGGGAGCTTATTCCAGAGCCTGGGGGCACCCCAGGGCTTGTATTTGGACCTGAACACCTCCAGAAAAAGGTGATTTGTTGACCTCAGAGCTCTGCCAGGGTTACAGTTAAAAGCTCAGATAAATACGATGGGGTGAGGCCGTTAAGAGCTTTAAAAACAAACTTTAAAAGTTTAAAATCAGTTCTATAAAGGACAGGAACATAAAGTCCATCGCAGTAGTTTAACCTTGAACTTATTAGGGCTTGGAGGCTTTCTCAAGGTCGTGACGGCTTAAAAACATTTTAACTTTGGCCAGGAGACGCAGCTGGAAAAAACTAGTCCTGACAACATTGTTAATTTGTTTGTCAAACCTCAGATGACTGTCAAAGGTCAAAGGTCACTCCCAGATTTATGACAGTTGAACTGAGCTTTGAAGACGAGGTGCTAAAGTCAGCCGTCACAGTTTCCCCAAAGACAATAAATTCAGTTTTATCATCATTTAAATGGAGAAGATTTTGGGCCAAACATTGCTTAATGTCAGCAACACAATCAATCAAAGAACTTTGTGTTACTATTTGGCTTCACTGGCAGATAGATTTGTAAATCGTCTGCATAACAGTTAAAGGTCCTCGATGCTGCCAGCCCAGCTTTGAGTCTAACTTGTGGCCCAATTGTTGCAGGAAACCCCCCCTCTCTGGGCCCCTTTCTATCATTCTACTTTGAAAACAGCGGCCAGTTTTGTTAGCATCTTTACCTCGTCCAGGTTCCTTAAAGAGTTCCTTTGGTAGCTGCCGAGTTTCCTCTGAAGCTGCTGGATGCCATCTTGTGCAGCTAACATCTCATTAATCTTTCTCTCTGCTGCATCTATCTGCAGACACGGGGGGGGGGGTTATTGTTTGAGGTGTCCACAGCCGTATCCATCAGGACTAATTCAAATAAACGCTCCCTTGTGCAGCACAAAAACATTTCCATACTGTTTAAAAGAAAGAAATCAGCTCTTTCATGTCCCAGTTTTCAGCTCCATGTAAGGTCCAGAGTGCTGTTTAATATCCTTATTTTATTTTAACCAAGTTACTGAGTAATGTGGTTTAAACAAACACACTCAGACCACTTTGTTACTCAGGCTGCTCTCCTCTGGACCCAGATACAGATTTTAGGACAACTGACACCTTCAGGTACTTCTTTAGCATCAGTTTCTATATATAAGGTTTCTATATATAAGGTTTCTATATATAAGGTTTCTATATATGAGGTTTCTATATATAAGGTTTCTATATATAAGGTTTCTATATATGAGGTTTCTATATATAAGGTTTCTATATGTAAGGTTTCTATAAATAAGGTTTCTATATATAAGGTTTCTATATGTAAGGTTTCTATATATAAGGTTTCTATATGTAAGGTTTCTATATATAAGGTTTCTATAAATAAGGTTTCTATATATAAGGTTTCTATATATAAGGTTTCTATATGTAAGGTTTCTATATATAAGGTTTCTATATATAAGGTTTCTATATGTAAGGTTTCTATATGTAAGGTTTCTATATGTAAGGTTTCTATATGTAAGGTTTCTATATGTAAGGTTTCTATATATATAAGGTTTCTATATATATAAGGTTTCTATATATATGAGGTTTCTATATAAATAAGGTTTCTATATAAATAAGGTTTCTATATATAAGGTTTCTATATGTATACAGGTTCTACTCAATGTTGACTCAGATGATCCTGATGCATCCCATAATGCACTCTGTCTTCCCTGTACTCTCTACTCTCGTCTCTCTTTATGAATCCCATAATTCCATGGAAAGCTTGTCCCTTTTGTTTCCTGCCTGTCCCCAGTCTACAGTTACTATGACAACAACGCTGGTTACTGTTGTCTCTGCCTGTTTGGATGTTCTTCTCTCCCCAACCTCCTCCCTTTGTCTTGTAATTACCTTGAGAAGCTTCTGTTGTTAAGTGGCTCCATACAGATAAAACTGAATTAAACTGACAGCTCTTATCAGATTACAGATAAAAATGGAAGAAATGAAATACTTTAGCATCTGCCTGGTTTACCTTCTTCTCTTCAGACGTGAGTTGTTCCCTCTGCAGGCTGATGAGCTGCTTATATTGGTTATTTTCCTCCAGAATATTTTCGTTTTCATCCTTGCAGTTGTTCATTGTCCTTTTGGTTCAGAGATCAAGGTTTGTTCGGTTCTTCCTCGCTGTTTACTTCAGTAATAAGCTGGTTAAGCATCTCATGGCAGTTCAACAGTAAACAGAAAACCAGACACAGAATGTTTATATTTGAAACCGAGAAACACAGCTGGAGTTAGCTGTTATTTAAATTAATGTAAAAAAGTGTCATTTTACAAAAAGAAAACAGAATATATAGAATATGCTTCCAAATGCAAAAGTTGGAATCAGCAGCAGATAAACACCAGATGCTTTCCCTGCAGCTCCCCGTGAGACACAGCTTTACTTTAGTATCAGAGAGGGTCCAACATGTGAAATAACTGTCATTTTTATATAAAGACAAGTTGAATAACAATTACCAACAATTAACTCCAGCTTTAATTTACAGTAGTTGATTAATTTAATTAATTAATTTAATTTACAATAGTTGATTAATTTAATTAATTAATTTAATTAATTAATTTAATTTACAGTAGTTGATTCATTTAATTAATTAATTTAATTTACAGTAGTTGATTAATTTAATTAATTAATTTAATTTACAATAGTTAATTAATTTAATCAATTAATTTAATTTACAATAGTTAATTAATTTAATTAATTAATTTAATTTACAATAGTTCCCATTGTTGCAGTATTATAACTTGGGATATTTTCAGGTATGATGGTATGAAAGTAGGTTAAGGTATAAAGACTTTTGATTTTCCATCCATCATCCATCCATCCATCATCCTTCATCCATCCATCCATCGACCTGGAGGGAAGCCGAGATCCTTTTCTCCAGCAACATTCTCCAGCTCCTCCTGGGGGATTTTTGAGGCGTTCCCAGTTCAGAGGGAATGTGCCCTCACGATTGGGGAGCCTCACGGTTGGGGAGCCTCACGATTGGGGAGCCTCACGATTGGGGAGCCTCACGATTGGGGAGCCTCACGATTGGGCAGCCTCACGATTGGGCAGCCTCACGATTGGGGAGCCTCACGATTGGGGAACCTCACGATTGGGGAGCCTCACGATTGGGGAGCCTCACGGTTGGGGAGCCTCACGATTGGGGAACCTCACGATTGGGGAGCCTCACGGTTGGGGAGCCTCACGGTTGGGGAGCCTCACGATTGGGGAACCTCACGATTGGGGAACCTCACGATTGGGGAACCTCACGATTGGGGAGCCTCACGATTGGGCAGCCTCACGATTGGGGAACCTCACGATTGGGGAGCCTCACGATTGGGGAACCTCACGATTGGGGAGCCTCACGGTTGGGGAGCCTCACGGTTGGGGAGCCTCACGGTTGGGGAGCCTCACGATTGGGGAGCCTCACGATTGGGGAGCCTCACGGTTGGGGAGCCTCACGATTGGGGAACCTCACGATTGGGGAACCTCACGATTGGGGAACCTCACGATTGGGGAGCCTCACGGTTGGGGAGCCTCACGGTTGGGGAGCCTCACGATTGGGGAACCTCACGATTGGGGAACCTCACGATTGGGGAGCCTCACGATTGGGGAGCCTCACGGTTGGGGAGCCTCACGATTGGGGAGCCTCACGATTGGGGAGCCTCACGATTGGGCAGCCTCACGATTGGGCAGCCTCACGATTGGGGAGCCTCACGGTTGGGGAGCCTCACGATTGGGGAACCTCACGATTGGGGAGCCTCACGATTGGGGAGCCTCACGGTTGGGGAGCCTCACGATTGGGGAACCTCACGATTGGGGAGCCTCACGGTTGGGGAGCCTCACGGTTGGGGAGCCTCACGATTGGGGAACCTCACGATTGGGGAACCTCACGATTGGGGAACCTCACGATTGGGGAGCCTCACGATTGGGCAGCCTCACGATTGGGGAGCCTCACGATTGGGGAACCTCACGATTGGGGAGCCTCACGATTGGGGAACCTCACGATTGGGGAGCCTCACGGTTGGGGAGCCTCACGGTTGGGGAGCCTCACGATTGGGGAGCCTCACGGTTGGGGAGCCTCACGATTGGGGAACCTCACGATTGGGGAACCTCACGATTGGGGAGCCTCACGGTTGGGGAGCCTCACGGTTGGGGAGCCTCACGATTGGGGAACCTCACGATTGGGGAACCTCACGATTGGGGAGCCTCACGATTGGGGAGCCTCACGATTGGGGAGCCTCACGGTTGGGGAGCCTCACGATTGGGGAGCCTCACGATTGGGGAGCCTCACGGTTGGGGAACCTCACAATTGGGGAGCCTCACGGTTGGGGAGCCTCACCTTGTCTACGCAGGCAGCTGAAAGCTCAATATTGTCAGTGCCCAAGTTACTCTTAATGGTGCCGATGAGCCACTTTCTCAGTGTGAGCGTGACCCAAAAGAAACTCTTTTATCAGGTTCCATAAATCATCTTTCCTGCTCTTTATGTCGGTAAGACTTGAGCATCACCTTATTTTGTACTTTTATTGGTCAGTGTTCCGTGAATGAGCTTTTTTAGGAAAATGATTTTATCTTTAATTATTTTAATTTGTTCCCAAATCTTCAGGATGCATGATTGTTTTTTGCAAAGGAAGGTAAAGATGGGAATAAATCTGATAATCCAGTTTATTACCAGATGGAAGCTGCTGCAGGGAGTCATTTGGCATAAGAAACTAAGTCGACCGGCGACAGACTAAAGCCAGATTTGTCATGGTTTGGGTTGTTTGTTCTGTTATTTCAGAGTTGGCTTTGTTTTCTGTGGGTTTTAGTGTGTTAGACTGCTGCTTTTATTAGGTTTACTCCTGGTCTTGGTTTCCTTGGTACCGTCGCTGTGGCTTCATTTCTGTCTCATTTCCTCTTTTGTTTAGGAGGAGCAGGTCCCATTGCTTTCTGTCCTGTGGTTGCCAGTTCAGCTTGTCTAGTTTTCTGATTTAGCTTCATGTTTTTTGGACTCCCCGACTGGGCAGAACTTACTGTTTACTTCCCAGGTTCATTTATATAAAGGAAATGATGTAGTTTTTTTCTTCAAGCTCTTCCTTCAAACTGTGACATAAGAGATAAATGCCCACAAGAAATAGAATAGTGTTCAAAGAAGGTAAAGGCAAAAACCGAGGGCCAAAAACAAGAGCTTGGACTGCTTGGAATGCTCCACCATACTGGCAACAAAACCCTGTAAAATAGTTTAAGGATCTCCTCAAATATCAGTCAGCAACAGTCATGTCAGATTGTTTTATTAGGCGAGCATAAAGAAAACTACAAAACAAAGTCCTGTGTATGAAATGCACAAAGAAATGAATGTGAATATAGCATTTGATGCAATTAACATTGAAATGATGTACAGAAACAGTTCTGATATCGAACGAGTCTGAAGCGATCAGATGGATATCAGTACATTCTTCTCATGAAATAGATTTTCAGATATCTTCCCCTGATGGTAAAACACAGGCAGCTCATTGTAATTAACGATGCTGGTGGCACAGTTTGCTCTAATCCTGCGGATGATGGCGAAGAGGCGTTATACAAATTATATAAATATACAAAAACAAGAAAAGGTTAATATAGTTGCCTGTAAAAAATATAAATATCACGTTTGGCTCATTTCATCATCAAAAATTAATCCGTCAGAAATGTTGCTGTAAGGCTTCTTGTTGCCACGGCGATGACAATTATGTTGACAGAAGATTTCTCCCTCCGTAACTCGGTGGTTCTGGTTCGGCTCGGCCGCATCACTGGTCCAGATCGTTGCTGTCGCAGCCGTAAGGCCGATGGTGGCGCTGGCAGAACTCTGCGATCCGAGCACAGGCCTCGATCATCAGCGCCTCCGGCACCGTCACCACGATGCGGAAGAAGTTGGGATACTCAAACGCCTGGAGGTGGACAGAACCAATCGCTTTTTTAGTCAATTCTGTGTCAAAGTAGGGCGAAAATGATGAAAATCAGCCGGTAAAGTGGTGGTTTGTTACCGTAGCAGGCAGACAGAAGACGGACTGCTCGGTCACCAGCCGCTCGGTGAAGTCCACGTCGTTTTTAAAATCTGGAAAGTGATCCATGTCAATCCCAACCTGGAGAAATATGCACACAAGTGAGCTCCTCTTGTAAAAACAGACGCCTCGAATGTCTGCAGAAACTCAGAGGGCAGCCTCTCAGGCTGATGGTCAGGAGTCACAACCAGAGGTTAGTCTGATTTCTTTAGAATTAAATTAATATTAAATGTGCTGTAATTTTAACCTTCAGACTCCTTTCTTTGTGCCCCATTATTTCCATGTAAATTAGATTTTAAATGGCTATAATTCCCTTCAAGCTGCACCCAGAACACATGTTGAACCAAAGACCAAATGTAGTTTTGTTCGCTGTAATTATTCTAAAAACATGTCGATAGATAGATGAATAGATTTGATTTCTGTGCATGTTAAGTCTCTCTTTTAATACTGACCATGAGGTACATGGCTCCTGAAGGCTTGACCGGGTTCAGGCCGGGGACGGTAGAAAGCTTGTTGAAACAAATCTCTGAGTTTGACTGAGGAAGAGAAATTAAATTGTCCAATCAGTTGCATTTAATGCATATTACTGTTGGCCAGAAAAGAAACTAATTAGAACCAGTGAAAACAGAGAGAAAGTAAATGAACAAATACCTCATAGCATCTTATTCTTGCATATTCATACAATATAAAAGGGATTTTTATTGCAGGTTAAACTGGAAATGATCATTTTTTGGAGCCAAAAAACTTCACAAACTGTAATTTAATAAGGATTAAGGGGAATCCTCAAAGATTTTTTGTTGGGTACCTTCAGGAAGCTGATGGTGTCGCTGTAGAAGCTCTGAGGCGTGTTGTTCAGGATGCTCTCCAGCGCCCCCTGGATGATGGTGCAGGCTCCCAGAATACGCTGGCTTAGCTTCACCAGACCCTGTCGAATCTGCAGAGGGGAGAAGGCGGGTCGGGACCACAGAAACACATCACACTGGTTGCATTTACCAGTTATTAGGCCGCAAATTTGATTATTTTAAAGTGAAAAACCTCTCAGAGCAAGAGTGTTAATCATTTGTTTATTCAAAAAATGAATAAACGTGCCCCAAAAACACAAATCTGCTGAAACTAATCAGTCATCAGTGACTTATATCAGTCAAATGTGGGATTATTGCTTCCTGGTTGGAGCACAAAGTGATAAATGTTGCATCTTTTTTCAGCCTTTTAAAGGCTGCATCAGCTTTATAAAGTATTATCAATTATTATTATTATTATTATTATCATCAATTATCCAACAAACATAAAGACCAAAGCCTGAAACAACACTATTTCCATCAGGTCACGCCCCTTTATGCCTTTTATCCTTTACTGTAAACCTCATCTGACATTTCCAGACATATTTTAGACTGAATTAGAATTACAAAGAGCTCTGTGATGGTATCAAAAATGAACTGTACCTCTGATCCAAAGATATCATTCCTGTCGTGGATGAGGATCCATCCCATCCTCCAGCCGGGGACCAGCCAGCGTTTAGCCAAGCCGCCGCAGGAAAGGATCGGGACGTCACTGCTCAGAGAAGCCATGGAAGGACAGTTGCATCCTGGGAAAACCTGTGGAAGAGAATGAAGCATAACCTCAGTGAGTAAAAGCTCAGTTTTATTCACATTACGCCAAATCAGAACAAATGTCATCTAAAGGCACTTCAAAGATACAGTGATTATTGAATTCTCTTGCCTATTTAAGTGTTTTTTATGCTTGTATTACCTTCTTTTACTGAATTAATTTTATCATAAGTCTTCTTGTTCCTGTTCCTGTTTCCTAAAATGACTGAATTTAAAAAATACATTTTGTCTGTAACATTGCAACTCAAAGTTTTATGTGGTAATCTACAAAAAGACTATCATAAGGCTATCATAAACTACTAATCTGATTAAACTTTCATCCCTAAATATTTGTCCACTCGGGGTTTTTTGGCAGCTGTAAGTGAGACTTTTGAGACAAAAACAAAGCTGAAACATGATCTCATGGCACCACTTCAGGCCCTTTTCACATGTTAAAGATGCACATTTGAAGTTTTTAACCTGTAATTTAACACTGTTGAAATAACACATCTAAATGGTTGGTTAGGGTCATCTTCTCATAGTTTGAAATGACGGCAAAACTACAAAAATGCACACAACACGGTGCTATTTTCTGCAATAATTACGCCTTTTTTGTGAGTCCAGATCAAAGTTTGGTGTCGTAGAGCCAGAACAATTGTTTTAAAGCTTCTATTCATTAGAATCCATAAAACCAAGTTAAGCTGGAATCTGTTACTAATAATCATTCAGAACCGTAAACCGTAAAAAGTAAGATTAAAATGACTTTATTTTCATGTTATCCTCAGGAAATTATTGCATTTAACCCATCCAGGTCGGCACCTGCTTCAGGGCTTGGCTAAAGTACAGATTGTTACAGCTTCCATATTCTAACCCTCATGCTTTTCATAATTCTCTACTGATAGTCACATTCAAATAATAGTAAAACGCTGCTTTTAATCATGGATTGTGACACTTCTACATTTGGGTAAATAATGACACACATTTACTGGAGGGACTCGGCTTCTTAAAGCCAAAAATGACTTCTGCAATGTCTTGTGCTTCCAAAACAATGGTGTGAACTTCATTTGGGTGTTTTAATTTGAACTATTTTTGTATAACTTTAACACAATCAAACAATGATTCCTTGAATACATTCAACCTCCAGATATTCCTAAAGTGTGAACAGTTTGTGCTGTAAACTTCTAGAGATTATCACTTGATTCTTGTTTACGTTGTATTGAATCTGGAGAAGAATGAGCAGCCAGAAAGGGGGGGTGGGGGGTCCTGAACGGATGAAGTTACCACAGAAAGTTATGCCTCTGCCAGAGGGCTGGTTTTCATTATAGCTACAGTAAGTGTGACATGGAGCCCGGCACTGCCCCACGTCCTATTGGCCAGATCCAGACGAGTGATATAACAGCCAAATAAATCCACTTCTCTCTTCTTTTTTATCAAATTAAAGTTTTAGACCAAGAAAAATCTGCCTGTAGATTAAAATAGAGCAGAGAATAAATGTGGCCTGTATGAATGATGCAGGATAATTAATTTTAATGGTCGAATTATGAGCCTTATTTATTATTTCAGAGGAGAAAAATGGGGTTTTAATGTCCCACAGAGTCAGCCAAGCTGTCTGTTACGGTCCACAGACACCCCTGACCCCCTTAAAGCTGGAGTCCTACAGGAAAGACCTCATCACACACCCCCCAAAACCAGCCCTTCCCACAAAATAGGCACCCCCCCATTCTTCTGGGCCAAAGCCAGACATCTGCATTAACTGCAAACACATGTGGCCAGAAAGTGCAAAGTCATTCTCGTCTGCCTTGGATCAATGTGAAATGGTCATATGGAGCCAGTGGGCGGGGGGGTGGGGGGTGGGGGGTTAAATGCAGACAGCAGCCTAAACTCCAGGATTCCTCAACACAAAAAGCAGCCTGTAAACCTTTCATTGTGCAGCAGGTTGAGAGGTTAGCTGCAGCTTTGAGGTACAGTTGGAGTTGTGATGTGTGGCTAAACTCACTTCCTGTTACTTCTGTCTCTTTGTTTTCTTCCTCCAAAGACGGCAAACAAGCACAAGCAGCTGAGACAGAAATCCTCACGGCTTCTCTAAAAGCTCAGGTCTTTAAGTATTAAACACACCACAGTGTAAAGCTTTGGGTAAAAGGTCCAAAAGCATGATGTTAACCATGAGACATTTTTAAATAGAGTTCTTCAGCTGGTCAAGTTTTTCCCTCCTTCTTCCTGCAAAAGTCTACCAAGAGATTTTTGATTGTTTGGGTCAGAATTGGGGGGGTCATCAGCTCACCAACTATCCAATTAACCTCTGAAATGTCATTAAGTCCGAGCATGAGAGCCATTTTTCATCAGAACATGCAACGGAAAGCTAAAGAGCAGAGCAGCTGAAACTGTTTCACTTCCTGTCTCATGGGGGGGGGGGCTCAAGAGAGAGGAATTCATTTCACCACTTAGTATAGAACAGCCCTGCAGCTAAAGGCCAACAAACGCAGCTTCATATCGTATTCCTTCAGTTTTTACCGAGATCAGAAAGTTTTTCTAGTTTTCCTGGAGGTGGTTGGTTTGATTCCTGCATGTTGCTCCAAAGCACCTGATTCATTTGAACAGCTGGAGCAAGAAAACATGGAAAACATGCAGGACAGTGGGCCTTAAGTCCCATAGTCCACTGATCCTGCTCTGGGTTGGGGGGGGCTGAGGCCTTTCCCACCTCTACTGCAGACAAACTCATTGCATCCTTTTACAATCATCAGTTGACTTTACAGTCATGTTTCTGGACTGCGGGGGGGAGGTGGAGTAGAACCCTGTTGCAGTGAGACATCAACCGATCTATACTAATCAATAATACACTAACTCATCCATATGGACCAGTCATTTAAGGATGTCACTAACCACAGAATATAGAAGAAGAAGAAGAAGAAGAAGAAGAAGAAGAAGAAAGTCGGGGAGGCGGGGAAAGACCTGACTGCTGTTTTTAAAGGGAAATGTTGGATAATCAGGATGAAGCTGTTCAGATCCTATGATTTCAGCCATATTCCAGCTCAGCTATAGAACAGATTATTATCTTTGGCTGTTCTCTCAGGTTGATGCATGAATTCTGAAACTGAAACTGCTCTTTTCTACTTTTACAACATGCAGCAAAATCCTTGCTTTTGCCCCCGATTCTATTGATTGCCGATCAGATGAAGCCCAAACAGGCACAAAGCTGTACATTTATCTTCTCATCAGTTTCTCATCATTATTGGAGGATTGTTTTCCCTGATAGTTAATGTTTCATCACCCAACCCTAGATAAGACTAATAATTCCAATAAAAACCAAAAACCCTCCCATGATTAATTATTTTTAGCAGAACCAGACTTTGCTCACAGCCTCAGTATAAAACTTGCAGGCTCACATCCCCAGGCTGCCCTTACTGACCTCCCTGGCTTCTGCTCATCCAAACACATGGACCCCCCCCCCCTCTGCCATCTGGTGGCACAGAACCGAGCCTGAGCTGAGCTGAGGTGAGACTTTGTTTTCATGCAGTTTTACTCACCATGTCGCTGTAGATCTCATCAGCCAGAATGGGAACACAGTGTTTGGAAGCCACTGAAAAAAACAAAGAAAAGCTGCGTTAAAGTGACCTCTGACTCCGGCTGAAGATCAGCTGACTCTGAGGCTGAGGTGCAGCTAACCTTTAACGATCTTCTGCAGGTGCTCCTTGCTGAAGACGGATCCACACGGGTTGGATGGGTTGGTAACAATCAAACAGGAAGTCCTCTCATCAATCAGGCTCTCCATGTGCTGCAGGTCGATCTCCCACGACTTCTCTGGCTGTGATAATGCAGAATAACCAGATAATTAAGCACCCACTTCCTTAAGATGTTCACTTTAACGGCCCTACATGATACTTCTCCTCCAGCAAATCTCTGAAGGGAAAACTGAACTTTTTACTTTATTATAATATCAATAAATACATATAAGCAGCATCAAGCTGTCAAATATGATGAAATAACAGTCAGTGGAGGTGGTTTTCAGTTTTAGTTGTTTAGGTACAGCTCAAACTGCTTCTTAATCTTCCTATTATTTGTGGTTACTAACAGGGAATGAACTGATAAACACTTTAAAAATTAGGCAGATAAAGTTACCTTTATTGCAGAAGAAATGTTTCACAGATAAATTACAAAAGTTTATATCTTTTAAAATCCTGCAAAAAGGGACAGTCTGGGTTTTAGAAAACGACTGAATTCATTAATAATAAAGACGAGAAAATCCTGCAGCAGGATGGGTTGCTCATGTTTAATGCTGAGAATTAAGTGAAAAATCACTAAAAATATAAATAAACACATAGGTCCAGTAATAAACCAAACTCAAGTTAAGATTATATTTAAGTTTAAAACAGTGAATTGTAGAAATATGATATATATATATATATATATATGATATTCTTCTGCAGACCTTTTACAGTCTAACTGCCACTGACTAAGTCCTTGAACATCTTGAAGCTGTGATAGTGTAAATAAATGCTGAAACTGGACACATTTGTTGACTCTATTATTAAGTATTTGGAGTTATGACATCCTTGTATTTATGAATGTGTCACAGAAACAGGAAGAGACCCCTTTTATCTTAAGTAAATAGCCAAAATATGCAAAATATGGAGTGAATGATAGTGAAAGGTAATAAAAACACATTTTATTTTAGTATATTTTACATGTAGTTCATTATCATTACAAACAGAAGATGCTGATTAACTGTTTGAGGTGTAACTTTGTTAACTTTTTCTTCCTTAAAAGTTATATTAAAGGATGAATTAACTGTTGAAACCTTTTTTGTTCAGTTCTCACAGATCCTCAGATTGATGCTGCTGAACCGATCATCTGCAGACATGAAAACCTTCACAAAGACCCTGCCATCTACTTACCAGTAGGTTGTAGAGCCTGACCTCGATGCCCATGGAAACAGCCAGAGTCTTATATAAAGAGAAGCCCGGGCAGGGGATCAGGATGTTGTCCCCAGGATTGCACAGGACACTGACAGCCAGTTCAATGGCCTGACTGCAGCCGCTGGTCAAAATCACATCCTGAAAGGCAGGGAGAATGTTGCTTTTAGAGCTTCAAACCTATCCATTGATTTGGCACAATTACAGTCAGCGGGACGAGTTCATTCAGGTCAAAGAGGTGCGGTTTAAGCAAAGCGAGCACCTCTCCTTCCAGTGGAGCCTCCGGGCAGCTGTAGAAGTTGGCCACCGCCTGCCGACTCTTTAAGTAACCTGCAAACATGCACAGAAAACAGCATTTACTCCACTCCAGTGCAGCTGAGCTGCTAAACATTAGAAGCACTGTGTGCATCTGAAGCTTTCTGTGCATTTAAGCGTATATTTACTCAGGATTCAGTTAGCTTACTGCTCAGAGTGACTTACCCACAGAGGGAGCGTAGCCGTTGTATTTTTGGGAGTCTATGGCGTCTTTCAGGGCCTGGAGCACAGCATCATCTGTGGGCAGGTTTCCAAACACAGTGGGATCCCCTGTGGAGCAGATGTGACAGAAAGCATGTGTGTGACACAGAGAGAAAGCTACAGTGACTTCAACCATACAGTGAAGGACAGGAAGCTGTGATGTCATCACCTGCGAGCCCCGCGAAATGGTGCACGAGCGCTGTAGCTTTTTCATGTGAATGGAGATGAGTTTGGGCTTTATTTTGGGGTGTACTTAGTTCTGTGTTTGATTGTGACTGCAAAGAAGCTGCAAATGATCAAAGCTGGAAGCTCCAAACACATCCAGAACATCCGAGTCCAGCCAGGAAATGCTGACCTATAATTAGGAGCACGGGGGTTCTGCAGAACTGGAGGCTGCATGTTCAGGACCATGGTTTTAGGAACCTCATTATTAACAGAAACTACTTTGGAGGAGTAAGAAGTATGAAAATGGTTCAGTGAGAGAATGAAACCCGACAATTCTGACATGTTAACAACGTGAAATGAGTGTAAAATGGGTATAAATGAGATGCAAAAGGTGCAGAAAGTAGAGTGCTATCTGGACATATTGCCATCGAAGTCCTAAAATTGTACTCTTGGCAGTTCAGAAACCCCATATTGATGATTACATTTTAAGAATATGTGCACTCTAGTGGCTATAAAGCAACTGTATCAAAAATGGCGTCTGTTTTGGTGACGTAGTATAATTCAAAGGATATATTTTAGTGTTCTTTATCCTTAATCAAGCAGTTTTGGTTTGTAATCTTAATCTATTAAATCAATTGTCCGACCAATTCTGCAAAAAAGTTCTTTATTAAACTCTTATTGTGTTAATGATGAATCTAACGCAGTAAGATTAGATCAAACGTGTGTCCCGCGGCCAAAAGTGCACGTGGCTGTAAGTCATCCTTCAAAACGATCAATACTGAGCTTTGATGCATAATATGAAACAAAACCAGTGAGACATCGTGTTTTTCTGTCTCTCTTTCTGGAGCAGATGTGACACAGAGAGAAAGTTCAAAATAAATAGAGAAGTCACGAACAGAGAGGATGCAGTTTCTCATAAAGTAGTGGAATTATACAGGAAATGCACTGGTTTAAACACTAATCCGTCGAAATTAAGATTTAAATTGTTCAAATTCCCATTCTTTGTGAGAATCAGACGGGATGTATAGTTTAAAGCCACCCACCAATAGAGAGGGCAATCATGGGTTTGTCCGGGTTGGGGGTGAGTTTCATCCCATCCACGATGGCCCTGATGGGGTTGAGCGTGTTGTTGGCCATCTCGGAGGGCTTCACCTCCCACCTCTGCCGGCGACTCTTGGTTTTGGCCGGATACAAGCTGCCGTTCACGCTGACGTGGTGCACGCCGTTCCCGTGCAGCCCCTTCCCGTTCAGGCCTTTAGCTTTCACCATGGTTTTGCTGTGGACTCCGTTCCCACTCATCTGAACAAGGTAAGACTTGTTGTCCATCCTGGAACTAATAATGGGAGAAAATGCGCAAAGAGCGACACTTTTACTCAGGTTTAATCCAGCTTTATACCATCTTATACTTTGTTTAATTCATTTAATTTATCTGACAGTCGCTAGTTTCTTCACAGAGATTCACTACCATATGATCAGATTATGAAAAATGTATAAAAAAACACCCAAAATCATCCATAAGAAGCGTAAAATAGAAAATCTGTTCATGTCTTTTACTTTTAGAGTTTAGTGAGAGATTTTTACTTTTTCTTTACTTTTACTGAAAAATACTTTCTGTAATAAACTGTCTAAGAATTACATTTCTATGCATAAAATAAGTATACAAAGAGTAAATATTTAATACATTTTCCGTGATAAGAAGAGATTAAGGCTAAATAAAAGCTACTAATGGATCTATTTCATTCAAACGCGACAGAACCGACAGACAGCAGCGAAAAAAAAGCAATAATTTCATTTCTAATTCATCCTCATACAAAACTAACCTTTGAAATATACAGGAAATTCAAAGCGTTGCATTTATTTACCATTGCATAAACTAAATGAAATAAATTGATCAGTTTTACATAAACCCTTCAGAAAATGCATCCAAACATGATGCGTTCCTAATATAATAATTCAACTTTAATAAATGCACTTACCACATTCAATTTTTAGCGCAAAGTCTCCAGAAATGCGGCGCAAGTTAATCACTCTTAAACAAAATTTGCAATACAGACTACAGGATGTATTTATGAAGGTGATTTATAGCAAGACGCCCGAAAATGGGAGTTGAGACCGGCCCAAGTTTCCATTGGTGGAGGCTGAGGGTTGTGCCATTACACCCCTCTTACATCACTAACCAGAACCATACCACTTAAAGCTTTTAACGGCGTCAATTATCGAACGGAGGAGCGTGAGGTTGTGTGGGTTGAACGGGGCGATTGGTTTCACGCACGCGACAGGACACCGTATTGGCGCCCGCGGGAGCGCGTCACCGCAGAGCGCAAAGTGCGGGCCCAGCAGGGACGAGTCAGAAAACATCCTTTCAGTCAATGGAGGTGTCTTTATTTCACATTATTTCACAGGTAAAAGTTTAGAAAAATATTCATGATGAGGAAAACATCAAAGTAAGATTGATAATAATAAAGTTCACTGTCAGCTGATCTGGATTAATAAAAGTTAGGCGTCTTTTCTCCACACTCTTATGTAATATCAGTCCCTCCCACCGCAGTCTCTGCTCCTGGAGATGTGAGATTCCTGCTCTTTCCAGTATTTGATCTACAGCATGACGTCATGGCAGGGAGTCGGATGCATTTTCACGGTGCCACACAATATTTTAACTTCCCTGTAAAATATATCAAATTTTAATAATTCATATCCTCATAACTGGAACTTAAATCTGTTTTCCGCTCATTTATGGGCTGCAGCTTCCTGTTTCACATCCTTTATCAGAACATTTGAGGATGTTATCTGTCGAACTCGTCCACGGGCTCTGGAGCTTGATGACATGACCCGCAGATGTTGCGCAATGCGTGACGCAGCTGGAGGCTTTTCTACAGCTGAGGTCCAGTCCAGCACCGTGTTTTTGGTGAATTATTACATGGCGAGAGACAGAAAAACACGATGTCTCACCGGTTTTGTTTCATATTATGCATCAAAGCTCAGTATTGATCGTTTAGAAGAATGACTTACAGCCACGTGCACTTTTGGCCGCGGGACACACGTTTGATCTAATCTTACTGTGTTAGATTCATCATTAACACAATAAGAGTTTAATAAAGAACTTTTTTGCAGAATTGGTCGGACAATTAATTTAATAGATGAAGATTACAAACCAAAACTGCTTGATTAAGGATAAAGAACACTAGAATATATCCTTTGAATTATACTACGTCACCAAAACAGACGCCATTTTTTATACAGTTGCTTTATATCCACTAGAGTGCACATATTCTTAAAATGTAATCATCAATATGGGGTTTCTGAACTGCAGAGAGTACAATTTTAGGACTTCGATGGTAATATGTCCAGATAGCACTCTACTTTCTGCACTTTCTGCATCTCATTTATACCCATTTTACACTTCCGGTGTTTCATTTCACGTTGTTAACATGTCAGAATTGTCGGGTTTCATTCTCTCACTGAACCCTTTTCATACTTCTTACTCCCCCAAAGTAGTTTCTGTTAATAATGAGGGTCCTAAAACCAGGGTCCTGAACATGCAGCCTCCAGTTCTGCAGAACCCCCTTGCTCCTAATTATAGGTCAGCATTTCCTGGATGGGGCTGGACTCGGATGTTCAGGATGTGTTTGGAGCTTCCAGCTTTGATCATTTGCAGCTTCTTTGCAGTCACAATCAAACACAGAACTAAGTACACCCCAAAATAAAGCCCAAACTCATCTCCATTCACATGAAAAAGCTACAGCGCTCGTGCACCATTTCGCGGGGCTCGCAGGTGATGACATCACAGCTTCCTGTCCTTCACTGTATGGTTGAAGTCGCTGTGAGTCATTCGCCTCATGATGCTGTCCCCAGCCCACACAGAAGGTTACTGATTAATGGTGAGTTTGACATAAAGAGGCTGAGAAAGTTACACCAAACATGTTATGATTTCATGTGTTTTCCAGGTCATTTAACGCGTTAAATCCAAATGAATTTGAATGAATTTGGATTCAGTTCCTTCAGTTTCAGTGAGAGGACGGCTGTCTGCAGCGAGTACAGTGAGCTGTGAGCAGGGAAGGGTTAAAAAGATCTGGCCAGACATCACATTTAAACACACACACATGCAGAAAATTACTGGTTATGTAACGGCCGATCAGTCAAGTTGTTTTCTGCTTCACTTTTGGCTTCTTTTTACAGTCTCTCAGAAACAATAACAGCGTGAATTAAAGGAATAGTCTGTGTAAAGAGAGATGAAACAACAGAGGATGAGCAACGCATTTTTATTGCTGAAAAACCTCATTAAAACACTTTTTATTTTATACAACTGAATACAGGTTTACTTTCCCCCATTTTTATCGCTGAAAAACTTCATTAAAACACTACAAACATGTATGCTTTTTATTTTTAACTGAATACATGTTTACTTTCCCCCATTTTTATTGCTGAAAAACTTCATTAAAACACTACAAACATGTATGCTTTTTATTTTTAACTGAATACATGTTTACTTTCCCCCATTTTTATTGCTGAAAAACTTCATTAAAACACTACAAACATGTATGCTTTTTATTTTTAACTGAATATATGTTTACTTTCCCCCATTTTTATTGCTGAAAAACCTCATTAAAACACTACAAACATGTATGCTTTTTATTTTTAACTGAATATATGTTTACTTTCCCCCATTTTTATCGCTGAAAAACTTCATTAAAACACTACAAACATGTATGCTTTTTATTTTTAACTGAATACATGTTTACTTTCCCCCATTTTTATTGCTGAAAAACTTCATTAAAACACTACAAACATGTATGCTTTTTATTTATAACTGAATATATGTTTACTTTCCCCCATTTTTATCGCTGAAAAACTTCATTAAAACACTACAAACATGTATGCTTTTTATTTTTAACTGAATATATGTTTACTTTCCCCCATTTTTATCGCTGAAAAACTTCATTAAAACACTACAAACATGTATGCTTTTTATTTTTAACTGAATATATGTTTACTTTCCCCCATTTTTATTGCTGAAAAACTTCATTAAAACACTACAAACATGTATGCTTTTTATTTTTAACTGAATATATGTTTACTTTCCCCCATTTTTATCGCTGAAAAACTTCATTAAAACACTACAAACATGTATGCTTTTTATTTATAACTGAATATATGTTTACTTTCCCCCATTTTTATCGCTGAAAAACTTCATTAAAACACTACAAACATGTATGCTTTTTATTTATAACTGAATATATGTTTACTTTCCCCCATTTTTATCGCTGAAAAACTTCATTAAAACACTACAAACATGTATGCTTTTTATTTTTAACTGAATATATGTTTACTTTCCCCCATTTTTATCGCTGAAAAACTTCATTAAAACACTACAAACATGTATGCTTTTTATTTATAACTGAATATATGTTTACTTTCCCCCATTTTTATCGCTGAAAAACTTCATTAAAACACTACAAACATGTATGCTTTTTATTTTTAACTGAATATATGTTTACTTTCCCCCATTTTTATCGCTGAAAAACTTCATTAAAACACTACAAACATGTATGCTTTTTATTTTTAACTGAATACATGTTTACTTTCCCCCATTTTTATTGTCATTTTCTTAGTTTTTTCCTGAATAATGTTGCATTTCTTAGTATTTTTGTGTTTGTTCATTTATTTAATGGGGTTTTAAATCATTTAGCATCAGTACACTGTTGTATTCAGAGAAATCAAAGTTTTCTGGACCCCTTCTTTCTTTATTCCTCAATAACTGAAAGCAAACTAACAAAAAACCAGCCTCACATGGACGTTTCAGTTGGAATGTTCTGGTTTCTTCAACTTTGAGCTCAGCTTTCAGCTAAAACTGCAGAGTCATTGTGTTGTTCCCCATCAAGGGGAGACCGTTCAGTTTTTTTGAATCCGCTCGGTCCACATGTGTCCAAAGCAAAGGGAACTTTAATTTAAAATGTGTTGTTTTGCATCTCCTGAGGAGATCAGAGGATGAAAAGCAACATGCATTAATTAAGGATCAGTTACAACTAAAACCCTAAAAAAAGGGTTAAAAAGTTGATAAAATATTGTTTGATTGTACAGTTGCTGTTCAGGGTCTCCTGCCTGCAGCTTGGATTGAATCCAGAACCTCTGCAGCCCTGAATTGGATTAATCGGGTAAAGAAATGAAAAGAAAGTTGGTGGAAGTATAGTTGCTAAAAGAAATCAGGCCAGAAGAATCCATTGGAAAATGATCTTTGGATACTGTAATGCAAAGTTTATCAGAACAACAGAAAAACTGTCCACTAGTTTCTTCTCAGATGATCAGGTTTGGGCCGGTCCCCACAGTCCTTCTATTTAGACTCAAATGACCTCATCTGTGGGAATTAGAATCAATATTTCAGGTTTCTCCTAATCAAATATTGTATATTCAATCAATTGTATATAATATAATATAATATAATATAATATAATATAATATAATATAATATAATATAATATAATATAATATAATATATTTTTTGGATGTTGCACAGCAGTTTCTCTCAGGATAAATAAAGCTTCTTGAGTCTTGAATCTAAAAGATTTTTAAGATCAGGCTGAAACTTTCCTTTTTGATAAAGCTTATAGTTAGGGATGGCTTAGGTGAGCCTGAAACATCCCATAGTTAAGCTGCTATAGGCTCAGCCTGCTGGGGGACCTCATCTGTCACACCTTTCCTCACTTTGCTCTCTTTTTCCCCCTGTTTAATTTCTCAAATGATTTTCTGTCCATGTGACATTATTGTGGTTATTAACTTGTGTTTCCCTGTTCCAGCAGGTATCCTTTGAATGGCGTTATGGTGTTTTTCCCCCCTCTTTTCCCTCTTTTCTGTCTTCTCAAACCCCAGCTGGTCCAGGCGGATGGACCCTTCCTGGTTCTGGTTCTGCCACAGGTTTCTTCCTGGTTCTGCCAGAGGTTTCTTCCTGGTTCTGGTTCTGCCAGAGGTTTCTTCCTGTTAAAGGGAGTCGTTCCTTTCCACAGTCCCTCAGGCTCAGGACGGGAGATTGGACTGAAGACCAGTTTCGGTCCAATCTGTTGGTTTCCTTAGCTACGATATTATTTTTTTGAATTGGCTCCATATGAATTAATTGGATTATGATTACAATGAATTGAATTCCAATTGGCTTGAATTGGACTTTATTACTTAAGTGCCATGAGATGAATTTTGTTGTAATCTGGCGCTTTATAAATAAAGCTGAACTGAATTGAATCTAAAAGCTTCTTGTGAGGACGCCAGTCTTGGCGGTCAGTAAACAATCTGAATGTGAGAAAAAGCAACACATTATTTTAATTATTTATTATTTTAAAGTTCAGAACGTGAAAAAAGTGCACAAATGTTCTAAAAACATTGAGAATGTGATGTTTTTCCTCTGAACTTTGGCCTTGGCATAAATGCCACTCATGTCGGCTTTGTTATGTAATACTGATAAAAATCCAGTAAACAGTCACTGTAATCATCCAGAGATTGAATAAATATGAGCCTGCTGCAGAAAATCCACCCAAGGCCAAATTATTCTGTGTTCCGGCACAATCTCAGGAATCTTACACATTAATAATTCAAATTTGACTAAACTATTGGACTTTTTAGGCTGAAAAGCAACTTAGATAAAATTATATCGTGACATCAACAATTTAGCTTCAATTATTTAATAACATTCAACCTTTGCTCTACTTTTTTTGTACATTTGGGGTCATTTAAATGAATTTTTTAGAGAGAGAAAATCTGAATATGTGAATAAAATATTTATTAAAGGTAATTTATACCTAGCTTATATAGTTTAGGCGTCTGTTTTATATAGTTTAGGCGTCTGTTTTATATAGTTTAGGCGTCTGATTTATATAGTTTAGGCGTCTGTTTTATATAGTTTAGGCGTCTGTTTTATATAGTTTAGGCGTCTGTTTTATATAGTTTAGGCGTCTGATTTATATAGTTTAGGCGTCTGTTTTATATAGTTTAGGCGTCTGTTTTATATAGTTTAGGCGTCTGTTTTATATAGTTTAGGCGTCTGTTTTATATAGTTTAGGTGTCTGTTTTATATAGTTTAGGCGTCTGTTTTATATAGTTTAGGCGTCTGTTTTATATAGTTTAGGTGTCTGTTTTATATAGTTTAGGCGTCTGTTTTATATAGTTTAGGCGTCTGTTTTATATAGTTTAGGTGTCTGTTTTATATAGTTTAGGTGTCTGTTTTATATAGTTTAAGCGTCTGTTTTATATAGTTTAGGTGTCTGTTTTATATAGTTTAGGTGTCTGTTTTATATAGTTTAGGCGTCTTTTTTATATAGTTTAGGTGTCTGTTTTATATAGTTTAGGTGTCTGTTTTATATAGTTTAGGTGTCTGTTTTATATAGTTTAGGTGTCTGTTTTATATAGTTTAGGTGTCTGTTTTATATAGTTTAGGTGTCTGTTTTATATAGTTTAGGCGTCTGTTTTATATAGTTTAGGTGTCTGTTTTATATAGTTTAGGTGTCTGTTTTATATAGTTTAGGCGTCTGTTTTACATAGTTTAGGCGTCTGTTTTACATAGTTTAGGCGTCTGTTTTATATAGTTTAGGTGTCTGTTTTATATAGTTTAGGCGTCTGTTTTATATAGTTTAGGCGTCTGTTTTATATAGTTTAGGTGTCTGTTTTATATAGTTTAGGTGTCTGTTTTATATAGTTTAGGTGTCTGTTTCATATAGTTTAGGCGTCTGTTTTATATAGTTTAGGCGTCTGTTTTATATAGTTTAGGTGTCTGTTTTATATAGTTTAGGCGTCTGTTTCATATAGTTTAGGCGTCTGTTTTATATAGTTTAGGCGTCTGTTTTATATAGTTTAGGCGTCTGTTTTATATAGTTTAGGCGTCTGTTTTATATAGTTTAGGCGTCTGTTTTATATAGTTTAGGCGTCTGTTTTATATAGTTTAGGTGTCTGTTTTATATAGTTTAGGTGTCTGTTTTATATAGTTTAGGCGTCTGTTTTATATAGTTTAGGCGTCTGTTTTATATAGTTTAGGCGTCTGTTTTATATAGTTTAGGTGTCTGTTTTATATAGTTTAGGTGTCTGTTTTATATAGTTTAGGTGTCTGTTTTATATAGTTTAGGTGTCTTTTTTATATAGTTTAGGCGTCTGTTTTATATAGTTTAGGTGTCTGTTTTATATAGTTTAGGTGTCTGTTTTATATAGTTTAGGCGTCTGTTTTATATAGTTTAGGCGTCTGTTTTATATAGTTTAGGTGTCTGTTTTATATAGTTTAGGTGTCTTTTTTATATAGTTTAGGCGTCTGTTTTATATAGTTTAGGCGTCTGTTTTATATAGTTTAGGTGTCTGTTTTATATAGTTTAGGCGTCTGTTTTATATAGTTTAGGTGTCTGTTTTATATAGTTTAGGCGTCTGTTTTATATAGTTTAGGCGTCTATTTTATATAGTTTAGGCGTCTGTTTTATATAGTTTAGGTGTCTGTTTTATATAGTTTAGGCGTCTGTTTTATATAGTTTAGGTGTCTGTTTTATATAGTTTAGGTGTCTGTTTTATATAGTTTAGGTGTCTGTTTTATATAGTTTAGGTGTCTGATTTATATAGTTTAGGCGTCTATTTTATATAGTTTAGGCGTCTGTTTTATATAGTTTAGGTGTCTGTTTTATATAGTTTAGGCGTCTGTTTTATATAGTTTAGGCGTCTGTTTTATATAGTTTAGGCGTCTGTTTTATATAGTTTAGGCGTCTGTTTTATATAGTTTAGGTGTCTGTTTTATATAGTTTAGGCGTCTGTTTTATATAGTTTAGGTGTCTGTTTTATATAGTTTAGGCGTCTGTTTTATATAGTTTAGGTGTCTGTTTTATATAGTTTAGGTGTCTGTTTTATATAGTTTAGGTGTCTGTTTTATATAGTTTAGGCGTCTGTTTTATATAGTTTAGGTGTCTGTTTTATATAGTTTAGGCGTCTGTTTTATATAGTTTAGGCGTCTATTTTATATAGTTTAGGCGTCTGTTTTATATAGTTTAGGTGTCTGTTTTATATAGTTTAGGCGTCTGTTTTATATAGTTTAGGCGTCTATTTTATATAGTTTAGGTGTCTGTTGTAGTTTTAGTCATTAATCGTGAGGCAGTAATGTCACAAAACACGTCTCAAATAGAGATTTGTTAAATCAGGTGCAAAAGGCTGCAGAAAAATTCGGTTTTAGGATTGATTTTCCATTTGATATTAGCTGATAAACATGATTCACCTCACATAGTTTGCTCTGTGGATCTTTGAACTCAAATCTGACCCGTGATCATTGGTCCACAAACAAGTTCTATTCAAACAGAGCAGTCAACATATTTACCATGTTTGATCAGTTGTGCTGCTGCTGGTTATTTAAACACCTCCTTGGGTCACAGAGGCATGAAAGCATAGTATAGAAAGTCATTTTAACATCTAATGGCTACGTTTGACTCTCCAGAATTCAGACTAGATATCAACAACGTCGTAGTTACATTTTGAATAGTTGGATTTTTGATGAAGATGAACATGAGCGTAATGTTGTGCACTTCAGAGTTGGACAAAATCCAAACCCAGACAATCCCAGGCAGAACCGATGGCTGAAAGGCTGCATAAAGAGTTTCAGGCCCAGTGGAGACTAAGCAGAACTCATGTTTAACTTTCTGCTGGATCATTCAAGGGCACATTTCCTAATCTCTGCTGGTCAAAAGCCAGTGACTGGTGTCCTCCCTTTACTTTCAGGCTGAACCCAGCTTCTATTACCTCCATATTTGCTGTGTAAATACAGAAAAAAAGAGAAGGGGGGGGGGGTTCAAGGTAATTTCCCTGTAATATCTTTCTCTTTAGTTGTTTTGAACACGTATGCAAGCATCCTGACGGCGCTGTGACGCATCATGGGGCTCACTGAGGTAAAACAAAGCTAACCCTAACCCAAAGCTAAAGCTAACCCTCTGAGGTAAAACAAAGCTAACCCTAAGCTAAAGCTAACCCTAACCCTAACCCTAACTAACAGTCTAAAACTAACAGTCTCCGGCTATCTGACCACCTGATTCCTTTGTCTCAGGCCTTTCCCGGTCATTTATCCTTACCCTAAAGGTCACAGGACGCTAGCCCTAACCATAAGTCCTTCCCCTGGCCACGCCACGGGAAAATGAATTTTCATAAGCCTAACAATTTTGGCTAAAACTAACGGTTTCCGGCCTTACCTGACAACCTGATTCCTCTGTCTCAGGCCTTTCCCGGTCATTTAGCCTTACCCTAAGTCCTCCCCATCCCCCCTCTCTCTCTCTCTCTCTCTCTCGCCCCCCCCCCCCTCCACATACACAAACCAAAGGCCTCGAGCCTACTGCATACAGTACACACCCAAACACTTGCACCACTCACCTCAAGGGAAATTCAATTTCCTATCGCACCCGCAGCACACCACAATCCAAAAACATAACCCATCCTCTCCCCCCCCCCCCCCCATCCTAGCAGCACATAACACACACCATAAGGACCCTGAGTCTATCGCACCCACATTGCTACACAACTCAAATTGCACGGAGTTTCCCAGGGTCTCCTGAGTTACTCCAAGACCATGGCACTACACGCAGCAGCTCCCAGCGAGATCACGAGTTGAGCGTGCACCCCCTTGGTTTCTACACCAAACTCCATGGTAACCAGCTGGTTGCGTAGGAGGGAGACCACTGAGTAAAAACTCTTGAGCCTAAGCTTAATCTAAAGCTAACCCTAACCCTAAGCTAAAGCTAACCCTAAGCTAAAACTAACCCTCTGAGGTAAAAACAAAGCTAACCCTAACCCTAAGCTAACCCTAACCCTAAGCTAAAGCTAACCCTAAGCTAAAGCTAACCCTAACCCACATGTGTCTGCAGCCAGTTGGACTGCAGCAGCTCAGCCCGACTCTGAGCAGGCGGATCCGTTCCTAATTTAACGAGGTGGACACAAGCTGGTCCCCTTGCGTCTCTGTTCACAGCATCTCTTTATTAAAACTGTTTGTTTTTAATTATTTTTAAATGGCAAATCAATGGTCTCCTGTTATCTTTTCCAAAGCCTGATGCATTCTTATGTTGTTCCACATCGGAGGAATTTCCTGTACGACTATAAGAAAAGAAAGATTCATTGGTCCAGAATGATGGATGGTCCAGCGTTTCTTACACTGAGAAGCTAAAGGAATAAAATTAATCTTCTTTCCTTTGCATTTACAGAATCTGGCCAGCTTTTATAAAGGCTTCTGGCTCATTTCACTCAGCTTGGAAGAAAAAAGATTGGACCCAAAGATGCTGTAATGAACTAAAATGAAATGTTGAACAGAAGCAAACATAAAGCAAAAGTTACTCCCTCTGAACCACATCTTTGTACCATTGTCCAGATGCTCTAAGTGTTCATATTGGACTGTTCTGCTTAATCTTCCTCAACAGCAGTCAGAACTTGGATGGATTACTTTGCCAGCCTTTGAGCGATGATGGAACTTGGCAAAGAAAATGCAAAAGAGGACATTTAAAGACTTTGTGAAGGACAACCAGAGGGAATCTGATGGGTCTCCTGGACACTTGACCTTAAACTGGGCACCAAAACCTGTCAGTTGTGGGTTTTGTAACCCACTATACATGTTAATCTGTGTTTCTAATGCTGATCCCATTCATAGGCTCCCTCTGGGGCCGCTGGGGCCAAACACTGCAACAATGGCAGGAAAGTAAACAAATCCCCTCATATGTCAAAGGATCAAAAATTAATTCATTCATCGAGTGAAACCCGGCGTCATTTTACAGTTTTTATAACTACTTTATCTTCTTATTGCTTAAGATGCCGGTGAGATCAAATATGACAAAAGATAAGCTGCAGAAACTGATTTATGTTTAAAGGCTTTTAGAAAAAAGCAGGAATATCATCAGAACATTTTCATTTCAGTCCAACAAAGCTTTTAAAAAGTCTTTTAAAAGTTTAAAGTTTATGTTAAATCATCTGAGAATCTTCTGAGCTCATCCAATAATGAAATAATGATTAAATCTATTCTTTATAACAGTTTAAGAGCAGTTTGCCCAGAGTTGTCAGTGTGGAGATTCTCATTCTGCTGGACTGAAAGACTGAGAAGAGGAAAGAAATCACATCTCAAGGCTCGTTCAGGGATATTTTATTCTCATTTCTCAACAATACTGCAATAAATCCACATCAGAATCCATTTTTTGTGGTTCTACATCCTTCAGACTCATTCTTTCACAGAACATCTCTTCTAACAGCTCCAGCCTGCCCCTGGTGGAGGGCTGAATGCGAGCTGCTCTTACTCTGCTATTTAAATAGATAGAAGCTGATTTAGCACCTGATATAATCCTCCCAGGGTCTGAAAGCTGCTACTTGGATGAAAGCATTTATTAAATGACTTCTCCATGTATAAATATTACAAAACACTCAACAAACAGAAAATTCCTGTCATTAGCAGCTTAGAAAAAGGAGCCGGTAGCAGCAGAGCGCCGTCAGAGCAGCCGGCTGCGTGTAAAACGTCAAAATGCTTCACAGACGTGACAGAAAATCAAGTTTGTTTAGTCATACAGAAGAGCTCCTTCACATTTCTTTCTGTCTGTATCATTATTCAACTCTAATTAGTCTCTAATGAAGTGAAGACACCTGCTCAATGTTTCATTCCTGCTCTCCTTTCATTGGTTACTGTCACAGCTCATTAAAAACAGCCTCTTACCAGCTTCCAGTCACACTGAATTTATCATTTTTATCATTTTTATGTGCAAAAAATGCATTGGTAACTATTTAAGAAGCATCAGAACTAATATGGCTGAAATGACTCCCACTCATGGACTGCCAGAGGTATCACAGCTTCTAATAAAAACTCTAATAAAAACTTTTAAAAGCTCTAATAAAAACTTGTAATTGTGCTTTTTCTGTCATCCCTTCTATCTAAGCTCATCTTACAGCTTCGCACTTCTTCTGATTCTGAATCCGGCTCCAACAGAGGCAGCGGAGGAGGAATGTCTGTTAAAGAAAGAAAACGTCTTTATCAATCTGACACAGATAAATGCAAACAGAGTAACTGCAGTGTGTGAATCCAGGGGGAAGTGCTGTGTTTTAACCTTTTCACCTCCTCTCAGTCTCTTTAGATCCATTTTTTGCATCAGAATGACCCGTGAGGGACATATTCCACCTGGTGGGAGTGTTTCTTGTGCAGTTATCTGTTTTAATGTCGCTGCAGCAGCAGCAGTAAATTAATGAAGCAGCACCTGTTGAACTCTCTCTGTAACTGCATGTAATAACCACAAGTCAAAATGTAACAGAACTACTCCTACGAGCAGCACTGAAAGCGCCCTGTGCAGGTTTTATAAGCACGACTTGGACCAGGACAGTTTGTCTGCAGCTTCCCTGCAGACTGGCTGCTAAGTAACAGGACACTGATGTGGAAATGAGTTTGAAATAAGATAAAAATCTGATAAAATCTGATAAAAATCATCTAAAATCTGATAGAAATCATCTAAAATCAGATAAAAATCATCTAAAATCAGATAAAAATCATCTAAAAAATCTGATAAAATCATCTAAAATCAGATAAAAATCATCTAAAATCTGATAGAAATCATCTAAAATCAGATAAAAATCATCTAAAATCTGATCAAAATCATCTAAAATCTGAAAAATCATAATCATCTAAAATCTGATAAAAATCATCTAAAATCTTAAAAATAATCTAAAATCTGATAAAAAATCATCTAAAATCTGATAAAAATCATCTAAAATCTGATAAAAATCATCTAAAATCTTAAAAATCATCTAAAATCTGATAAAAAATCATCTAAAATCTTAAAAATCATCTAAAATCTGATAAAAAATCATCTAAAATCTGATAGAAATCATCTAAAATCTGATAAAAATCATCTAAAATCTGATAGAAATCATCTAAAATCTGATAAAAATCATCTAAAATCTGATAGAAATAATCTAAAATCTGATAAAAATCATCTAAAATCTGATAAAAATCATAATCATCTAAAATCTGATAAAAATCATAATCATCTAAAATCTGATAAAAATCATCTAAAATCTGATAAAAATCATCTAAAATCTTAAAAAGAATCTAAAATCTGATAAAAATCATCTAAAATCTGATAGAAATCATCTAAAATCTGATAAAAATCATCTAAAATTTGATAAATCATCTAAAATCTGACAAAAATCATCTAAAATCTAATAAAAATCATAATCATCTAAAATCTGATAAAAATCATATAAAATCTGATAAAAATCATCTAAAATCAGATCAAATCTGATAAAAATCATCTAAAATCTTAAAAATCATCTAAAATCTGATAAAAAATCATCTAAAATCTGATAGAAATCATCTAAAATCTGATAGAAATCATCTAAAATCAGATCAAATCTGATAAAAATCATCTAAAATCTTAAAAATCATCTAAAATCTGATAAAAATCATCTAAAATCTGATAAAAATCATCTAAAAATAATCTAAAATCAGATCAAAATCATCTAAAATCAGATAAAAATCATCTAAAATCACATAAAAATCATCTAAAATCTGATAAAAATCATCTAAAATCTGATAGAAATCATCTAAAATCTGATAGAAATCATCTAAAATCTGATAAAAATCATCTAAAATCTGATAAAAATCATCTCAAATCTAATCTATATATATAAATATATCTTTATCTGTATCTTTATCAGGAGTATTAGAGAAAACAGAGATAGTTACCTGATTTGAACCGTTAGTACTTTTAAATCCACTTTGTTCCACTGGTTCAGACGCTCTGACATCTCACTTACTGCTGAACTCGTGCACGTTCGTACTCTAAGAGAAGCGTTCTCCTTTTGATGTGAGGTCTGTAGTTGGGGTCGCAGTGAAGCGAGTCCTCACAGTCGCTGCCTGAAGAGTCGCTGGAGTAGAGCGAGTTCACGTCGAAGGAAGAGTCTGCTTTTTCTTTCTCCTCCTTCCTGGTTTGCTGCCGGTTGCTGCCTTGCTCCACAGACTCCTTCAGGCCTGCTGAGGCCCTTCCTTCGGTCGCTCGTAGACACTCTGCAGCGCTCAGCCTGGTGAGACCCACATATGGCTGGAGCCGGTTGGACTGCAGCAGCACAGCCCGACTCAGCTGGTCCTTCTGCATCCTGCTGGTCTCTGGCAGGCAGTCAGAGGTGGAGGTGGAGGAGAGAACAGTGGGGAGTGGAGGGCTTTCTGACTGGAAGACAAAGTTACGATGGATGAGCTCAGAACAGGCTGAAGATAAAGCCTCTGACTGGGGTGAGGAGGCAGAGTAACTCTGTTCAGCAGCACCAGAGACGCTGAGGTTATTCATTAAAGGTGGACAACTCACTGAAAAGGGACCTGGCTCCTCTACAAACCGATCATTTGAAGGTTTCCTTGTCAAAGCCTGTGAATCTCTGGGGCAAGCTTGTCTGAATCTCCGTGAGAGTTTGGAAAAAGTGCGTTGAGTTGAAGGCTGGCGGCTGGTTGATGAGGAAACGTTCTGAGGTCCAGGAGCTGCTCGCACCTTTGGGTACATTTCTAACATGGATTCTTTGCTTCCTGAGGTACGAGCCTGAGGACTGGAGCTGGAAGGTGCTCGTTTGCTACAGGACCGGGTGAAGTGACCTGGGGACGCTTTATGGGACTGAGCAGCGGGGTCATGCTTCCAGGAGGAGGCGATGTCCACCAATCGGACCACTGGCAGCAGCAGGTGAGGCAGCAGAGAGTCTAACGGGGGCTGAGGGAGATGTTCTGCTGGAGAAGAATCCCTCGTTGCCAGCAGGTGAGGCAGCTGAGAGTCTAACGGGGGCTGAGGGAGATGTTCTGTTGGAGGAGAATCCTTCGTTGCCAGCAGGTGAGGCAGCAGAGAGTCTAACGGGGGCTGAGGGAGATGTTCTGCTGGAGAAGAATCCCTCGTTGCCAGCAGGTGAGGCAGCAGAGAGTCTAACGGGGGCTGAGGGAGATGTTCTGCTGGAGAAGAATCCTTCGTTGCCAGCAGGTGAGGCAGCAGAGAGTCTAACGGGGGCTGAGGGAGATGTTCTGTTGGAGAAGAATCCTTCGTTGCCAGCAGCTGAGAGTCTAACGGGGGCTGAGAGAGATGTTCTGCTGGAGAAGAATCCCTCGTTGCCAGCAGCAGAGAGTCTAACGGGGGCTGAGGGGGATGTTCTGCTGGAGAAGAATCCTTCGTTGCCAGCAGGTGAGGCAGCAGAGAGTCTAACGGGGGCTGAGGGAGATGTTCTGCTGGAGAAGAATCCTTCGTTGCCAGCAGGTGAGGCAGCAGAGAGTCTAACGGGGGCTGAGGGAGATGTTCTGCTGGAGAAGAATCCCTCGTTGCCAGCAGGTGAGGCAGCAGAGAGTCTAACGGGGGCTGAGGGGGATGTTCTGCTGGAGAAGAATCCTTCGTTGCCAGCAGGTGAGGCAGCAGAGAGTCTAACGGGGGCTGAGGGAGATGTTCTGCTGGAGAAGAATCCTTTGTTGACAGCAGGTGAGGCAGCAGAGAGTCTAACGGGGGCTGAGGGAGATGTTCTGCTGGAGAAGAATCCCTCGTTGCCAGCAGGTGAGGCAGCAGAGAGTCTAACGGGGGCTGAGGGAGATGTTCTGTTGGAGAAGAATCCTTCGTTGCCAGCAGGTGAGGCAGCAGAGAGTCTAACGGGGGCTGAGGGAGATGTTCTGCTGGAGAAGAATCCTTCGTTGCCAGCAGGTGAGGCAGCAGAGAGTCTAACGGGGGCTGAGGGAGATGTTCTGCTGGAGAAGAATCCCTCGTTGCCAGCAGGTGAGGCAGCAGAGAGTCTAACGGGGGCTGAGGGAGATGTTCTGTTGGAGGAGAATCCTTCGTTGCCAGCAGGTGAGGCAGCAGAGAGTCTAACGGGGGCTGAGGGAGATGTTCTGCTGGAGAAGAATCCCTCGTTGCCAGCAGGTGAGGCAGCAGAGAGTCTAACGGGGGCTGAGGGGGATGTTCTGCTGGAGAAGAACCCTTCGTTGCCAGCAGGTGAGGCAGCTGAGTGTCTAACGGGGGCTGAGGGAGATGTTCTGTTGGAGAAGAATCCCTCGTTGCCAGCAGGTGAGGCAGCAGAGAGTCTAACGGGGGCTGAGGGAGATGTTCTGCTGGAGAAGAATCCCTCGTTGCCAGCAGGTGAGGCAGCAGAGAGTCTAACGGGGGCTGAGGGGGATGTTCTGCTGGAGAAGAATCCCTCGTTGCCAGCAGGTGAGGCAGCAGAGAGTCTAACGGGGGCTGAGGGGGATGTTCTGCTGGAGAAGAATCCCTCGTTGCCAGCAGCTGAGAGTCTAACGGGGGCTGAGGGAGATGTTCTGCTGGAGGAGAATCCCTCGTTGCCAGCAGGTGAGGCAGCTGAGTGTCTAACGGGGGCTGAGGGGGATGTTCTGTTGGAGGAGAATCCTTCGTTGCCAGCAGGTGAGGCAGCAGAGAGTCTAACGGGGGCTGAGGGAGATGTTCTGCTGGAGGAGAATCCCTCGTTGCCAGCAGGTGAGGCAGCAGAGAGTCTAACGGGGGCTGAGGGGGATGTTCTGTTGGAGGAGAATCCCTCGTTGCCAGCAGGTGAGGCAGTTGAGAGTCTAACGGGGGCTGAGGGAGATGTTCTGCTGGAGGAGAATCCCTCGTTGCCAGCAGGTGAGGCAGCAGAGAGTCTAACGGGGGCTGAGGGGGATGTTCTGCTGGAGAAGAATCCTTCGTTGCCAGCAGGTGAGGCAGTTGAGAGTCTAACGGGGGCTGAGGGAGATGTTCTGCTGGAGGAGAATCCCTCGTTGCCAGCAGGTGAGGCAGCTGAGAGTCTAACGGGGGCTGAGGGAGATGTTCTGCTGGAGGAGAATCCCTCGTTGCCAGCAGCTGAGAGTCTAACGGGGGCTGAGGGAGATGTTCTGCTGGAGGAGAATCCCTCGTTGCCAGCAGGTGAGGCAGCTGAGAGTCTAACGGGGGCTGAGGGAGATGTTCTGCTGGAGAAGAATCCTTTGTTGCCAGCAGGTGAGGCAGCAGAGAGTCTAACGGGGGCTGAGGGGGATGTTCTGCTGGAGAAGAATCCCTCGTTGCCAGCAGGTGAGGCAGCAGAGAGTCTAACGGGGGCTGAGGGAGATGTTCTGTTGGAGAAGAATCCCTCGTGGCTGCAGGACATCCTGAGCTCTGCTCATCTCCAGGGGGTCCTGGTCTGCACACCTCGGCTGCCGTGTGAAGGCAGCTGGAGGTCTGAGGGTGGCCGGGGACGAGGTCAGATGGGGTGAGGTCCTGTGATGAAGAGGTCGATGAGGATGACTGAAACAGCAAAGGGGATGAAGAGACATTGGTCTGATGCAGCAGCTCTTCGGAGCAGTCGTCTGGACAGCCCCGCAGGATGCTCTTCACCCATCGCTGGTGTTTGGAGCAGAACTGGGGGCAGGAGACGACTTTCTGAGCACATTCACCACTTCTCTGACTGCCGTCCTCCTCTTTTCTGCCACTGCTCTCTTCCTCCACCCTGTTCCCGGCCTCCTCTGGTTGCTGAAGTTCTTCAAAATCCGAATCCGACAGTTCACAGTCTTTGCTTCTCCTGAAAACCTCTGGCTGAACCTCAAAGGGAGTCCTGCCTCCTCCTGCTTTGAGAAGAGCCTTTGAAGAGCCCCCACACAGGAATGGGTCTGACAGGTGAGAGATTTCCACACCTTTCTTCCCACTTTCTGGTGTCTGGGAGATTCTGGCAACATCTAAAGAACAGACAGGAATCCATGATTCAATGTATCACTGGTGCAAAGACAGAGGAGTCCTAATTTATAATGAATAAGAAGTTCAGATAAGAGTGTGATCTAAAATGCATCTGACTGTTTATATGCTTAAATGCTCAAAAGCATATTGGAAATACAGAGAAGAAGACGTTGTGTTGTGGTTATAAAGAGCTCACTTCCACTTTTGGATACTCATAAATACATAAATATGGTGTTTGATAAGCAGCACACTTAAAAAGCTGCGGTATAGAGGGATAAAGACAGTGGTATATATACATATATGGCATTAATCTGATAAGAGGATGGATGTTTCGAGCTGCTTCTCACCGCAGTGAAGAAGTTTCCTCAGAGTCGCTGCGATGGTCGTGGAGTCCGAGGTTATTACCTCCAACAGTAGCTTCTCCTCCTCAGTCGCAGGACTTTGTTTCTTCAGAATCTGGAAAATGCAGAGTTGTATAAGAAAAGAGAGCGAGTTCAGCTGGGGACGTGTTTCTAGTCCCTTTTGCTTATTTAAAGCTCATTTAAAGGAGCCTGTGGAATATTTGGCCACTAGGGGGCACTGTGGTGCAGTGTTTTGAGCTCAATGATGAGACTCTGGTATAAAATTCAACGGATCTTTACTACAACACACCTTATCGATGTAGGTATCTCCTGGTAACACAGACTCCAGCTCGCGTAGGTAGTGCAGCAGCCTGTCTTCCAGTTTCTGGGCGTAATGCTCCCCGTACTGCTCCTCCATCTGATTCTGACAGGAAAACACATCATTGGGTCAGATTATAGGTGCTGCTACATTGATTAATCCCTCTAAAGCTGCAGCAAACACAGGTGAAGCTGATGTTAATTACATTTAATGGAGAAGTACGTCTTTGCCTGTTGTCATGCAGAAAGTATTAAAGAAAAAGGATCAAATAAATATATTTAAACCAGTCTAAGTTATGCCGTAAATTAAAGCAGAACAGCTGTTTTAGAGCTTCCAATATGAGGGACTTTTTGCTTAATTACATGCCAATAAGTATCCAATAAAAATAATTTTCTTCTTTTCCTGATGGGATACGATTCTCCAAAGTAAAAAAACAACAATTAATTTTTATTACTTCCCACGTTTTTTTAGATGTTTGAGCTTTGCTTTCCACTTTTATCTTTCTAAGTATTTACAGTTATATGTGGATCTGTAGTGAACAGAAAAGGCCCTGCATTTGATCATTACTTCTAATGTCATCTAAAAACACTATGAGATTAAATATATATATATATATATATAGCTGAGGGAAAGTGAGGGAAATAAAAGCCCTGAAGCATGTCAGGACCTCTAAGATCTGCTGGTGAAACTGAACCAGATTCCTGTATTAAAACAGACAAAATCTGTTTAAAAATGTCAAATATCATTAAAAGTCATGAAATGCTCTAATGTGCAGCTAAGGAGGCTAATCCTGATTCAAAAGCTCACACAAGAACTGACGGTTTAATCCATATTTACTCTGATTTCACCCGTTTAATCAAAGCAAAAATCAGTTTAAATTAAATGGGTTGAATGCAGGTTTTCCTTTGGGTCTTTGTTCTGCTTTTATATAGAAAACATATGACAGCAGGATGCTGCTGTACATTTTCTCCCACAGCTTGATTAACTCACCTTAATATAATCGTCAAGTCTTCCCTTGTCTATCGCGAGCGTTTGTGCCAGACTCTTAAAGTCCAGGTGGTTCTTCCTCATGAGGAACATTTCATGTTGGCTCTGTGCAAGAAAGAGGGACAAAAGCAAAGGATCAATGATTGATATATATATATATATATATATATATATATATATATATATATATATATATATATATACATACTCAGGTAAATAAAGAGTGAGCAAGAGGCTCGCTGATTCGGAGCATTTAAACTTATCGTATCTCCACTTCTGTTCAAGCCTAAAACCAGAGAACTAAAGGACAAGAGGAGCTAAAAGACTGTTGTATAGTTAATTATTCAATTAAATTAATGTAAAACGTTAATTATTCAATTAAATTAATGTAAAACGTTAATGATTTAATTAAATTAATGTAAAACAGAGGATGTCAGAGGAATGTCGTTGAATAAACTCAGTCTATAAAAGGATGAACAGCATAATAACGCTAATACATGTGTAATTATCTTAAAACTTCAACTTAAAGCTCCACAGAAGCGTCTTATTTGAGCAAAGAAACCAATCATGTTAGTGCTTCTTTACATGCTGCTGCTGCCCGTCTTTAACCAACACTAACAGACCTGTGCACATCACTCCTGTTCTTAACTCCCTTCACTGGCTTCCTGTCCTTCATAGAACTGATTTTAACCTTTTAAAGTTTGGTTTTAAAGCTCTTAACGGCCTCACCCCGTCGTATTTATCTGAGCTTTTAACTGTAACCCTGGCAGAGCTCTGAGGTCAACAAATCAACTTTTTCTGGAAGTGTTCAGGTCCAAATACAAGCCCTGGGGTGCCCCCAGGCTCTGGAATAAGCCCCCCCCCCCCAGATGCGTCTTATTTCTGACCTGGGCCTCTTTAAATCTAAGCTAAAAACTTATTTCAGATGGCTTTTAATACCCAGTAGAATGGAGACTCTTTTATATTATCTTATTCAATTTTGCTGTTATTTTATTGTTTTGTACTTATTCTTTTCTTTATTTATTATCTGCTGTAAAGCACTTTGGTACCGAAATGGATTCTTGTAAAGGGCTGTAGAAATAAATTACATTTACAAATCTGGGAAGTTAAATCCGGCTAAAGGCTACAATGTCGGTTCTGTGACGCATAAATTAAGCTTTCCAGTGAAAACAGTGAGTAACTTATTGTGGTTTAACAAGAATACGAGCTCTTGGCTTCCATTTCTGCTGTTTTTCACTCTGATTACAAAGAGAGGAACTATCTCTACTGTTAAAACTCCTTCTGACTCCTGAGAAAAACCTTCAAACTGGACCCAAGTTGTTCAAAACATTAGCTGAATATTTGTTTTTATTTGAAATGATTGAATTAGTGTAAGTAATTAACCTAAACTTGAAATAACTGCCCATATTCAGACAGACTTCTTTAGTTATTGTGCCATAATAATACCATTCCCACAGCTGTATCTACAGACTGTATCCAATAATCTAATTAAATCTCCATGGATTTGGTAAGAATGCAGCTGCTTTTACTCCCTTTTTAAGCTCTGTTTAG
This sequence comes from Leuresthes tenuis, assembly GCA_036924055.1. Lineage (NCBI taxonomy): Eukaryota > Metazoa > Chordata > Actinopteri > Atheriniformes > Atherinopsidae > Leuresthes > Leuresthes tenuis. The sequence goes on along the minus strand of JAVGWW010000006.1, from coordinate 694,359 downwards.
CTTTAGGAGACAAAATATCTGACACTTCGGCTGCCAGCTGTCAGTTTTGTCCATCAAGTGATGCAGTTACTGTAGTTTATTTAAAAAAAACATCAGCTTTTTAAAAGAAAAACCAGGAAAGGTTAGAATAAACCTAAAGCCTACTAGCTAAGATACTTATAAAGTCAGATGATGTAGTTATTCACCTCAGATAAGTGACCGCCTCGGGTGAAATGCATGCTTCTAATCATGCAATAAGACTAAAATCAATTGGTTGGTTCCTCTGTGAGATACTTACACAGTGATCTTGGTACTGAGCGAGTTTGTTTGGGAAGAACTGTCCAATTTTAGAGACAGTTTCAACCATTCCTTGACCCTGCTTCAACATCCACATGGTGACCTGCAGAGAGTGAGATCCACCAAGTCAAAGAAGAACAAAAAGGCAGGAAATAACAGGTTTACATGCTGGAAACATCTGGAAATGCTCCCCCACCATGGTCTTGAGGCCAAACATGATCTTCATGTGTTTGATGGCAGGCACAAGTCTGGGCAGAAGTCTGTAGGTGGAGTCCAGAAAGACCATCACTCTCTCAAAGTTCTCCACGTCCCTCGTCTTCACGATTGAATATATCTGAGCGGACGCCACGCGCAGCCGCCACGAGTCCTCCAGGCTCAGAGGCTGGGAGTCCACATCTGGCCAGCTGCAGGGGTCAACAACTGTGGCAGCACAACGCGACCCCCACAGGTCAGAAACTTTTACATTTAGATTGTGCTGCAGCTATCAGAAGCAGGATCAACCCTTTTATTCTCCATCTATGTTACAACTATCTTCATTTATTGTTCATGTCAAATTAAAACCAACCTCCTTGTATGTCCATCATCCTGTGAGCCCAGACGTGCTCTATGATCCAAACCGGCAGCTTAGTGGAGCTCTGAAAACACCCGGTCTGCAGCTCTCCTGCATCCATCAGCTGCTCTGTGCCGCTCCAACAGTCAACTCTGCGGACTCCGAGGATGGAGAAGACGCCTGGAAACCAGCCCGGTGGTCCTCCTTTAACCCCCCGCTAATGAATGGGACTGCGACCCCCCCGTTTACCCCCCAGCTGGACATGTACCGGCAAGTCGAGGACTTGACATCCCCAGCAACAAGACGGTTTCTGGTTTAAAAACGTTGAAAATTACTTCCGTTTTAACGCATTCGAATACTGTCAAAATAAAAGCTTTTCTCGTTACGAACAGTAAACCGGCGGTTTCTTCTTTTGTACGTTTAATCTGATTTAAAATAATAGTGTAGAATAAAAACTGATTACAAACGTTTGTATAGTTTCCCCCTCTTCTTTTCCTTTGAGCTGTTGTTTAACCGTTGAGACATTTATTGTGAAGTTGACTGTGCCGCTCGTGATGGACGTACCGTTATTGACCCGGAAGTGATTAGACGGAGATGTGAACGGCTTTTGTCTTGACCTCGCGTTCTTGAATGTGTTCTTTTTCTGTTTGCGTAGGAGTGCGCGCACTACTATAAGGTAACAGTGCTTTAGCACGTATTCCAACATGCAAACAATGCACTTAATAACAATATTATGTCAAACCGTAAATTCCAGTACGTTGTCATGCTCGCGCCTAGCTTAATATGCTAGCTGGCTGTTGAATTGGGGCGCGTGTTTTGTATTAACTCTTAACCCAGGCGGGCGGTGTTTCTCGTACAGCTGAACAGGTGGCTTCAGGTTCGGTGCCGGGAATAGTGTTGAAAGTATTGCACTCTTAATTATATTTATCTGAAATGTTTAATCGGATGTTTTTTGTAGGTCAGTGTAAGATGATAGAGATTCTTAAACAGGTTATAGTTAAAGTTAATGATTGCTTTAATTTTTTAGTTTATTCTGTAGCAAATATTTTTTACACGATCAAGTAAAAAACTTTGGAAAAACATGTTTTTTAACCATAAGGTATTTCTACATAGTGGCACCAGCTGCATCAACTGTTCACCTTTGATTTTTGGTGTAATAGAAGTGTTTCCCTCGCCTCTCAACATGATCCGATAAACACAAAAAGTGTTTTCACCCAGTGGTCCAGACTGGTTTCACTACCTGAACAATCTGGGTGGGCCACAGCTGCCCGGGCCAGGAGAAAAAAGGCTCATTAGATATCACCAAAGCTAGATTTATTTAATAATCTGCAGCCTGATTCACTGTCGGTCCAAAAGATAGTTTGTTCTGACAGTCAGAAAAACGTTAAACCCACCTTCAGCCCGTCCGTTTCGGGGGTTTTTCAGGGTTTCGGTGCCTCCCACCGGCTCTAAAAACACACATCAGGGGAACAGCTGCTGTGTTTGTTGTGTTTCTGTGGAATAATGCAGCTCTTTCTTCTTTAGAGCCTCAGCTGCATCATGACTGTGAAGTCCTCCGTGCCGCTGCTGCAGCTCTCCCGGATGGGCTTCAGACTTTGTGCACCCCCCTGTTGGGGTCTCCCAGCCTTGAACCCGGCAGCACGGACCCCCGCTGGTGTCCCACACACCTGCAGGCTGTCCAGCAGCGTGAAGGTTCGCTCCTATCTTCAGTATGTGAAACGTAAGATGATATCGGCTCCCAGCCCTCCGTATAGCCACGTGTGCCAGGTGGGGGATCCCGTGCTGCGAGCCCATGCGGCTGCTGTTGACCCTGCAGCCGTCACAGGTTCTGAGGTCCAACGGGTCATCAGCACCATGGTCAAAGTGATGCGGAAGCTGGAGTGCGTGGGGCTGAGTGCGCCTCAGATCGGGGTGCCGCTTCGCATCCTGGCCCTGGAATACCCTGAGAGGATGCTGGAGGAGTGTTCCCCTGCAGCGAGGGAGTCCCGCGGTCTCTCCAAACAGCCCCTGAGGATCTTTGTGAACCCCCAGCTGAGGGTGTTGGACGGCCGGACGGTGCTGTTTCAGGAGGCCTGTGAGAGCATCTCAGGCTTCTCTGCCACAGTTCCACGCTACCTGTCTGTGGAAGTGTCCGGTATGCATGTTTGGTGCTGTTTGTTGGTAATAACGGTGCCGTTAGCCGGTAATAACGGTGCTGTTTGTTGGTAATAACAGTGCTGTTAGCTGGTAATAACAGTGCTGTTAGCTGGTAATAACGGTGCCGTTAGCCGGTAATAACGGTGCCGTTAGGTGGTAATAACGGTGCCGTTAGCCGGTAATAACGGTGCCGTTTGCCGGTAATAACGGTGCCGTTTGCCGGTAATAACGGTGCCGTTAGCCGGTAATAACGGTGCTGTTTGTTGGTAATAACAGTGCTGTTAGCTGGTAATAACAGTGCTGTTAGCTGGTAATAACGGTGCCGTTAGCCGGTAATAACGGTGCCGTTAGGTGGTAATAACGGTGCCGTTAGCCGGTAATAACGGTGCCGTTTGCCGGTAATAACGGTGCCGTTTGCCGGTAATAACGGTGCCGTTAGCCGGTAATAACGGTGCCGTTTGCCGGTAATAACAGTGCTGTTAGCTGGTAATAACGGTGCCGTTAGCCGGTAATAACGGTGCAGTTAGCCGGTAATAACGGTGCCGTAAGCCGGTAATAACGGTGCCGTTAGCTGGTAATAACGGTGCCGTTAGCTGGTAATAAGACATGAAACACTTCACTTTATGATTTACCCAAAAGAAGAATGGGAAGCTTCAGTTTCTCATGTGAAAGTAGCCTTTTAGGAATCAGTCATTACGGAGCGATTAAAGGGTAACTGCTGATGCACCTTTTGTCTCATTTAGGCCTGAATGAAAAAGGCGAAGGCGTCACATGGCAGGCCAGTGGCTGGTCAGCTCGGATCCTGCAGCACGAGATGGACCACCTGGACGGGGTCCTGTACATCGACCGCATGGACAGCAAGACTTTTATTAACATCAACTGGCAGGAACATAACGAATAAAACCAGCCTCCCTGTAAGAGAAGTGACTGACACCACTGTTTACATTTGTGGTTCTGGTTCAGATAGAAGCTGAGCTTCAGCTGATGACCTCATCGCTGCTGCGGGGGTGTTGTGATCTGAGCAGGAAACCCACAGTTTGTATTTAATGTGGAGCTCAGCTTTATGTTTAATGCATGAAGGGTGAGGATAAAACAGGTGAATCATCTGCCTCTGTGGGGGGGGGGCATGACCCAGGAAGCTGTTGTCCTATCCAGAGGCAGTCGTCTGCTTTAAATATCAGTGCAACCCCCCTATTAGCACTTCACTGGCATATCAGACACTTTATTTCTTGAGTGAAACCAGCGGCTGAAGAGCTTTTAATCTAAGAAGTGCTGCAGACCTTTTACAGTGTCTGTGTATAGAATAGAAAAAGACTTTATTCTTCAGGATATTCAGCATATAGAGATGCTCTCTTAATACATCTGAAATCTGAACACTTTCGGTGCCCAGATGTTGCACATCACTGTTTGCTGTGTTATAAAGATGAGGCTCATCCATCTTTTAACGCTTGGTTGGGTAAATTCGGCCAAAATGGCAGGAGAGCAGTATGAAGTTTGGTCAAATTCATCAAATTAAAAGCTCAGATTGGTCTTAAAACACTTTTTCAGCCTTTAAATCGAGACGTGTTTCCACCGTAAAATTCAAGATGAGCTCTTTTTTCTGAATGTTCCGATTTACAAACAGTTTCTTTGACATTTTCCACAACCTTCCAGCTCTTTATGAGCAGGTTCAGCAGACAAATAAAGCTCTTAGAAAACACGCATTACCCAAAGTGTGAGTTGACCCTTTTTACTCCAAACTGTGACAAACAGAGAATAAGAAAGTTTACATGAAGTTACAGCCGATCACGCCCCCTTCCAACGGGCTGATAATGGTGAGTATATATGTGGCAACATACGGGACACTGTGTGAGAATGAAGGGAGCACATTTAATACTGCATTCACAACAAGGCAACGTTTGAATCTGTCCACAGATTTAAGGCACAGTGACTCTGCTAAATGTGCCTTTTTAGTGCAAAACTTTAATTAAGTCAGACGGGTGTTGACTGGTCGAAGGTTTGGCCACAGCTGCAGGTCACAGGGTTCCTGTACCAGCAGTTGTTACAGTACTCGTTTCCACAGTACCTGCACAGAACCAGAGGCTTCCTGGAGCACAGCTTCCCACAGGAGCACGTTCCCAGCAGGCTGAAGTCGTGGCTGCTTCTGCACACTTTCCCTTCTCTGCAGGCGCCGGAGTGGAAAACCCTGCAGCTCTCACACAGCAGCTGTGGGTCCAGCTTGCTGAGGTTGCAGCACTCGTGGAAGCTGATCTGAAGAAGGGAGTCGGAGGCCAGAGCGTTTCTGGCGCTCTCTCTGGCGCCGCCACCCGACGGCGACGCCTCGAGTGGCGGCGCCATCTTCTCAGTGAGACTGTCTGTGAAGGACACGCTGTGGCCGTTTGCATTACAGAAATAAAGGGAGGCACAGGTGATGTCGTGCAAGGTATTGCATTCAAAGCAGCGTTTGAGAAAAAGAGGAGAAGACTGGAGGCAGCTGCAGAGGTGGCGGCCTTCAGGCTCACCGGCGCCCTGCGGCAGATCTGCTGGATCCGACTGGAACTCCTCACAGGCGTCGTGTCTCTTGCTGGCTGAGGAACTTTTGGTAGTGTCGGACTCTTTCGGGGGAGACGTCACGCCGTTGCTGCTGCGCTGTGTTTGGCCTGCAGGGGGCGCCGCGCTGCTCTGAGCCGCCTCGGTTAGAGGGCCGGGGCTCTCGTCATCGCTGGCAGCCGCCTCCTCCTGCCCGCCGTTGAGCTGCTCATCTCCGTACAGATCCACCTCCACGTTGCTCAGCTCCACCGGCGGCTGGTTGACCTCGAGTGTTTTCTTGGTGTTGTCCAGGGCAACCTGTTGGGAGGCATGAAAAATCACTGCTTCTGCTCTTTTATTGTTAGCTGGGCCTCAATCTTTATAAGATACAAACCGCAGTGTGTCTGTAAGAGTAAACCTGCGGATATTAGACGAGTAAAAAAGCTTCTCAGCACTTACAACCTGCTAAAACCTACTTCCTGAGTCCTGGGGCTCGTTTAAAATACAGGAACATATTTGAAAATGCCAGATTAATATCCCAGAATGAGTCTGGCTGACCCCAGCATTACTTCCACACCTCAGGGGAGACGGATCAGCTGATTTACCTGCAGGCTGTTTCCTCTCAGCCGCTCTCGAACCACACTCAGCTCCCACTGGGTGTCACCCCCATGCTGCCCCAGCGCCGCCAGAAGCAGGCGACACTCGCAGCGAGCTATGAAGAAGGCACAAGACAAGCGAAGGAGGCCATCCCCAGAGTCCCGGCTGACTCTGGGCCACTGGAGGCAGAGCTGCTCGGGACAGGACGGGCTGAGCTGGTACCCTAACAGCCCAAAGAGTTTCTCGATCTGAGACAGCGATAGAACGGGGGTGATGCAGTGGGTGAACGTCCCAGAGTACATCTTCCAAATAAAACAGAGTAAAGGGGAGAAAGTTAAAAACCCTGCACAGAAACTAACAGATTTGATCATTTCAGCTCTTTTTTTCTTTGGCCAACCTTGATTACTCTGTACTCCTTTCTCCAGGGACCCAGGTACAGGTTCAGGGCCGCCTGCTCCAGGACCTCGAAGGCTTTAGCGAGGCCCTGAAGCTCCCCCCTGACTCTGCTGCTGCAGGCTGCTGCTGGAGCTGATGCTGCCTTCAGGGACTCCTCCATCACCATCAGTGGATTGGGGCCCAGGCAGTGCGTCTCCTGGGCGTCGCCGTCCCTCAGCAGCTCCTCCACCTGCATCCACAGCTCCTCGTCTCTGCAGGCCAGGCTGGAGCCCCGTGCCGCAATCTGCCGCTCCAGAATCCCATTATAACACATCAGTAGATGCCTGGCGCTCTGCCGGGAGACGCTCATTTCTTCCAATCAGCCGTTAAGAGAGACAGCCAAAAACAAGTGAAAAGAACTGTTTAAACGTGTAAAATCTGCTTTAAATTAGGTTCCCAATTAAATGTTCCTGGTTTGTTAAAATAAAACGCTTCAGAGGGAGGCCAAGAAAAAAATAACGGAAAAAGAGCTAATCACCTAATCTTTATATGCAATGTCTCGATCTCTGAGCTGTATCAGGTACAGAAAATCCTTTTCTACACCTCCATTTAATACTTCAGCTGTCCAATCAGAGGACAAGATTATCCACTAATTACTCCCATTAGTTTATTTACAGCAGTTAAAGTAAAGTTAGAAAGGCCCATAATTCCCCATCTTTTCTTTAAAAAAGTTAGAAAGAAAAGAAAAGGGAATTGTAAGGTTGTGTTTCATCAATTTTCCCAATTTTGTAATGTATACACCATTAAAAATCAAAAGGCACTTTTACTTTCATTTTGTTAATTAGTAATATAAATGTACATATTTATTTCGTACGTTTTGCCATCTTAACTAAATTGTCTTGTAGGTTTTCCATTTTCCCTACAAACATGTTTTTCTACACAAATTTCAGTCGAATATAAGGAAGCTGGTGTTTTAAGTATTTCTTATATGACCAATTTGCTTCAAAAGAGTTGCCAAATCCAACCCTAACACCTGCCAACTATCACAAACTACTCTTAAAAGGATTATTTTCGAGCACACGCTCATAACCGAAAATGAAAGTCTCACAACTGATAAAAAGTAGCCACCTTATGCTACCGTTATGAGCAAATTTTCATGCCCGTCAGCTCTGAATTTGATGAACCCAGTCAGAGAAAAGTAAATTACTGTAGTTAACTCTTATAAGTCTGTTATTAGCATTAGCTTAGCCTATTTTCACGAAAACGTTAAAACTATCGTAGCTTCTCTGCTAACGTTAGCTAACTTTGCTAGGTTTCTTCGGCTTTATTTTGATGTCAATAACTTCAAAACTCAATGATATAATAATAAAACTAACTTGCGTTCCTTACTTAAACAAATATTTTGTTATATGGAGCTAAAAAGTTCATATAAATGACGGTGATGGTTTTCAGTTCGCCTAACATTAAAGTACTATTTTAGAAATTGTCCAAAAAGACGGTCGCCAACCAGTGTGTAATTTGTCTAGAAGTACCAGGAAGTAAGAGGATGTCCCCAGAAAAGTTGAAAAATGCCACATAAACAAGAGTTTGAAAAGTTTTGGACTAATGCCGAATCTAAGTGTCACTTTCACTGATAAGGAATGCGTTATGGTTGAAGTGCCACACAACATGGCCTTGTACAGATTTACAAGACTAAACTAAATTGTTAGATTTTCGAACGAGATCTCAGTCTATAAGAAAAGGATCGTAGCTAACGTTACCTCGCGGTTAGCTTGAGGTTGGACATCCTCATTTTAGTCCAGATGTAAACATATTGTCAGCACAGAAAAGGAACAGCGACTAACCTGTGATTGGTACTTATCCAGAGGTTTATTGGTGAATAGAAAAATACATTTCCGACTGCACAGACGTCTCCGCGCAGCCTCTCGGCTCAGCTCAGTGTTAAAGTAAACATTGTCACGTGGGTCGGGTTTTCCCAGTTTCTGACGGGTGCGCTTGGAATTGGTATCACGACGGGCCGCAGGGGTTCTGCAGCGGGAAAACTGTTCCTTATTAAAATGCTGAAAGCAAAAACCAAGATATAACAACAAAAACATAATAAACGACAGAACTGGAGCGTGCACCATGAAGGTAATCGATAAAGAAATCTCTAATTTGTCTTTAGGGTAATTTATCCAACAGATGGCAGCATTTCCTGTGTTACACCCTCAACGTGAACCCATTCACCTTTTACACTTTCTATAGTCGGCATTACACAATGCCTTTCACAAAAGTGGTGAATATTTTCTAGAAAATCCTTCTACATATATGGCTTTGTTTTATTTTGTTGTGTCCAATGCGTTGCTGTTATTTATGCTTTCATATTCTGGATAACTGTAAAGCTACTTTTAAGATTGTCATATCTGATATTTCTTACCAAGGATAGCTGCTGAAATATGATACAAACCCTGAAAAAATATAGTAATTACCTGAAGCTTAGGTAAAAATCACGTGGTCAGGCAAACAAAGCCCAATATGTTGAGTTTTTGGTGTAATAGGAAGCAGAAAAACAGACAAGTAGTCACCTTTGTGAGGCTGGATCCTGGGAATTTGGGACATTTTTTGCAATACTTTGGTAAAGGATGCCAGTTAGAATTTACTCATCCTACTCCCACTCATCCTTAATCATCACTAAATGCCCCAACATGTTAGTAACTCTCGGTCATTCAGGTTATAGTAATCCTAAAAGCCTGAATAAGGGCAACTGGACGTCTTTTTTTGGTGCTTTAAGACGTTTCACCACTCATCCGTAAGGCTTCTTCAGTTCTAAACTAGCTGACACTTTGTGAGTCTTAAAGGTCTCGTGTGTCACTGGCTCACCTTACCATTGTGTGGGTCGTTTAAGACATTCTCGCTTGTGTTTACCTGCCTGAACAAGCATGTTTTGGTTCAAGTACCTTTAAGCTGAAACTCCCCACCAGCTACCTCAGAACTGACGACACCTTTTGGGTGAGAAGTAAAACGTCTCCGAGAGTCAAGAAAAAGAAGTCCAGTTGCCCTTCAAGCTCATAATATTAAATGCCCCAACTCTTCCCTTGACCCAGACGCAAACTTTTAATCAGGATACTCAAACTGACATTTGTATGTGTGTTGGAAAGTATCTGCCACAATCTAGATATTTAAAGTTAAAACTGGTCCACTACAAAATTAAAAATACATAAAAGTTCATCCAGCAAACACAGACTCCCACTCTGAGTCACGAGGTTTCAACAGTGATGGACCTGTTTTGCTGACCTGCGGGCGTGGCTTCCGAGGCTTCAGAGGGGGCGGAACTGGGGTCCGTTTAAAGCTCCCTGGTTTGGCCAAGATGCTCTGCAGAAATCAGCAACTTCTCCTCCAGCGCACTCAGAGCGTCACCTACTATCCTTCATCCTTCCTCGTGCAAATCTGTGCAGCTGCAGTTGGGATGTCAAACTCGGACAGGGTGGCGTTAGTTCTGGGAGGCGCGGGGACGGTGGGCTCTGGCGTTGTTAAAGCACTGCTGGATAAAGGTAAGCTCATTCAAAAAACTGCACGAGCTACACACTGCAGCTATTTTATTCCTCCTTTATTCTGAGCGCTGACATCCACTTGTATTTGGACACTTCGGTTTTACGCACAGACGCGTATTTCGTGGATTTTACGCACAAAGAGTTGTGGACACTTTTCACTGTGTTCTATATTCTGACAACATTGAAAACGATCTTTTTGCTTCTGAAATGTGAAACGATTGGTTATCTGTCAGTTCTTGTTTGTAAAAAGGTAAAACCAAGTTTCCACTGGTTTCATTTGCACGCGCATTAATGACAAATCCACAAAGAACGCATTTAATTAATTGTCGTTCAGGGTGTGTCGACAGATCTACCGACCGGAGATAAAATCATACCAACTTATCACCGTTCAGTTTTAACCTTCAATCAACTAATCATGTATTGAGACAACTATATAGATACATAAATTAATTTATAAAAGGAAGAATATATAATCCATCCCATATCACAGAAATAAACGTCTAAATGTGCGCAAAAAGTTTACATGTCTGCGTAAAAACGACCCAGAACATCAACAGATTTTCAATCAAATCCTGACAGTATGTAAACAGAACATTTAAACAAATGATTAAAAAAATATCAAAGTTGTTTATTTTTTAGGGGAGATGATCATCAGATAATAAATTTCTGCGGGTAACAAAAGCTTTTGCTCTCATTATGTAATGAGATATTATTCTAAAGCGTTTCAGGTAACCTTTGAGTGAGGAAACCTTGATCCATTCTTCTCTAAAGAGCAGGTGGAACGTTGGGTTCTTCAAACTAACTCCTCACTTCGTCCTTTTCCAACATTTCTGTTGGATTCAGTTCAGAACCATCCCTAAACACAAACTTTATTCTTTTGTCTTTGTTTCCCTTCTCTTTTGACGCTTGTCCTGCTCATAAAATCTGAGCTGATTTAGAATTCATTGTTCTGTCAGTGATGGTTCTGGTCCAGATGCAGCACAAATGGGCCCAAAGCATGACACTCCCACCACCGTGTTTCACAGATAGGATTTGTATGCTGGAAGGGAGTTTTCTCCATGAATTAGAGCGATGTTCTGTTAGTGGAGCAGATTTCTAATTTCAGCCCCACCATTCAAACTGCTCAGTCCATCATGGACTCATGGATATTAACATCTGAGGAGCATCCAGGGACTGGATAGTGTATGATTCCCAACTTTCATGAGGGTGACCTGGGTTAAAATCCCCTGCATGAAAGGTACTGTCTCCAGTAGGGGTCCTTAGGCAGGACCCCCTTACCCTACCTGCCTATCTGTAAGTCATTTTGGATAAAAACTTCTGCTAAATATATAAACAGAAACATTAAATTCCTTCTCTTGTTCTTAGCTCCTCCTCCTCTGTTTTACCCACACAGTAACACATGTGTCATAAAGGCCTGTCTTTTCTTTATCCAACTGTAAGAATCGTGTAAAAGTGGTGCTGGTGCAGAAATACAGATCATATTACATTATATTACATTAACACAATAACGTTTATAATGAGATGGTCTGTGATTAAAATACTTGTTCCCTCACAGAATCCTTTGATTATCAGATATATGAGTCAGGATGTGAGCTGCTTGAGTTCTAGATCTCATACTTCTTGGATTTATCCTGTTTGTATTCCTCTGCTGGTGGTTTGGTCACCATGACACCGTGAAAGGAAGCCATCAGAACTCTGCTTTCAGCACTTCCCATCATTTCCATCATAGTTTATGGTGGGAGGTCGATGATGCTTTCAGTTCAGGCTTCATTCCTGCTTAAAGGCTGTTTGTGTCTCAGAGTTTAAATCCACGTTAATTACTTTGCTTTTTTCTGTGAAAGAGGACAAACTGATGGGAGTTTACTGGTTTCACATCCTCTGCTTTGTTGTTTGAACCGACTCTATGCCTCTCTTGGCCTTTTACTAAACATGTAATTGTGTAAAATGTGCTGCTTTTGTCTGTCTACTAAGGATTTAGCTAAATATCTGGTGTGTTTTTGAAGGTTTTAAAGTGGCAGTGATCTCCAGGGACAGCAGCCGGCTGGAGAAGCTCCGGTCTTTTGTCTCTCCAAACACAAAGAGTAACCTCACCACTGTCCTGGGGAATGTGGGTAAGTTAGAGAACACATCAGTCTGGGAAGGGTTATAAGGCCATTTCCAAACTATCTGGAGTCCATCATTCTACAGAGAGAAAGATTATTCACAAGTGGAAAACATTCAGGACAGCTGTCAATCTTCCTAGGAGTGGACGTCCCAGCAAGTTCACCCCAAGGTGAAGAAGCCCAGAGCTACATCTCAGACTCTACAGGCCTCAGTTAGCATGTTAAAGGTTAAAGGTCACCCCAAGGTGAAGAAGCCCAGAGCTACATCTCAGACTCTACAGGCCTCAGTTAGCATGCTAAAGGTTAAAGGTCACCCCAAGGTGAAAAAGCCCAGAGCTACATCTCAGACTCTACAGGCCTCAGTTAGCATGTTAAAGGTTAAAGGTCACCCCAAGGTGAAGAAGCCCAGAGCTACATCTCAGACTCTACAGGCCTCAGTTAGCATGTTAAAGGTTAAAGGTCATACATCTCAGACTCTACAGGCCTCAGTTAGCATGTTAAAGGTTAAAGGTCATACATCTCAGTCTCTACAGGCCTCAGTTAGCATGTTAAAGGTTAAAGGTTATACATCTCAGACTCTACAGGCCTCAGTTAGCATGTTAAAGGTTAAAGGTCACCCCAAGGTGAAAAAGCCCAGAGCTACATGTCAGACTCTACAGGCCTCAGTTAGCATGTTAAAGGTTAAAGGTCATACATCTCAGACTCTACAGGCCTCAGTTAGCATGTTAAAGGTTAAAGGTCACCCCAAGGTGAAAAAGCCCAGAGCTACATCTCAGACTCTACAGGCCTCAGTTAGCATGTTTAAGGTTAAAGGTCACCCCAAGGTGAAAAAGCCCAGAGCTACATCTCAGACTCTACAGGCCTCAGTTAGCATGCTTAAGGTTAAAGGTCACCCCAAGGTGAAAAAGCCCAGAGCTACATCTCAGACTCTGCAGGCCTCAGTTAGCATGCTAAAGGTTAAAGGTCACCCCAAGGTGAAAAAGCCCAGAGCTACATCTCAGACTCTACAGGCCTCAGTTAGCATGTTAAAGGTTAAAGGTCACCCCAAGGTGAAAAAGCCCAGCTACATCTCAGACTCTGCAGGCCTCAGTTAGCATGCTAAAGGTTAAAGGTCACCCCAAGGTGAAAAAGCCCAGAGCTACATCTCAGACTCTACAGGCCTCAGTTAGCATGTTAAAGGTTAAAGGTCACCCCAAGGTGAAGAAGCCCAGAGCTACATCTCAGACTCTACAGGCCTCAGTTAGCATGTTAAAGGTTAAAGGTCACCCCAAGGTGAAAAAGCCCAGAGCTACATCTCAGACTCTACAGGCCTCAGTTAGCATGTTAAAGGTTAAAGGTCACCCCAAGGTGAAAAAGCCCAGAGCTACATCTCAGACTCTACAGGCCTCAGTTAGCATGCTAAAGGTTAAAGGTCACCCCAAGGTGAAAAAGCCCAGAGCTACATCTCAGACTCTCCAGGCCTCAGTTAGCATGCTAAAGGTTAAAGTTCACCCCAAGGTGAAAAAGCCCAGAGCTACATCTCAGACTCTACAGGCCTCAGTTAGCATGTTAAAGGTTAAAGGTCACCCCAAGGTGAAAAAGACAAGAGCTACATCTCAGACTCTACAGGCCTCAGTTAGCATGCTAAAGGTTAAAGGTCACCCCAAGGTGAAGAAGCCCAGAGCTACATCTCAGACTCTACAGGCCTCAGTTAGCATGTTAAAGGTTAAAGGTCACCCCAAGGGGAAAAAGCCCAGAGCTACATCTCAGACTCTGCAGGCCTCAGTTAGCATGTTAAAGGTTAAAGGTCACCCCAAGGTGAAAAAGCCCAGAGCTACATCTCAGACTCTACAGGCCTCAGTTAGCATGTTAAAGGTTAAAGGTCACCCCAAGGTGAAAAAGCCCAGAGCTACATCTCAGACTCTACAGGCCTCAGTTAGCATGTTAAAGGTTAAAGGTCACCCCAAGGTGAAGAAGCGCAGAGCTACACCTCAGACTCTACAGGCCTCAGTTAGCATGCTAAAGGTTAAAGGTCATACATCTCAGACTCTACAGGCCTCAGTTAGCATGTTAAAGGTTAAAGGTCATGACTGCAGCCACAGGACCTGGGCACCTTGCAGTCATTGAGTCCACCATGAACTCCTCTGGATACCAAAGTATTCTAGAGTCAAATGTGAGGCCATCTGTCCCACAGCTAAAGCTGGGCTGAAACTGGCTCATCAACAGGACAAAGATCCCAAACACAGCAGCAGATCTACAGCAGAATGTGGGAAAAAGAGAAGAATCAAGGTGCTGCAACGGTCCAGTCAGAGTCCAGACCTCAGCCTGACTGAAATGCTGTGGTGGGACCTTAAGAGAGCTGTGCAGAAACCAATGCTGCAAACCTCAATGAGCTGAAGCAGCGCTGGAGAGAAGAGGGCCGAGATTCCTCCAGAACCATGAGAGAGACTGATAACGTCCCACAGGAAACCATCACTGCAGCTCACTGCTGCTGAAGCTGCTGGATCAGGGGTTCACTTAGTTTCTCACTCACTGCTGCTGAAGCTGCTGGATCAGGGGTTCACTTAGTTTCACACTCACTGCTGCTGAAGCTGCTGGATCAGGGGTTCACTTAGTTTTACACTCACTGCTGCTGAAGCTGCTGGATCAGGGGTTCACTTAGTTTTACTCACTGCTGCTGAAGCTGCTGGATCAGGGGTTCACTTAGTTTTACACTCACTGCTGCTGAAGCTGCTGGATCAGGGGTTCACTTAGTTTTACTCACTGCTGCTGAAGCTGCTGGATCAGGGGTTCACTTAGTTTCTCACTCACTGCTGCTGAAGCTGCTGGATCAGGGGTTCACTTAGTTTTACACTCACTGCTGCTGAAGCTGCTGGATCAGGGGTTCACTTAGTTTCACACTCACTGCTGCTGAAGCTGCTGGATCAGGGGTTCACTTAGTTTTACTCACTGCTGCTGAAGCTGCTGGATCAGGGGTTCACTTAGTTTTACTCACTGCTGCTGAAGCTGCTGGATCAGGGGTTCACTTAGTTTTACACTCACTGCTGCTGAAGCTGCTGGATCAGGGGTTCACTGAGGTGTCTGAGGTTATATTTTATATGTTAACACCTTTAAGGACCAGGTTAACTCTATTCTTTATGCCTCGATACATGACTGTATTATTTTTTCATTATTAGTTAATGTCAGCGAACTTTAGGCAGACATTGAAGCATTATTTGATCAGACATTTACTTTGAGAGCGTCTTTTCTGTCTCTTTTCAGTGAATTTTGAAAGGCTTTGATGCTCTGAGGAGCTGGAATCAGTTTCAGGTCACATTAGACTTTATGGCTATAAAATGCAACATTTTCCTGATAATGATGCTCAATCAAAGGTTTCAGGTATAGGTTATCCTTTTTTTTAGGTGTACAAAGTGCTCACAGCTTCCTCTAAAGTCTTTGTTTTCACCCTTAAGTTTAACATTATGAGTTTAGTCAGCTGTCAGCCACAGAGCAAACTGTTCTATCTGAATCTTTGTGGAATCCTGGAAGCTGGATGGACGCCATGCTGTTAGTTTTCAGACCACGGTGTGCATCTGAAATCCGTCTCTCTGCTTCAGGGTCAGAGGAGGGAGCGGAGCAGGCCAAGCAGGCCCTGCTGAAGGAGACGGGGAAGGTGACTGACGTCATTTCCTCTCTGGGCTTCAGCTGGTGGCAGGGAGGCCCGCCTCACACCCAGTCCCTCAAAGATCTGCACTGGGTCTGCACACACACAACAGCCACATTTAGCTCGCTTTAGCACAGTTAGCTCGCTTTAGCACATTTAGCTCACATTTAGCACATTTAGCTCACATTTAGCTCGTTTTAGCACATTTAGCTCACATTTAGCTCGCTTTAGCACATTTAGCTCACATTTAGCTCGTTTTAGCTCATTTAGCCCGTTTTAGCACATTTAGCTCACATTTAGCTCGTTTTAGCACAGTTAGCTCGTTTTAGCACATTTAGCTCACATTTAGCTCGTTTTAGCTCATTTAGCTCGTTTTAGCACATTTAGCTCACATTTAGCTTGTTTTAGCACATTTAGCTCGTTTTAGCACATTTAGCTCACATTTAGCTCGTTTTAGCACATTTAGCTCGTTTTAGCACATTTAGCTCACATTTAGCTCGTTTTAGCACATTTAGCTCACATTTAGCTCGCTTTAGCACATTTAGCTCACATTTAGCTCGTTTTAGCTCATTTAGCTCGTTTTAGCACATTTAGCTCACATTTAGCTTGTTTTAGCACATTTAGCTCGTTTTAGCACATTTAGCTCACATTTAGCTCGTTTTAGCACATTTAGCTCGTTTTAGCACATTTAGCTCACATTTAGCTCGTTTTAGCACATTTAGCTCACATTTAGCTCGCTTTAGCACATTTAGCTCACATTTAGCTCGTTTTAGCTCATTTAGCTCGTTTTAGCACATTTAGCTCACATTTAGCTCGTTTTAGCACATTTAGCTCACAGTTAGCTCGTTTTAGCACATTTAGCTCGTTTTAGCACATTTAGCTCACAGTTTGCTCGTTTTAGCACATTTAGCTCACAGTTAGCTCGTTTTAGCACATTTAGCTCACAGTTAGCTCGTTTTCCTGGATACACTGATAGCTTTTAATGGTTATAGTCCACAGAAAGCCTTTTAATTGCTTTGAAGTACTGTTGCTGTTGCTTATTATGCCAATATGTCTCCCCTGTCAACTGTCCAGGTAATAGAGACGTTGCTATTCTGCACGTTTGTGTCGTGGAAGGCTTTCTTCCCTTTGGTGAGGGACAGCTCTGACTGCACCTACACCTTCATCACCGGTGAGTCCTCCAGCCATCGGACTCAGAGCTGAACTGAGCCGCCGCTCAACTCTTCTGCATCCAGAAACTGAACAGACTCAAAGGAAAGAAACTGTGGAACAGGAAGTTATCTGTCCTTAATGGTGTTTTTCTGCAAACCAAACCCAAATCCAGAGATTATTCCTCTAATTTTTTTGCCATTTTTAGTCTTTATCTTATCAAGTAAAGCACTTAGACTACATATTTGCACACAGCAGCGTGTCTCCAGAGATGTGTTTCTGTCCACCTGTGGAAAATAAATGATGTGCCTGTGCTGAAGCCTGCAGTCCTACCGAAGTGTACAAGACCAGCTTAAAGTTTAAAAACTAAAAGTACATCAGTCTGCTGTGACTGACAAGTGGAGCTCAGTGAAACCGAATGTGCAGGAGGGAAAAAACGTCTTTTCTGTCATAAAACAAGTGATTTTTTCCTCACTTATTTGTCTGTGAGTGAGAAAAAGATCAAATCTGATAAAGTGTACATAATTAAACTAACTAAAACTATAACCTTAAATGTAAGTAAAGCAACAGAAATGAACATTTGGGAGGTTGAAGGTTTTTTTTAAAAAGAGCATCGTATTTTATCATAAGATGTTTCTGTCTTTTTGAACAGTTTGAAGTCAAAATGTGCAATAATTCACCTTAAAATACTGAGAAAATACCTCAGAAACGTGCTTTCCACGAGTTTAACAAATCAGTCACAAATGCATTTTATCCACTGGGACTTTGGAGAATAAAACCAGCATATTTATGGCTTCGTTACCATGGTAACTCCAACAACAATAAACAATAAAAAATCCCACGTTTCCTTTAATCTTTGTCGCCATTCCACAGTGACCACAGCAGACTGCTCTTTGTCACAGAAAGAAAGGATAAATAAAAGGCTAATGCTGTGTAATTCTGTCGTGTTTCGCTGCAGGAGGAGCTGGAGAGAAGCTGCTGATGCCCGGGACCGGCTTCCTGACGGTGGGAGCTGCCAGCAGTTTGGCTTTTTGCCAGGTACTACGGGAGGAATACCCCGAGCTGCCCTGCAAACTCAACCAGGTGAGGCTTTAATGGAAGAGGAGCAGTGGAATCACATGACTCTGAGTCAGGCTCTTTGACTTGGCATAATTAGGTCTAACAGCTCGACCTGGAGGGGATTTAATCATGTTTATGTAGAGTTTTCAGTCATAACTTTGCTCCCATATGAATTTGTAGAGTTCTAATAAACTTATAAACCTGATAAATAAATCAGAATTCTTTTTATTTGATGCACTTTGTGAAAGTTTGAAGCATTTTGTTGAAGCAGATGATGGTGTCTCATCGTTCCTCATCCTCAGCCTCCGTCCTGTTTTCCAGGGAAAGCACATTGTTGACTACATTTAGGCAAGGCAGGTTTATTTTATAGAGCAACTCAACAACAAGGTGCTTTACAGAGACATTAAAACAGAAGAAATAAAAAGCAGGATTTAAAATTTAAGCAAAAGAAAGAAATAAGAACAATAGATAAAATCAGGAGATAAAGTCTGATTCCGTTTTGAAACTCAAGCTTATTCAAAAGCAGCTGAAAATAGATGTTTCTTCAACCTGGACTTAAATCCTGAGAGTTTCAGCTGATCTGAGGCTTTCTGGGAGTTTGTTCCAGACATGTGGAGCATAGAAGCTGAATGCAGCTTCTCCAGGTCTGGTTCTGACTCTGGGAACTGATAAAGAACCGGATCCAGATGACCTGAGGGGTCTGGGAGGTTCATAGTGGGTCAGGAGGTCACTGATGTATTTTGGACCATTCAGAGCTTTATAGACCAGCATCAGAACCTTAAAGTCTATCCTCTGATGGACCGGCAGCAGAACTTTAAAGTCTATCCTCTGATGGACCGGCATCAGAACCTTAAAGTCTATCCTCTGATGGACCGGCATCAGAACCTTAAAGTCTATCCTCTGATGGACCGGCATCAGAACCTTAAAGTCTATCCTCTGATGGACCGGCATCAGAACTTTAAAGTCTATCCTCTGATGGACCGGCATCAGAACCTTAAAGTCTATCCTCTGATGGACCGGCATCAGAACCTTAAAGTCTATCCTCTGATGGACCGGCATCAGAACCTTAAAGTCTATCCTCTGATGGACCGGCATCAGAACTTTAAAGTCTATCCTCTGATGGACCGGCATCAGAACCTTAAAGTCTATCCTCTGATGGACCGGCATCAGAACCTTAAAGTCTATCCTCTGATGGACCGGCATCAGAACTTTAAAGTCTATCCTCTGATGGACCGGCATCAGAACCTTAAAGTCTATCCTCTGATGGACCGGCATCAGAACCTTAAAGTCTATCCTCTGATGGACCGGCATCAGAACCTTAAAGTCTATCCTCTGATGGACCGGCATCAGAACTTTAAAGTCTATCCTCTGATGGACCAGCATCAGAACCTTAAAGTCTATCCTCTGATGGACCGGCATCAGAACCTTAAAGTCTATCCTCTGATGGACCGGCATCAGAACCTTAAAGTCTATCCTCTGATGGACCGGCATCAGAACTTTAAAGTCTATCCTCTGATGGACCGGCATCAGAACCTTAAAGTCTATCCTCTGATGGACCGGCATCAGAACCTTAAAGTCTATCCTCTGATGGACCGGCATCAGAACTTTAAAGTCTATCCTCTGATGGAGCAGCATCAGAACCTTAAAGTCTATCCTCTGATGGACCGGCATCAGAACTTTAAAGTCTACCCTCTGATGGACCGGCATCAGAACCTTAAAGTCTATCCTCTGATGGACCGGCATCAGAACCTTAAAGTCTATCCTCTGATGGACCGGCATCAGAACCTTAAAGTCTATCCTCTGATGGACCGGCATCAGAACTTTAAAGTCTATCCTCTGATGGACCGGCAGCAGAACTTTAAAGTCTATCCTCTGATGGACCAGCATCAGAACCTTAAAGTCTATCCTCTGATGGACCGGCATCAGAACCTTAAAGTCTATCCTCTGATGGACCGGCAGCAGAACTTTAAAGTCTATCCTCTGATGGACCGGCAGCAGAACTTTAAAGTCTATCCTCTGATGGACCAGCATCAGAACCTTAAAGTCTATCCTCTGATGGACCAGCATCAGAACCTTAAAGTCTATCCTCTGATGGACCAGCATCAGAACTTTAAGGTCTATCCTCTGATGGACCGGCAGCAGAACTTTAAAGTCTATCCTCTGATGGACCAGCATCAGAACCTTAAAGTCTATCCTCTGATGGACCAGCATCAGAACCTTAAAGTCTATCCTCTGATGGACCGGCATCAGAACTTTAAAGTCTATCCTCTGATGGACCGGCATCAGAACTTTAAAGTCTATCCTCTGATGGACCGGCATCAGAACCTTAAAGTCTATCCTCTGATGGACCGGCATCAGAACTTTAAAGTCTATCCTCTGATGGACCGGCAGCAGAACTTTAAAGTCTATCCTCTGATGGACCAGCATCAGAACCTTAAAGTCTATCCTCTGATGGACCAGCATCAGAACCTTAAAGTCTATCCTCTGATGGACCAGCATCAGAACTTTAAGGTCTATCCTCTGATGGACCGGCATCAGAACTTTAAAGTCTATCCTCTGATGGACCGGCATCAGAACCTTAAAGTCTATCCTCTGATGGACCGGCATCAGAACCTTAAAGTCTATCCTCTGATGGACCGGCATCAGAACCTTAAAGTCTATCCTCTGATGGACCGGCATCAGAACTTTAAAGTCTATCCTCTGATGGACCGGCATCAGAACCTTAAAGTCTATCCTCTGATGGACCAGCATCAGAACCTTAAAGTCTATCCTCTGATGGACCGGCATCAGAACTTTAAAGTCTATCCTCTGATGGACCAGCATCAGAACTTTAAAGTCTATCCTCTGAGGGACCGGCAGCCGGTGGAAAGACCTCACAGCTGGACTGAGCTGCTCCACTTCTTTGGTCTCAGTAGGACTCCAGCAGCTGAGTTCTGGATGAGCTGCAGGTGTCTGACTGACTTTTTAAAGATGCTTTTACAATAATCAAACCGACTAAAGATGAATGCATGGACCAGTTCTTCCAGGTCCTGCTCAGATCTTTTAGCCTTGATATATTCTTAAGGTGGTAGTCGGCTGACTTTGTTTTATTGTTTATGCCCTGCTTCACATTTTATCCGTTATTCTTTACTTTACTTTAGCAGAGCTGCCCTTCAAAGCCTGGTTTCCCCCTGAGGAGCAACATGGACTCCAGTATCTTGCATGATGCAAACTCTTCCCCTGCCTTCTTGCCACTTCCTAACAGTCGTTTTAACGTCTCCCCTCTCATCCTCCCTCCTGGCAGGTGAAGATTAACGCAGGTGTTGGGACTCCAGAAGGCATGGCGCCGGGTTACCTGAACCACCTGGACCTGGGCGAGGCTGTTGCCACCCTGGTGGAAAGACGGAGCTCCTCCCACTCGGTTTTCACCGTCAGCTGCCCTGCAGACCTAAAGACTGCCCTGCTGGAGGGAAGCCTTTAGGCTCCCAGACCCTCGCAGCCCTTCTTCTGCTTCTGCTCTTGAAACATATTCACAGCGTCTCCAGTTCATATTATTACCCTGAACCCCACGGTGTGCATTATCCTGCCTGTTCTCAGATAATTAGCAAGTGTTTTACCTGCATGTGCTATTGTGGGATGTAAAGAAAGATTTGCATCACTTTGCCTGCCTCTTTTGTGATGGTCTGGAAGACAGAACAACTAGAATCTGCTCAAACATCTGCTGAAAAAGGACAAACAGCTGGACAGAGCAGCTGGAGCTCGATGGCACAAAAAAAGAGGAATTTATATCAACATGTACCCAAGAAGCCCAAATTCTCAATATTTATCTGCAAAGCTTGAATTAAAGATATCCTGTGGAGTTTTTACCAATAATAGAGCAATGATTGAATCTTTTGATGAGGACTTCCTGATATATATATGTAGGATTGATTATAATGCTGGGAAAATGCAACAGGAGAGCTGAGTTCAGCATCCTCTTACTTATTAGGAGTTTAATTTGCATACTCCTTGTTTTGCCTTCCAACCAAAGCTAAAGATGTGTTCATACCTGATCCAAATGTTACTCAAAAGTGAACTGGCAACCTCAGCTCCTGCAAGTCTGAACGAAACTGTTTGAATTGGATGAAATTTAAAGATTCCTAGTTTTGGAAAGTGTGGGAGGAAGGCAGGTTCTTACACTGTTGGAATTCCTCTGACACATACCATCCCTACAGGATGGATTGGGAGCCCTCAACATGACGTCAGAACCTGCCCGAGTCTTTGTAGAGTTTCTATCATGAATGAAGTAAAGTTTAATAAGAAAATATGCAGCGTTTTGCATTCAAACTCAAATAAACACGATATATTTGACACTGTGTGGTTATTCAGGGTCTTTGCCTGCAAATGTGTCACATTTTTACTCCTATTGATGCCCAGAGTACAGAGTGAGCAGGTTGATTTGGGCGAGACTTTTACATCCAGACTAGCGTGACTCTCTGGCCGGTTCACACGCCCCAGACTGCTTCATCTGCTTATTTAGGGCAACATGTCCCTGAAATAAACACCATCACAAAGGGCATTGTGGTCATGTTTCCATGAAAAATGTAAATGTGAGACTGGACTAGAAAGCAGAAGCAGGAATGGAGAGTAGTGCTCATCTTTGGGTGGGAGGCTGGGGGTAGAGAGCCACAGTTTTTGTTTTCAAGTTGTCGGCTGAAAGCTCAATTAGGCCAAATTATTATTAACCCGTAAAGTAGAGCCCATTGGGCACGACTTCCTCTTCATGTCCTCATCCAGCTCCCTCCCCTTCTCCCCCCCCTGAAAAGGACAAAAACGGTCAAATAACCCACACAAGCCAAGTCAATAACCCACATTTGCTGTCACGATTCATCTAATTCTAATAAGAAAAGAAGGCTGGCTTTTGTTTGGGGGACTGGGGGCCACTGTCTTCTGAGCTAATCCTCAGCACACTTGGGACCAGGCGGGGTGGAAATGTGGGCGGGACCTTGATGTTGGAGCAGGAAAAGCTCAGGCCATGCTAAAAGATGTCAGATATTAGATGAATTTCACGATTCTTCCTCTTTTTTCACCGCTTCAACATAAAAAATTAGGATGGCTTTGAATCTTTTTCTCTTGTAAACTGTATCTGAGGCCATCAGGTTCCAAAGAAAGATGAGACTTGAGATGATACAAAGCAAAAAAGCATTTCAGGCACCATTTTATCCCATTTTCTATTAAAGAAAGGTCAGGACTGCAGCAAGGCCAGTTTTCTGCTACCTTTCTTCTTCAGGTGAATCAGGTAATGTGGTCCTGGAAAAGATGGGGCCTTGAGGGCAGTTTATGTTCCTCTAAAATCTCTAAAAAAGACCCTTCTGCATTAATGCTGCCGTTACAGAAGTGTTAATGAGCCCAACAGCCCTGAAACTGACCACAGATGGTCCGATCCAGACGCCTCCGAGTCCAGAGAAGTCGACTCTGCCGTTGGACAAGCTTCGTTTTCTGCACGGTAAAGTTTGAAATGGCTTCTGTGAATATAATGTAGTTCCTGATGAAGTACTTCCCAAAGTGATCCCATGTGTTTATATCAGTTATTGTTGAACTGAATGTTTTAACCAGGAAGAATTTTATAAAATCCAATCTTTTTACGAAGAATCCTGTTTTTTAACATTTAAATTACTTTTGTTTAAAAACTGGCAATTTTCTACCCATCTTTCAACCTTAAATACTCTTTATTTCTACCAAATTCTGATTAAAATCACCTGTTTAAAACAACAGAATTTGTTTCTTGCCCTAAATTTACTGCATTTCAGTCTTCTTTTGGAATAAGGTGCCAACTTTATTAAATTCAGTGCTTCTTTCTGGCGTCCCTCTCTGGGTTCACAGTTAGTGGATCAGTTTCCACTCATTGAACCAAGTCAGTGTCAGAGTGTTGCCAGACTCATCTGCAGGCAGTAAGGCAGATATTATGGTGTCTCCAGTAACTCGAGGGCAGAGGCGCTTCATCTTTAGCAGGAGAAGTAAGTTTAGGCTTTTCAGGATTGATGCACGGACACAAATTGTGATAAAGTGACAGAACATGTACAGTAAAGACATTTGTTGCTTCTCAGAGCCTTGTGAAAAATGGAGTTTAACAATTTGATGACAGGAGTGTTGCAATGGTTCAAATTGCATGTCTGCTTATTCATTAAAAACTGGAGTGAGATTAAAGTCTAAAACCAGACGAAAAATGGAGCTGTGACCTTTTGCAGTCTCTCTTCACGTTTAAATGACTGAGAATAAGCCCATAAACACTGTTTAATAACAGCAGCCTGTGTGGTTGTTGCCGTGGAAATGATTGATGCAGTTTTTCACACGCAACAGGCTGGTTTCATATTAAAGGCCAGCTTTGAGGTCAGGGAGTCATGCATCTGCCTCCAGGAGGGCGAGTCCCACAGATCCCGCTCTGCAGCACACGTAAAAACAGCTGGATACCAACATGTGACTCATTTATGAATGAACTGGTTCAAAAAGTGGTTCTGTGAAGTGGTTTAAAGCCCCAGTTTGACCACAGGGTGAGAGGATAGTTCATTCTGGGGCTGTGTTGTTGGATTTCAGCCCATCAGAGGATAGAAGTACTCTTTTTTTCTTGTTTTTTGGTTAAAAATTATACAGATATTCAGGTTGGGAGACAACATGGGGTTAAAGGTCAATAAAATACTTCTTAAATTCACACTCCAGCATTTAATGATTTCTTTAAAACTCACCAGTGTGGTCCAAAACTGTACATTTCGTAGTTTCTGCAACAAAAGAAACCTCTCATGGTGTTTAGATGGCCTGGCACCAACTCTTCCCCATTCACTGAACTGAGAGCAATGCAATGCTAATGCTAATGCTAATGGTCCCATCGACTTCTCTGGCCCACCAGCAGATGACATCTTTCCTGTTTACTCTGGTTCTCTGTTTAACACTTTTAATACTGTGGAAATTCAACCATAAATGCTCAGCTCTCAGTCTTTGCTTTCTTGAACCTCTGCTATCTTCAGGCTCTCACACTTCTAAACTTCTCCACTTGCTCAGCAGAGCTCAGCCAGGAACTCTGGAGCTTAACTAACTTGGGAATCTCTTGGCTGTTTGACTAAGAGGTGGCTCTCCTAGCTCGGTTAGCTCACAGCTCTGGAAGTCCCTCTTGTTTGCTGTAGCAGCTACCGGCTGAGTGTTTGGGAGAACTATTTCGGCTCCTGAGCTCTCGGCTGAGCTAAGTTGACCTGGTTTCAACCAGCACCAGATCCGGCTGCTAGCTTGGCTGACTGAGAGCAGCCAGAAATCTTCTGTTTTCTCCTCGAAGTTCAACCATCCTGGTTGGTTACACAGGGATCCTATCCATTATATGGGTATCTCGGGCATCTGGTTAGGATGCCCCCTGGGCGCCTCCCTGGGCATCCTTATTTTGGTCCGTTAGACCACTTCACCAAATGTTTTATTCATCATCAACTTAATTTTGCAGTCTTTGTCCTGTGAAATGACAAATGATTTGAACATTGTGGAAGGCTTTTCTGGGCTGAACGTATCGCTGCAGGATGGACTTTTCTGGAAGAAGGGAGGCATTCTCTGTACTGCTTTCACACCAGGCATGTAAATGTGACCAATGGCACTTTGCTAGTTGCTTCATGGGAAATCTAAAGCCTTAATTTAACCAAAAGAAATAAGGCTTTGATTAATCTGAAAATGAAAAACATATTTTTTTTAGCTTAGCGAGTAAATCAAGGGTGTTGTTACTCATTTGTCTTAATTCTACTGTGAAAAACAGAAAAGATGAACCCCTGAGGCGTGTTCACATTCCTCAGTGATAATGTAGCCATCTGCACAAATAAACAACTCAAAAGCTGACGGGTTTGAGCATTAAACAGCTCAGAACCCGTCACAGGAGGCAGCAGGCTCTGCTTCTCTGAGGCTGCATGTTCAGTGGCATCTTTGCTCAAATGCAACACCTAAAAGAGAGAAAAAAGTCTGCCGAGAACACATCTTTTTATGATTTAAACATTCCAGCTCGTCTTTATTGACTCCTCTCAAACATACATTTAATATTCTCAAGCATTCACAGGACAGTGGGAAAGTAAAATGACACATTCAGTTTTCAAAAGCAATGCAAAATGTACAATAAATCATATTTATGAACATACTGGCTCAGACCACTTAGCAAATCATCACAATATTCTGCCATTTTTATATCATCAGTTACATAAACATGTTAAATTCACAAAATGTAGATATGAGAACAATTCCAATAAGCTTTTAAGACATCTTTTTACATCTTTCAGACACACACAAAATAAAAAATACACATCTTAAATAGTGATTTTAAACAAACACAACATAAAAATGTAGTTTTTCAGTCCAAATCTGCTTTGAAACGTGCACAATCAGCATTTTGGCTCATTAAACTCACTGTTTGCTGCAGCATTCTGTGGTTAAATCCAGGAATTATTGATTTCCACTGATTTAATCAGTTTATAAATGCACTCAAAGCGTTGAAGCCGGTGTGAAACCAGTTTGACTTCGAGCTCACTTGGTGAACCTGCTCTCAGACAAGTTTTATTCCAACCTGAGAATGCACCATTATGGCATAAGAGTAACTAAGTTTGATGTTTCGGTTGCATTTCTGTGACCGAAATACAACTCTGACACAATCTAAAAGTTGAGATATGGTGGTGAGATCAGTGGAAACCAGCTGGTGACCGACTGAAAATGACAAATATATCCAGGATAAGCAATATGCAGGTGGAAGGATTTAAAAAGAACAAAGAAATCACATGTGAACGCCCACTGTGTGCATTTAAAACTAAACGGCTTCCACAGAAAACATAAAAATGACACTTTTCTTCTTTTTTTAAAGCGCCCTGTTGAGCCATTTCTAAACATGGAGGTTAACATGTCAGGATTTGAACCTCAGAACTTAAAAAAAAAACTATAATTTGAACTAAAAAAAGAAAAAGAATTAATCTGGGTAAGAAGAAAAACTAATTCTGCTGCATAACTATCAAAAAATAAGAGTCCCATGCACCCAGGGTCCCTTTGGCTTGAAACCAACAATCAGATGCACTTAAAAAGTGGGCAAAGTGCAACAGTGTCCCTGCAGTAAGTACAACCCAACCTGCTTCAAACACTCAGCAGCTCCCAGGAATCCTTCCTCCAGCTCCTCCAGTCTGTGCTGCACGACGTCTCCGACCATCGCTCTCCACAGGAGTCCAGTGCAGCTCCCCCCCGATCAGCTCCACACACAAAGTGCATAACTGAAAACATTTCACAGTCTGCGGCTGAATGTTTCCACCAGTAAACATCTCTGACTTCCACAGGCACCAACAAACAGCTGGTCAGGCACCAACAAACAGCTGGTCAGGCACCAACAAACAGCTGGTCAGGCACCAACAAACAGCTGGTCAGGCACCAACAAACAGCTGGTCAGGCACCAACAAACAGCTGGTCAGGCACCAACAAACAGCTGGTCAGACACCAACAAACAGCTGGTCAGGCACCAACAAACAGCTGGTCAGACACCAACAAACAGCTGGTCAGGCACCAACAAACAGCTGGTCAGACACCAACAAACAGCTGGTCAGGCACCAACAAACAGCTGGTCAGGCACCAACAAACAGCTGGTCAGGCACCAACAAACAGCTGGTCAGACACCAACAAACAGCTGGTCAGGCACCAACAAACAGCTGGTCAGGCACCAACAAACAGCTGGTCAGGCACCAACAAACAGCTGGTCAGGCACCAACAAACAGCTGGTCAGGCACCAACAAACAGCTGGTCAGGCACCAACAAACAGCTGGTCAGGCACCAACAAACAGCTGGTCAGACACCAACAAACAGCTGGTCGGGCACCAACAAACAGCTGGTCGGGCACCAACAAACAGCTGGTCGGGCACCAACAAACAGCTGGTCGGGCACCAACAAACAGCTGGTCGGGCACCAACAAACAGCTGGTCAGGCACCAACAAACAGCTGGTCAGGCACCAACAAACAGCTGGTCAGGCACCAACAAACAGCTGGTCAGGCACCAACAAACAGCTGGTCAGGCACCAACAAACAGCTGGTCAGGCACCAACAAACAGCTGGTCAGGCACCAACAAACAGCTGGTCAGGCACCAACAAACAGCTGGTCAGGCACCAACAAACAGCTGGTCAGGCACCAACAAACAGCTGGTCAGGCACCAACAAACAGCTGGTCGGGCACCAACAAACAGCTGGTCAGGCACCAACAGCTGGTCAGGCACCAACAAACAGCTGGTCAGGCACCAACAAACAGCTGGTCAGGCACCAACAAACAGCTGGTCAGGCACCAACAAACAGCTGGTCGGGCACCAACAAACAGCTGGTCAGGCACCAACAGCTGGTCAGGCACCAACAAACAGCTGGTCGGGCACCAACAAACAGCTGGTCGGGCACCAACAAACAGCTGGTCAGGCACCAACAAACAGCTGGTCGG
This sequence comes from Leuresthes tenuis, assembly GCA_036924055.1. Classification (NCBI taxonomy): domain Eukaryota; kingdom Metazoa; phylum Chordata; class Actinopteri; order Atheriniformes; family Atherinopsidae; genus Leuresthes; species Leuresthes tenuis. The sequence goes on along the minus strand of JAVGWW010000006.1, from coordinate 666,029 downwards.
GCACCAACAAACAGCTGGTCGGGCACCAACAAACAGCTGGTCGGGCACCAACAAACAGCTGGTCAGGCACCAACAAACAGCTGGTCGGGCACCAACAAACAGCTGGTCAGGCACCAACAAACAGCTGGTCAGGCACCAACAAACAGCTGGTCAGGCACCAACAAACAGCTGGTCAGGCACCAACAGCTGGTCAGGCACCAACAAACAGCTGGTCAGGCACCAACAAACAGCTGGTCAGGCACCAACAAACAGCTGGTCAGGCACCAACAAACAGCTGGTCAGACACCAACAAACAGCTGGTCGGGCACCAACAAACAGCTGGTCAGGCACCAACAAACAGCTGGTCAGGCACCAACAAACAGCTGGTCAGGCACCAACAAACAGCTGGTCAGGCACCAACAAACAGCTGGTCAGGCACCAACAAACAGCTGGTCAGGCACCAACAAACAGCTGGTCGGGCACCAACAAACAGCTGGTCGGGCACCAACAAACAGCTGGTCAGGCACCAACAGCTGGTCAGGCACCAACAAACAGCTGATCGGTCCACATCCTAAACAACTTCACCTCATCACAGCTCTATTAGACTTCATTTCCAAAAGAAATCTGCTGTATTGTTTAACAGATGCATCCCCATGTATTTATTTTATTTATTTTCTTTCCCACTCTCCATTCGGACACTTCTCATCTCGCTCAGGGAGATGGGGGGGGGGGTTTAATTACCACCTGGGCTGTTCTCTGGGTACGTCCAACCTGCCGCTCCCTCACTCATTTCATTCTTGCCAGAATCCTCGTTTGTATTTTAAAGTGTGAAGATGTTTTCTCCCCCGACTGAAGCTTAGCAGCGCAGCGGGAAGCTAAAACCGAGGAGGTTGGGACCACTTTTTCCACATGTTGGACACACATATGTACAGAAGGCCCGTTTGGGAACTAAAGCAGTTAGAGGAGCTCTGGCTGTTGAGCTTATTTAGGAGGAAGTTTTAGCCGATTGGTTTGAAAGCAGCTGAAGTACAGTCCCAGTTTACTGATGCTAACACTGGGCTAAGCCTCGTTCTGTAGAGTCTCCTCAATCATTTGTTAGAATTTCTTGTTTTTTCTGTTTTGGTTTGTCCTTTTTGTCTGTTATTAACCACATCGTGGACTTTAAAGGACTTTAAAGTCCTCTCCAGACTGGTGAAATAACAGAAAAAGCACAAGAATATTTTAGCCTCAACTACCATAATCTCATTAAAATGAAGCTCAGAAACGACAAAATCTTTCCTTCGAATGACGGTTTTAGGGTCATTACTTATTGATAAGAAGTGATGGTTCAGGAAGTGACGGTTGGAGGAGTTTTCAGAGGGGGGGGGCTGAGAGCTGTGATATCAGAGCGTTTCAGGACAGTGAGACAGGGAGGCTGGAGTCGTTCTGCACTTGGTTTCTGACAGAAAAAGTGCCACAAAAAGTAAGAACAGGAGGGAAAAGTTCAGCCTTCTTTCAGCTGAATGACATCTTTAGCTAAAGAAGAGTTTGGACCTGCCATATCTGCCATATCTGCCATATCTGCCCTCAGAGAGGTGTGGATGCAGCGGTTTACAGGTACGGAGGTAACAGAACTTCAGTCTCAGCACAATCCAGAGCTAATTTCACACAGCAATGCATCAAAACTTGAAGCTTGGTTCCATGCAGCACATGCTTGGATTAAAAGGACTTCTAGGCGCTGGTTTAGTCTCAGAAACGCAGCCAAAGGAAGTTCTTCGGTCAGGTATAAAATACGTTTGTGTGCAGGATAACATGCATCGGCTTGCAGGACGCCGCAGGTCAGCCGTTTCTTCTCTGTAGAGCAGCAGGACGAGGAATGAAAAGTCTGAGGATGAGCAGCAGCCTGCAGCACAGAAGGGAAAAGGTTTCAGTGGCGGTCAGTTTAAAAGGAGACGTGTGTTTTTTCCACTTTCCTGAGGTCTTCATGAAAGATCTGTGCCATGCTTTGGTCTAAATAACACAGAGAGGGACTACAGAAGCTTCTTTTTCAACCAATATCCTACAAAATACAAACATTTTACACAATAAGTCTATAAAAGCAGATCATTTTAAGGTTGAACACATTATTATCGTACAAGAGGGCATCCAGTAAGGAGCCTTAGAGCTCAGACCGCACACCAAACTGAGCAGAGTAACAGGTAATTCATCCTGTAACATCTTATTTATTGAGTTAAATTAACTAATGATGAGATTTGATGTTTATCGGCAGAAGAAAAGAATCTAAATGTTCCACTTCCTGCGTGGAGTGAATGAAGTTAGGAGGAGATAAAGAAGGAATATCTCACTGAATGTTACATTTTTTAGATAAAGGACGCCTAAAACAAGGTGTAAGATTGTGAGTGTGGTTTTTTTTTTGTTGTTGTTCCAGTTGGTGGCGACTTATTACGCTTAAACATACGCTTTCAAACACAAAAAAAAAACCATAAAAAGTTAATAAAAACCATAAATAGCGAGGTATTTAATATGCTGCATCAGTCTTGTGAGAGCAGCTGGTTACAGTCTGTATTCCTCTAAAAATTAACAGTCATTGCTATTAGTTTCAGCACTTAATGGGGAAAAAGTGAGAAATGACTCATATTGGGTAAAAAGTGTTATTTGTGGGCTTCTTAGGGAGCATTTCCAGCCCCAGATGAGACAGTTGGTGCTTTACTGAGTATTTCCATGTGCAGGATTGTTTAACTGCAGCATTTCACTGAGCATCAAAGTCCCTGCGGCACGCCGCTGCATTTTTCTTACCTTATTTCCACAAATACAAAATGATCCTGATTGTAATCCCCCCCCCCAACACGTCCCAGCATCCGCTGCAGATAGGAAAACCTCATCAGAGCTCCCGCATCTGCCCAACTCCCGCATCTGCCCAACTCCCACATCTGTCCAACTCCCGCATCTGCCCAACTCCCGCATCTGCCCAACTCCCACATCTGTCCAACTCCCGCATCTGTCCAACTCCCACATCTGTCCAACTCCCGCATCTGCCCAACTCCCGCATCTGCCCAACTCCCGCATCTGTCCAACTCCCGCATCTGCCCAACTCCCGCATCTGTCCAACTCCCGCATCTGCCCAACTCCCGCATCTGTCCAACTCCCGCATCTGTCCAACTCCCGCATCTGCCCAACTCCCACATCTGCCCAACTCCCACATCTGTCCAACTCCCGCATCTGCCCAACTCCCACATCTGCCCAACTCCCACATCTGCCCAACTCCCACATCTGCCCAACTCCCACATCTGTCCAACTCCCGCATCTGCCCAACTCCCGCATCTGTCCAACTCCCACATCTGGGCTCCTCCCACATCTGGGCAACTCCTCCCACATCTGGGCAACTCTTTCATGTTGCACATCTGGGCACTCGGTCACTTTTCTTTTGCTCAGCAGCCAAAAGATTTTCATGGAAATTCAAACCAGAATAAATCAGACTAACAGGTCGTTTTTAGCCCCTCAAATAGAGAAATGTCCAAATTCCTCTGTTAGATTCTGATTTCTCTATAGATCACTGGCGGGTGAATATCTTCAGGTCCACTTCATCACTTTTTTAAAAGGTTATTTCTAATAAGTTCAGCTTAATATCGTCTCACAGAGAAGTATCTGAGGTTCTGACAACCAGATTCGGGCGATTAGGGGTCGGTTCCTCCTGCGGTGAGTCGGCTCAATGTCCTGATTTTATTGCACCATCTTTTCTTTTTAATCTAAAATACTGAACTTATTTCCTCTGAAACACGGCGCTTACATTTAAAAAAGGCTATAAAACAGACATTTAGGCCTTTATGTCTGTCACCGTCTCTGCTGTACTCCACGCTGTCGGCTGGCATCGACCAGCTGATCCGCGCCTGTGCGGCAGGAGGCGGCGAGCCCTTAAATTCGTTTTACTTGAACCGTTTTGCCTCATTTAAATTGGCCGGATCCCTTTTTCATTTGGCTGAAATGCTCCCAAAAGACTAAAGTAACATTTGGTTTTGATACCAGTGCAACTGCCATCGTCTCCTCCTCAGCGTGTTATGGCGAGATCAGGTCACGTGTGGTGATGGCGGTGGCCCTGGGCAGCCTTCTTAATATCGGGATATTTCATCTTTGCGGTTACCGCGGCAACCCTGAACTGGACGCTGAGAAGCATCTTAAAAAGGAGCATTAGGACAGTATGAGGCCGGACATCGTCGGGGTGTTTTTGGAGGTCCTTTTCAGACAGAATGTGACGCCAGCAGCGCTGCGCTCTGACAGCAATCATCTCCAACAGTTTAAACAGATAAATGCAAGCAGAAAGTGAGCCAACGTCCAGGCAGAACCAAAGGTCCAACAGCCTAAACAAACCATCCAGCCAGGCAGACACAGACGGCAAAAAGCACACAAGCCGACGTCCATTTAGGTCAACAATCATGCTTCCATTCAGGTGGGAGAGTCAAATGTTAGCTTTAATTTAAACAGGCAAAATAACAGAATGTGTAAAATGCTGAATGTTTCCAACACAGAAACCCGGCAGTGAACGCAGCTTCAGTAACATTCAGTCTGGAGGCCTAAAGGAGCGGCTCACAGGTGCAGGTGGGTTAGTGCAGCGCTTCCATCCCTGCATGACCCTGTGAGCTCCTGTTAGACACCCACTGTTCTTGGCTTTTTGATGGACTTCTATACAATTATACAACAGCAGCTATAGCAGGTCATTTACTTTTTTTACCCTTTAAACTTCCATTATTTCTTATATGAAACGAGATCAGAAGGGAAGAGATATGACTGTTAAAACCACATCAGGGAGAAGAATGCTTTAAGCAGCATCTGTTTGTACGAAGTAGACTTTTAAAATCAAGTGTGTTCCTCCAGTAGGAAACGCTCCTTCTCCTGAGCTCAGTCCCGGCTCCGTGGAGCACAGTTAGATATTTGGCAGTGGTGGAATCATTGTGTCACTGGGAGTTTCGGAGTATGCCAGTTGAGGATGTCACATTTTATAAGACGCGCCGTCTTTACTCCTCATCCCGCCGCCGAGCTGTGTGGAAACATCACCCTGGGCGCCAGACTGGCCTTTCAGCAACACAATCCCTCCTCAGTGTGCTGCATCAGTGTCGGCTGACCTCACGCCAACTATAGCCCATTTCAAAGCTACAACAGAAGTGGCACAAACTAAAAAATAAACCTATCAAACGACTGATCTAAACCAAGAAGTGTGTGCTTGTGCCTGCATGCAGAGGAGCTGGTCAGAGATCCCCAACATGCAGGTAAGCTTTGCTTTAAGAAATCAGTCCAGCTAACCTGCTAATCTGTCTCCACCTTCTTCTACATCATTTAAAGCTCAAAATAGCCTTCAAATTCTTGCCAGCAAACAGGCAAAAGTCCCTGAAAACAGACAGCTGCAGACAAAACTTGAGGCTGATGTGGATATTCCCAGAATTAAACAGAAACGGAGTGTTTTCTATCGTGTTTTCTATCATGTTTTCAACCATGTTTTCATCAAGTTTTCATCATGTTTTCAATCGTGTTTTCATCATGTTTTCTATCATGTTTTCTATCGTGTTTTCAATCGTGTTTTCAATCGTGTTTTCAATCGTGTTTTCAATCATGTTTTCATCGTGTTTTCATCGTGTTTTCATCGTGTTTTCATCGTGTTTTCATCAAGTTTTCAATCGTGTTTTCATCATGTTTTCAATCGTGTTTTCATCATGTTTTCTATCGTGTTTTCATCATGTTTTCTATCGTGTTTTCTATCGTGTTTTCATCGTGTTTTCAATCATGTTTTCAATCATGTTTTCAATCATGTTTTCAATCATGTTTTCAATCATGTTTTCTATCATGTTTTCTATCATGTTTTCATCAAGTTTTCATCATGTTTTCAATCGTGTTTTCATCATGTTTTCAATCGTGTTTTCTATCGTGTTTTCTATCGTGTTTTCTATCGTGTTTTCTATCGTGTTTTCTATCGTGTTTTCAATCGTGTTTTCAATCGTGTTTTCAATCGTGTTTTCTATCGTGTTTTCTATCGTGTTTTCTATCGTGTTTTCAATCATGTTTTCATCGTGTTTTCATCGTGTTTTCATCGTGTTTTCATCGTGTTTTCAATCATGTTTTCATCGTGTTTTCATCGTGTTTTCATCGTGTTTTCATCGTGTTTTCATCGTGTTTTCTATCGTGTTTTCTATCGTGTTTTCAATCGTGTTTTCAATCGTGTTTTCAATCGTGTTTTCATCGTGTTTTCATCGTGTTTTCATCGTGTTTTCATCGTGTTTTCATCGTGTTTTCAATCATGTTTTCAATCATGTTTTCAATCATGTTTTCTATCATGTTTTCATCATGTTTTCATCATGTTTTCATCATGTTTTCATCAAGTTTTCATCAAGTTTTCATCATGTTTTCAATCGTGTTTTCATCAAGTTTTCATCATGTTTTCAATCGTGTTTTCATCATGTTTTCAATCGTGTTTTCATCAAGTTTTCATCTTGTTTTCAATCGTGTTTTCATCATGTTTTCAATCATGTTTTCATCATGTTTTCTATCGTGTTTTCTATCGTGTTTTCTATCGTGTTTTCTATCGTGTTTTCTATCGTGTTTTCAATCGTGTTTTCAATCGTGTTTTCAATCGTGTTTTCAATCGTGTTTTCTATCGTGTTTTCTATCGTGTTTTCTATCGTGTTTTCAATCATGTTTTCATCGTGTTTTCATCGTGTTTTCATCGTGTTTTCATCGTGTTTTCTATCGTGTTTTCTATCGTGTTTTCAATCATGTTTTCATCGTGTTTTCATCGTGTTTTCATCGTGTTTTCATCGTGTTTTCATCGTGTTTTCATCGTGTTTTCTATCGTGTTTTCAATCGTGTTTTCAATCGTGTTTTCAATCGTGTTTTCAATCGTGTTTTCATCGTGTTTTCATCGTGTTTTCATCGTGTTTTCATCGTGTTTTCATCGTGTTTTCAATCATGTTTTCAATCATGTTTTCAATCATGTTTTCTATCATGTTTTCATCATGTTTTCATCATGTTTTCATCATGTTTTCATCAAGTTTTCATCAAGTTTTCATCATGTTTTCAATCGTGTTTTCATCAAGTTTTCATCATGTTTTCAATCGTGTTTTCATCATGTTTTCAATCGTGTTTTCATCAAGTTTTCATCTTGTTTTCAATCGTGTTTTCATCATGTTTTCAATCATGTTTTCATCATGTTTTCTATCGTGTTTTCTATCGTGTTTTCTATCGTGTTTTCTATCGTGTTTTCTATCGTGTTTTCAATCGTGTTTTCATCAAGTTTTCATCATGTTTTCAATCGTGTTTTCATCATGTTTTCAATCGTGTTTTCATCAAGTTTTCATCTTGTTTTCAATCGTGTTTTCATCATGTTTTCAATCGTGTTTTCTATCGTGTTTTCTATCGTGTTTTCAATCGTGTTTTCAATCGTGTTTTCAATCGTGTTTTCAATCGTGTTTTCAATCGTGTTTTCAATCGTGTTTTCAATCGTGTTTTCATCAAGTTTTCATCAAGTTTTCATCATGTTTTCAATCGTGTTTTCAATCGTGTTTTCAATCGTGTTTTCTATCGTGTTTTCTATCGTGTTTTCTATCGTGTTTTCTATCGTGTTTTCAATCGTGTTTTCAATCGTGTTTTCAATCGTGTTTTCAATCGTGTTTTCATCGTGTTTTCATCGTGTTTTCTATCGTGTTTTCTATCGTGTTTTCTATCGTGTTTTCTATCGTGTTTTCTATCGTGTTTTCAATCGTGTTTTCATCGTGTTTTCATCGTGTTTTCTATCGTGTTTTCTATCGTGTTTTCTATCGTGTTTTCAATCATGTTTTCATCGTGTTTTCATCGTGTTTTCATCGTGTTTTCATCGTGTTTTCATCGTGTTTTCATCGTGTTTTCATCGTGTTTTCATCGTGTTTTCATCGTGTTTTCATCGTGTTTTCATCATGTTTTCATCAAGTTTTCATCAAGTTTTCAATCATGTTTTCATCATGTTTTCTATCGTGTTTTCTATCGTGTTTTCTATCGTGTTTTCTATCGTGTTTTCTATCGTGTTTTCTATCGTGTTTTCTATCGTGTTTTCTATCGTGTTTTCTATCGTGTTTTCTATCGTGTTTTCTATCGTGTTTTCTATCGTGTTTTCTATCGTGTTTTCTATCGTGTTTTCAATCGTGTTTTCAATCGTGTTTTCAATCGTGTTTTCAATCGTGTTTTCAATCGTGTTTTCATCGTGTTTTCATCGTGTTTTCATCGTGTTTTCATCGTGTTTTCAATCATGTTTTCAATCATGTTTTCAATCATGTTTTCATCGTGTTTTCATCGTGTTTTCCATCGTGTTTTCATCGTGTTTTCAATCGTGTTTTCAATCATGTTTTCAATCATGTTTTCAATCATGTTTTCATCGTGTTTTCATCGTGTTTTCATCGTGTTTTCATCGTGTTTTCTATCGTGTTTTCTATCGTGTTTTCAATCGTGTTTTCAATCGTGTTTTCAATCGTGTTTTCAATCGTGTTTTCAATCGTGTTTTCATCGTGTTTTCAATCGTGTTTTCATCATGTTTTCATCGTGTTTTCATCGTGTTTTCATCATGTTTTCATCGTGTTTTCATCGTGTTTTCATCGTGTTTTCATCGTGTTTTCATCGTGTTTTCAATCATGTTTTCATCATGTTTTCATCATGTTTTCATCATGTTTTCATCATGTTTTCATGTTTTCTATCATGTTTTCTATCATGTTTTCTATCATGTTTTCTATCATGTTTTCATCATGTTTTCATCATGTTTTGATTCAAAGGTCTGACTGAGGCTCTGGTTGTGCTGCGATGGCTTTGACTTCGTGCCTCCAGCTGTTTATCCCTGTGCTCATACCCCACTCTTCTAGCACACTTTACACAGTTATCATGACGTTACACAACATGCTCGATAGGATTTAAGAACTGGTTTTGATCCATCTGAATCTGTACTTGGGAGCGGCGAGTCTCTCAGGGGATGAGCCCACCCACTGCTCCAGCTTCTCATTAAAGATCAACAGAGTAATGTGCTGGTTATTTTAAATGACTTTCACTTGTTACAGTGGACTTATCTTGCATTGCTGGATGGAAACCATGCAGAAACCAATCAAAAACCAAGGTTTCTTTGCAAATAATCATTTCAGAATGCAAAAAAAGTACATTACCTTTGTCAAATGAGCTCAACAGGATGGTGAGCGCCTCCTGTGTGCAGCGTCTCCACATAGGCCAGGGCGCTCTGCAGGGAGGTCAGACAGTAGCCTTCCTCTCCTATCAAATACCTGAAACAGAGGAAAAAGAGTTGAAAATGAACCCGAACAAAACAGGGATGACCTCAAACATTCCTAAAGTTCCATCACAAGTCCCAAAGAACTTTGTTTCATCCCCACATCAGTTTGTTTCTGACAGAAGGCAAAAGATCCAAACATTTTCCCTCCATATTTACAGATTTTATACACATCCCAGGGGTGGGAGATTGATGACTTGATGACTGCGATGAGTGACGAGTTGTTTCCACATGCAGCAGAAAAGAGGGAGAAGAGGGCTGAGAGGGTTGAGCTTGAAATAATGAGAGCGAGACACGACACCGACTTCAGCCAAGATGCTGCACGGATGAACACGAAGGACCAGAAAAACCTGAGCCCAGCAATTCTAATCCTGAAGTTAGGAATCAAATATGAAATATGGCTGATGGAGAGTTGGTTTGGCACAAAATCCAGAAGAGCACGCCTGAGCTCAAAGTAAATGAGTCACCAGCCGTGGGTGCTACACCGCGGCCAACCAGCCATCCTTCTTCTATCCTGAAACCATAACTGCTGCAGCCAAACAAAGAGAGGAGAGGAGATAAAGAAGCACAGAAGTCTGTTTGGAATTCAACACGTTTCTGCAAACTTCTGCAGGAATTCCAGAAACCTCCTCTTCAAAAGCCGCCTTCACGGCTCGTCTTTAGACAGCGTTATGGGATGCCTTAAGAAAACAATGAGAAAGCTTTAAGGTCACGACCCATCAGCCATCACAATGAAACAAGAAGTGCAACAGCACAACACTCAGAGCGTGTTCTGCACAGTTTCATGTGTCAGTGAATCCTGGAAATGAGCGAGAGCTGGAACTATGGGAGGCTGCAGCATGAAGTAAAGACAAAGCAGACCGAGGTCACCAAACAGTCAGCCTCCATCATACTGAGGCTGAACTTTGATGGAGACGGGAAAGCGCCTTCCTTTCAGTGTTAGAAATTCAATTTCTCCCAATAAATATTCCATGTTCGATTCCTTCTGTCAGGAAAACACTGATTAGCTTTAACTGATCCCCAACTTCAAGGCTGCTGGCCATCACCTCCACTGGTTTGTGCCATTTCTAAGCCTTCATTGACCATATCAGGGCGAGGAGGAGGAGCTGGAGAGTGATCATTGAGGGCTAACTGGGGAAAAGAGCATTTCTTTGAGGAATTAAATGTACAGAATTATGAAATTCTGTTTCCAGGACCAGCAGTGCAGTAATCAGAGGGAGTAAAACCAAATCTCACAACACCATAATGACTCTGGGCCAACATGTGTTCAGTTATTTCATGAGATAAGTTGATTCTATGGCCTTATAATCTGTGAGTATCGCCCCATCTTATCCACAATCCCCGTACAGAGTTACAGAAAATCATACCAGAACTGTTCTTCCACATATTTCCATCCCTGGTGGTGATGTTCTGTGTTTCTGGTCTTTCTGTGGACTCCAAAGACGAGTTACGTGGAGAAACGATGTGACGGAGCTGAACCCATCATTCACAGGTGTTTAATAAGATGATAAAACCTGCCAATAACAAGCTTTAACCGTGTTCCAAAGGTCCAAAACATCACTGAGAACCAACTAAATGAATGGTGTGAAGAAAAGAAACTCCCAAAGACTTTAATTTCACTGAATCTGACACAAACCGACTGCAGGCCCGTCATTCGGCCCACTCTCAGCCTCGTGGTTCCAGCTCCTCAGTCACTCCCAACCCACCGAACCGAATAAAAATAAACCGGGACTTTATTTGCATTTTTTATGGGGAAGAAAACCAAATCCCAAATATCCAGACATTCTCTGGCAGCAGCCAATCTAACCAGCTGCCTTTTATATCCCACGCTTTTAATGCTCATGAGCAGACCTCTGAGGTCGCAGCTCACACGCAATGATACCGAGGAAGATATTCAAGACCACCCCAGAAACCCAGAAACCCAGAACCCAAACACTTTTCTTGGTTTTTGGCAACATGTTTTCACCCTTAAGGCCGAGCATCCATCAACCTCAGGCAGGTGTTGTATCACCTCAGGAAGGTCAGCATCACTACAAACACTAAAGCTCCATCTGAACTCAGCCTTTAAGGCTGGAACAGATCCATGCTGCAAAAACTCACTGTTACCATCCCTTAAAAGTCCAAAACACAACCTCAGAGTGTTACAGCATTTCAGTCCAAATCTAAGAGTCAAAACCAAGAAAGAAACCTTAACTGGAGCCATGCAATCTACTCCAGGAGCTTGTTTTCTTGGGAAAACCAGTAAAATGTCGCCTCTGGTCCAATCCCTGCCTTTGTGGGAGGCTTTTTAGCTGAAGAGGGTGATTTATTCGGTGAAAGGAAACCTCTGAGTTTGCTCGATACACACTGGAAGGCAAAAGCTCACGACCACAAACGCACACAGGCGGATGGAGCAGCTGCCACAGGCCTGAAGGGCAGAGGGCGGAAGGCTCTGAAGGTTCAGGCTGCGCTCTGTGGTAAAAACCTTATAAAAACTGCCCGGTCTTCACAAACCAAACAGATGTTACCCATCTTATATCGAGCTTCAGTTCGAATATGTTATGAACCGTGTAAGGAAACGTCAGGTTTTATTTGGGCCCTTTTAATGAATCCACATTTAGCTTCACGTGGTTCTCTACCAGCTCTGCAGAAACTTCTTAAAGCTCTACCTTTGCCTGTCTGCTGTGTGCTCATGAGCCGGTGTTGCACAGCAGGTTAATAACTTTATCACTGAAACAGCTGCCTGCAAATACTGCTAAAAACAAAGCAGAGCAGCATTCGAGGGGCCATAAACTCACAGAGAGCTGAGAGCTGCTGATACACCAGCAGCACGAGTCCTCTCACACTGACAGGGACGGCGTGTTACAGTCTTATATCATATTATATTTGTTCAGAGGGTATTCTGTGCAGCTCTGAAGCAGAAACAAGCTGCACTGATCAGACATTTTCTTCTGATTTATTTCATGTGAGTCAAACTATCCAAACACAGGAGTCTTTTCATATTGACAGAAAGCTGCAGTGAAAGATTTCAGCCAATTAGCCGACTGAATGTATTCAAATGTTCTTATTTCCAGGAAGATGACTCACCCCTCATGAATGAACTCCTCCAAAGCAGCGCATTCAGACAGCAGCTGGGGAGACTGACACCGCAGAGCCACGAAGGAGAGGATGGGCAACAGGTCGTCTGCGCCGCTGTCAGAAGAAAGAGGAAGGAGGTGAAATGCAGGGAAGAGGAGAACAGAAACAAATAAACTAAAGAGACAAAGTGCTCCCCAAGAGGACTGAATGAAAACAAAGTCAAACGTGGGGTGCGTGTTCAGGGTTGAAGTGATAACCGAGACCTGCTGGGAGGACAAATTGCAGCCGGGAGATGATGGCAGCAGATAGGCTTTTCTGCGTGTAGACAGCGGCTGTTTGTTTATCAGGACTCACACGCAGGGCCAGCCGCCGGCTGCTCGTTTGCGTGAGAAGGAGCCGGCTGCATGCAACAGGATACTCTTCTTCTGCAGGTTCTGGAAGGTGTGGACAAGCTCATGTAACCGCAGAGAGCTGGACCTCACAATCCTGAAGTTTAATCTCCTCTTCTGTAAACATCAACCTCTCACACGACAGCTTGTGTCTCTGCATTCCCAGAAAACACCGCAGCATGAACACTGATCTCAGGGAGAAGGTTCCCAGTTTGCTCCGTCTTACAGTTCATCGGAGAATAAAACGGAGGAAGAAATGCAGGAATGGACAGAGGGGGGAGAGCTCTTATTCAAAAGGAGGACAAATGGTAATGAACTGAGGAAGGAAACAAAGGGAATGAGACAAAAGCTCAAATTAACTCACAGTTGGTCAAAGACCAAATGTAAAAGGAAATGCTCTTTAAAGAATAAAGAGAGGGAGTGCGATCTTATATCAGAAGGGGTTGGGGGACAGATAGACTGACAATAAATAAATATACAGTGTAATTAAGTCACTGTACAAGAAGCTGTTCTGTCAGCAGAACATCTCGACTAAATTCACTCCTAAAGGTCAGATCAGAAAGTGGATTCTGTGAGTCACGGTGACACGAAAAAGAAAGGCAACGAGTGTTCAGATGTCCCAAAGAAAGCAGCCGCGAGAGCGCCTGAACCGGGCCGCGAGAGCGCCTGAACTGAGCCGCGAGTTTTTTAGGAGTTTTAAAGAGTTTTAAAGAGAAACAAGAAGCTTTAAAGAGAAACAAGAAGTTTTAAAGAGAAACAAGGAGTTTTAAAGAGAAACAGCAGAAAAGTCTTTAAAGAGTTAGAAAAGTTCCTTTTACACCATTTTTAGGGGCACAACTTAAACTTTAACTAAAGGAATTTACACTGAAAGACTCTTTCAGGTCCAAAGGACCTCAGTCTGTTTACTACTGCTGTCACCTTTCACTTCAGAATATTAAAGCCAAAATACTGTTACACCTAAATTAGAGCTGGACATTCAGCAGGTGGTTATCATGCAGGCTGTAGGTACAGCACAGTTTTCTCTTTAGTTTAGTTCAGTGTTTAAAATGAAGCCATAATATCTGCGCCTGCTTCAGTCCAAACGGACCGAAATCCACGTTCTCCATTATAAGAACTGCAACCCACTGAGCCTTTGTGTGTTTTTCTCCCCAAACCTCCTTGTTGGGCCCTGGGTTTGTGTGGAGCTCAGACAGGACGACCCACTTTATGGTCTGGCCCAGAGGAGGCACTCTGTAGGGGGGCCACTGACCCAGGAAAGCCCCTGCTGTGCCGGGCCTGAGTGAGCCCTGATGAGAGCTGACAGCGCAGCTCCCCAGGCAGAGCCCTTAAATAATGTTTGGCTAGTTCCAGGGGACTCAGACACAGTCCTTCCCTCCCTATTACATGCATGAAGTAAATTAGGAAATGACTTATTCTAAAGTTTAATGAGGTGGACGAATTAAGCAAAAAGAAAAAAAAGTTCATGTTCCAGCAGGAATCCGTCAGTGAGGAAATGTATGCAGTGATTAAGGAAAAGCAACAAGAAAAAGCCACTTCTGTGGTCATTTACTCACATGGCTGCCGTTTTGGGAGCAGAATCCATCTCATTAAGACACCGATAATCCTCGGCACAAGCACAGATCAGGCGTAACGCTCGAACTGTAACAGAAGCAAGACTTTAGCTGGACTGGCAATTATCTCATTTATAATCCCCCCACAGAAAACAAAGTTCAATTTAACAACACATGGCTCAGTGCAGCAGTCAGATGCAGAAGATGAGATGCTTTTAAAGACAACACCAGGAAAACAGCGCCACCTACTGGACCAAAGAGATTAAAGAAGCTCAAACACTGGTTGCACCACAGTTAAAGAGCATCATCTTTAGGCTGAAGACATGTGGATAAAACACTATTCTGCTCTGAATGGGACACTTTAAAGTTCCAGAAAGCTTACCGTGGTGGTAAACTCACCTTTATCCACATTATCAACCTCTGAGAACTAAGCTTAAATTAGGATTTTAAGCGGTTAATCATTTGTTGTGAAATTAACTTCCATCTCTGCAGAATTAACCCTAAAACTAAAGAAAGGACCCGACCACTTCTGCTGTGGAATCCAATGCCTTTGAACAGAATTTATCTTCCATTTTCAAGCCCAGGAGGAGGAAACCCGAAGAGTTTCTCCTACCTATACATTCCAGCTTCCTCTGTGGGCAGCAAAACTGAAGCAGCAGCTTGAGCTCCTGCACTGCAGACTCGTAGGGGTAGGAACCCTGCAGTGCACACGGGTCTTGGGGGAAGAGTTTTGGGGGGACGCCGACGTCTCCTGGAGAAGCGTTGCAGAACATGGTGATGCTTTTCTCGAAGGACTGCTCCCTTTCTCTGTGGACCCTCCTGAGAAACAGACAAACGCCAGGTGGAAAAAGTGGGAGAAGTAACTCACATCAGCTGTTTGTTGGTCCTGGTGTCAGTTCAGCTGAAAACCAGGATATCATTTATGTTCTGAGTCACTGTAAGTAAACTTTAGGGAACTTTTTCCTGCAGGTGGTGACCTGGGAGAGTTTAGGCAACATGTGGAAAACTAAAGCAAAAAAACCTGTTGCTCAGTCACATCCTAACATTTAACATTATAAGAGTCTGTAAGCAGCAGTTTTTTCCCTTTATAATCATGTTTATATGTTGAATTTGGTATTACAGACATGGGTAAATTTCTGCTGTTTTTTAGAAAATAAAACAAGCTGAATTCTTTCTGACTGATACAGAGGTCCAATGAAAGATCAACGAGAGATGCTTCAGCAGGAGGAAAATGTTTAAAGATGAAACGTAATTCTGTGAATGTACAACCAGACGTTAAGCAGCAACTTTAACGGGATTATTAAAGAAGAATTTGGTGTTTTAACTCGTTCTGCAGCTAAATTAACGCAGAGGAAAATATCTGATGAGGACAATGTGATGCATGTAAAAAACAAGCAGTTTGGGCAAAGCTCGACTTCCATTTGTATGGCAGACACTTCTTTTCTAATACATTTCTCCATTTACTTTGACTGCAGCTTTACAGCCTCATAATGTGTTTGAACAATGCGCTGCTGGGGGCTGCATGGGAATGTACAAAGAAGATAACGACAGCGCAGAAGACTCAGATCACAGGACGTAATCAGGAGTTTCAGCTTTGTCTTATCCACATTAAAATGTAGTTTATCATCCAATTGCATTTTCTAATAACACAGCTTGAAATTATTAGCAGCTGGATGGTTTAAAGAAACATTTGGGGGCAGTTAAACTGACAACAGCTGACAACAGCTTAATTAATCCCGCGGCTGATAGTGGAAGCAGCTGAACAGGCACTTCCACCTCATTTTGTTCACAACTGGCGGGACAGTTTAATGGACTGCAATTAGTTTGCAATGATAAACTACTGAAAACCGATCTGTTCTGCAAATGATCAATAGAAAAACACACAGATATGGATATTACGCATGCTGTTTCCCTTTTAAATACAGTTAGCTTAAGACAGCCTTATATTTGGACTCATAACTGCCCTAAAATAGGTGAATCGGTCATATTTGTAAAGTCATATTTGGAGGGAAACGGGTTATTTAGGTCGACAGTCTGTAAAGATAGTTTCCACATCTCATCTGTATTGGATTCTGCATGTTAGCACAGCTCTATCTCACAGAGAGTTCTCCTTTACTGATGCAAACTTATCCAAATCAGGGCGTAAAGTACAGCATCTAGCATTTTATCTCAGGCTGAATGTGTTAAAGGAAAACTAAATTAAAGGTGCAGTACCTGAACAGAGCCAGTAGGGCGCTCCACAGGGGGGTGAAGAACGCCTCCTCGATGCTGGCGAGACACAAGTCCTTAAAGACGGCCGTGTTCAGACACTCGAAGGACAGCAAACACAGAGAGAGAAGTTGATCTGAAACATTACAAGAAACAAATACAGTTTTAACTGTTAAAAGATAAAAAGTAAGACACTTTGTGACATCACTGTGCTCACCGACTGCTATGTGGATGTCTTTGACCACGGCCTTCAGGTGCTGTTTAAGCGCCCGTTTCTCCAGCTCCTGGGTGTGGACCTCATCCTGCTCCAGCTGCATCGAAGCCTCACAGGTCAGCTCTGACTCCGAGGAGGTGTCCTCTGTGCAGCCGAGGGGTGGAGCCCAGTCCAGCTGGGACAGAAACTGCTCCAAATCCTCAAAGGAGTTCTCCCGGTCCACTGCCACCTGAGTGAGGGGCTCCTCCACGTCGTCCTCATCATCATCATCATCATCGTCGTAGTTGGTGTGGAGGTCATGAGAGCACGAGGGAGAAAGTGAGGAGTCTGTGCTGAAGCTCTGGCCACCAACGCTACTGCCTGCAGTCCCGGTCGGCTTTCTGTAGCTCTCTGAACAACCCATGAATTAGCGCTTTTATTAGCAAACAAACACTGATGATGTCGCTGGACAAGGCCTCTTTAAACTCACCTCTCAAAAGTCAAACAGGGCTTAAAGCAATGAAAACATTCATCACATGCAAAACAGACCCCATTAACTCCATAACATTAGTGAGGTTAACTAAAATTAATCCCTGGCTTAATTCACACAAACATCTGTAAAACCTGCAGGTTTTGCAGCTTTAATCCTCATCAGCTCATTCTCTGTCTGCATAAAGAGGGAAATCCTGCAGCAAATAGACTAAAACTGCAACTCTGGCCGCTTTCTTTTAACAATTTTTAACAAGGTCAGTTTTACTTTCTTTACTGCTCTCAGAACACAGGTGAAGAAGAGTAAGAAGCTTGAATGGGAACTGGTTTTTACCCCTTACTCACAAAGGCTCCCATTGCTGAAGATTGTGTTAACTTAATTTACTTTAATTTAATTAAAGTGAGAGGATTTCTTGATCTGATCAACAGGTTGGTCCCATTTCAAACTTAATAACACTTTACTGGACTGTTCCCTCACAGGTGCTGGAAGCTGAGGCCCTTTCACTGTTTCACTGAGTGTAAACTTCACCAAACTTCCCTCAGAGGAGAAAATAAACCCCACAAACCCCCGACTGCGGTGCTTACCTGGATGAAGGAGGTTGTGGACGCTGCGGGACGGTCTCAGGGGCAGGGCGGCGCTCCGCGGCAGGCCTTTGCTCACGATGGGGTAAAGCCGGTTGTAAATCCTGTACTGATGCTTCCTCAGCAGCTTCACCACTGGGTGGTCCGACCGGCTGGGAACACAGAGCCAATGCAGCTTAATCCTCAGTGTTTCAGAAAATATACGTAGATCATGATAAAATAGCCTTTAAAAAGCTTAAAGTTTCAGAGGAAACCCTGTTCTGTACCGTCAGATGGTGAGAATAAGACTCATTTATTGTAAATATACACAAAACATGTCGAGCTCTGACCTAACTGTGTCAGCTGGAAGCAAACTTGAGTCAAACTAAAAGCTCAAAAGTTTAAAAGCGAAACAAAACAAACACTAAAAATAACATTAAGCAATATTGAGTTGGCCTTTGAATCAGAAACATCTGAAATGGCAAAAGCCTAAATGAATTATTACTACTTTAAAATATCTCACACCTCCCTCCAGCAGAGTCTGACTGGTGGTCTCCTTTTTATTAGCTGTAATGTTATTTCCTCATTTGGATAAAAGTGTCTGCTAAATCAAACATAAACATATCTGGTAGAAAATTAACAGTTTTAGTTAAAATATTACTCAGTCCCTCCAGTTTTTCACGATTTCGTGATCACAGAAATCATGCAAATTCATTGCATTTTTTCGCACTAATGCATAATTGTGAGTTTATTGCAAATTTTCCACAAAAATGTTAAAAATAATTAGGTTTAAGTGACACCAACTCCCACCTGCAGGTGGCAGCATTTCTTACTTGTACTACACTGCTGCTGCAGTCTTACTGGATGTTAAAATATAGTCCGTGCTCGATATGGCGGGTAAAAAAAGTCACTATTAACGTCATACATAAGCGCAAAGGACGCTTTTTCTTCTTCATTTGGCCCAAATGTGTTAAATATCATGCTAAAAATGGTCCAGAAACTAATTCCAATCTGATCTAAGATTAGAGACAATGGTTTGTTTGCTTATATATAAAAAAAGGACGGAGCAAAGCAGCATCCCTCTGTTCTCCATGAGAGTGGGGGAAAATTATTTTGCACACCTTGCAATAAGGTACTGACCATTTACAAGGAATCAAACATCAACACTTTAAGAAGAAAGGACGACAAACGACAGTAACTGAAGCACAATATGAGACATTTAAAGCTGTTCGGGACATATTAGTGTCTGCTGAAATCAAGCTTTAATATTTAAGTTAATATATTATATTATTAATATTATAATATATTATATTATGTTATATTATTAATATATTTTATATTATAATATATTATTAATATATAATATATTATAATATTTAAGTTCTTTAAAGAATAAAAATGTTTGCGTGTCCAATCGATCTGCTTGTTTTTTTTCTTCTTCTATATGTAGATTTTAATAGATAAAAAATAATCTTCATTTGGCCCAAATGTGTTAAATATCATGCTAAAAATGGTCCAGAAACTAATTCCAATCTGATCTAAGATTAGAGACGAAGGTTTGTTTGCTTATATAAAAAAAATGAAAAAATAATCAGAGTTTTTGACTTTGTGTTCTTCAAAATCTCTTGTTCTATGCTTCTGAAAATGGTGCAAAAATGCTCAGTTATGACCAGGGGTTAAGAGCAGGGAAGCTTAAATGTAGTAATTTAACATGCAAGAAGCACCTGAATTCTGACAAAGAAACAAATGTCTTTTTTTACAGCAGACGCACTAAAATATAAGATTTGGGCGTTAAAAACACTGAAAGATGAGCAGCACAAACAACTCAAAGGAGACTCCTGCCCCCTACCAACCCAAAACCTTTTAAAACAATGAAGAGGGCTTGGCTGAATCGTCTGTTTTTCCTGCTGTTAGAGGAAACTCAACCTGCCAACTCCTGGTTTCATTAACTCCGCTGCAGTTAAGCACGAAACTGTCGTAACCTTTTGCAAAAACAAATTTAGGTCAATTTTGCTATTTTTTCTCTTATTAGTATTAAGCAGGGTCTCAATTAAAATTAGTGATCAATACACGTTCTTTAATACATTTTTGGAATGTTTTATTGAGTCGTTGACCAAATAAATTCATTACCGTAACACATTTTCAATTGATGATAACTGAATATGTATGAAAGGTAGACCTTTTATTTTTTTCATGCATGTTCTATTAATAGTTCAGAATAGTCACATAGGGTAAACATTCAGAAATGTTTTTATTGATACAGTAATTTTAGTTATTATGTTCATTACCGTAACAAAATTGCATTTTTTTTTTACACTAAATCTTTCCTGTAGTGTAAATTTCACAAATAATTTAAAAAAAGTCAATTCAGTAATCTGAAAAGACTTGACAAATAGTTCCTGTACAAAAATAAAATTTGAAGGTATCACTCATTCCCATCCAAATATTTATATATACAGCAAGTGTTACGGTAATGAAAAGCTGTGTTACAGTAATGAAAAGCTGTGTTACGGTAATGAAAAGCTGTGTTACGGTAATGACCTCAAATGGCATTCATACATAGAAGCCATGTTTTTAGTATTCACAAAGTAGGCTATATGGTCCAATCTTTTTCACTGTTTATCATGCTGGGCTACATTAGAATTACTGAATGATTAGGTTGTCTTAGGTAATGAGAAATTAAGCTCGACTTTACAATAAAACAATGAATCAAGAGCAATTCATAAGACTCAGACTCATGTGGAAGCAGTTACCTCAGCAGATAGGAGACCAAATCTGACACCAGTGTGACGTCAGGGTTCTTCTTTATTTTGGCTTTCCACTGTTTGGGCCAATCCTAGAACATAAAAATATATGAATTACAAGCATATCTGGGATTAAAAATGGCCACCGACTCATTATCAAAGGTACAGCTGCTCCGTCTCAAATTAGTAGCGGCACAAAGCAGCCGCCATGACTGTTCAAGGTAAATCCAATGTTCTTTAAATGCATCTTCTGCAGCCACAGTGAAGCTGTTTTCAGTCTTCTGTGCTGCACTTTGGCTCCATAATTTGGCCTGATTAAGGTCTGCTTATCTGCATGGACCCTGGGAGCTCTGGTGGTGGTATCGTGTGTCTTTAAAGCGTTTGTTCCCACACTTACATGGTCCTGCTCATACTCCAACACATTGGTATAAAGAAGCCGCTGCTCCTGCTCTTCTGAGGTCATCGCCCCAGATGCTGCAAATCTCCTGCGATGAAAACACACAAACAAGACGTTATTATGGCCAATTTATAGATAAACCAAAATTATAATCACTAAGCCTTACTGGGTGGTTTAGTTAATGATTTCTTTATGGATACTACAACCTTGTGGAGTCTGAAACTAATGAAAAAGTATCTGTGACTGTATTTGCTAAAACCATAAAGAGGTATTACTCAATCTCTGATATCAGAGCATGTTTTTTTTAGCTAAAGTAACTAATTTGAGAGTAAATCTCATGACCTAAAACCAACTTGAGCACTCTTGAGGTTTTTTAGATAACAAACTGATAACAGAGTCTGCAGCGACTGTTTCAAACGTACTTTGGAGCCCAGACACTGGGAAGACAATGATATCACTTAAAGATTTAGGCGAAAATGAGACTTATTTGAGGCAGGGAACCTCAAAACATAGTAACTGATAATGACTTTGGATGGATTGGACGGGCCTCCAACCAATCAGAGCAACAGAGCTGTGAGTGTGTCCCAAAGGAGATAAACCAGGAGGCAGACTTTACCCAAACAAATGAGACACTTTCAGATTAGTCTTCTTCTTAGGCTGAGAAAACACAGAAAAAGTCCTTTGTTGAGATTCATTTTCAACAGATCCAACAGTACCTGTTGGCCTCCTCCTGTAGCCTCAGTCTTCTCTCCTCCATCTTCCGTTGGAGCTGGTTTAGAAGTTAAGGGAACCTCAGAAACATCTCAAATCAATCAGCCATCAGTTTTTACACTTGTGGAAGGTCAACATCAAAAACGTGGATTCATTTTATGGCCCTTTTTAGATGTTAAAGTAATTTAATCTGATATTTTAAGAACACTAGACTTTGTTGGGAAGTGGTCCTCCTTAAAAGAACAATATGCTGCACAGCTCTGAGTTTAGAGAGCCAGCACTGACATGATCTACAACAGGTTAGAGTTTCCACACTGGTTTTACTTTGTGAATTCTGCACTTAGACTGATGATAAACAACACTTACACTGGATATATTACAGCGTTTCTGCAGCATTCACACGTACAACGGTGCGTTTCTGTTTCCGGCAGAAGACAAGTCAAAAGTACGCTTAATAAAGCCTACACCTCTGTTTTTTTTAATGTTTTCTATATTTAGTTCAATTTTACGTAATAAACTAACATTTAACCAAAGAAAATCCTTACAAACGAGAGCCTGGTTCAGGCAAACCAAACAGAAAGGCGCCTGCAGGAAAAGAAAAAGAAAAATCCGCCTTAAACTATGATGGAAACCAGCTGTATTCATTCAAAGAAAAGTGTTTACAAAGTATTCCAAGAGAAATAATTAAATATATAAGCAAACAGCAGAAAATGGATAAACTGAGCAAATAAAATCATTTTTTATTTACATTTTAACCTAAAATCGCCCTCCAAAAATTAGCAATAATAATAATGACTTATTTCCAAGCAGGTATACAAAATATTTTCTTACTTTAAACATAATTTAATGTTTTTCCCCCTATATATAGAAGTAAAACATCATGAGTTCTTTACTGATACAACAGGCAAAAGAAAAAGCACCTATAAAAACTCAAATAAGACTCTTATTAAGAGACGCAATGATGGCTTAAAACAATGCCCACTGAGCTATAATATATTCTCATAATATTAATTAATCTGCAGTTAAAGGTTCATTCCACCCTCCCGTGATCACTTCTTTTATCATTTTCCACCAATGCCATCATTTTCTGAGCATTACCAGAGACTCCAGTGTTCAACCTTTGCTCAGAAATCGTAAGCTGCTCGTCATTTAAGTGCTGAGTACCTCAAAAATAAGTAGAATAAATTTGCATTATTTGACCATTTCTACATAAATATCCCAACAAAAGCAGAAAAAGTACATTCAAAGCTGCTTAAATTTAAACGAAACATTAGGCAATGCATTAGAGAGAGAATCATATTAGATTATTTACCCTTAAGCCAAAAAGTGGTAAAAGGATACAGCATCCTGCCTGGCTTTGGCTATGATGAGGTTCTCCATCATCTGCCTCTGGAGGGATAGGGTCTGCATGGGGGGGGAAGAGAAGAAAGTGCTAAACATGTGCAGTTATAGAATTACAAAGGATCATCCATAACAGTTTCAATAAAAAAAGACAAGAAAAATCCCTGATTTTTTCAAATTTGGATTTTTATTGAATTTATAAAAAGCAAAAAATGGCAAAACAAAACAGAAAGCTGGTGGAGTCCCAACAAAGACATGAAAATACAGAGAAAAACACAGGCTGGTGTGAAAAATCAGTCTTCTTTCGTCTTCGTGAGTCCAAAAGAAATCCAAAGAGAAAATATCCAGTGCTTCTGAATAATGACGTCGGCTGTGAACAACGATTCCAGCAGAAAAGAAGACTTCTGATAAACTTCACACCTCAGACATCATTCACCTCGACATATCCAGAGTCCAACATGGAGCTTTTACTGGCCTCACCCACACTTTTCAATTTGTAGATATTTCCATAGAAAAAGCTAGTTTAACATTAAGATTAAAACAACAAACTTGACCAAAAAAAACAGGATTTTACAGTCTTTTTACAGTGTTTTTCCAGGTTATGCAGTTACTGTATCTTGGTTCATACCTCTGGATTAACATGAGAACTTGCCCCTAAATTAAATTAAATTAAATGGTAAACAGTACTCATTCTCCACTGCTTTTTGGCTATCCTGTAAATATTCTCTGGGAAAAAGAAAAAGAAAGTTACACCAACAAGCTGAGGACAAAAAAAAGCCCACAATGTCGTTTCTTAACAAAAAAACAACACGTTTAAAACAGAAATCATGGGTGAAAAATGAATTAATTACAACAAACACAAAACCCTGCAGAGGCTTCATTTCACCTCGGATTTTTCCTCTATGCTGATCATAACAAACTTGGGCAGAGATGAACCTAAATTTAGTTTTAAGGCAGTAAATGTTGCAACAGCTCCTGACATTTAATCAATACTGCTGTGGAGCAAACTTCACATGGAAAGAATGTCTCAATTATCACAAAAAAAAAACAATTACACCACACTAAAAATGCATTGTGTGAAGATAAACGCTTAAAAAAGGCTTAAATGTGCAAAACACAGGGCAAACTGAGCACATTTAATTTGATTCAGAGGGAAAATGTGCAGTTATTGCACCGTTTATGATGTATTCTTTGCAAACTTTCAACACACTTTTACCCTTTTTATGTCATGTCCAACCGCTCAGATATGCGAGGCTCACAGGCTTTGATTTTCCGTGAATGGGAGGAAACGTACCTGGTGTTAATGAGCTAACAAAGTTAGCCGACAACACTTTACCTTTACAAACGCCTTTAGCTTTCTCCAGTAAGATCGGAGCTCCACTTGATGCCGAAACATTTTCCGAATCTAAATGACAAGTTTGCGTTATTTTAAGAATCTCCAGGGGAAAAAAACACGATAAAAAACCGTTCGCGTCCACACGTGATAATTAAGAAAAGGTTTGTTGTTGTCGCGCATCGCTTATTTTCTATCAGTCTTACTTAAGAGTTTTCCAGTCCAGAGAAGGAGGACCAGGAGAAATACTTCTGCTTCGCTGGGCTTCCTTTATCTAAGGTTAAATAAGAGCCTCTTCAGTACACTCCCCCTTTCACCTGAGGGGTCACCGGAAGAAAGAAGGCATTTCAAAGCAATCACCGGAAGTCCTGCTGACATTCTGCACTTTCATGCTTTCTAACGTGGTTTGGTCAGAAAAATGCGTGTGTAAATTAATTAGGCCCCTAAAATGGGACTGTATAGAGTAATCAGTAATATTTTGAGTTTTGGTTGGATTTTTTGGAGCATCCTGGTAATATTCTGCACATTTAAGCATTTTATTCTCCTCCAAAAAGCTGTTTTTTATCTGTTTTTGAAAAACAAGCAATAAAAACTAAGATAAATTAACATCTTATCCATGTTTCTGGACAATCTCTAAGGGTTAAGTGGCTGAAAAGATGATAAATTATGCACAACGATACGAATAACCCGGTTGCTCTTCTTTCATGTAGCATTCATCCATTTTCTATACCTGCTTAGTCTGATTCAAGGCCGGGGGGCTCTTTATAAGAGCTCGGCCGTTAATAGGAATGTAAGCAGGGATATTTCTTAGTATTAGTACCTTAAAAAAGGTGGAACGTCACATTTGTGACTTTGTTTTACTGTAAATTTAACTTAAAGTTCATTAGTTGCCATTTTCTTTCTGCTTTATTTGTTTTTTTAACCATTTACACGATTTTGATCATTTGAGAAAGTTAGTTTTAGTTTCTTACATCACCTTTAATAGAATTATTTGTTCAACTTGTGCTGTTTTTAAATGTGAGGCTCAGAAATAAAAGCTTCTCTCTGAGCCTCACATTTAAAAAACTGGAGCATTAAACAGGCTCACATTGCTGTTCAAAGTCTAAATAACTACAGTGAGAATGAATAAAAACCAGCAGAATTACAGTCAGCAGCCAAATCAGCTGGAAAGAAAACCTACTTAATGTGTTCTGTGTGTGTTTGCTGGTGGAATAAAGCTGAATGGACAGTTTAGTATGTTGTTGATTATTGATTATTCCACTGAATACCCCTTTAAAGCTCTGGTTGGGCTGAGCACATCGAAGCGGTGGACATTTTGAGATATTTTGAGAACCAGAGCCAACAAAGGAAAAGCAGGTTAGAAGCTTTGCTCTGCTGTCAAAAAAGAGACATTACAGGCGTTAAAAAGCCCTTTAACAAGCAGCTGTTCCAGATGTTCTGTTGCCCTCTCAGCACGTTTTCAGCCTTCATCAAATTACAGACGCTGCTTTACCAAAGGTGCACGACTCAGTTTAAAAAGTGCACGAGCAGCAGCATCCCACCACAGGCAGAGCAGCTTCGGACCGGGACAGCAGCCCGTCTGAGGGACTGAAGCCTTCAAAGTAAGTCATCCAGATACAGTTAACCTCACCTGTTAGGATGTTTTACATCCAAAGCATGTGATCTATTTAACTAATCATTTACAGTTAAAGGTCCTCGATTGTTTGCTTGGTTTTGGTTTAAGGTCTAAATCTCAGACAGGTCAACTGGCTCAGGAGGAGATTTCCCTGTTAGTGCCTGAAACCTGGAACCCAAAGCCAAGTCCAACCTGTGAACAATCAACTCTTAACTTATTCACCAGAAAACCAATTAAGCCATCATAACTGTGCAGAATCTGTGTCTGATATTGTTTTATTTATCTCACTTATTCTTATTCATTAGGGAACATCAACCTGCCCAAGGGACCAAAATCAGCCTCTGGCTACAATCATTTCTATATTAATATTCACTTATATACACTGCCTCTGTTACAACTTCCAGCTTTAATCATTTAGACAAACAGTTTAGCAGTTTGTCTAACTGGAACATTTCTACTGTATGCTCTTAGTTTGCTGTAACTGTGATGGGATAAAATGTTTTTCTAGTTGTTTCAGAGATGGTAAGGTTCCCTGAAACAGAGTCAGAGTAAAAACCAGCTAACTTCCATGCCTGGATCGTGTATTTGACCATTATCTCTTCATAGTTCATAACAGCTTCATAAGCCTCCTCACACAGCTCTGCTGTAGTGTTCTGCATTAGGTTAGTTTGTGTATTGCATCGGTGAAGAAAAAGTGTATCTCTAAACAACTTGCAGCTTATATCGTAACCCGTCGCGTCATTAATCCGTCAATAACCCACCAAAGAGAATAAGATCAGTTAAGCTCAAGCAGGACTTGAGTTTAAGTCAACAAAACGCGATAAGAAATGAAAAACTGAGCCAAAACTCTGCCTCTCCTCCTCTTTCTATCACCCAAAACTCACCAAAGACGTCTTCTGAGAGGCCTGACCAGGCGCCAGCCTCGCCAGTCGGGCTTCATAGTTAGCTTTCAACTTCTGATTCAAGCGTGATGCTTCTTCAATCGGAGTTAGCTCCCTGCAGCACAGGCAAAGGCAAACAAGTGACGTCAGAGACACATGAAGCAAGCTGTTTCCACTCTATCAACACGGCGGCTGATCGATAGCAGCTGCTGTTGGCTGTGGAGGTGACTAAATATTAAAAAACATTCATATTCCACGCTTTCTATGTCAGAATTTAATCAAATGATCTTTTCCTCTTCTCTTCAGGAACATTGGAGCAGAGTTTTCTGTGGTTTGGATCTGAAAGTAACACTTTCACCCCACTGTGGAGGAGAGCTGCATCATTTCTGCATCAATCCTTTTCTTTCTCTCCCACAGACCCACAGAATGATGCTGCCATCACCATGTTTGCACACATGGGACCAATGAAGCGATGCTCAGTGAGTAGTTTCCTCTCCACATGTTGCTGAATATTGGAATCTTTCTTTAATCAGAACACAGGATTCTGCTTATTCTGACAGTAATTTGGGCGTTATTCATCATAATAACCTGATAGGTGCAGAGTTTCTGGAAGGTTTTACTGTCTCCACAAAGGATCTTTGGATCGCATTAATTGTTGGATTTACATTAGGCATGGCCCTTCTTATCAGCTCAAAGTCTGATTTAGCTATAGGTGATTTAGCTGTAGGTGATTTAGCTGTAGCTGCTTTAGCTGTAGCTGGTTCAGCTGTAGCTGGTTTAGCTGTAGCTGATTTAGCTGTAGCTGATTTAGCTGTAGCTGATTTAGCTGTAGCTGGTTTAGCTATAGGTGATTTAGCTATAGGTGATTTAGCTGTAGGTGATTTAGCTGTAGCTGATTTAGCTGTAGCTGGTTTAGCTATAGGTGATTTAGCTATAGGTGATTTAGCTATAGGTGATTTAGCTACAGGTGATTTAGCTATAGGTGATTTAGCTATAGGTGATTTAGCTGTAGGTGATTTAGCTGTAGGTGATTTAGCTGTAGGTGATTTAGCTATAGCTGATTTAGCTGTAGCTGGTTCAGCTGTAGCTGGTTTAGCTGTAGCTGATTTAGCTGTAGCTGATTTAGCTGTAGCTGATTTAGCTGTAGCTGGTTTAGCTATAGGTGATTTAGCTATAGGTGATTTAGCTGTAGGTGATTTAGCTATAGGTGATTTAGCTACAGGTGATTTAGCTGTAGGTGATTTAGCTACAGGGGATTTAGCTGTAGGTGATTTAGCTGTAGGTGATTTAGCTATAGGTGATTTAGCTATAGGTGATTTAGCTATAGGTGATTTAGCTGTACGTGATTTAGCTATAGGTGATTTAGCTATAGGTGATTTAGCTACAGGTGATTTAGCTACAGGTGATTTAGCTGTAGGTGATTTAGCTGTAGGTGATTTAGCTGTAGGTGATTTAGCTATAGGTGATTTAGCTATAGGTGATTTAGCTGTAGGTGATTTAGCTATAGCTGATTTAGCTGTAGCTGGTTCAGCTGTAGCTGGTTTAGCTGTAGCTGATTTAGCTGTAGCTGATTTAGCTGTAGCTGATTTAGCTGTAGCTGGTTTAGCTATAGGTTATTTAGCTGTAGGGGATTTAGCTATAGGTGATTTAGATGTAGGTGATTTAGCTATAGCTGATTTAGCTGTAGGGGATTTAGCTATAGGTGATTTAGCTGTAGGTGATTTAGCTATAGGTGATTTAGCTATAGGTGATTTAGCTGTAGGTGATTTAGCTACAGGTGATTTAGCTGTAGCTGATTTAGCTGTAGCTGCTTTAGCTGTAGCTGGTTCAGCTGTAGCTGGTTTAGCTGTAGCTGATTTAGCTGTAGCTGATTTAGCTGTAGCTGATTTAGCTGTAGCTGGTTTAGCTATAGGTTATTTAGCTGTAGGGGATTTAGCTATAGGTGATTTAGATGTAGGTGATTTAGCTATAGCTGATTTAGCTGTAGGGGATTTAGCTATAGGTGATTTAGCTGTAGGTGATTTAGCTATAGGTGATTTAGCTATAGGTGATTTAGCTGTAGGTGATTTAGCTACAGGTGATTTAGCTGTAGCTGATTTAGCTGTAGCTGCTTTAGCTGTAGCTGGTTCAGCTGTAGCTGGTTCAGCTGTAGCTGGTTTAGCTATAGGTGATTTAGCTATAGGTGATTTAGCTATAGGTGATTTAGCTACAGGTGATTTAGCTATAGGTGATTTAGCTATAGGTGATTTAGCTGTAGGTGATTTAGCTGTAGGTGATTTAGCTGTAGGTGATTTAGCTATAGCTGATTTAGCTGTAGGTGATTTAGCTGTAGCTGCTTTAGCTGTAGCTGGTTCAGCTGTAGCTGGTTCAGCTATAGGTGATTTAGCTATAGGTGATTTAGCTATAGGTGATTTAGCTACAGGTGATTTAGCTATAGGTGATTTAGCTATAGGTGATTTAGCTGTAGGTGATTTAGCTGTAGGTGATTTAGCTGTAGGTGATTTAGCTATAGCTGATTTAGCTGTAGCTGGTTCAGCTGTAGCTGGTTTAGCTGTAGCTGATTTAGCTGTAGCTGATTTAGCTATAGCTGATTTAGCTATAGGTGATTTAGCTGTAGGTGATTCAGCTGTAGCTGGTTCAGCTGTAGCTGGTTTAGCTATAGGTGATTTAGCTATAGGTGATTTAGCTATAGGTGATTTAGCTACAGGTGATTTAGCTATAGGTGATTTAGCTATAGGTGATTTAGCTGTAGGTGATTTAGCTGTAGGTGATTTAGCTGTAGGTGATTTAGCTATAGCTGATTTAGCTGTAGCTGGTTCAGCTGTAGCTGGTTTAGCTGTAGCTGATTTAGCTGTAGCTGATTTAGCTGTAGCTGATTTAGCTGTAGCTGGTTTAGCTATAGGTGATTTAGCTATAGGTGATTTAGCTGTAGGTGATTTAGCTACAGGTGATTTAGCTGTAGGTGATTTAGCTACAGGGGATTTAGCTGTAGGTGATTTAGCTGTAGGTGATTTAGCTATAGGTGATTTAGCTATAGGTGATTTAGCTATAGGTGATTTAGCTGTACGTGATTTAGCTATAGGTGATTTAGCTATAGGTGATTTAGCTACAGGTGATTTAGCTGTAGGTGATTTAGCTGTAGGTGATTTAGCTGTAGGTGATTTAGCTATAGGTGATTTAGCTATAGGTGATTTAGCTGTAGGTGATTTAGCTATAGCTGATTTAGCTGTAGCTGGTTCAGCTGTAGCTGGTTTAGCTGTAGCTGATTTAGCTGTAGCTGATTTAGCTGTAGCTGATTTAGCTGTAGCTGGTTTAGCTATAGGTTATTTAGCTGTAGGGGATTTAGCTATAGGTGATTTAGATGTAGGTGATTTAGCTATAGCTGATTTAGCTGTAGGGGATTTAGCTATAGGTGATTTAGCTGTAGGTGATTTAGCTATAGGTGATTTAGCTATAGGTGATTTAGCTGTAGGTGATTTAGCTACAGGTGATTTAGCTGTAGCTGATTTAGCTGTAGCTGATTTAGCTGTAGCTGGTTTAGCTATAGGTGATTTAGCTACAGGGGATTTAGCTATAGGTTATTTAGCTGTAGGGGATTTAGCTATAGGTGATTTAGATGTAGGTGATTTAGCTATAGCTGATTTAGCTGTAGGGGATTTAGCTATAGGTGATTTAGCTGTAGGTGATTTAGCTATAGGTGATTTAGCTATAGGTGATTTAGCTGTAGGTGATTTAGCTACAGGTGATTTAGCTACAGGTGATTTAGCTGTAGGTGATTTAGCTACAGGTGATTTAGCTATAGGTGATTTAGCTATAGGTGATTTAGCTATAGGTGATTTAGCTGTAGGTGATTTAGCTATAGGTGATTTAGCTATAGGTGATTTAGCTATAGGTGATTTAGCTATAGGTGATTTAGCTATAGGTGATTTAGCTGTAGGTGATTTAGCTGTAGGTGATTTAGCTACAGGTGATTTAGCTATAGGTGATTTAGCTGTAGGTGATTTAGCTATAGGGGATTTAGCTGTAGGTGATTTAGCTATAGGTGATTTAGCTATAGGTGATTTAGCTGTAGGTGATTTAGCTGTAGGTGATTTAGCTACAGGTGATTTAGCTATAGGTGATTTAGCTGTAGGTGATTTAGCTACAGGTGATTTAGCTATAGGTGATTTAGCTATAGGTGATTTAGCTGTAGGTGATTTAGCTGTAGGTGATTTAGCTATAGGTGATTTAGCTGTAGGTGATTTAGCTATAGGTGATTTAGCTCTAGGTGTTTTAGCTGTAGGTGATTTAGCTATGGGTGATTTAGCTGTACGTGATTTAGCTATAGGTGATTTAGCTATAGGTGATTTAGCTGTAGCTGATTTAGCTGTAGCTGATTTAGCTGTAGCTGGTTTGGCTGTAGCTGGTTGTAGCTGAAGCTGGTTTAGCTGTAGCTGCTTTAGCTGTAGCTGATTTAGCTGTAGCTGGTTCGGCTGTAGCTGGTTGTAGCTGAAGCTGGTTTAGCTGTAGCTGATTCAGCTGTAGCTGCTTTAGCTGTAGCTGCTTTAGCTGTAGCTGCTTTAGCTGTAGCTGATTTAGCTGTAGCTGGTTCGGCTGTAGCTGGTTGTAGCTGAAGCTGGTTTAGCTGTAGCTGATTCAGCTGTAGCTGCTTTAGCTGTAGCTGCTTTAGCTGTAGCTGCTTTAGCTGTAGCTGCTTTAGCTGTAGCTGCTTTAGCTGTAGCTGATTCAGAAGTCATGGAGCTAAAAATGAAATGAAA
This sequence comes from Leuresthes tenuis, assembly GCA_036924055.1. Taxonomy (NCBI): domain Eukaryota; kingdom Metazoa; phylum Chordata; class Actinopteri; order Atheriniformes; family Atherinopsidae; genus Leuresthes; species Leuresthes tenuis. Next base: position 634,565 of record JAVGWW010000006.1, on the reverse strand, counting down.
TGCTGAAATGTTCTTGTATCATTGACCCAACGTGCCTTTACACAGTCCAGCCTTGGAGGTTTCAGGGCAAATCTCTCAAGCTTTCGGCTTGATTTTTATTCTTTCATTCATTCACTATCAGTGCGTTTCCTTACAATCTTTTTAAATCAGACAGGTAAACTCAAGTCATGTTGTAGGACTAATGGAGGAAGGTAAGCAGCGATCATCAGAACAAATGGTCTGCATCTGCAAAAAGACTGAATTTTATCTGTAAGGTCTGTAAGGAATGTGCTGCTTTCCCACAGAGATTCTGTTAGTTAAATGTAATATTTGCTGCAGCTACTTTGGTTAATGTTTATCAAAATGCTAGATATTATCCTTAGTTTTCAAAGGAATCAATAGAAATATTTTCTTACTTTTAAAATCTCTGCAGCCAGATTAATGAGCTCCAACCTCTTTGTTTCTAAGTGTGAAACTATTTTTACTGCAACACATTAGACATCCAGCAGGAGTCTGTCCAGGTCCAAACATTGATATCTAAAGGGAATTTACATGTAACTGGTTTAAATAAACCTTCTCTGTGCTTTGTTCTTCAGGGAGAAATATCAGCAGCCCTTACTTCTTACACGTGTCTTGTGAAGACACTATTTGTAATCTCTGGAAGACTTCGGGAGGCAGAAACGGGGAGAGCTGCCCGTCGCCATCCGACAGCACCCTGCGATGACCGGCCTTAGTGGGACTGGCTGCTTTGTGCTGCTTATCAAGACGAGCATCAGCTGCAGGGAAGAGGTGTGAAAGAGAGACAACATTAGCTTAAAGGTCAAAGTCACACCGCAAATTCATTGGGAAGCTTTGATTTCATTGTAAGATATTTTCCTAACAGAGCACTTCGCTCCCAAACTGCAGGTTTCCTTGTGGTTCCCAGAGTTTCTAAAAGCAGAATGGGAGGCAGAGCCTTCAGTTATCAGGCCCCTAAAAGCAGAATGGGAGGCAGAGCCTTCAGTTATCAGGCCCCTAAAAGCAGAATGGGAGGCAGAGCCTTCAGTTATCAGGCCCTAAAAGCAGAATGGGAGGCAGAGCCTTCAGTTATCAGGCCCCTAAAAGCAGAATGGGAGGCAGAGCCTTCAGTTATCAGGCCCCTAAAAGCAGAATGGGAGGCAGAGCCTTCAGTTATCAGGCCCCTAAAAGCAGAATGGGAGGCAGAGCCTTCAGTTATCAGGCCCCTCTCTGTGGAACCAGCTGCCAGTTTGGCTTCAGGAAGCAGACCCCCTCTCTACCTTTAAGATCAGGCTGAAACTTTCCTTTCTGATAAAGCTTATAGTTAGGGATGGCTCAGGTGAGCCTGAAACATCCCATAGTTCTGCTGCTATAGGCTTAGACTGCTGGGGGAGCTCATCTGTCACACCTTTCCTCACTTTGCTCTCTTTTCCCCCTGTTTAATTTCTCAAATGATTTTATGTCCATGTGACATTATTGTGGTTATTAACTTGTGTTAATATTATTTTTGAATTGGCTCCATATGAATTAATTGGATTATGATTACAATGAATTGAATTCCAATTGGCTTGAATTGGACTTTATTACTTAAGTGCCTTGAGATGACAATTGTTGTAATCTGGCGCTTTATAAATAAAACTGAATTGAATTGAATTGAATTGATTTGTGTCTCCTGGAGCAGGCTTGAGGTGTGTTTACAGAAGAGATGCTTCTGATTGGAGGAAACTCACCAGTGTTTCCAGCAGTGGCGGCAGGGAGGGGAGCTGATTGGCCGGGTGAACCAGGAGAAGAAGGGTCAGGAAGGTCGGGGCTCTTTCCAATAAATGATTTGGCTCGCTCCAGACACTGCTCAGCCAGCCTCAACATGCGCTCCACCTCGACTGCTATCATCTCCTTCTCCTCTGAGGTGGGCAGACAGAAAGGAAGTCAGGAAAAGTGATTTATTCCCAGAAAACGTGGCTAAAGCAGCTCTACAATATAAAAGGTAATCCCGTGGGATTCTGGGGTCTGACTCAATTTCAATAATAACAATCAACTATTGTATTCAAGCTGATTAATCTAAGTTGGGCGTGAATGATTAACAGCATTAGCAAAGGTGCTGCTTCAATTCTTATTATTATTCAATTACAGGGTTCACAACATTTGGCTGTATTTTGATCAAAGTTCACATCATTTGGCTGTATTTTGATCAAAGTTCACATCATTTGGCTGTATTTTGATCAAAGTTCACATCATTTGGCTGTATTTTGATCAAAGTTCACATCATTTGGCTGTATTTTGATCAAAGTTCACATCATTTGGCTGTATTTTGATCAAAGTTCACATCATTTGGCTGCATTTTGATCAAAGTTCACATCTGATTTTCCTGCAGAGATGGAACATTTTTAATTTAATTTTTCATAGATTCTTTGTTCATTTGTGGTAAAATAAGGCATGACTACATGACATCATTACTGTACATCAGCTCATCCCCTCTAAAGCTGCATTTAGTGTAGGAACTTCATTTCCAGCCTTTGTGTGTGTGATGTCATGTTTGTCAAAGCTCTTACTTTGAGGCCCAGCTTCCTCCAGAAGTGCATGTGAGATATAGTGGATGGTCCGCAGGTATTCACAGTAAGCTTCCTGCAGAGAGATAACAGGCAGGTCACATCAAGGTAAACAGTAAGCAATGCGATCCACACACAGACTGTTCTGGATCCCAATAATAAACTCAGCTGTAGTTGTTTTTAGGGAACTGTACAACAAAGCAAGTTCAACATTTCCAGAGTATGTTCTGGTTTAACTGACCCTAACAAAGGAGATCTTGCAAAGTGTTACTACAACTCTGGTTATAAACTGTAATTAAACCTTTCAGAGGCTGGATATGTGCTTATGTAAAACGGCTGGATTTGGCTTCAGACCAATTACCATCTATAATTCTCACAAGTCGAAAAGCAACAAGTCAAAATAGGGAGGAAAGCTGACGAAAATGCACAGATTAATAAGTTGACCAATACCACATCAACAAAGAATGATCAGATCTGATCAAGCTACAAGTTTGTATTTCATTACATTAATGCAATGCAAGCTTATTCTGTCAGGTTTTAAACCAGCTGTTATAAATATTCTCTGCACCAAACAGGCCAAATTAACTCACATAAAAGTGATTCAAAGCAGTCTTTTGTGGGCTTTTACTAAATGTCTAACTTCATTTTTCTGTCCTCCAGGCTCCAAAATGCTTAAAAAAAGGGATTCTAATTGTCTAGTAGTGTATTAGTTTTCCAATTGGATAAACTGTGAACTCATAATGTACGAGAAAAGGAAATCATACAGCTCAACAGCTTGAGCAGGTGTCCTATGTGCAGTTTCCACATATAGTGGACCAGTTCCTCCACTCATGTCTTCCTCTTTTGAATAAAGGCCAGCAGCACCCAAAAAATCTGTAAACATATTCTTATAAAGACGTTTCTGAGCTTTAATCATAAAGTACAGTCGTTTTGGGGTTTTTGGGGGGGTTCACTCGTGTCCAACGACATCTCTTAGCTTCCCATTTCCTAAGAGAATTGATTAGTCATGAGGCATCCTAGTAAAAAGTAAAGCAGCTTCAGGACACCTAAATGATTCAGAATTAGTAGATAACCAGCCTCTTCTTTTCAGAGCGCTCCACCACCACTTTGTTTAAGGGAATATGGGCAGAACCTGTCTCACTGCTAATCAGAACAGATGGAAGATAAACTCGTTCTGCTATGACATGTCAGACAGAAACAGCAGAACAGAGAAAAGCCTGTTTGTGGGAGCAGGTCAGTCAGACTCTAACTGCATCTTATCAGTGATGTGATGGCAATAAAGTCTGTTTAGATCATCTCCCACAGTCTGTCTCACAGGTGGCAGCAGACCACAGAGATCTTAATAAACCCAAAAACAGGCCCAGAATCAGCTTTTTCTAACAGCAGCTATGGCACTACGGTGCTTTTTATTGCACCGTCTCTGACAGATTGTGTCACACACTGACCTCTCTCTGCACTAAAGGCTGTCAGACTCTTATGAGACCAGCTCATTCAGCCAGTTGGAGGGCAAAGAAATAAGCAACACTGAATAAAAAGCTTTACTGTAACGATCAAAGTGAAGATGGACTGGAGAGGAGGCAGCGTCAGACAGGTATGAGTTTTAAAATTACTTATTGAAGCCCATTAAAGCTAATTAAAACACTATGTAGAAACTTTTTTAATAACCAAAAAACTGGTCAAATTAGAGTTTCCCCTAAACTAGCCTTTTTCAGTTTATATCTAATTAACTTTATAGTGAGATTTCAAATTCAGTGTTTTTAATCCCGGCTCATTTACACAGTATCTAAATTCAAAGTTGACATGAACTAAAAGGGTGATTCAGTGAGTAGAAATGGAGCCAGTTGAGTTAATGACAGCACACATTAAAGCAGTGAGTCCTGAATGAGTCCTGGCACCATCAGGCCTGACCCCCAGCAGGTGTTTCCTGTGTTTACTGCAATGACAGCTTAGGTTTAGCTAGTCTCCGCCCCCTCCGGCTGTTTACATATCGACGCGCCGCCGTTTCCTGTCGGCTTGAATCCACATTTTATCATAACTGCCCAACTTTCTATCTCACTACCTTGTGTTTGTTCCCTCCGTCCAGTTGTATTGCTACTTTAGCCATTTTCATGGCATTCTGAAGGGGCTTCACGCCACTGTCAGCTGTAGCCATGACACGTCCGGATCCTCTTCTTCTTCTTCTACGGTGTGGCAGACTCGACGCATTGAACGCGCTTTGCTGCCCCCTTCAGGCTAATCTTCTCCATTACAAAATTACTGTGTTTACAGCCCAGATGGACGCAATAGCTCCATAAATTTATTGTTTTTCTGCTGTTAATCTTGACAAAGAACTAAATTAACTAAATTAAGCTTCTCCTCCACTGTCTATAAGGCAAGGCAGGTTTATTTTATAGAAGAATTCAACAACAAGGTGATTCAAAGTGATTTACAGAGACATTAAAACAGAAGAAATAAAAAGCATGATTTAAAATTTAAACAAAAGAAGGAAATAAGAACAATAGATAAAATCAGAAAAAATTATATATATGAAAGAAAAAAAATCAGGAGTTGATATGATTCCGTTTTGAAACTCAAGCTTATTCAAAAGCAGCTGAAAATAGATGTTTCTTCAACCTGGACTTAAATCCTGAGAGTTTCAGCTGATCTGAGGCTTTCTGGGAGTTTGTTCCAGACATGTGGAGCATAGAAGCTGAATGCAGCTTCTCCAGGTCTGGTTCTGACTCTGGGAGCTGATAAAGAACCGGATCCAGATGACCTGAGGGGTCTGGGAGGTTCATAGTGGGTCAGGAGGTCAGAGGTCAGAGCTTTATGGACCAGCATCAGAACTTTAAAGTCTATCCTCTGATGGACCGGCATCAGAACTTTAAAGTCTATCCTCTGATGGACCGGCATCAGAACCTTAAAGTCTATCCTCTGATGGACCGGCAGCAGAACTTTAAAGTCTATCCTCTGATGGACCGGCATCAGAACCTTAAAGTCTATCCTCTGATGGACCAGCATCAGAACTTTAAAGTCTATCCTCTGATGGACCGGCATCAGAACTTTAAAGTCTATCCTCTGATGGAGCAGCATCAGAACCTTAAAGTCTATCCTCTGATGGACCGGCATCAGAACTTTAAAGTCTATCCTCTGATGGACCGGCATCAGAACCTTAAAGTCTATCCTCTGATGGACCGGCAGCAGAACTTTAAAGTCTATCCTCTGATGGACCGGCATCAGAACCTTAAAGTCTATCCTCTGATGGACCAGCATCAGAACTTTAAAGTCTATCCTCTGATGGACCGGCAGCAGAACTTTAAAGTCTATCCTCTGATGGACCGGCATCAGAACTTTAAAGTCTATCCTCTGATGGAGCGGCATCAGAACTTTAAAGTCTATCCTCTGATGGACCGGCATCAGAACTTTAAAGTCTATCCTCTGATGGACCGGCATCAGAACTTTAAAGTCTATCCTCTGATGGACCAGCATCAGAACTTTAAAGTCTATCCTCTGATGGACCGGCATCAGAACCTTAAAGTCTATCCTCTGATGGACCGGCATCAGAACCTTAAAGTCTATCCTCTGATGGACCGGCAGCAGAACCTTAAAGTCTATCCTCTGGTGGACCGGCAGCCGGGGGAAAGACCTCACAGCTGGACTGAGCTGCTCCACTTCTTTGGTCTCAGTCGGACTCCAGCAGCTGAGTTCTGGAGGAGCTGCAGGTGTCTGACTGACTTTTTAAAGATGCTTTTACAATAATCAAACCGACTAAAGATGAATGCATGGACCGGTTCTTCCAGGTCCTGCTCAGATCTTTTAGCCTTGATTTATTCTTAAGGTGATAGTCGGCTGACTTTGTTATTGCCTTGTTTGTCATGTCTCATAGGCGTGTTCCTCATCTGTGGTCCTTGACGGTCACTGCCCAGCATGTTTTCTTCCTTTCTTGAACACCTAATTCAGATGAAATGGCTTCTTTCATTTCAGAATTGATTACAGAAAATAATTGCAAAGTACTTTGTTCCATGGGTAAATCACTGGTTATCTTCAGCGTTGCTGATTTTGCTGTTTGACCTGCTGCTTTATTTCCCTCCATTGATACATGAGCAGCTATAATCCCAATTTACTTCCTACTTCATATAGATCTGTATGCTGCTAATACTATTTCTGTGACAGGTTCTGGTCTGGCTTCCTGCTGTCCATGAAATATAGTTTCTAATGCTTTCAAGGAAGTCACTGTAGATGAATGCTGAGTGTGTCTTATCAGGATTTAACTGGAGAAATGCTCTTCTGTCACTGCTGTCACTTTATTTTCCAGTTATTTGTCACGTCAACCACAATTCTGAGAAAACCACAGGAGGTGAGTGTCATCATGATTGTGGGTTAATTTACGGAACCCCACATCTGATCTGAGAGTCTGAGACAGATAATAATACAACAAGCAACACCTCTGCAGCCTTCCTTTTTTAGCCTTTGATGACGGATGAGATAAAGACAGAAATACATTTGAACACATACAGGTCAGATCTATGGTTTGTGTTTCTCTGACGCAGCAGAGAGAAAAAGTACCTGAAAGTTGTGAGAGTTCCACTGCGAAAGACAAAGTTAAAGGGTCATTTTGGTTCATTTTAACCTGCTGTAAGGTCCGATGATGTCATGTTACCTTTAAACTCTCTACTTTGCTCCAGTACCTGAAAAGAAAAAAAAAAAACACTGGATAGGAAAACTGTAAACTGAAGATACAAAAACAAAGAAATGACTAAATAACTGAGGTACGGACGACAGGAAACTCCTGGAGAAACACTGGATCACAACAGTGATCTGGCACTCAACAGAAAACCTGGAGGACACATAGCGAAGGAGATGATAACAAACAAGGAACAGGTATGGTAATCAGCAGCTGAGAATCAGATGTAATCAGAAAGCAAATACAACAGAATACATATGGAGAAAACTGTACAAAAAAACGGGAAGAAAATAGAAAATAAACCAAAAGCTTCTGCTATGGGTGCTGCAGACAGACTGATGCTCAGAGGTAGCAACTGTTTAACTTTGAAAAGGAGAAACTTTACCTGCCGGTCAGAGTGGATTCCAGCAGTACTTCGGTTAGCTCATTTCTGTACATTTACCCCTCAAATGCTAAATAGAAATCAGGCACCTGGAAACACACCAGGATGGGTCAGACTCTTTGTAATGTGAATGTAACGCTAGCAAACTAATTAAAGTGTCCTGGTGGACCCGTTCTCAGCTGAACACTGTCAAAAAGCTGAAAAATGCACTGAAAAATGTTATGCATGAGAGGTTCAGGCTCCAGTTATTAATATGTCTGTTAATGTGGGGCAGAACACATATTTCCAAACACATTTATATACTTTAAACAAGCTTTCATGGCATTTCTTCAAATTGGACTGAAACAGCCCTCTTAAGTGACCATGCAGAGTATAATGATATTACATATATTGATAATACAGTAGATGCTTTCATGCCATAACATGCCATAAGATAGAGAAATGCATGCTTATCCAGACCGAATGGCATGTGTCTGATGATAGAACCTTTATTTCAGTCATTTGAGACTTGAGACTCGACTTGTTATTGGTCTTCAAAGACCTGAGACACATTCACTAACACATGAATGTCTTTGGCGAGCCTAATTTATCTAAGGTTCTAACACATTCTACATCCTGTAGACAGACACTCTGACCTTCCATCTGTTTTTCACCTCTTAGAGTATATCTCTGGAAGAAAATCTCCCACTTTGGAGAGAATGTGGTAACAACAAACAGATCAAACTGGAAACTCATTTTCACTCGTGGTCCTAAGTTTGGCTGCATGGTGGTGGTTAGCAAAAGGGTTCCTGGTTCAAATTCCTGCTTCATCCCGCTGTCCAAAAGCATGTTAGGCTAAGTGATGATGCTAAACTTGCCCAATGACAACAGCACTGGGCTCCAACCCGGTTGGGTTGGGTTCAGATGGAATAAGCTGGTATAGAAAATAGATGGTCTCAGGTTTTTGGACACCACCATACGGCAGCAACCTCAGAAATATGTCCATTTTAAAATGAATGTGTTCATAATAACAAAGCAGGATTAAAAGCTGCATGAACTACAAAAATAATCAATAATCAAATGTAGAACTGTATCCAGATGGTGTTAAACTGATTTTATTATTTCATTCAACCACAAACAAGTCTGAAACTTACAAAAGACCCTGATAAAATCTACCCAAAAAATGCAAAATATACACAATAAGCAACAACTAAAGTCGTTACATTTAATTTATAACAAAGAACGAATGTTCTCCTCTGTGAGCCTGTAAGTGATCTTCAGGGATGACCTTTAGTCAAGTTATTGAAGGTGTCCAGAGCCCACTGGAAGGTCTGTGGGTAGCAAATCCTTCTGTTCCCCTTAGTGTGGACTCTGCAGAAAAGAAAAACACAGATTTATTCACACTTTTAGGCTCTATTTACTTTAAAATGTTAAATATAAATGAGTTTTCATACAGAAACATGGGTTTATATACTTCATCGGGACATTTCTGGGATATATGGTACCAAAATGGGTCTAAAACACTGTAAAAAGTGAAGATAAATAAAGTTATCCTGATAATTTACCGTCTTTCCCTTTTTTTATTTTATAAAAATGGAAAATATCTAAGAAGGGCTGAATTTATAGTTCCATGAAATTAATTAACCCTTTTATCTCCTTCTGCTTCAGGCACTTTATGTCATTATTTTTATCCTTTTGACTGACATCATCACCTTTACTTTAAACACAAATACGAATAATTTCCATTTTCCAAAACATTAGTTTTTAAATGTTTAAATTAAATATGGAACAATCTAATTAGCATATTCTGCACACTTATTTTCTCCCATCAGACATTAATTCTGTAGTCATCTCATTTCTTGCAGTTCAGGCACATATTTATCCCAAAAAGCTGGTTCTAAGAAGCTTTCTAACTTATTTAATTATTCTGTATTATAATTATACTGACTGTATTATACAGTTTCCACAGAAGTGTAACTGATTATTTAACCTGTACTGGTGCCTATTAAGAGCTGATGAAGCTGCTGCTCCTCTTTAAGAGAGTTTCTCAGTTTTATTTTCCCGGTTAAATTAAAAGTCTCTGGTTTTCTATATTTGAATCTCTAATTTTATCACTATTAATAGTAAAGATATCAGTTAAATGAAGCATAAACTTACATGAATCCCTTCTTCCCACAGGAGATGTGGGTCTTCTTTATGCTAGCCACGAGTTTTAATGGTAAGGCGCGATCATGAAACCGTAGACAGCACTCTGAAGCTGTGCCAAACGAGACTCCTTTAGCTGAAAGGTTGGAGAGAAGAAGTTAAAATGCGGGTATAAGTTTATCAGAAGAAGTAAGTAAGTAAATAAGAGATGACTCACGCATGGCGCTGCAGCAGCAGGCAGCGAGCAGCAGCAGCCCCAGACTGAAGCAGAGAGTCTTCATGGTCCTTCGGTTGGTAACGAGATGATGAGGACAGCTGATCGCTTCTGATCGATCCGGATTGATGATGAAAGCCTTTCATCCAACTTATAAATCCTGTCCATAGCGGAACTACAGTTCTGTCAACTTTTCCACACTTTAAAATAAATCAGTTAATAAATCAGAAACCCCCGACACCTCCCCAGCTTTTTACTGTCACCACAGTCTGCTGCGAGGAAGGAAGTCAGCTTTCACACCTCTGATCTTATCTGCATCTCAGGCCACGATTAGTCTGGGTCACATTCTGCATTTATACACCTTTAACAGTTAAATATTATAGGGTGGATGGATGGATGGATAGATGGATGGATGGATGGATGGATGGATGGATGGATGGATGGATGGATGGATGGATGGATGGATGGATGGATGGATGGATAGATAGATAGATAGATAGATAGATAGATAGATAGATAGATAGATAGATAGATAGATAGATAGATAGATAGATAGATAGATAGATAGATGGATGGATGGATGGATGGATAGATAGATAGATAGATAGATAGATAGATAGATAGATAGATAGATAGATAGATAGATAGATAGATGGATGGATGATGGATAGATAGATAGATAGATAGATAGATAGATAGATAGATAGATAGATGGATGGATGATGGATAGATAGATAGATAGATAGATAGATAGATAGATGGATAGATAGATAGATGGATAGATAGATAGATAGATAGATAGATAGATAGATAGATAGATAGATAGATAAATAGATAGATAGATAGATAGATAGATGTACTGTAGTTACAGATAATTTATGGATAGACATAATCTACTTCTTTGATTTAATAATAAAGGAATTATTTTACAGAACATTAAACTATCCTTTATATAACTCAGTCTTTTAGCCACAGTGACTTTTTCAGGGTACTTTTGTGAAAAGAAATCGAAAACATCTTTACTTTTTTTTCTTAAAGGTAATAAACATCATGCTCCTCACTTTTGAAAGTACAACCTTCCATTTCATATATTGCTTGTTGGTAACTGGAAAGGTTCTGCATGCAGAAAGCACACAAATAGAAAAAGGAAATACTCAGAAGTATATTTGCTCTTCTAAACATAGAAATGATTTCATGGGGGGCTTCCTCTGTGGTAAATTAGCTGCTGTATCATCGTGACTCAGTCCTCCTGTGTGTGGTGATGACATCTTGCTTAGATCTTATCAAAATGAAGTAAGCTGCGTCTGTGACCTATTTAAAACACATTTTAAACATTTCCCCAGTCATCAGCTGCGGCTGATTTGCATATTTCTGCAAACAACACCATAACCTTCTGGTATTTCAGCAGCATCTGGGTGAAAAGTGTGAATATACGGTAGCCTGCCTACACATCAGCATGTTTAGTGCGTGTTACGCTTCATTAGTCGGTTTCATACAACAGTGGAAATCCTAAAAAGCTTTTTTCAGCACAAATTATGACTTTCTATCTCATAATTATGACTTTAAATCTCATAATTATGACTTTGAAAGTCGAAATTATGACTTTAAATCTCATAATTATGACTTTAAATTTCATAATTATGACTTTGAAAGTCGAAATTATGACTTTCTATCTCATAATTATGACTTTAAATCTCATAATTATGACTTTAAATCTCATAATTATGACTTTGAAAGTCGAAATTATGACTTTCTATCTCATAATTATGACTTTGAAAGTCAAAATTATGACTTTTTATCTCATAATTATGACTTTAAATCTCATAATTATGACTTTGAAAGTCGAAATTATGACTTTCTATCTCATAATTATGACTTTAAATCTCATAATTATGACTTTAAATCTCATAATTATGACTTTGAAAGTCGAAATTATGACCTTTTATCTCATAATTATGACTTTGAAAGTCGAAATTATGACTTTCTATCTCATAATTATGACTTTGAAAGTCGAAATTATTACTTTCTATCTCATAATTATGACTTTCTATCTCATAATTATGACTTTCTATCTCATAATTATGACTTTGAAAGTCGAAATTATGACTTTCTATCTCATAATTAGGACTTTCTATCTCATAATTATGACTTTGAAAGTCGAAATTATTACTTTAAATCTCATAATTATGACTTTGAAAGTCGAAATTATGACTTTCTATCTCATAATTATGACTTTGAAAGTCGAAATTATGACTTTTTATCTCATAATTATGACTTTGAAAGTCGAAATTATGACTTACTATCTCATAATTATGACTTTGAAAGTTGAAATTATGACTTTAAATGTCATAATTATGACTTTGAAAGTTGAAATTATGACTTTCTATCTCATAATTATGACTTTGAAAGTCGAAATTATGACTTTCTATCTCATAATTATGACTTTGAAAGTCGAAATTATGACTTTAAATCTCATAATTATGACTTTGAAAGTCGAAATTATGACTTTTTATCTCATAATTATGACTTTGAAAGTCGAAATTATGACTTTCTATCTCATAATTACGGCTTTAAATCTCATAATTATGACTTTGAAAGTCGAAATTATGACTTTCTATCTCATAATTATGACTTTGAAAGTCGAAATTATGACTTTCTATCTCATAATTAGGACTTTGAAAGTCGAAATTATGACTTTTTATCTCATAATTATGACTTTGAAAGTCGAAATTATTACTTTCTATCTCATAATTATGACTTTCTATCTCATAATTATGACTTTCTATCTCATAATTATGACTTTGAAAGTCGAAATTATGACTTTCTATCTCATAATTAGGACTTTCTATCTCATAATTATGACTTTGAAAGTCGAAATTATTACTTTAAATCTCATAATTATGACTTTGAAAGTCGAAATTATGACTTTCTATCTCATAATTATGACTTTGAAAGTCGAAATTATGACTTTTTATCTCATAATTATGACTTTGAAAGTCGAAATTATGACTTTCTATCTCATAATTATGACTTTGAAAGTTGAAATTATGACTTTAAATGTCATAATTATGACTTTGAAAGTTGAAATTATGACTTTCTATCTCATAATTATGACTTTGAAAGTCGAAATTATGACTTTCTATCTCATAATTATGACTTTGAAAGTCGAAATTATGACTTTAAATCTCATAATTATGACTTTGAAAGTCGAAATTATGACTTTTTATCTCATAATTATGACTTTGAAAGTCGAAATTATGACTTTCTATCTCATAATTACGGCTTTAAATCTCATAATTATGACTTTGAAAGTCGAAATTATGACTTTCTATCTCATAATTATGACTTTGAAAGTCGAAATTATGACTTTCTATCTCATAATTAGGACTTTGAAAGTCGAAATTATGACTTTTTATCTCATAATTATGACTTTAAATCTCATAATTATGACTTTGAAAGTCGAAATTATGACTTTCTATCTCATAATTATGACTTTAAATCTCATAATTATGACTTTGAAAGTCGAAATTATTACTCGGAAAAGGGCTTCCATATTAAGCTTCCATTTGGGGGATGTCCTAAACTAATAAGCAATAAAGAAACTTCTTGAATCGATCCATAATGCATGTAACGACAGTTATATTTATGCTTCGCCGCTAGATGCAGCTCTGATTTTATGGCCATAGAGAAGGTCCGTATAACACGTTTGTTTTAAGTGTTTTGATGTATAGATTTAATATTTTTAGCAATGTTTAAAGGATATAATTAATAACATTTGGTGTTAGGTAAAAGTTAGAACTTGATAGGTTTAGTTTAAGGTGATGGTGACGTCACTTCCGGTTTTAAAAGGCGGTTAACCGGAAGCATTGATATGGATCCAATTAAGAAAGCAATCACCGAAGACCATAAGCGGTTTCAGGTTTACCGGTTTGTCCACTCGCAGGCCAAAGTGGTATGTAAGTTTATGTTTGTAAATGATATATTTTATTTTAGTTGTAATATTTGTACATCATTTGTGTTTTATCAGTTCTACGGTGGACTTGTGCTGAAGACCACAGTAAAAATCAGAGAAAATAACACATCTGTGAATTTTTTTAAATAAAAAAATTATTGTGAATTTTACTGCTATGGTTTTGGTTTCAAGTCAGATTACTAAAGGTGACCCACAAGAATCAGTATCACACCTGCATTCCTACCTCGTTTATTTCAGTATTTCAGTATTATTTGGCACAAAATCATGAGAAACACGATGTCAGGACACTTCGATGTGATGTCGGTGTGTCAGGGAGAGACACCAAACCATTTCCATCCAGGCCAACACCAGAGGAGACAACTGGGAGGGAAAAGAAACTGTGGGCAGCTCCTCCTCTGCAGGTAAAGATTTATTTCCTGACACTGTAAGAAAGTTTTTAGTTTTAATAAAGCACAGATGCTGTAAAGCCTAAATGTAGACCGTAGAATACTGTGAAATTCACAAATTCCTTAATTCTTAATTCTCTTAATCTGCCAAATTCAACACAAGAACAGTTTAATGTCCTGGAATCTCAGTTTTCACCAGATGGATTCTTCCAGCTTTCAGCCACATGTCAAACAATAAAGGATGATAAAATTATCCTTTAATAAAACAATAAAATTCAGCAGGAGAGCAGAATTGTACAAACAGATAATATGCATACAAAGAAAGATTAATACATAAAAGCATGAGTACACGCCTACATCTATGAATCCATAGAAAGATACATATATAGAGGTTGGTATTAGAATGATTGTTAAAGTTTATTATTCATCTATTTCTAATCTGTGATAACATTATAGCGGTGCTGCTGTTGATCTCTGCCCCCTGGAGGCCAAAAAGGAATAAATAATTGATCAAATAAAAACTACAGTTTTACTGAGTATCAAAACTCTGAAACCAGATTAAAAAAGTGTCGTGTTTTCATGTGAATTTAGAAATAATCCCAAATCCTTATCATTTAGATACCTTTACAACCTTTACAAATACTCAGAAGAGTTCTGTGTCGCATCAACAGTCAAACTAAAGGAGATGGTACCAGTGAATATTTTAACTTCTTAGTAGAAAAGATCGGGTTTCTGTAACATCCAACCAGCAGTGGAAATTACCCAGTTATTGTTGAATTAATCTGCAGTTTGACACCTGAACCAGCTCCATCCTGCCCAAACAATACGTTTTACCCCAGATCATCACATGTACCCCTGATCAGGAGCCCTTCGCTTTGGTTTTCAGCACACAGGGCGTCTCTTTATCATCATTCCTCAACTCCATCTACAACTAAGTAACAAGGAGGGCAGAGACAGAACCAGACACTGGATTCAAGGTTAAGGCCCAGCTGTGGGAGCACCATTTCTCCACTTTCTGCTTTAATATAACTGAGTTGCTCGAGTACAACAACCCTATTCCAAAAGTGTTTGGACACTGAAAATGTAAATAATGCAGAATGCAATGATTCTGTCAGCTCTCACAGAGACTCTTAGGTTTTTGTACCTTGTCTTGTTACTTCCTGTTTTATTTTGAAATGAACTCCTCTGGTTTCAGATAACTTTCCCTTCCTCCCGTGTCTCATCGTCTTCCCTGATTCCCAAAGTGTTTCCACCTGTTCCCCTTGGTCCCCTCAGGTGTATTTAGTCTGCGTCTCGTTGCCAGTGTGTTGAATTGTCTCTCGAGCTTTCGTCCTCCAGCCTCCAAGTGATCCAAAGATCTTATTTATTAATGATTGCCTCCTTGAGAGTGATTTTTTGTTGTAAGTTTTTCCATAGATTCCAAGTGAAGTTTTCTTTGTATTATAGTTTATTTAGTAGTATCTCCTGTAGAGGAGTGTCTTTGATTTATAATTATAACTTTCATAGCAGCTCCATTAGAAGGAGCCTCTTTTGTTTATTGGTTTTGTTAAATTTCTATAGAGCCTCCGACGGTTCGGATAAATTTAGTTGTAAGATTTATAAAACCTTTTGTTTTTTCCTCCTAGCGTGGAGTTTTCTTTTGATAAGTTTGATAGTCTCACTCTCCTCCCCATAGGTATCGAGAGGAGTGAGTTAGGAGTTTATCATCCAGTGACTCTCATTATATAAATAAAATCTGGTTATTGATTCTACCCTGGATCTGCATCCAGTGCTTCACGGATCGTGACAGATTCTCATCTCATAAACAAATATTCTGTTCACAATCAAATAAAAGGAGATAAACATCTCAAATGTTGAGTGGGAAACATTTCGTGAGAATTATCAGCTCATCTTGAATTTATTGTCAACAAAGAAGGGACAAGAAAAGGCTGGAAGAGTGAGTGGGTTAGAGTGAGTTAGCTGTTTGCACGTCAGTTATATGCTCAGAATAAAGATGAGCAGAGGTTCACTTTTATATGTGCCCCCAGCTTTCAATCTGGACCCTCCCAAATCAAACTTTACTTTTTTTGATGATTCATGATCCTATAATCAACCTGCTCTTCTCCTACAGATGTTCACCTCCAGTCCCACCCTGTATGTTTTTATACATATAAATATATATATATTTGTATATTTGTACCATTTACCAGTTCCCTCTTGTCTCTTTTGAACTTTTGAACTCGTAGGTGCAGCAACAGTTTCACACATGAGCCAACAACATTTAACGTGTTAATTACAGAATAAACCCTCGTTGCAGTAGGAAAGCATGTAATGAGCAATGAAATGTTGGATTAATCTGAAGCTGTTTAATTTGTGTTAACCAGTCTGGAATCTGCAGAAGACCCTGATGAATATACACTTTTCTCTAATAATGCTGAGCATGCAGTTATGTTTCTACACAGAACTCTCTTCACTCCATTCAGCCTGTGAAGGACCTTAGATTACGTCAGCATTATCCGGTGTTTGATCCTCGATGCTGCCGACGGCTTTCCTCAAAGCATGGGTCAAATTATAGATGCTCTGGGCCCACTGAGAAGTCTGACTGTAGCAGACCTGTCTTCCCCTGGTAGTTCGGACTCTGTGAACACAATTTAAATCAGTTTATTCACTCTGCAGGGCGATAACTGCCTATTCAATCAATGCTTTGCTTTGAAGTTATTAATTATCTGGTGTTAACAGTTCAAAAGTCACTCCATTAGTTCAAATTATGTCCGTTTGCTGCTTCTTCTTTGTCATCAGCCCCCCGGCCTGCAACAGGTGCATATTTTGTTCTGTTTTTAAATCAGGTTCTTTGTGTGGACTTCTCTGAATTATTCATTTTTGGTGCATGTTATCAAAAACAGCTTTTAAATTTAATCTGGGTACATTTCTAACTCTATAAGAGCCTGAATGACAGCTTCTTTCAGCTGTGGTTATTCAGTAAATAACAGTTTGATTTGCAGTTTATTGTCTTTTGTTGATTATTTCTATAATTATTATCATCAAATACATGAGTCACCAGTCAAAAAGTGTTGAAGATATCCATCTTATTTTCATTATTTTATTCATATCTGGCTTTTTGAGTCTTTTGAATGAAGATAGGAGTGAAAATATTCAATAGAGACACCACAGGTGAAAAGGAAAAACTGATGATTTACATGAAAAATGTTGTGTTTTAATGTCCCTACATTTATTAAACCTTTGCAGCTCATATTAATATCTAAATTGTTCTGTTTTGATCAGTTTCTTTATGCCTCAGCCTGACATACTCACATGAAGCCCGGCTCTGGGCAGGAGCTGTGGGTCTCGGTTACGTCGGTCACAAACCTGAACGGTATCGGGTGAGAAAGAAACTTAAAGCAGCAGGATTCAGAAGCTGTGATGGACAGTTGCTCTGCAGCTGTTAGGGGAGTAAAAAGAGGAAGTTAATGTCAACATATCAGTGAGGAGAGTGAACAGAAAGGAGATGACTCACGCATGGCGTCGCAGCAGCAAACGGCGAGCAGCAGCAGCCCGAAGCAGAGAGTCTTCATGATGTCTCCGCCACTGGATGAGGAGGAGGAGGAAGTTCTTCCTGCTGTGGCTGTTATTTCTGTCCCAGATAAATCCTGCCCACCAGTGATGGGATGTCAGCTTTCCACCCTGGAAATTAACCATTTCAGGACTTTGTGGGCAGAAATCCTGTGGGAGAGGTCTTCTTCATGGACTCATATGGACTCTTATAACTAAAGTACAAAGCACACACAAATAATAATGATATGTTTAAGTTACACATTCGCATTATTACTCTTATACTCCTTAAATTTGTGTCTTAGTCACAATTTTCTAATTGCAGAACTAATCTTCCTTTTAAACATTTGATAGCAGAATGAAGGTGATGTGGATTTTCTCACCTCACTACAAAATAAGCATTTCCCAAAATATCAAACTATTCCTTTCATAAATCACTCTTACAGCCAATATAAACGATCCCTCTTTTCGACTACAGTATGGAATTTATTCAATGTAAACCTCTGATTAGTTTAAAAGGTAATAAAGAGGAACTAAATACTACGTTGCATTAATTAATTAATTAACTTTGATCTGTTAAAAGTTCAGTTTCCAGTCTGCAAGTTGGTGCATGAGAGGTTGAGTACTTTATTGGCTTTATTATTTATTATTTATTAGCTATCTAACACAGAGAATTAAAAAAATAAGACAAATACTGATTATTAATGGGAAAAAAGTTATAAATAAATAAAAAGTTATATAAATATTTGTCCTCTTTCAAACAGGAACAAAAGAAAACAACACAGTTCATCACTTTTGAAGTGATTTACATCAAATAAAGCTCTTAATCACATAATCGTATGTTACATTTTCATATATATAATCATATTTATGTACATTTGTATGTGTGAGTTGTATAAGCTAAATGTTTCATAAGCAGTAGAAGTCTGTTTGACCACTGCTGGGAAATGGTTAAATCAGGATTCTTATGAGTTAGTGGGACAGGGAAAAATATGCAGAAAGTTGGCAAAAACAACTGAACGAGAGGTTGGGGAATGTAAGCATCAGGAAGAAGTTTCTGTGTTTCCATCTGTTTCTCATTCAGAGCAAAGGTTAGCACAGACAATGAAATCCTGATAAAATGCTATGAAAGTTCAGTAAAATATTCTTCCCTCCGCTGGATTATGAACACTCGTGTTATGCCTCTAAAACAGCTGTCTTCAGCCTGTAGTTTAACTTTATTTTGTCCAAAGTGAAAGTTACTGTGTCGCCAGGTGAAAATGGAGCACAGATCTACTCTCCTGTTGTGGATATGTTGTAGAGCAGCACTATTTGTGTCTGGGGCCTTCAGTGAGAAAGTCAAGGAAAAACCAAGCTTCAGAGTAAATCAAGTAAGCACATGAACAAAAAAACTAAACAAGATTAAACTAATGCGGGTTTACTGTACATGGATTATCCTGTATGTTATTGCAGTGAACTGCGAAGGAGTCCTAGTTGTTTTTCCCTAAAACATGAGGAGGTGGAAGCGAAAAGAACGGGACCTGTCTTTGGTCAGCAGGTGGCGCTGTGGAATATTTCCGTCCGTGTTTCCAACCGGTAACACTTCCGGGTTCTAATGTTTACAACAGGGATCGGCGTTGCAGCCAGAATTTGACCAAACTGACCAATGAAACTCGTCACAGATGTTAAAAACAAATTTTTTTCTGTGTGTTAAAATTTGTACACACTCACGGTAAGCTCTGCTGGACTATTGTACAGATTTTAACGTAAATATTCAGTATTTTCACTCACTGTTTAGCAAACGTAGCAATCTCACTTAAGCTAACCGGCTAACAAGCTAGCGACAATTTGTTGTAGTCAACACTGGAAAATTTCAATCTGCCATAATGTGAAACTGCCCCTTCCGTTTATGTGTGTTTCTTTATAGAAATCTGAAGGATAATGAGGGGAATTCTAGTCTTTTATAAGCATAAACTGGGCAAGGTTTTTGAATGTAACGCATTCTATTTTTTATTATTTTAAGTTCGTGTTTGTTTATGGGGCTCATAAGTGATCAGTTTTGTATAAGTAGTTTTAAAATAATTCCAAGAAATATTCATAATCAATTAGAACGTCATTGAAAACATTTTAAAGTTTCAGCTCTGTACCTTGTGCACAGAATGTCTCTAGATTCTTTCAATCTTTTGGTGATATTATTATCTCCTGTAGATGAAGGAATATTATTGTGAAACTGCTCCACCATTTGTAGATTAGTAGATTAGTAATAGTTATTAATTAATAGTATTAGTTATTAATATTAATAGTATTTTGTACCCATTCGTGTTACTTATCTATTGATTTTTAACCTAATTAGCTTTAATATTTTCCTCTGGTCTTCCTTTATGGTACCCATTACTTTTGCTGCTCTTATTCTAACTTTTTTCAGATATTTTACTCACATCAAATGCAAGATGAGCTCATCATTTTTTATTAAATTGTAACGTTGAACATTTTGTTTTTTTAATGTTTTATTGTGAATAAAACAGCAGTCTATGAGATTTGAAAAGTTTTGCATTCTGTGTTTATTTACGCTTTACAAGGCGTCTCAACCTTTTTGGCATCAAACTTTTGATTAGCTAACTCTCAGAAGAAGAATTGCTTAAAGGTCAAACTCAGTGACCTGTGTTGCTATTCTTTATTTTATTATTCTGATTATTTTTTACAGGCAGCAGGGCTCTATTTCCAAGACCGTCTGCTTACAGTCCAACCGAACAATAAACCATGAAAAAGAAAAGCAGACGTCCAAGGACAATGGACACTTCACAGCAGGCCGGCACGCTGCAGCCTGAGGACACCAGTGAGGAGAAGCGGCTGTCTGGGAACAGAGGGAGAAGCCGGAAGACTGCAACAACAGACAGTTTCTGTCACGACAGCACAGGAACGGACAAGGCTGTAAACTCAGAGCTCAGCGCTATGGTAGCAGATGACACACAAAAACCTCCTCAATGCAAATCCAGATCTTCAGGTGAGAGTCTTTTTGGAAATTTAGTTTACAGCATTTTGGGAATGGCCAATGAAGCTCTTGGCTGCTGTTTTTGTATTGATATCAAAAGTTTGTGAGCATATCTATATCGTTTTCTGAAGATTTTTCTGTTGAGCTGGATTAAAAATCTCCTCAGGAAGCCCAAAGCAAAACGTCCAGAACATCTGGAAAATTTCAGGACAGGTGTGAAAATGTTAACTGTGTTATTACTGTGAGGCAGAAAAGTTTCCAGGGACCAAAAAATGATACGAAATATCACATTAATAATTCAACAGATTTCCTAAGAATTCTTACTATAAAGGCGTTAAAATATAAAAGTCAAAGCTGATGTCGGACAAAAAAAACAAACAGAAATTGGACTAAAAAAAGGCAACAAAAGAAATTCTAATCATCAGATTTGCTGCATTTTAAAGTGAATTGATTTTTATATTGAATATTGGTTGAAATTCCAAATGAATTGTTTAGCCATTTTGGTAAATATCTCAAATTGTTTGGGGCTGGGCTGCAGGGTGCTGTGGTGCTGTGGTGCTCAGCACCGCCGCCTCACAGCAGAGGGTTGCAGGTTTAACTCCCGGCTGGTTCTGTCTGTGTGAGTCTGGGTTCTCTCTGGGTTCTCTCCGGTTCTCCGGCTTCTTCCCACGTCCAAAAACATGCTGTCAGGTTAACTCTAAATCCCAAGGAGTGAGTGGTTGTGTGTCTCTGTGTGGCCCTGGGATGGCGACCTGTCCAGGTGACCCCGCCTCTCGCCCAATGACCGCTGCGATAGGCTCCACCCCCCATGGATGGATGTTTGGGACCGCTGGATAAAAATGCAACTCAATGTCCAAATTTATTATCCACTGATATCTTTCCGACTTTGGATGAAATGGTATTAAAACTGTAACTTAAAGGTTTATGGAGGATTTGAATTAGTTGCCGACTGATACTTTCAAAGACTGATTGATTTATTATTGGAGCTGTTGTCCCAGATAAAATGTTGTTATTTTGGATAAAGTGAGACTTAAAATGACTGAACTTAACACTTTTATGCCTGTAGTGTTTCTTTTCTTTTTCTTTTCTCACTCAAAGTGTAATTCACTTATTTTGTTGTTCACAAGCAGCAAAAATCTTGTTTTGTGAGATTTTCTGTTTCCACTTTCAGCTCGAGTTGTTTTTATTGTCGTAACACCAGAAAACAGCGAAAGTCATCTTTTTTTATTACTTTTAGCATAAAAATAAGTTGTATTTAGTTTCTTTAGATCTGTTTTCCAAGGATTCAGGTATCAAATAAAAGTATCTGTGTAGCTGAAGGGCCCCCAGAGGCTGAAGTAAAGGTTAAACTTAGCTGAAGGGCCCCCAGAGGCTGAAGTAAAGGTTAAACTTAGCTGAAGGGGCCCCAGAGGCTGAAGTAAAGGTTAAACTTAGCTGAAGAGCCCCCAGAGGCTGAAGTAAAGGTGAAACTTAGCTGAAGGGCCCCCAGAGGCTGAAGTAAAGGTTAAACTTAGCTGAAGGGCCCCCAGAGGCTGAAGTAAAGGTTAAACTTAGCTGAAGAGCCCCCAGAGGCTGAAGTAAAGGTGAAACTTAGCTGAAGGGGCCCCAGAGGCTGAAGGTGAAACTCAGGCTGTCGTGTCTCCCAGCAGGTAGACTGTCCACTGCCGTCTGTCGGCTCTGTCATGGGAAGTTTTCTCCACGCAGCCTGCGGCACGCCTTTAACAGATGGCCTCAGGATTCCCTGGAGGCTGTTGACGAGTCGGACGCTGCGACCCAGTCGCCTCTTTTATTTCACACAGACTTTCAGCGCTTGGTCGGCGTCCAGCTGGAGCGCGACCCGCGGCTTTCTGAGTTCATCTGTAAGAAATGCCACGCCAAGTTCTACAAATGCCACAGCATCCTGATCAGGTTTCTGCAGAGAGTCAACCTCCCTCCTGTCGGGAAGGAGAACCTCAAAAGCCGGTGAGTCAAGTCCTCTGAAAAGTCAGCTTCAGCTGAAGAAAGTGTGGAGCCATCAGCAACTCTTTGTTTCTCTTTCAGGAAGAATGCAAAGTGTCCAGAGTCCCCAGTAAACCACAGCTCCAGAGGTAACTAAACTGGTTTCTTCTTGGTTTTCATCCACAGAAGTTAACTGCCTGATTACTCTGACTGTTTTTTTCTGTTTTACTTTAACTCCACCAGCTTTTACCTCAGACCCAAAGTGCCTCCACCGCCTGGTGTCTTGGGCACATCACCATGGAGAGGCCTGCCATTCCTGCCCCGACCTGCAGGAGGTGCTGGAGGGCCAGTGCTGGGGCTCAGTGAAGGCTGTGTGGAGCTGTGTGGACGGTCACAGATACATCATGGACACTCGGTACACCGCCTCTTCCACCCCAGGAGGGAGAGGGTTGAGTAGTGGCAACGGTGATGGAGCGCTGTCAGAGGAGGAGGAGGAACAGGAGGAGGAGCTGAGTGGGAATGGAAGGAGCTCAGCAGGAAGCACGCTGGTTCAGAGCGGTCTGCCAGCAGCACAGACCCAGAACTCAGCGCTAGAGTACTGGACCGGCAGCAGTGAAGGTGAACGTTTCCTCCTTAGATCCTCAGTGAGCCTCATGGCCTGCAGAACATGTTATAACACATTCAGAACAGTTAGTCACGCTACATTTAACTGGACCGCTGTATATCAGAGCTCCAAAAGGTGGAAATTTGTAGCATCTTCAAAGCAACTCATTTCAGTCCAGTTGAACTTTTGTTCAAAGTGACTCTAACCCACATCTTTTGATCAGACTAACATGTTTACATGTGTTTTACGGGTCTGGTTCTGGTCAAATGTCTCGATTCCAGACATTTTGTAGCATATTCATTTATTAAAAGCATCTGAACGTTACCAAAAACAACAGGCAGTAAATAAAAATAAACCATTATTAACATCTGATCCATCTGAATAGTTTAACTGGGATTTTAGGTGTAGATGTTATTTTTAAAGTGCTACTGACAGTTAAAATAGGTTTACAGGTTTATCTCAGATGAGATTCAACTTCAGGGTTCGTTGCTTCAAGTTTATCTTAGGAAATAGAAAATAATGGTTATTTATTTACGGACTCTGTGGTCGGATAGCGACTGACATGCAGGGAGGATGCAGCCAGACTGTGAACAGTTCTTCTCTGCCAGCACAAATATACAGACCATGAACAGTTCTGGCTGCTTAACATTTAGTTTATCCCCTCCTTTCTCAGATTTTACAGGTCAGGAGGAGGCGCTGTCTCCAGCTCCGACCCGCCCTGAGGACAGAACAGCTGACAGCGACCTTTCTGACAGGTTAGTCTCACTGTTGCTGCTCTTTAATGCTGAAGAGATTCAGGTCCGTTACGCCAGTAGAGCTGTAATGATATTGGATTTAGTCTTTCTTTGGTCTGAGAACGATGCCTCTGAGCTGGTTTAAAGCGAGACTGATGATCAACTGTAACTGTGTATGTTCAGGGTCGCCTCTGAGGATGAGTTTGAGGGGAGCAGAAAAGGAGGCCTGTCAGAAGAAGAGCTCTTTGAGCCGTACTCAGACAAGAGGTGGGCAGAAAGGTTTCCTCCAGAGAGGGATGTGCTGGTGAAATACAGGAATCACAAGTCATGAGTCATGAAGCTTAATTTACTCCTTTTCATCAGGATGCTTTGGATTATTCTGAAAAGCAACACTTCAATAAGGAGGTTTTCAGGCCTAAAAAGAGGTGTTTGGAGGCATGCCTGCTTTAAAATGAGCTCAAACCACTCGGGGGCAGCAGGTCATTAACCTTTGAACTCTTGTCAAATGCACACTTTTTTTTATTATTATTGTTTTTTCACCAGTTTTTCTTGTCAGATGTTCTGACATCATGACATCACTTGTTTTTTTTTTTGATAGTTTCTTATTTAACTTTCTGGTCCTAAAGCCCATCTCTGGGCTTTAAAACCGCCTCAGTGCAGACCTGCTCGTCACTTCGTCTGTAGAGACCTCAGGACCTCGGCTCCTGCAGCAGTTACAGTCCGCCTGCCTGCTTCAGGATGAATTTGTTTTAAATTTTTAAGTTTTGAATGTGCAGAGGAAACAGAGCAGGAGTGATGTAATAATCTGCGATAACTGCCGGGCGATTAAATGCCTCCTTTGCAGTTTTACTCCTTTAGCAGCAGGAATGACTGTAGAATGGCTGCTAAGTCCCTGTCCTGAGCCTCTCCTCTTCCCCTCAGAGCTCGCAGGGTGAACGTCTCCAACAAGAGAAGACCAAGCCCAAAGTGCCCCGACGAGCCCAAAGTCAGGAAGAAACCTGGACCCAAACCAGGCTGGAAGAACAAGTTCAAGCCTAAAGGGTGAGTGCTGTGTGCTAAATCTGATTAATGCTGTTTAACAAAGATGAACTAACCGCTGCTGCGTCTGGTTTCTTTAGAGAGGAGCTTCCCAACATCTACAAGTGTCCGTATCAGGGCTGCACAGCAGTCTACAGAGCTCCTGATGGTTTGAAGGTCAGCATTTACCCTTTCACTGCTATTAAAAGCCACTTCTTCTCAATCATAACCTTTGACCTTCTGCTCACTTTGGCTCTAAAGCTGCCGGATATCCTTTAAATGGACCCTGTTAAATAGCGTGATTTACTTTACTGGGACCATAACAAACCTTACTTTGTGGTATCCATAATGTTGTTTTAATTAGCATTATTTAAATAATCTTTAATTCATGAATTAATTGATCTATTTATACTCACCGCTTCTACTCCTCCTTAACTACGGTCTCTTTTCAGTCCTGTAACCTTCTTTATTGCTCAGTTTTTATCTTGTTCTGTGTTGTTAAAGTATGATCTGTGTCCCCTCAGTCTGTAAATGACAGGTTTTCTTCTTCTTCTTCTTCTCTCCAGAAGCACATCAAAGAGCATCACGAGGAGGTGAGGGAGCGGCCCTGCCCTCATCCTGGCTGCAACAAGGTGTTCATGATCGACCGCTACCTGCAGCGACACGTGAAGCTCATCCACACCGGTGAGTTCTGCACAGGGTAGTTGGGCTGTCCTCATGCCCTCTGGGTTATTTTCACTAAGTATGACCGTGGGGATTTTCAGACAGTTCAGTTCATTTATGGTGTGTTTATAAGCTGAATTCCTTCCATATTAGATGAAGGATCGCCTGCTGACACAAACTATGCTGTTTATATTTTCTAAAGTAGCATTTATTTAGCAAAAAGTATCTGAAAACTGACCTCTCTGAATGTCTAATGTTGATCAGGTTCGTCGCCATCAGCAGCAGCTTAAAAACACTATTAAACACCTTCCTTAATCAGGGTTTTACAAAATTCAGAATTTAATTCAAGTCAAGGAAAGAATTTGAATTTGAATTCATTGCAATTCAGAGAAATTCCTTCTTCTCACTTATCAGTGAGAATCTGATACTTTTAACTTAAATTTTCTTTTCTTTTCTAACATTAAGCAAACATTCTCTTAATATTGAATAATTAGAAATAATATAATTAGAAAACAATGTTTTGGTAAATGCAACGATCATTTATTAAGGTTCTTTACAGAGTAAAGGTGTAGCATCTAATGGCCAACAGCTGCCCAAATGTTTTATTGAGGTCTGAATATCCTGCAACACCAAACATCCTCTCAGCAGCTGCAGAGGATGCAGGTTTCACCAGATATTTACATGCAAGCACAGCTCGGTTTGGGCTTTCTTTCCAGAACAATAAAGGATCCTCAGCCACACAACACTGTGTAAACTGGGAGCTCATGAGTTATTCCAGCGGGTGACTTTAGCACCTCTGTAATAAAGTGTTGTGCACATATAGTTTATTTGTATAAACTATATGTGCACAATTAAATGAAGTAAATTAAATTAAATGAATAATATATGTGTGAAATTCATTTTGTAATCATTATTATGCAGTATATACTGTAAAGATTCATTGTTAAATACACCGTAATTCAAGGAATTTCAATTCTACTTCCTGTAATCTCAATTGAAATTCAAATTCAAGAACTGAATGGAAATTTAGGGATTATTCTCAATTAAATTCTGAATTTTATACAACCCTGTCCTTAATATAACAATTATCTCTTCCTCTCTTTAATGGTGTAAAATACTGAGATCTTTGACCTCTCATCATGTTTAACTGTTGTTTTATCTGATAAAAGAACAGGTTCTTTACTTCTTTTTTAGACATTTTCTCCATTTAATCTTACTGAAATGGTTTTGAAAAGTGAGTTTCTCCTGAATTTGGATGCATGTTCAGCAGACATCACCATCTGTTAAAAGAAAAGTAAAAACATTAGTAGATGTTTAAGTTTAAGTCTCTGCTTCCAGAGGAGAGGAACTACATTTGTGACCAGTGTGGCCAAACCTTCAAACAGAGGAAGCACCTGTCGGTTCACCAGATGAGGCATTCAGGGGCTAAGCCACTCCAGTAAGTCCTGATGACTTATTTATTAAATTACTGCAGTTATTTATCTGTAATATAACATTATAAACACAGGTTTATGAGCTCAGATGAGGCATTCAGGGGCTAAGCCACTCCAGTAAGTCCTGATGACTTATTTATTAAATTACTGCAGTTATTTATCTGTAATATAACATTATAAACACAAGTTTATGAGCTCAGATGAGGCATTCAGGGGCTAAGCCACTCCAGTAAGTCCTGATGACTTATTTATTAAATTACTGCAGTTATTTATCTGTAATATAACATTATAAACACAGGTTTATGAGCTCAGATGAGGCATTCAGGGGCTAAGCCACTCCAGTAAGTCCTGATGACTTATTTATTAAATTACTGCAGTTATTTATCTGTAATATAACATTATAAACACAAGTTTATGAGCTCAGATGAGGCATTCAGGGGCTAAGCCACTCCAGTAAGTCCTGATGACTTATTTATTAAATTACTGCAGTTATTTATCTGTAATATAACATTATAAACACAGGTTTATGAGCTCAGATGAGGCATTCAGGGGCTAAGCCACTCCAGTAAGTCCTGATGACTTATTTATTAAATTACTGCAGTTATTTATCTGTAATATAACATTATAAACACAGGTTTATGAGCTCAGATGAGGCATTCAGGGGCTAAGCCACTCCAGTAAGTCCTGATGACTTATTTATTAAATTACTGCAGTTATTTATCTGTAATATAACATTATAAACACAAGTTTATGAGCTCAGATGAGGCATTCAGGGGCTAAGCCACTCCAGTAAGTCCTGATGACTTATTTATTCAATTACTGCTGTTATTTATCTGTAATATAACATTATAAACACAGGTTTATGAGCTCAGATGAGGCATTCAGGGGCTAAGCCACTCCAGTAAGTCCTGATGACTCATTTATTAAATTACGGCAGTTATTTATCTGTAATATAACGTTATAAACACAGGTTTATGAGCTCCTTTACAGGTTTTTGCTGCTCTGTCGTTATTATCATGATGCTAGTAATTTAAATCGATACATTTCCTTTTTAATTACACATAAATGACCGTTATAATAAGATCAAAGCGTTAATGTGAGCGGTTTATCTCTGGCCCTCAGATGCGAGGTGTGTGGATTCCAGTGCCGCCAGCGGGCGTCTCTAAAGTATCACATGACCAAACACAAGGCCGAGGCCGACCTGGAGTTTGAGTGCCTGATGTGCAGGAAACGCTTTGAAAAGGCCCACAACCTGAACGTGCACATGTCCATGGTCCACCCGCTGACTCAGGCCGAGACCCAGAGGGGCAGCAGCCAGCAGCAGCCGCCGTACGCCGACCTGCACACCATCACACTGACAGGGGAGGTGCTCCAGCAGGACCAGGACAGATGACGGCAGGGAGTCTGCTGCAGGATCCGGTCTCACTCTGTGGGCTGGAGCCAGTCTGTTGTTGGATGTTCTCCATCATATTATCAGTTCTTTGAAGTTACCACAAACCAACTGTCATTCCAAGATCTAATTTACCGTTTCAGTTCAGGCTTCAGCAGACGCTCACAAACTCTGCAGTGCAACACGATGAAGGCATCAGGAACCTTAGAAAGAACCTGAGAGGTGCGTCATCACCACACTGTGACCTGAGGGGGGCCTAAGGCCAAAGGTCTAAGGCCTCAGGAAGGCATCAGGAACCTTAGAAAGAACCTGAGAGGTGTGTCATTACCACACTGTGACCTGAGGGGGGCCTAAGGCCTAAGGCCAAAGGTCTAAGGCCAAAGGTCTAAGGCCTCAGGAACCTTAGAAAGAACCTGAGAGGTGTGTCATTACCACACTGTGACCTGAGGGAGGCCTAAGGCCAAAGGTCTAAGGCCAAAGGTCTAAGGCCAAAGGTCTAAGGCCAAAGGTCTAAGGCCTCAGGAAGGCATCAGGAACCTCAGAAAGAACCTGAGAGGTGTGTCATTACCACACTGTGACCTGAGGGAGGCCTAAGGCCAAAGGTCAAAGGTCTAAGGCCAAAGGTCTAAGGCCTCAGGAACCTTAGAAAGAACCTGAGAGGTGTGTCATTACCACACTGTGACCTGAGGGGGGCCTAAGGCCTAAGGCCAAAGGTCTAAGGCCAAAGGTCTAAGGCCTCAGGAACCTTAGAAAGAACCTGAGAGGTGTGTCATTACCACACTGTGACCTGAGGGAGGCCTAAGGCCAAAGGTCTAAGGCCAAAGGTCTAAGGCCAAAGGTCTAAGGCCAAAGGTCTAAGGCCTCAGGAAGGCATCAGGAACCTCAGAAAGAACCTGAGAGGTGTGTCATTACCACACTGTGACCTGAGGGAGGCCTAAGGCCAAAGGTCAAAGGTCTAAGGCCAAAGGTCTAAGGTCTAAGGCCAAAGGTCTAAGGCATCAGGAACCTTAGAAAGAACCTGAGAGGTGTGTCATTACCACACTGTGACCTGAGGGAGGCCTAAGGTCTAAGGTCAAAGGTGAACCACAGTTAAACTGTATTCAGTGTCAGAAACCTGAGATTTTAAACTGAAAACCTTCAGATTTCATTAGATTTTTACACAAACAACACGTCAGCAGTTAGAAATACAGCAGGGGAGGAACTAGGGTTGGAAGATTTGATCAGAACTATTTTTATTCATTAATATATTACCCAAAAGCTAGTGATATTGCTGCTGTTTATTAAAGAAAAAGAGAAGATCTGCTCCATCAGTGACACTGAAAATAGAAACAGCAACATTAAACCGGTCAAATGCTTTCTTTTCAGATCTGATATAAACAGCTCAACACTTTAATAAAACATCCACAACAAGAATACTTTCTGCTCGTTTAAAATAAATAAATCCAATTAGTTAATTCTGTCATTTCTAAGAACAAATGGTTCTTCTTGTTCCAGCTTTTACTTCCCAAAGTTAGATTTAAAGACAGATCTTTCACTCTGAATATAGATGGTTCTAAAGTGAATTAAAGCTGAAACATACCAGTTGCCTCTTTCATGAAAAGCACTTGTGCTGCAGAGAGTTTCTGTTGATATCCAGGAAGATGCAGTCCAGTTTATTAAGTTATTACAGTTCTGACTCTTTTTTAGAGTCGTTTCCTCTGAACGGCTTCAGGTGTAAAAAGAAAAGTGTATTCTGTACAAAAAGAATTGTAAATAAAATGTAAACTTTTTTTTTTAACAAAGCAGAGCATCGGCCTCCTTTTTTTAAAGTCCGGGTGGTTAATATGTGGGTCGATGAGTCGGTGCTTTTCATTTCTGGGCTGCACTGTCAGAGTTAAACAGCTCAGAGGAAATCCATCTCAGGGCTCAGACTGTGGAGGTCGATGTGTCCTGAGAGAGCGGCGGCCAACTCTGGGTCCAGGTCTGCACACCGGGCCTCCAGCTGGGGTCGTGGAGGGGTGAAGAGAGGAAGAGTGAAGACAGGAAGAGTGAAGACATGGAAGAGGTGAAGACAGGGAAGAGGTGAAGACAGGAAAGAGTGAAGACCGGAAAGAGTGAAGACCGGAAAGAGTGAAGACCGGAAAGAGTGAAGACCGGAAAGAGTGAAGACCGGAAAGAGTGAAGACCGGAAGAGTGAAGACAGGAAGAGTGAAGACAGATGTGGAAGAGTGGAAGAGTGAAGACGTGGAAGAGTGAAGCCAGGAAAGAGTGAAGACATGGAAGAGGTGAAGACAGGAAGAATGAAGACAGGAAGAGTGAAGACGTGGAAGAGGTGAAGACAGACAGGAAGAGTGAAGACGTGGAAGAGTGAAGAGTGAAGACATGAAGAGTGAAGCCAGGAAGAGTGAAGACATGGAAGAGTGAAGACATGGAAGAGTGAAGACATGGAAGAGTGAAGACATGGAAGAGTGAAGACATGGAAGAGTGAAGACATGGAAGAGTGAAGACATGGAAGAGTGAAGACATGGAAGAGTGAAGACATGGAAGAGTGAAGACATGGAAGAGTGAAGACATGGAAGAGTGAAGACATGGAAGAGTGAAGACAGGAAAGAGTGAAGACAGGAAAGAGTGAAGACAGGAAAGAGTGAAGACAGGAAAGAGTGAAGACAGGAAAGAGTGAAGACAGGAAAGAGTGAAGAGTGGAAGAGTGAAGACAGGAAAGAGTGAAGACATGGAAAAGTGAAGACAGGAAGAGGTGAAGACAGACAGGAAGAGTGAAGACGTGGAAGAGTGAAGAGTGAAGACATGAAGAGTGAAGCCAGGAAGAGTGAAGCCAGGAAGAGTGAAGACATGGAAGAGTGAAGACATGGAAGAGTGAAGACAGGAAGAGGTGAAGACAGACAGGAAGAGTGAAGACGTGGAAGAGTGAAGACAGGAAAGAGTGAAGACAGGAAGAGTGAAGAGTGGAAGAGTGAAGACATGGAGGGGTGAAGACATGGAGGGGTGAAGACAGGAAGAGTGGAAGAGTGAAGACAGGAAGAGTGAAGACAGATGTGGAAGAGTGGAAGAGTGAAGACGTGGAAGAGTGAAGAGTGAAGACATGAAGAGTGAAGCCAGGAAGAGTGAAGACATGGAAGAGTGAAGACATGGAAAAGTGAAGACAGGAAGAGGTGAAGACAGACAGGAAGAGTGAAGACGTGGAAGAGTGAAGACGTGGAAGAGGTGAAGACAGACAGGAAGAGTGAAGACGTGGAAGAGTGAAGAGTGAAGACATGAAGAGTGAAGCCAGGAAGAGTGAAGACATGGAAGAGTGAAGACATGGAAGAGTGAAGACATGGAAGAGTGAAGACATGGAAGAGTGAAGACATGGAAGAGTGAAGACATGGAAGAGTGAAGACAGGAAAGAGTGAAGACAGGAAAGAGTGAAGACAGGAAAGAGTGAAGACAGGAAGAGTGAAGAGTGGAAGAGTGAAGACAGGAAAGAGTGAAGACATGGAAAAGTGAAGACAGGAAGAGGTGAAGACAGACAGGAAGAGTGAAGACGTGGAAGAGTGAAGAGTGAAGACATGGAAGAGTGAAGACATGGAAGAGTGAAGACATGGAAGAGTGAAGACATGGAAGAGTGAAGACATGGAAGAGTGAAGACATGGAAGAGTGAAGACAGGAAAGAGTGAAGACAGGAAAGAGTGAAGACAGGAAAGAGTGAAGACAGGAAAGAGTGAAGACAGGAAAGAGTGAAGACAGGAAAGAGTGAAGACAGGAAGAGTGAAGAGTGGAAGAGTGAAGACAGGAAAGAGTGAAGACATGGAAAAGTGAAGACAGGAAGAGGTGAAGACAGACAGGAAGAGTGAAGACGTGGAAGAGTGAAGAGTGAAGACATGAAGAGTGAAGCCAGGAAGAGTGAAGCCAGGAAGAGTGAAGACATGGAAGAGTGAAGACATGGAAAAGTGAAGACAGGAAGAGGTGAAGACAGACAGGAAGAGTGAAGACGTGGAAGAGTGAAGACAGGAAAGAGTGAAGACAGGAAGAGTGAAGAGTGGAAGAGTGAAGACATGGAGGGGTGAAGACATGGAGGGGTGAAGACAGGAAGAGTGGAAGAGTGAAGACAGGAAGAGTGAAGACAGATGTGGAAGAGTGGAAGAGTGAAGACGTGGAAGAGTGAAGAGTGAAGACATGAAGAGTGAAGCCAGGAAGAGTGAAGCCAGGAAGAGTGAAGACATGGAAGAGTGAAGACATGGAAGAGTGAAGACATGGAAAAGTGAAGACAGGAAGAGGTGAAGACAGACAGGAAGAGTGAAGACGTGGAAGAGTGAAGACGTGGAAGAGGTGAAGACAGACAGGAAGAGTGAAGACGTGGAAGAGTGAAGAGTGAAGACATGAAGAGTGAAGCCAGGAAGAGTGAAGCCAGGAAGAGTGAAGACATGGAAGAGTGAAGACATGGAAGAGTGAAGACATGGAAGAGTGAAGACATGGAAGAGTGAAGACATGGAAGAGTGAAGACAGGAAAGAGTGAAGACAGGAAAGAGTGAAGACAGGAAGAGTGAAGAGTGGAAGAGTGAAGACAGGAAAGAGTGAAGACATGGAAAAGTGAAGACAGGAAGAGGTGAAGACAGACAGGAAGAGTGAAGACGTGGAAGAGTGAAGAGTGAAGACATGAAGAGTGAAGCCAGGAAGAGTGAAGACATGGAAGAGTGAAGACATGGAAGAGTGAAGACATGGAAGAGTGAAGACATGGAAGAGTGAAGACATGGAAGAGTGAAGACATGGAAGAGTGAAGACATGGAAGAGTGAAGACATGGAAGAGTGAAGACAGGAAAGAGTGAAGACAGGAAAGAGTGAAGACAGGAAAGAGTGAAGACAGGAAAGAGTGAAGACAGGAAAGAGTGAAGACAGGAAAGAGTGAAGACAGGAAAGAGTGAAGACAGGAAAGAGTGAAGACAGGAAAGAGTGAAGACAGGAAGAGTGAAGAGTGGAAGAGTGAAGACAGGAAAGAGTGAAGACATGGAAAAGTGAAGACAGGAAGAGGTGAAGACAGACAGGAAGAGTGAAGACGTGGAAGAGTGAAGAGTGAAGACATGAAGAGTGAAGCCAGGAAGAGTGAAGCCAGGAAGAGTGAAGACATGGAAGAGTGAAGACATGGAAAAGTGAAGACAGGAAGAGGTGAAGACAGACAGGAAGAGTGAAGACGTGGAAGAGTGAAGACAGGAAAGAGTGAAGACAGGAAGAGTGAAGAGTGGAAGAGTGAAGACATGGAGGGGTGAAGACATGGAGGGGTGAAGACAGGAAGAGTGGAAGAGTGAAGACAGGAAGAGTGAAGACAGATGTGGAAGAGTGGAAGAGTGAAGACGTGGAAGAGTGAAGAGTGAAGACATGAAGAGTGAAGCCAGGAAGAGTGAAGACATGGAAGAGTGAAGACATGGAAAAGTGAAGACAGGAAGAGGTGAAGACAGACAGGAAGAGTGAAGACGTGGAAGAGTGAAGACGTGGAAGAGGTGAAGACAGACAGGAAGAGTGAAGACGTTGAAGAGTGAAGACATGAAGAGTGAAGCCAGGAAGAGTGAAGCCAGGAAGAGTGAAGACATGGAAGAGTGAAGACATGGAAGAGTGAAGACATGGAAGAGTGAAGACATGGAAGAGTGAAGACATGGAAGAGTGAAGACATGGAAGAGTGAAGACAGGAAAGAGTGAAGACAGGAAAGAGTGAAGACAGGAAGAGTGAAGAGTGGAAGAGTGAAGACAGGAAAGAGTGAAGACATGGAAAAGTGAAGACAGGAAGAGGTGAAGACAGACAGGAAGAGTGAAGACGTGGAAGAGTGAAGACATGAAGAGTGAAGCCAGGAAGAGTGAAGCCAGGAAGAGTGAAGACATGGAAGAGTGAAGACATGGAAAAGTGAAGACAGGAAGAGGTGAAGACAGACAGGAAGAGTGAAGACGTGGAAGAGTGAAGACAGGAAAGAGTGAAGACAGGAAGAGTGAAGAGTGGAAGAGTGAAGACATGGAGGGGTGAAGACATGGAGGGGTGAAGACAGGAAGAGTGGAAGAGTGAAGACAGGAAGAGTGAAGACATGGAGGGGTGAAGACAGGAAGAGTGGAAGAGTGAAGACAGGAAGAGTGAAGACAGGAAGAGTGAAGCCGTGGAAGAGTGAAGCCGTGGAAGAGTGAAGCCGTGGAAGAGTGAAGCCAGGAAGAGTGAAGCCGTGGAAGAGAAGACAGGAAGAGTGAAGCCGTGGAAGAGTGAAGACAGACGTGGAAGAGTGAAGCCAGGAAGAGTGAAGCCGTGGAAGAGTGGAAGAGTGGAAGAGTGGAAGAGTGAAGCCAAGGAAGAGTGAAGACAGGAAGAGTGAAGCCGTGGAAGAGTGAAGACAGACAGGAAGAGTGAAGACAGGAAGAGTGAAGCCGTGGAAGAGTGAAGTCGTGGAAGAGTGAAGACAGGAAGAGTGGAAGAGTGGAAGAGTGAAGACAGGAAGAGTGAAGACAGGAAGAGTGAAGACAGGAAGAGTGAAGACAGGAAGAGTGAAGACGTGGAAGAGTGAAGACGTGGAAGAGTGAAGACAGGAAGAGTGAAGCCGTGGAAGAGTGAAGCCAGGAAGAGTGAAGCCGTGGAAGAGTGAAGACAGGAAGAGTGAAGACAGGAAGAGTGAAGACAGGAAGAGTGAAGACAGGAAGAGTGAAGACAGACGTGGAAGAGTGAAGACAGGAAGAGTGAAGACAGAAAGAGTGAAGCCAGACAGGAAGAGTGAAGACAGGAAGAGTGAAGCCAGGAAGAGTGAAGCCGTGGAAGAGTGAAGTCGTGGAAGAGTGAAGACAGGAAGAGTGGAAGAGTGGAAGAGTGAAGACAGGAAGAGTGAAGACAGGAAGAGTGAAGACAGGAAGAGTGAAGACAGGAAGAGTGAAGACGTGGAAGAGTGAAGACGTGGAAGAGTGAAGACAGGAAGAGTGAAGCCGTGGAAGAGTGAAGCCAGGAAGAGTGAAGCCGTGGAAGAGTGAAGACAGGAAGAGTGAAGACAGGAAGAGTGAAGACAGGAAGAGTGAAGACAGGAAGAGTGAAGACAGACGTGGAAGAGTGAAGACAGGAAGAGTGAAGACAGAAAGAGTGAAGCCAGTGAGAGGTGAGCACACAGGAGAAGATAAAGCAGATGTGGGCTGTTTACCTGTCTGAACTGGCTGGAGGTGAGTGCAGATGGAGACATCTGGGAGATCAGATTTAGAAGAAACTGTTTGGTGCGACTCAGGATCTGGGAGGGCTCCAGCTGGCAAAACAGATGAATATAGTGTTGTTTTCATCAGTCTTTATAGGCAGAAACAGGCAGAACACAGTGTTTGCTTTGGTTTCATTAGAAGCAGAAACAGGCAGAACACAGTGTTTGCTTTGGTTTCATTAGAAGCAGAAACAGGCAGAACACAGTGTTTGCTTTGGTTTCATTAGAGGCAGAAACAGGCAGAACACAGTGTTTGTTTTGGTTTCATTAGAGGCAGAAACAGGCAGAACACAGTGTTTGCTTTGGTTTCATTAGAGGCAGAAACAGGCAGAACACAGTGTTTGCTTTGGTTTCATTAGAGGCAGAAACAGGCAGAACACAGTGTTTGCTTTGGTTTCATTAGAGGCAGAAACAGGCAGAACACAGGGTTTGCTTTGGTTTCATTAGAGGCAGAAACAGGCAGAACACAGGGTTTGCTTTGGTTTCATTAGAGGCAGAAACAGGCAGAACACAGTGTTTGCTTTGGTTTCATTAGAGGCAGAAACAGGCAGAACACAGTGTTTGCTTTGGTTTCATTAGAGGCAGAAACTGGCAGAACACAGTGTTTGCTTTGGTTTCATTAGAGGCAGAAACAGGCAGAACACAGTGTTTGCTTTGGTTTCATTAGAGGCAGAAACAGGCAGAACACAGTGTTTGCTTTGGTTTCATTAGAGGCAGAAACAGGCAGAACACAGTGTTTGCTTTGGTTTCATTAGAGGCAGAAACAGGCAGAACACAGTGTTTGCTTTGGTTTCATTAGAGGCAGAAACAGGCAGAACACAGTGTTTGCTTTGGTTTCATTAGAGGCAGAAACAGGCAGAACACAGTGTTTGCTTTGGTTTCATTAGAGGCAGAAACAGGCAGAACACAGTGTTTGCTGTGGTTTCATCAGAGGCAGAAACAGGCAGAACACAGTGTTTGCTTTGGTTTCATTAGAGGCAGAAACAGGCAGAACACAGTGTTTGCTTTGGTTTCATTAGAGGCAGAAACAGGCAGAACACAGTGTTTGCTTTGGTTTCATTAGAGGCAGAAACAGGCAGAACACAGTGTTTGCTTTGGTTTCATTAGAGGCAGAAACAGGCAGAACACAGTGTTTGCTTTGGTTTCATTAGAGGCAGAAACAGGCAGAACACAGTGTTTGCTTTGGTTTCATTAGAGGCAGAAACAGGCAGAACACAGTGTTTGCTTTGGTTTCATTAGAGGCAGAAACAGGCAGAACACAGTGTTTGCTTTGGTTTCATTAGAGGCAGAAACAGGCAGAACACAGTGTTTGCTTTGGTTTCATTAGAGGCAGAAACAGGCAGAACACAGTGTTTGCTTTGGTTTCATTAGAGGCAGAAACAGGCAGAACACAGTGTTTGCTTTGGTTTCATTAGAGGCAGAAACAGGCAGAACACAGTGTTTGCTTTGGTTTCATTAGAGGCAGAAACAGGCAGAACACAGTGTTTGCTTTGGTTTCATTAGAGGCAGAAACAGGCAGAACACAGTGTTTGCTTTGGTTTCATTAGAGGCAGAAACAGGCAGAACACAGTGTTTGCTTTGGTTTCATTAGAGGCAGAAACAGGCAGAACACAGTGTTTGCTTTGGTTTCATTATAGGCAGAAACAGGCAGAACACAGTGTTTGCTTTGGTTTCATTAGAGGCAGAAACAGGCAGAACACAGTGTTTGCTTTGGTTTCATTAGAGGCAGAAACAGGCAGAACACAGTGTTTGCTTTGGTTTCATTAGAGGCAGAAACAGGCAGAACACAGTGTTTGCTTTGGTTTCATTAGAGGCAGAAACAGGCAGAACACAGTGTTTGCTTTGGTTTCATTAGAGGCAGAAACAGGCAGAACACAGTGTTTGCTTTGGTTTCATTAGAGGCAGAAACAGGCAGAACACAGTGTTTGCTTTGGTTTCATTAGAGGCAGAAACAGGCAGAACACAGTGTTTGCTTTGGTTTCATTAGAGGCAGAAACAGGCAGAACACAGTGTTTGCTTTGGTTTCATTAGAGGCAGAAACAGGCAGAACACAGTGTTTGCTTTGGTTTCATTAGAGGCAGAAACAGGCAGAACACAGTGTTTGCTTTGGTTTCATTAGAGGCAGAAACAGGCAGAACACAGTGTTTGCTTTGGTTTCATTAGAGGCAGAAACAGGCAGAACACAGTGTTTGCTTTGGTTTCATTAGAGGCAGAAACAGGCAGAACACAGTGTTTGCTTTGGTTTCATTAGAGGCAGAAACAGGCAGAACACAGTGTTTGCTTTGGTTTCATTAGAGGCAGAAACAGGCAGAACACAGTGTTTGCTTTGGTTTCATTAGAGGCAGAAACAGGCAGAACACAGTGTTTGCTTTGGTTTCATTAGAGGCAGAAACAGGCAGAACACAGTGTTTGCTTTGGTTTCATTAGAGGCAGAAACAGGCAGAACACAGTGTTTGCTTTGGTTTCATTAGAGGCAGAAACAGGCAGAACACAGTGTTTGCTTTGGTTTCATTAGAGGCAGAAACAGGCAGAACACAGTGTTTGCTTTGGTTTCATTAGAGGCAGAAACAGGCAGAACACAGTGTTTGCTTTGGTTTCATTAGAGGCAGAAACAGGCAGAACACAGTGTTTGCTTTGGTTTCATTAGAGGCAGAAACAGGCAGAACACAGTGTTTGCTTTGGTTTCATTAGAGGCAGAAACAGGCAGAACACAGTGTTTGCTTTGGTTTCATTAGAGGCAGAAACAGGCAGAACACAGTGTTTGCTTTGGTTTCATTAGAGGCAGAAACAGGCAGAACACAGTGTTTGCTTTGGTTTCATTAGAGGCAGAAACAGGCAGAACACAGTGTTTGCTTTGGTTTCATTAGAGGCAGAAACAGGCAGAACACAGTGTTTGCTTTGGTTTCATTAGAGGCAGAAACAGGCAGAACACAGTGTTTGCTTTGGTTTCATTAGAGGCAGAAACAGGCAGAACACAGTGTTTGCTTTGGTTTCATTAGAGGCAGAAACAGGCAGAACACAGTGTTTGCTTTGGTTTCATTAGAGGCAGAAACAGGCAGAACACAGTGTTTGCTTTGGTTTCATTAGAGGCAGAAACAGGCAGAACACAGTGTTTGCTTTGGTTTCATTAGAGGCAGAAACAGGCAGAACACAGTGTTTGCTTTGGTTTCATTAGAGGCAGAAACAGGCAGAACACAGTGTTTGCTTTGGTTTCATTAGAGGCAGAAACAGGCAGAACACAGTGTTTGCTTTGGTTTCATTAGAGGCAGAAACAGGCAGAACACAGTGTTTGCTTTGGTTTCATTAGAGGCAGAAACAGGCAGAACACAGTGTTTGCTTTGGTTTCATTAGAGGCAGAAACAGGCAGAACACAGTGTTTGCTTTGGTTTCATTAGAGGCAGAAACAGGCAGAACACAGTGTTTGCTTTGGTTTCATTAGAGGCAGAAACAGGCAGAACACAGTGTTTGCTTTGGTTTCATTAGAGGCAGAAACAGGCAGAACACAGTGTTTGCTTTGGTTTCATTAGAGGCAGAAACAGGCAGAACACAGTGTTTGCTTTGGTTTCATTAGAGGCAGAAACAGGCAGAACACAGTGTTTGCTTTGGTTTCATTAGAGGCAGAAACAGGCAGAACACAGTGTTTGCTTTGGTTTCATTAGAGGCAGAAACAGGCAGAACACAGTGTTTGCTTTGGTTTCATTAGAGGCAGAAACAGGCAGAACACAGTGTTTGCTTTGGTTTCATTAGAGGCAGAAACAGGCAGAACACAGTGTTTGCTTTGGTTTCATTAGAGGCAGAAACAGGCAGAACACAGTGTTTGCTTTGGTTTCATTAGAGGCAGAAACAGGCAGAACACAGTGTTTGCTTTGGTTTCATTAGAGGCAGAAACAGGCAGAACACAGTGTTTGCTTTGGTTTCATTAGAGGCAGAAACAGGCAGAACACAGTGTTTGCTTTGGTTTCATTAGAGGCAGAAACAGGCAGAACACAGTGTTTGCTTTGGTTTCATTAGAGGCAGAAACAGGCAGAACACAGTGTTTGCTTTGGTTTCATTAGAGGCAGAAACAGGCAGAACACAGTGTTTGCTTTGGTTTCATTAGAGGCAGAAACAGGCAGAACACAGTGTTTGCTTTGGTTTCATTAGAGGCAGAAACAGGCAGAACACAGTGTTTGCTTTGGTTTCATTAGAGGCAGAAACAGGCAGAACACAGTGTTTGCTTTGGTTTCATTAGAGGCAGAAACAGGCAGAACACAGTGTTTGCTTTGGTTTCATTAGCGGCAGAAACAGGCAGAACACAGTGTTTGCTTTGGTTTCATTAGAGGCAGAAACAGGCAGAACACAGTGTTTGCTTTGGTTTCATTAGAGGCAGAAACAGGCAGAACACAGTGTTTGCTTTGGTTTCATTAGAGGCAGAAACAGGCAGAACACAGTGTTTGCTTTGGTTTCATTAGAGGCAGAAACAGGCAGAACACAGTGTTTGCTTTGGTTTCATTAGAGGCAGAAACAGGCAGAACACAGTGTTTGTTTTGGTTTCATTAGAGGCAGAAACAGGCAGAACACAGTGTTTGCTTTGGTTTCATTAGAGGCAGAAACAGGCAGAACACAGTGTTTGCTTTGGTTTCATTAGAGGCAGAAACAGGCAGAACACAGTGTTTGCTTTGGTTTCATTGGAGGCAGAAACAGGCAGAACACAGTGTTTGTTTTGGTTTCATTAGAGGCAGAAACAGGCAGAAACAGTGTTTGCTTTGGTTTCATTAGAGGCAGAAACAGGCAGAACACAGTGTTTGCTTTGGTTTCATTAGAGGCAGAAACAGGCAGCAAACATGCTCACCTGCTTCTCAGGGAGCTCGGTGGCTGGTGCAGGAGTTTGTCCTTCCAGGAAGAGCTGCAGCACAGAGATGTAGCAGCTGACGGCGGTGTGGAGGAACCCTGGACAGCCTGCAGCCCTCTGAAGCAGCTCTGCACTCTGCTGCGGCAGCAAGCTGAACACATCAAGCATTTCCACATGTTATAACCCACAAGGAGATTTAAAGAAGAAGAAGAAGCTGCCTGGAGCTGGGAAACTGGACAAAATGTTTAAATCTGTGTATGTGTGTCTCTGTGTCTCATTGACACAAATTAACTGACAAATTCATTCATTGACAGATGCAAACGTGTCAAATGTGTGTTAATAAATGTATGTTTTAGGGCTGCCACGATTATGTCGACTATTAAATGCGTCGACGACTAATTTAATAACTTTTTTTCCCCTCAAAGCTGCTGCTGCGTCTGGCTTTCTGTCCTTGACACACATGCGTTGTCGTGGTAACCGGGGGTCAGCCGTGATGTCACAGGAAGTTAAATCAGAGGCTCTGGTATTATTGCTTGTTGCAACAAAGAATTATTTAACTGTGTAGCAAACACAAAAATAAATACTTGAGGTTTGGGGTTCGGCTGAAGAGGGACCATCGTCTTGGTTAGCTAGCTGGCTAGTTAGCTGCTAAAATTAACAGCTAACTGGCTAGTTAGCTGCTAAAATTAACAGCTAACTGGCTAGTTAGCTGCTAAAATTAGCGTAAACAGAGAGTTAGCTTGCTGCTTACTCATATTGATATCTATAAACGTTAATATTAGTGATTAATTAGCCTTAAAACACATATTTCATGTGTTTTCTGTAACGTTATAATACTGATGTGTTTGAATAGGAACGCTAATGTTTTCTAACGTTACGTTTCAGTGCTAAAAAAGTACTTTATCTTCAATGGACAGCTTTGTTTCAAAGCTACATGCACACCTTAGCAAGCAAATGTCCTGACTGAGTCCAAACTGAACATGTTGGTTCCTTAAAACCTAAAGTATTTATTTTTGTGTTTTTGCTTCACAGTTAAATAATTGTTTGTTGCAACAAGCTGCAGATTTCATTAAAGGGTTAATGAACTATAATATTAATTGTCTTTTCTTTAGTTAGCATCTACCTTAAACACTTAGCTGAAAGCTAATGATGGTTCTATAAGAGCAGCTGCTTCCTGGTGTGATAAGTTGTATGTTTTACATTCAATATACGATCCGATTAGTCGAGTAATCGAATAAAATAATCTGTGATTAATTGACTATTAAAATGATCGTTTGTGGCAGCCTTAGTATGCATGTTTGTATGTGTGAATAAATATATGTATTTATTCAACAAAAACTCTATCGATGCCTCATCTCTCTGTTGAGCTTTTACTGTCACTGTAGTTATATTAACAATAGAAAAGTGGAAACAAGAAGATTTCTCCATCTCTACTGAAAAACATGACAGAAAAGTGAAGAAAAGTGTCAGAAATAAAGCATGCAACTGAAAGTGAAATGCTTCAGGTTTTGTTTAGATTCTTCTTTATAAAACACTTATTCCAGATCTTAGTAATGAAACAAACCCTCTGGAAAGACTCACCTGCAGAAGGCCCACGGCATTAATCGTGTGCGCTCATCCGATGTTACCATGGTTACTGGCTGGTAAACGCCTTGTTCTGGAAAACAGATCGAGCATCGACTTTAGCAATAGATAAAACATGCAACATGAGATGTTGTTGAGCTGCAGGTTCGCTCTGTACCGTTGGACCTGAAGATGAGCAGCCAATCAGCAGAGTTCACCAGCCGGGTCAGGAGCGCTGTGAACAAATCTTTGGCATTTCCACGACTCTTCTCCTTCAGAACCAAGCAGTAAAACAGAAAAACAAGTTTATTTCAAAGAAAACACACCTTTTATCATCTTCTTACTTCCACTTTTATCTTAAAATGCCCAAACTCAGTTTATATTGTTCTTTTTCTTATTAATTATTCGATAGTTTTGTGATTTTTCATAGCTGAAAAGAGAAAGTGCTCAGCCTTGAAATAATATTCAGATCATACAGGCAAAAAGCTCATTTTTATACTCTTTAGGAGTCAGTATCTGTGGTTTTAAGTGCTGTGGATTTAGCTCCAAACGTATCAGCAGCATTTAATGGATAAAACTAACAAAAGGATCAATTACAGCAAATTCATATGAGCACATGGGACAAATATGGCTAATTTAGGATTAAGCAGCTTTTCAGCTAGACTTTATTACAATAAAACTTATATATTGTACCTTTCATGAGCTCCAAGCATTCTTTACATGGAGGACTATAGAAAACATGCATGTTTATGTAAAAACTGTTCGACTATTTTCTGGAACAACAACAAAAAATCCTTAATTGGTGAGTAACCAGCTGGACTTCATGGATAATAATAAGATAAAAAGAAGTATCTGCATCCCTTAAACCAGGCTCCAGAGAAAAAACACCTTTAAATTAGAATTATATTCTGTTGCTGAACCTGCTTTAAACGTACAGAACAGCAGCTCCGCTGTTTATGTGCTTCTTTCAGTCAAAATGATTCGAAGTCAATGAAAAGTTCCTGTATTTCCTGTTATTATTTGTGAAATGAAGCCACAGTTTGATGCTTCACTTCCTTACCAAAGGATCAGCATCACCCTCATCCTCAGATTAAATTACAGCACAGAGCCAATAAGCTCAGAGAAACTTTAAAAATCAAACAATAAAAAAGCAGCAGCTGGCCTGGTTGAGTCTGCAGCTCCAGATTTAATTTAAAGAACAGATAAGAAAGTGAAATTCATTCCTTTAACATTACGGCCATTTGCTGTACAGTCCAATTAATGGAGAAATACACTGAAAATAAGATGTAAAAACACCACTTTTAATGTTAAACTGTAAGCTGTAAAGAATTAATTCCCTCCTGGACTCAGCCTGAAGGTGTAAACATCAGCAGCTTCTGTGTTTATTACACTCGAGCTGTAAAGGTGTGTTTTTTTCCACTTTCTAACCTGAACCCGAACACATCTGATGGCGGTCGGTTACCTGAGGACTCAGGAGTGCTGACAGGAAGTCGTTCAAACACAGGAAGAGCAGAAAAACCAGCAGCTGTGAGCAGAAATCAGGCAGCAGGTGAATAAACACAGTCTGGAACAGTTAAATATTGGCCTGAGGCTCAGAATAATGAGTTTATATCGTTCTATTATTTCTGGTCTTGTGAAAAATACGATCATCTTACTCTAATAAGTTATTTGGTTTGAAATACATCGAGAAAGGAAACATTTTACAGCACAATCAAATTCTAACAATGTTTGTTGCTGATTAACCCTAAACCAAAGTCTTTAAATGGCTTCTTTTTGTCAGACCATTTGTAAAACTGCCTCATTTTCAGTAATTTGCTTTTAAATAAGAGAAAATCTGAGTTTTTGCTCTGAAAAGAAAAGTCCAAAGTCTGATATCCATGATCATTACAGAGGATTAGTTTGCTGCAGACAGATCTAACAGCTTCTAACTAACCGATGACGCCTCAACAGTTAAACCAGATAAAAGCAAAGTAACAAAAGTAAATTAAAGTAAATTAAAAGCAAAGTAACAAAAGTAAATTAAAGTAAATTAAAAGCAAAGTAACAAAAGTAAATTAAAGTAAATTAAAGTAAATTAAAGTAAATTAAAAGCACAAAACTCGACCCACACTTTTGCATCCAGCTGCATCAGGATCAGCTTTTAAACTCACCTGTTGGTGCTTGGCGTCTCTCTCTGGCTGCAGTGACTTCAGAGCAGAGGTGAAGCTCTGCTGGTTTCCCTCGCCGCCTCGCCAGGCGCCGTGCAGGC
This sequence comes from Leuresthes tenuis, assembly GCA_036924055.1. Lineage (NCBI taxonomy): Eukaryota > Metazoa > Chordata > Actinopteri > Atheriniformes > Atherinopsidae > Leuresthes > Leuresthes tenuis. The sequence goes on along the minus strand of JAVGWW010000006.1, from coordinate 590,203 downwards.
TGGCCGCCAGCAGGAGCGCTGCAGCGGGGGGGGTCTGTGGCGCCTGAGCTTTCCCCAAACTGCACAAAACACACAGTCAGAGCTGTAACAGACTTCCTGCTGCGTTCAGGAGGTTTTTCACACAGAGCTGTAACAGACTTCCTGCTGCGTTCAGGAGGTTTTTCACACAGTCAGAGCTGTAACAGACTTCCTGCTGCGTTCAGGAGGTTTTTCACACAGAACTGTAACAGACTTCCTGCTGCGTTCAGGAGGTTTTTCACACAGTCAGAGCTGTAACAGACTTCCTGCTGCGTTCAGGAGGTTTTTCACACAGAACTGTAACAGACTTCCTGCTGCGTTCAGGAGGTTTTTCACACAGTTAGAGCTGTAACAGACTTCCTGCTGCGTTCAGGAGGTTTTTCACACAGTCAGAACTGTAACAGACTTCCTGCTGCGTTCAGGAGGTTTTCCACACAGTCAGAGCTGTAACAGACTTCCTGCTGCGTTCAGGAGGTTTTTCACACAGTCAGAGCTGTAACAGACTTCCTGCTGCGTTCAGGAGGTTTTTCACACAGAACTGTAACAGACTTCCTGCTGCGTTCAGGAGGTTTTTCACACAGTCAGAACTGTAACAGACTTCCTGCTGCGTTCAGGAGGTTTTTCACACAGTCAGAGCTGTAACAGACTTCCTGCTGCGTTCAGGAGGTTTTTCACACAGTTAGAGCTGTAACAGACTTCCTGCTGCGTTCAGGAGGTTTTTCACACAGTCAGAGCTGTAACAGACTTCCTGCCGCGTTCAGGAGGTTTTTCACACAGAACTGTAACAGACTTCCTGCTGCGTTCAGGAGGTTTTTCACACAGTCAGAACTGTAACAGACTTCCTGCTGCGTTCAGGAGGTTTTTCACACAGTTAGAACTGTAACAGACTTCCTGCTGCGTTCAGGAGGTTTTTCACACAGTCAGAGCTGTAACAGACTTCCTGCTGCGTTCAGGAGGTTTTTCACACAGTCAGAGCTGTAACAGACTTCCTGCTGCGTTCAGGAGGTTTTTCACACAGTCAGAGCTGTAACAGACTTCCTGCTGCGTTCAGGAGGTTTTTCACACAGAACTGTAACAGACTTCCTGCTGCGTTCAGGAGGTTTTTCACACAGTCAGAACTGTAACAGACTTCCTGCTGCGTTCAGGAGGTTTTTCACACAGTCAGAACTGTAACAGACTTCCTGCTGCGTTCAGGAGGTTTTTCACACAGAACTGTAACAGACTTCCTGCTGCGTTCAGGAGGTTTTTCACACAGTCAGAGCTGTAACAGACTTCCTGCTGCGTTCAGGAGGTTTTTCACACAGTCAGAGCTGTAACAGACTTCCTGCTGCGTTCAGGAGGTTTTTCACACAGAACTGTAACAGACTTCCTGCTGCGTTCAGGAGGTTTTTCACACAGTCAGAGCTGTAACAGACTTCCTGCTGCGTTCAGGAGGTTTTTCACACAGTCAGAACTGTAACAGACTTCCTGCTGCGTTCAGGAGGTTTTCCACACAGTCAGAGCTGTAACAGACTTCCTGCTGCGTTCAGGAGGTTTTTCACACAGTCAGAACTGTAACAGACTTCCTGCTGCGTTCAGGAGGTTTTTCACACAGTTAGAACTGTAACAGACTTCCTGCTGCGTTCAGGAGGTTTTTCACACAGTCAGAGCTGTAACAGACTTCCTGCTGCGTTCAGGAGGTTTTTCACACAGAACTGTAACAGACTTCCTGCTGCGTTCAGGAGGTTTTTCACACAGAGCTGTAACAGACTTCCTGCTGCGTTCAGGAGGTTTTTCACACAGTCAGAACTGTAACAGACTTCCTGCTGCGTTCAGGAGGTTTTTCACACAGTCAGAGCTGTAACAGACTTCCTGCTGCGTTCAGGAGGTTTTTCACACAGTCAGAACTGTAACAGACTTCCTGCTGCGTTCAGGAGGTTTTTCACACAGTCAGAGCTGTAACAGACTTCCTGTCGCGTTCAGGAGGTTTTTCACACAGTCAGAGCTGTAACAGACTTCCTGCTGCGTTCAGGAGGTTTTTCACGCAGTCAGAACTGTAACAGACTTCCTGCTGCGTTCAGGAGGTTTTTCACACAGTCAGAACTGTAACAGACTTCCTGCTGCGTTCAGGAGGTTTTTCACACAGTCAGAACTGTAACAGACTTCCTGCCGCGTTCAGGAGGTTTTTCACACAGAGCTGTAACAGACTTCCTGCTGCGTTCAGGAGGTTTTTCACACAGTCAGAACTGTAACAGACTTCCTGCTGCGTTCAGGAGGTTTTTCACACAGTCAGAGCTGTAACAGACTTCCTGCTGCGTTCAGGAGGTTTTTCACACAGTCAGAGCTGTAACAGACTTCCTGCTGCGTTCAGGAGGTTTTTCACAGTCAGAGCTGTAACAGACTTCCTGCTGCGTTCAGGAGGTTTTTCACACAGTCAGAACTGTAACAGACTTCCTGCTGCGTTCAGGAGGTTTTTCACACAGTTAGAACTGTAACAGACTTCCTGCTGCGTTCAGGAGGTTTTTCACACAGAACTGTAACAGACTTCCTGCTGCGTTCAGGAGGTTTTTCACACAGTCAGAGCTGTAACAGACTTCCTGCTGCGTTCAGGAGGTTTTTCACACAGTCAGAGCTGTAACAGACTTCCTGCTGCGTTCAGGAGGTTTTTCACACAGTCAGAACTGTAACAGACTTCCTGCTGCGTTCAGGAGGTTTTTCACACAGTCAGAGCTGTAACAGACTTCCTGCTGCGTTCAGGAGGTTTTTCACACAGTCAGAACTGTAACAGACTTCCTGCTGCGTTCAGGAGGTTTTTCACACAGAACTGTAACAGACTTCCTGCTGCGTTCAGGAGGTTTTTCACACAGAACTGTAACAGACTTCCTGCTGCGTTCAGGAGGTTTTTCACACAGAACTGTAACAGACTTCCTGCTGCGTTCAGGAGGTTTTTCACACAGAACTGTAACAGACTTCCTGCTGCGTTCAGGAGGTTTTTCACACAGTCAGAACTGTAACAGACTTCCTGCTGCGTTCAGGAGGTTTTTCACACAGAGCTGTAACAGACTTCCTGCTGCGTTCAGGAGGTTTTTCACACAGTCAGAGCTGTAACAGACTTCCTGCTGCGTTCAGGAGGTTTTTCACACAGTCAGAACTGTAACAGACTTCCTGCTGCGTTCAGGAGGTTTTTCACACAGTTAGAGCTGTAACAGACTTCCTGCTGCGTTCAGGAGGTTTTTCACACAGTCAGAGCTGTAACAGACTTCCTGCTGCGTTCAGGAGGTTTTTCACACAGAACTGTAACAGACTTCCTGCTGCGTTCAGGAGGTTTTTCACACAGTCAGAGCTGTAACAGACTTCCTGCTGCGTTCAGGAGGTTTTTCACACAGTCAGAACTGTAACAGACTTCCTGCTGCGTTCAGGAGGTTTTTCACACAGTCAGAGCTGTAACAGACTTCCTGCTGCGTTCAGGAGGTTTTTCACACAGAGCTGTAACAGACTTCCTGCTGCGTTCAGGAGGTTTTTCACACAGTCAGAGCTGTAACAGACTTCCTGCTGCGTTCAGGAGGTTTTTCACACAGTCAGAGCTGTAACAGACTTCCTGCTGCGTTCAGGAGGTTTTTCACACAGTCAGAGCTGTAACAGACTTCCTGCTGCGTTCAGGAGGTTTTTCACACAGTCAGAGCTGTAACAGACTTCCTGCTGCGTTCAGGAGGTTTTTCACACAGTCAGAACTGTAACAGACTTCCTGCTGCGTTCAGGAGGTTTTTCACACAGTCAGAGCTGTAACAGACTTCCTGCTGCGTTCAGGAGGTTTTTCACACAGTCAGAACTGTAACAGACTTCCTGCTGCGTTCAGGAGGTTTTTCACACAGTCAGAACTGTAACAGACTTCCTGCTGCGTTCAGGAGGTTTTTCACACAGTCAGAGCTGTAACAGACTTCCTGCTGCGTTCAGGAGGTTTTTCACACAGTCAGAACTGTAACAGACTTCCTGCTGCGTTCAGGAGGTTTTTCACACAGTCAGAACTGTAACAGACTTCCTGCTGCGTTCAGGAGGTTTTTCACACAGAACTGTAACAGACTTCCTGCTGCGTTCAGGAGGTTTTTCAATACTAAATGCAGAGAATATTGTGTGGCCAGCAAGCATAAACAGTATAAATAACAGTAGCACCATTTAGTTAGGAGACTCTGAGCAGCTTCCTGACAGGTTGTGCCGACTCGTCTCTTTCTTCCAAGAAATAAATGTTCTGTATTAATCGTTTCCAGCAACTCTGAGTCTAATTTTGAGAGAATTTTTCTGCCAATACCAAAAGAAAATGTCATTTAATGACTTCACCAAATGCCAGGATAAGGACCCACATAGAATAAAGCTACTTGGACTACAGATAAATTCATCTTAAATCAGAATGGAAACGCTCTGCTCCTTTCTGGGGCTGATTTTAGAAGCTCAAACCAACAAAATCCACATTCAGCTGAGGTGGATTTAATGTTCTGTGATCGTTCAAACGTGAGGAATGAAAACTGAGAGGGTTTTTCAGAATTTTGTGGCTTTTTTGCTGTGTTTCCACTGATTTGCGTTTCCAAACTGTAGAGAATAACAGAAATGAAGGGAAATGAAGGGAAATGAAGGGAAATGAAGGGAAACTCTTGGATTATTTGGGGCATCAGTACCTTTGACTGTACTTTCAACAACTCATTCAGTTTCTCTACATTTGTTCTTCCCTAAATGGTCAAACTTGCAGGTTTCTATCAACGCTTCTTTTTCTTTCTCCACATAACTAACCTGGATTCAGGTGTGCTTGTAATCTCAGGTGTAAAAGAGGTTTTACCTGCAGGCCCAGAGCTGACAGTCTGAGAGCAGCTGCAGCTGCTCCGGTAGAAACTCTGCATCACGCAGACGCCGCCACAGAGACGCCAGGAGTGGCGACAGATGCTGCCACCAGTGCTGCAAAGAAAGAGATCCGAGCAGGTTTACTCAGGTTCACACGGCTTTTTTAAGGTCTTCATCACCATCTAAACATTTAATATCACAGATAATAGATCTTAGAGCAGGAACCACTTCAGAGTGTCAACTTTAGGGTTAGGAACTGCACACATCTTTTTCTACAGCAGAGTTTTAAATTCATGCTGATGTTAATCTCCAGGTAAAGCTACATATAATAATACGTAACTTTATGCTATGAGTTACATTAAAAGAAAGTCACAGGTTTCATGAGATAAATGCTGTTATTTCAAGTGTCCCGTATACTTTGCAGCAGATTTATCTGCAAAACATTAAAATCTAATATGGCTTTAATTCCATCCATCCATCATCAGCAGCTTATCCGGGGGTCGGGGGGGCAGCAGCTTTAGCAGAGAAACCCAGACCTCCCTGTTTCCGGCCACTTCCTCCAGCTCTTCTGGGGGGACCCCGAGGCGTTCCCAGGCCATAGTCTCTCCAACGTGTCCTGGGTCTTCCCCGGGTCTCCTCCCAGTGGGACGGGCCCAGAACACCTCCCCAGGGAGGAGTCCAGGGGGCATCCTAACCAGATGCCACCTCATCTGACTCCTCTCAATGCGGAGGAGCAGCGGTTCTACTCTGAGCCCCTCCCGGATGACCGAGCTTCTCACCCTATCTCTAAGGGAGGCCCAGACACCCTGAGGAGGAAACCCATCTCGTTCTTTCGGTCTCTCCCCACAGCTCGGGACCATAGGAGAGGATGGGAACGTAGATTGACCAGTAAATAGAGAGCTTCGCCTTCTGGCTCAGCTCCTTCTTCACAGACGGGTCGGTGCAGCAACACTGCAGACGCCGCACCGATCCGCCGTCAATCTCCCGCTCCATTCGTCCCTCACTGTGAACAAGACCCTGAGATACTTGGACTCCTCCACTTGGGGAAGGATCTCATTCCCGACCCGGAGAGAGCGTTCCACCCTTTTCCAGCTGAGAACCATAGCCTCGGATTTGGAGGCACTGATTCTCATCTCAGCTGCTTCACAACCGCTTGGCTTTAATTAAAAGGGAATATTAAAAGGTACCATGTACAGCTCGACTGAGGCTGCACAATTCAGAGAGAAGACAGAAAAAACACCAATCTACAGCCATTTTAACAGCTTTAAAATCATGAAACCAAAAGGGCTCATAAGCAAACCTTTTAGCCAATATCTGTAGAGATTAAACTGACATGAAAAGATCCATAAATCCATTTAAGATGCACAGGGAGCGGATCGTACCACTGTGGAGACCAACAGCAGAGGGCAGCGGACACTCATCTGAGCCCAGACTCTGTTCACTTCTTCTGCTGGACGACCACACTGCACACCGGCACATAACAGCCCCTAAACACAAGCAACACGAACACACTTTACATGTGTTTAACAGCACTTAAGATGGGACTGTTTCACAGAACGGTTCTCACTTTCAGAAAGTGTGCAGTTATGTGGCGGGGCAGCAGGCCGGATGGAGAGCACGCCTTCCTCTGAGGATGAACCACAGGAGTGAGGACAGAGAACAAGGAGGACGACACCAGTCTGTTCCTGAGAATGAACCGAGCAGCTCACCTGATGCTGGTTGACATGTTCCATCAGGCTGCTGCAGTCCAGAGTCGTCCTGCCGCCTTCAGCCTTTAATCTGATGAGCAGCGCAGCTGGAAGACTCAGCAGCACCCTGCCAAAAGGAGCGTTTCAACAGCTTTTTCACTAAATGTCTCTTTACAGCACGCTGGCCTGTGAAGACAACCTGCATATAGTGAATAGTGCACCTGTTCCACGTGTGCATCGTGCGCTGCAGGCTGAGTTGGCTGCTGATGCTCGGCGAGGACGAGGTGGAGGAGCATCTCTGAGACGCCGCTTCAAACAGGAAGTCACACAGATCGGCGCCGTTTCCACCGCCGCCGGAGAGTTTAGTCAGTTCCATCTCATATACCAGCTCCTACATGCACACATGCACACACACATGCACACACATGGCTCTTTTTGAATGAATATAAACTACAGTTTGCTATTTCACAGCCTTAGTTTACAGCCTTATTCACCAGTTTAGCGATAAAGACCTGAGCGTAAACATCAACACTGGAATGTTGCATCAGATCTGACCCTAACCCATCAGATCTGACCCATCAGATCTAACCCTAACCCATCAGATCTAACCCATCAGATCTGACCCTAACCCATCAGATCTAACCCTAACCCATCAGATCTGACCCATCAGATCTAACCCTAACCCATCAGATCTAACCCATCAGATCTAACCCTAACCCATCAGATCTAACCCTAACCCATCAGATCTAACCCTAACCCATCAGATCTGACCCTAACCCATCAGATCTGACCCTAACCCATCAGATCTAACCCTAACCCATCAGATTTGACCCTAACCCATCAGATCTGACCCTAACCCATCAGATCTGACCCTAACCCATCAGATCTAACCCATCAGATCTGACCCTAACCCATCAGATCTAACCCTAACCCATCAGATCTAACCCTAACCAATCAGATCTAACCCTAACCCATCAGATCTAACCCTGACCCATCAGATCTGACCCTGACCCATCAGATCTAACCCTAACCCATCAGATCTGACCCATCAGATCTAACCCTAACCCATCAGATCTAACCCTAACCCATCAGATCTGACCCATCAGATCTAACCCTAACCCATCAGATCTAACCCATCAGATCTGACCCTAACCCATCAGATCTAACCCTAACCCATCAGATCTGACCCTAACCCATCAGATCTAACCCTAACCCATCAGATTTGACCCTAACCCATCAGATCTGACCCTAACCCATCAGATCTGACCCTAACCCATCAGATTTGACCCTAACCCATCAGATCTGACCCTAACCCATCAGATCTGACCCTAACCCATCAGATCTAACCCATCAGATCTGACCCTAACCCATCAGATCTAACCCTAACCCATCAGATCTAACCCTAACCCATCAGATCTAACCCTAACCCATCAGATCTAACCCTGACCCATCAGATCTAACCCTAACCCATCAGATCTAACCCTAACCCATCAGATCTAACCCTAACCCATCAGATCTAACCCATCAGATCTGACCCTAACCCATCAGATCTAACCCTAACCCATCGGATCTAACCCATCGGATCTAACCCTAACCCATCAGATCTGACCCTAACCCATCGGATCTAACCCTAACCCATCAGATCTAACCCATCAGATCTGACCCTAACCCATCAGATCTAACCCTAACCCATCAGATCTAACCCTGACCCATCAGATCTAACCCTAACCCATCGGATCTAACCCTAACCCATCAGATCTAACCCTAACCCATCAGATCTAACCCTAACCCATCAGATCTAACCCTAACCCATCAGATCTAACCCTGACCCATCAGATCTAACCCTAACCCATCGGATCTAACCCTAACCCATCAGATCTAACCCTAACCCATCAGATCTAACCCTGACCCATCAGATCTAACCCTAACCCATCAGATCTGACCCTAACCCATCAGATCTGACCCTAACCCATCAGATCTGACCCTAACCCATCAGATCTGACCCTAACCCATCAGATCTCTTCAGGCTTAACCTGAAGTCAGACATGCACTCATGAGCCAAAACATTATGACCACCTACCTAATCAGCAGTTGGTTCAGTTCCAAACCCACTCAGACCCACCAAAGCCCCAGAGCTGATGGAGAAGCTGAGCTTTCTGGTTGAGCATTTTAAAGCTTTTGGATATAAAAGTTCAACCAATAGTCTGACTCTGAAGTATAAGCATCACAGCAGATAGTTACCTGTAATCTGGACAGGATGTCTGGCAAACAGGTGCCGGTCTCTGACTCTCCCACCTCACAGTTCAGCTTTTCCAGACGTGCTTCACTGTTGGCATCAAATACAGAGCAGTTATGTTTTCAATTAATGTGTAATTCATTCATTTCATGTTGAGACAACATATAACAATTCATTCTACTCTAAAAGACTGATTTTAAAGAACATCTGATACTGTGAACACATTAAATATATATTTATTTATATATTAGATAAATTTATAGTTTATTTTTAATTTTATATATTTATAGTCAATGATAAAATAAGAGTTTTGGTTACATCAGTCCAATTCTCTACAGTCACTCACTGATTCACCAGTTTGGGGGAAATATAGGGGCTCAGTGCCTTGCTGGGGACTGAACCAATGACCCTTCATTTGGAAGACAACAACTCGGCCATCTGAGGCCCTGCTGACCTGTGTCTCAGAAACTCAAAACATATCCTGTATTTGATCACTTTATACGCTTTAACTTTGACAAAAACATCATTACTATTAATTTTGATCAGTTAATAATGAGCCTGTCGTCCTCCACAGGGGGGAAACTCTGGGTTTTTGTCAGTATGAGGCGAGTTATTTGAGGGTCACAGCTTTTCAGAGCTCTTATCTGTTGATATTTTAGCCAGTTCAAGTCAAATGAGCTATTAAACGTTCCTGTTTTCAGGCGTAAACCATCTGTCTGTCACTGAATTACTCAGTTTTTTATTAATTTATGAGTTAATTATTAAGAATGCTAATAAAAGCTTTTTCAGGTGCGTTCTGGACATCTTTTTCAAAGCTCTACGAACAGCTTTCCATCCATTTATATGTCATAAATAAGCATCCCATGTTGCAGGGTTACGACTGTTTATGACTCCAAAGGAAGTCCAGGGTCAGATCTGGACTGTTTTGCCGTCCTTTGAACACTTTAAAAAGCTCGGCCTCTTCTGACCGAGCTAACAGATAAACTGCAGAATCAAAGCCAGAGAATTAAAGTCACCTTAACTGCTGCTCCATGATGGCATTGAGCAGGTTGGAACAGAGGTTTTTCACGTCTCCTCCGCAGCCTCCCTGCTCCTCAGGAAGCGTCAGATAGAGCTCCGTGCACGCCCACTGCTGGTACTCCTGACTGCGCATTGAACATATTAACAGGCAAGATACTTCAATAAAGAACAATCTTTATATCAAGAGAAAGGCCAAATCCCAAAGTATTTTATCCACAGCTGCTGTTCTTGTTCAGTCTGTTCAACAGAACTCTTTAAATTAAGGTCTGACTGTGTTTCTGACTGTGTTTCTGACTGTGTTTCTGACTGTTTCTGACTGTTTCTGGCTGTGTTTCTGACTGCGTTTCTGGCTGCGTTTCTGACTGTGTTTCTGACTGTTTCTGACTGTTTCTGACTGCGTTTCTGACTGCGTTTCTGACTGTGTTTCTGACTGCGTTTCTGACTGCGTTTCTGACTGTGTTTCTGACTGTTTCTGGCTGTGTTTCTGACTGTTTCTCTGACTGTTTCTGACTGTGTTTCTGACTGTTTCTGACTGTGTTTCTGACTGATTCTCTGACTGTTTCTCTGGCTGTGTTTCTGGCTGTGTTTCTGACTGTGTTTCTGGCTGTGTTTCTGACTGTTTCTCTGGCTGTGTTTCTGACTGTTTCTCTGGCTGTGTTTCTGACTGTTTCTGGCTGTGTTTCTGGCTGTGTTTCTGGCTGTGTTTCTGACTGTTTCTCTGACTGTTTCTGACTGTGTTTCTGACTGTGTTTCTGACTGTGTTTCTGACTGTGTTTCTGACTGATTCTCTGACTGATTCTCTGACTGATTCTCTGACTGTTTCTCTGGCTGTGTTTCTGGCTGTGTTTCTGACTGTGTTTCTGGCTGTGTTTCTGACTGTTTCTCTGGCTGTGTTTCTGACTGTTTCTCTGGCTGTGTTTCTGACTGTTTCTGACTGTGTTTCTGACTGTTTCTGACTGTGTTTCTGACTGTGTTTCTGGCTGTGTTTCTGACTGTTTCTGACTGTGTTTCTGACTGTTTCTGACTGTGTTTCTGACTGTGTTTCTGGCTGTGTTTCTGACTGTTTCTCTGACTGTGTTTCTGACTGTGTTTCTGACTGATTCTCTGACTGTTTCTCTGGCTGTGTTTCTGGCTGTGTTTCTGACTGTTTCTGGCTGTGTTTCTGGCTGTGTTTCTGACTGTGTTTCTGACTGTTTCTCTGACTGTGTTTCTGGCTGTGTTTCTGGCTGTTTCTCTGACTGTGTTTCTGACTGTTTCTCTGACTGTTTCTCTGACTGTGTTTCTGACTGTGTTTCTGACTGTTTCTCTGACTGTGTTTCTGACTGTGTTTCTGACTGTGTTTCTGGCTGTGTTTCTGACTGTGTTTCTGACTGTGTTTCTGACTGTGTTTCTGACTGTGTTTCTGACTGTGTTTCTGACTGTGTTTCTGACTGTTTCTCTGACTGTTTCTCTGACTGTTTCTCTGACTGTGTTTCTGGCTGTGTTTCTGGCTGTGTGTCTGACTGTGTTTCTGGCTGTTTCTGGCTGTGTTTCTGACTGTTTCTGACTGTTTCTGACTGTGTTTCTGACTGTTTCTGGCTGTGTTTCTGACTGTGTTTCTGACTGTGTTTCTGACTGTTTCTGACTGTGTTTCTGGCTGTTTCTGACTGTTTCTGACTGTGTTTCTGGCTGTGTTTCTGGCTGTGTTTCTGGCTGTGTTTCTGACTGTGTTTCTGACTGTGTTTCTGACTGTGTTTCTGACTGTGTTTCTGACTGTGTTTCTGACTGTGTTTCTGGCTGTGTTTCTGACTGTTTCTGACTGTTTCTCTGACTGTTTCTGACTGTGTTTCTGACTGTGTTTCTGACTGTGTTTCTGACTGTTTCTGGCTGTGTTTCTGACTGTTTCTGGCTGTTTTTCTGGCTGTGTTTCTGACTGTGTTTCTGGCTGTGTGTCTGGCTGTTTCTGACTGTGTTTCTGACTGTTTCTGGCTGTGTTTCTGACTGTTTCTGGCTGTGAGCATTGAACAGTGCACGTACCGCTGTGCGTCAGTCAGGGCGTCTTCACTTCTCTGGACTCTCAGCTCGTTGTGCAGCCACTCCGACAAACACAGCTTGACCAAAACAACAAAAGGTCGACGTTATTTTATCATTATTAGTTATGCATTAGAATATCGTGTCGTCACTTGATTTAAAAGACTATTTAAAAAGGTTTGATCCACATTAGAAACTCTGTCACATCTAATAAGAAACATGGAAACTAAACTTCTACGGCAGAATTCATCCAAAAAGTTTAACTGAAAATGTTTTATATAGTTTATCCTATAAAATACAAAGTGATTTTATACTAATAAATGCTAAAACTCTTCATTCTGGGCTTAATTAATCTGGGTTTTATGTTTTTACCACCTGAACAGTGGCTTACTTGGTCCATATAAATAAATAAAACAGATTTATTTAGGGAATAAGTGCCGTCATCAACCTGAACCCGACAGTATTATCACACGGAATAAAATGTCTTTTAACAGCAGCTACTGGCTTGAATCTTCACTGAAAAGATGCAGCCTGACCTGATACTGTGGCATCTGCTCCAGCTGTTTAAAGGCAGCATGTCTCCAGAGATGGCAGGCAGTCTGCCTCCAGGTGCTGTTGCCGTCTGTGATGCTGCTCCATAAGCTGAGCAGGTTCTCCTCCTGATGTTCGCTCATACAGCCAGCAGGGGGCGCTCCTCTGGCCTCAGGCACCAGCCGTGGGATGAGGTACAGAAGCTGAACAGACAATGATGTGTAGCTTTAAGCACAAAGAGTGTGTTTGCTGACATATAAGATGGTATAACTCTGCATTTTCAGGCTGTTTTTCACAGCTTTTCAGTAAAAATGCAGTTTAAATTGAGACTCTGCAGCGTGTTTTACCACAAAACACGAGTGGTGCGATAGTTATTAAATCTGCTCCACTTTTTAACTCTAAACACACCAGAGTTCGGCCCAATCTGCTTTAAATCAACCAGTTCTGGTCCAATTTGCTTTAAATCAACCAGTTCTGGCCCAATCTGCTTTAAATCAACCAGTTCTGGGCCAATCTGCTTTAAATCAACCAGTTCTGGCCCAATCTGCTTTAAATCAACCAGTTCTGGCTCAATCTGCTTTAAATCAACCAGTTCTGGGCCAATCTGCTTTAAATCAACCAGTTCTGGGCTCTTTTCACATTTCAAATAGCTTCTCAGGTGTCTTTGCTTTGCTTTAAATCAACAGAATTTGGGCTTAACGTGCATGAAACCGTGCACGTGTACTTTCAGGTGTTCTTTTCATGACAAAAACATCAGTTCATGGTTGCAGTCCTCAAACCATGTTTGATCAAAATGTCATAATTTATAAATGTATTTCTAATTAAGACATTTTAGTTGAAGGTTAACTTCACACAAATCGGATAATTTACATTTCACAGTGATGGAAACTGCACAGAGCAGACAAACAGCAGGTAAACAGCAGGTAAACAGCAGGTAAACAGCAGACAAACAGCAGACAAACAGCAGATAAACAGCAGACAAACAGCAGGTAAACAGCAGATAAACAGCAGATAAACAGCAGATAAACAGCAGACAAACAGCAGACAAACAGCAGGTAAACAGCAGATAAACAGCAGATAAACAGCAGGTAAACAGCAGATAAACAGCAGGTAAACAGCAGGTAAAAAGCAGGTAAACAGCAGACAAACAGCAGGTAAACAGCAGATAAACAGCAGGTAAACAGCAGATAAACAGCAGGTAAACAGCAGGTAAACAGCAGGTAAACAGCAGGTAAACAGCAGATAAACAGCAGGTAAACAGCAGGTAAACAGCAGGTAAACAGCAGGTAAACAGCAGGTAAACAGCAGGTAAACAGCAGAAGATGTGCACATATTTGCACATTTTTTCTCACCATTTGAAGGAATTTGCTGTTTTCAGACACGTGACTGAAGATAATTAGAAAAATGACGCAGACATGGTCCCAGTTATCTCTAAAAAGACGATTATAACTGATAGTGGTGATAGGGCCGATAAGGGTGCATTAAAGACAAACTGCAGAGTAAAGATCTGAAGACTGAAGAACTTAGTAAGCGATGAGTTAAGAGAAACGTTTACCTTCTTATAGAGGCTGCTGGGGACGTATTCCTGCTGCTGCTGAGGCAGAGAGTCCCTCGTACAGATGCCGTAACACACAGCTGCCACACAGAGCCTGGAGCAACCAGTTCAACCACAGATACATGCAGAATGAACATGAAAACAAGTCTAACATGAACTGAGGTCTCAGTGGAAGGGAAACAGAAGGTCCAGGAAGTGCTGACCGTGCATAAATGAGTTCAAGAGGACCAAGAGTTGCGTGTTCGCTAGAAAACAACAACAAAAAGCTTCTAAAGCATGAAATAAACTGGATTATAAGGCAATATAACAAATACAACATCACACAGCGGTTAAATGAGGAATCTGACACCAAATCACATTTAAAAACGTCTCTTTTGTCGTGTGCCTACGAGAGCTAAATGTATTATAGAAGGCTTTCAGAGCAATGTCCTTTCCTCTGTTATAATAAAATAAACTAGAAAAAAGCTGTTCCTGCGAAACAGCAGTGAGAATTCTTTTTAAGTTGAATGGGATTAGTTTAACATGCTCAAAAAGCTGAATCTAGTGAAAATTTATCAGAAATCAAGTGATTAATAGTTAAAATGGCTTCAGTGTAATATACAGCAGGGAGTGGAAGAGTGATGTCATCAGTGATGTCATCAGTGATGTCATCAGTGACAGGAATGTTTGTAAACAGCTGCGGCTTCACGGATTAACCTGCAGAAATGGCTTTTTTGGATACTATGACCTCCTGTGAGAAAACTGGAAGAGCGAGGAAAATAATTTGAAGACCGTAAGAAGCAGAAGGCTTGGAGGAACGCGGCAATGTAGTTTTTATTTCAATGGAGTGAAAAAAATTTAAACGGCAGCAGGTTGAACACAGTTGAACCTGTCTCTGGCGTTCCACCAAATTTACATTGGAGTTAGTGAGAGAAACTGAAAGGTTTCTCTGGCTTCAAGGCTCATAGCTGAAATTCTGTAAATGTGAGCTATTTAGTAGTTACATCAGCTGAAAGAGGACAAGTGTACCTACATTTTAAGGTATAATTTGTTTATCTGAGTTAAACAGCATGAAAGTTAGAGGAATTTGTTTGAATATCAGAAAAAGTTAAAATGTGCCACTCTAATCTTCTCATTCATAAAAATCAAGAAGGAGCAAAAATGTTCATGTTTTTTAAACTGTCATATTTCAGAATTGGCTTAATATTTTAAAAAGCTGAATCATTTGGTAATAGTTTAATGTCTTGTGAACATTTTAAAGTTTGAATGGTGTCTCCAGCTGAATGTATGTTGAACTAATTAGGTTGGAAAGAGGAGGAAGTTTTTGAAGAGTTGAAAGAAATTTCCATTCATTTGAATGACGGGAAAATTTGAATTAAAAGTTAAATAGTTTAAAAAGTATAAAAGTTATAAACACCAAAAGTCATAGCATAAATCTCCTGAAGGAGCTGAATGTTTTGATACCAAAATTGTTGAAATCAGTGAAAGATTGCAGGAGTAGTTAAGTGCCAAAAAAGAGAAACAGGAAAACAATAGTGAGAATGCCTTAAAGCATTCTCACAATGAAACTGTAGAGCAGCTCTTTCACCTGTTCCACAGAGGTTTTGATTTAGAAACCAAGATGCTTTCCTGGTGCTCTAAAGGGGGCTATAAATCAGCTGCTGTGTTCATTGTGAACAGGCTCTGCTTTTTCTGCAAAAGAACCCGAAACATCTCCAGAGAACAAGCCTCACCTGACACAGACCAGCATGTTAGCGCTTGTGTTGCACGCCAAGGCCAAGCCGAGAGCTTCTCCAAAGGTTACCGGCCGGCGCCTCACGGGCGGCGGCAGCTGAACCAGCAGGCTTTGGGCCATGAAGGCGTTAAGCTGGACCACGAACGCCGCTAAACCGAGTAAATGTGCGGCGCTCAGCGACGACCCCTTTACAGAGGAAAGAGTAATGAGCAGGAATACAGGTGCAGCGATTTCTAAGCTAACAGCGATATTAAAGGAATCTGGATCCATGTACCTGGTTGTGAAATAAGTCCCAGAGTCTGCTTATGATGGTGGAGAGCAGCTGTCTGTTACCAAAGAGCACACTGACATATCTGGAGGCCCACAGGCTGTGTCTGAGAGATAAAGCAGCAACAATTAGTCTGTTACTGCCTCTATTTTCATCAGGATACGATCCTCTAGGAGATTTTCTGAACTAAACTTAGAAATGTTTGTGGTTTTAAATGTGATTCTGATGGTTTTCTTTATCCTACAGTGATGTTTATTCCCTGAACTGTGGAGAAGAAACTGAAAGCTGCTAGAAAAGATGCATTTTCAGCACTAATCAAAGTCCCACTCACCTATTGGGAGGGTTTGCGTGGGAAGCGTTTAACAGGCACTGACAGAAGCTTCTCAGGATCATGTTGACGACCTGGTGATAAGTCAGAAAGATTCATTAAAGATGTAACAGGTATGGAACAAAGAACCTTCATCTGAGCATACTTTTAAATGCAGCTCCGTCCACAGAGACGCGTCTGTGTTGAGCGCGATGGCGGCTCGTCCAATCAGCTCGTCAGGACGGCCGGGGAAGGCGACGCCCAGAGTGTGTGAGATCCTGGACAGCTGGGCTGACATCTCTGAAGGTGCACGACCGACACGACGCATGCAGAAACACACAGTCTGCATGTCATTAGCAGCTCTTTTTCTATCATTTGCATAAAACCCAATCCTGAAGCAGCTCCCTGACCACCGGATAATAAGCGTGAGTTAATGAGTGCACGGATATCTGCCCACCTCCATCATTTCCACCCACGACCAGCTCTGTGAACTCCTGCAGCTGAAGCCTGAGGACCTCCAGAGGATCATCGTTACAGTCCAAAGACACGGCGCTCTCTGAGAACACAACATCAGAATTATCTGTTTCCTGCTGCAGGTTCTGACTGGGAAACAGAAACTGGACCGTGTAAGGGTCCCTGAACGCATCATTTACACCTTAAAGCTGTAGTCTATAAGTATCTGTTTCCCTGCTGCAGGTTCTGACTGGAGAAACATAAACTGGACTGTGTAAGGATCCCTGAACGCATCATTTACACCTTAAAGCTGTAGTCTATAAGTATCTGTTTCCCTGCTGCAGGTTCTGACTGGAGAAACAGAAACTGGACTGTGTAAGGGTCCCTGAACGCATCATTTACACCTTAAAGCTGTAGTCTATAAGTATCTGTTTCTCTGCTGCAGGTTCTGACTGGGAAACACAAACTGGACTGTGTAAGGGTCCCTGAACGCATCATTTACACCTTAAAGCTGTAGTCTATAAGTATCTGTTTCTCTGCTGCAGGTTCTGACTGGGAAACAGAAACTGGACTGTGTAAGGGTCCCTGAACGCATCATTTACACCTTAAAGCTGTAGTCTATAAGTATCTGTTTCCCTGCTGCAGGTTCTGACTGGGAAACAGAAACTGGACTGTGTAAGGATCCCTGAACGCATCATTTACACCTTAAAGCTGTAGTCTATAAGTATCTGTTTCTCTGCTGCAGGTTCTGACTGGAGAAACAGAAACTGGACTGTGTAAGGATCCCTGAACGCATCATTTACACCTTAAAGCTGTAGTCTATAAGTATCTGTTTCCTGCTGCAGGTTCTGACTGGGAAACAGAAACTGGACTATTTAAGGATCCCAGAACACAAAAAGCATACAATTCGTTGTAATAACGCATAAATCCTCTAGGGGGCGGCAGAGGCTGCACACTACAGCTTTAACATTCAGAAATGACTTTAATTACAGCACTGAAAGACTCTTTTGTTTCCTCAGTCCCAACCATTCTTAAATATGTTCCTATTATCACTTTAGGTTAAGGTTCAGGTTACTTTATGTGTACATCTGGCTGGATTTGTTTTGCAGCCCGACAAAAAACTAGTGCCATCATGACACAGAACATATGAAGCAAGTGAAACATAAAACAGCCCAAAACACGTTGAAATTCACGATAAATTGGTTCAAATGCTTTGGATCCACAAATCAGTGCATATAAGAGAGAAAAAAGATGAGCCAATAACACAGATTTAAAAAAACTTCACATAAATAACCAGATCAAGACCTCAAAGAGGGGAGAAGCTAAAACTCCCTGCACATCAGATGGGAGTTTTGATCTAAAATAGACTGAGCTAATCGCTGTAACTGTCTCGTAAACAGAGGTAAAGCTACGAATCACCAGTTTAAAATGTGCAAATATATAAAAAAACATTTCTCATTTTCAGCATGTTGTCTTCGAACTGCTTACGATTAAACACAGAGTTTAAATGAAGTTATTGCACTGAAACTGAGATTAGATGAACTTCCATGTGCAACATAGGTCATAATTAAGCTTTCCTGCTTCTGTTTATCCCAAATAACAGAGTTTTATATTATATTCTGCAGAGCTGACAGCTCGGTCACATCTGGATCCATGGAAATCCTATTAGTGAAGGTCTTAGCATTTAGTTCATCTCTGTTCTTATATCAGACCTGTAGCTGTGGGGTTTGCAGTTGTTTCAATAAGACTTATAAATAACGTACAGAATAAGTGATAATCATGGTAAATGCTCATCTGGGCTTGTATGCAGTACAATAAATAAAGAATACTCACTGTTCTGCTGCCTCTGTTTGAGACAGGACTCCACATAAGATGAATACTGCACCCCGGGGATCTTATCTGCTCTGCATACAAAAAACAAAAGATGCTCATTGCTGGCAACCCTGAAAACAACATCATTTATTTCTGTATACATACAGATCTGATAATGACTCACTTCTTCAGAGCTTCTATGAAATTCATCCGAGCATCAGGCTTTACTGGAAGCTGGAATGACAGAAGCAAAAGAAAGACTCATAGGTGATGCATCTCTGCAGAAAAGCAAGCAAAGAAAGGTGGAAACACTCAGCTTCAGCAGAGAAACAGGCAAAGAAAGGTGGAAACACTCAGCTTCAGCAGCAAAGAAAGGTGGAAACACTCAGCTTCAGCAGAGAGAAACAGGCAAAGAAAGGTGGAAACACTCAGCTTCAGCAGCAAAGAAAGGTGGAAACTCTCAGCTTCAGCAGCAAAGAAAGGTGGAAACGCTCAGCTTCAGCAGAGAGAAACAAGCAAAGAAAGGTGGAAACACTCAGCTTCAGCAGAGAAACAGGCAAAGAAAGGTGGAAACACTCAGCTTCAGCAGCAAAGAAAGGTGGAAACACTCAGCTTCAGCAGCAGAGAAACAGGCAAAGAAAGGTGGAAACACTCAGCTTCAGCAGAGAGAAACAGGCAAAGAAAGGTGGAAACTCTCAGCTTCAGCAGAGAGAAACAGGCAAAGAAAGGTGGAAACACTCAGCTTCAGCAGCAAAGAAAGGTGGAAACTCTCAGCTTCAGCAGCAAAGAAAGGTGGAAACGCTCAGCTTCAGCAGAGAGAAACAGGCAAAGAAAGGTGGAAACTCTCAGCTTCAGCAGCAAAGAAAGGTGGAAACACTCAGCTTCAGCAGCAAAGAAAGGTGGAAACTCTCAGCTTCAGCAGCAAAGAAAGGTGGAAACTCTCAGCTTCAGCAGCAAAGAAAGGTGGAAACTCTCACCAGCCTCGGCTTCAGCAGCGCAGAAAGGAACCGGCTCAGGAAATACGGTCTCCGGAAAATACTGTGAGAAGAAAACACCTGATTATTTCTTCAGGATACTGAGGTTCACACTTCTGGGGTTATTTTGGTCTCTAAATGGTTGTGTTTGGTCACTTCCTGTCGCTCTGAACGTATTTATGTCATGTTTTGGTTATTTTATGTCTTATTAATCATCAGCAGCTCTAATTCTGCGTCACTCGGTTGTTATTTTGTTCATCAGCAGTTTTTTTGCATCTCGCACTCATTTTTATCATCTCTCTGTGGATATTTCAGGTCACTTTGCTCTTATTTTATCTCCCTTTGTGGTCATTTTCTGCCCTTCTGAGGTCCTTTTTTGTCACTTTGACACTTTGGTTTACAGCTTTGCAGGATCTCTGAGGTTATTGTGGCCTTTTATCGCTGTGGTCTCCTTGTGCTGTTTTGTGTTCATTTGCATTCAATTTTTGCTGATTTGTGTTGTTTTTTAGCTGATTTGTGTTGTTTTGTAGCTGATTTTTAGCTGATTTGTGTTGTTTTTTTGCTGATTTGTGTTGTTTTGTAGCTGATTTTTAGCTGATTTGTGTTGCTTTGTAGCTGATTTTTAGCTGATTTGTGTTGTTTTTTAGCTGATTTGTGTTGTTTTGTGTTCATTTGCATTCATTTTTTGTTGATTTGTGTTAATTTGTAGCTGATTTGTGTTAATTTGTAGCTGATTTGTGTTAATTTGTAGCTGATTTGTGTTGTTTTGTAGCTGATTTGTAGCTGATTTGTATGTTTGAGGTCGCTTTGTTTCTCTTTATTGTTGCTGTTCTCTTTTCTTTTTGTGCCCACATGTGTGTCTGCGGTAGTTTTCTGTCTTTTTCATGGTTGATTTGAGTTTATTTTTGCTGTTCTGTGTCTCTGCAGTCATTAAGAAATCTACCAATCCCTTCCAGTGAGATCTCTGCTGTTTTTAGTCCCTGTTTTTAGCCATGAATCTGCTGCAGATGTGCAGCTGAACTCTGATTTCTCACCTGGCCTCCATGACTGTGGCAGAGATTTTGCCGGTGCTCTGAAACAGAGACACTGCCTTCTCCACATCCTGTGCAGCCTGGCACTGAGGCTGCGGAAAAAGAAGCATTACAGTGTTATTCGTAGAGAAAAAACTGCAGAATCTGACCCTGACATGGAGGATAATCCCATATATACATACAATAATAGTCTAATAGTAAGGTAGGGTCCACTCAGATTCAAATCCTTCAACTTTTTAATCATCCTTAAAACTTAATTAACACTAAAGTAATACTTAAATAAATAGTGAACAAGCAGCATTACCACCAAGGTATACGTTACTATGGTAACTGACTACATTAATGGGTCCCATCTTGATAAAAAGCACACAAAGGACCCTCTGCCCAGTTCACTGGTACCTGAAGTGATGCACCAGAAACATCTTCATACAAACCCATGTCCTCCACCGACTCCTGCATGCACAAAAATGCACAAAAACACACAAAAGCACACAATTATGGAAGGGAATTAGCCTTAAGATCCACTCTGTTTTATTACTGCTTTTAAAGAAATAATTAAATGATTTGGCTCCGGTCACTGAGACAAAAAGACTTTTCTTTTTCTTTTCACCTTGAGGTCGGCCAGTCTGGTCTTAGCCAGAGAGACGTACTCCATGAGGAGGCTCCGGTGTTTCAGAGGCACGTAGGGGGGGTGCAGGATGTGCACCTATGTGTGGAAATAACACTCAGGTGTTAACCATCAGAGATGTGTTATTCCTGTGTTTTCTTACAGCTTCAACCGAGCTGAAAGTAAGTTCTTTTTTACATAGCAACATGTGATATATACAGTATAAAGCACTAATGATTTAATTAATCACAACAAAGATATATACTGCATGACATGTGCATTAAAAACATTTTTTAATTGAAAAAATTAAGCTAAAACCAAAAAAAAGTCACATTTACAGCAATGATAACATGGATTTTACTTCTTTTTATAACTAAGAGTTTGAAATGTTCTCAAATTGTCATGTGAATGCTGAACAAATGCAAAAATCCATTCAACAAGCTTAGAAATGATACACTAAATAAGTCTTTTAGAGCATCTAATTCAGCTAATGGTTGGTCTGGAACTCAGTAACTCTGTAAATGATCTAATTTATCTAATTTTACCAGTTCTGCAGCGTAATAAACACACTGATGAAACTCATCCACAGGCTTTGGCTGTTGTCATGGAGCTAAAACACTACTTTGGGATACCTTTCATTGGAATTTAAATACTTCTCTAGATGTTCAATAAAGAAATATCTGTTAATATCTGTTAAATCTATTAAAATCTACAAGTTAAACATCTTCAGGTCATGAAAAGTGTTAATATAGTATAGTATAGTGTTAGTTTCACTGAAACTGCACTTTACGGTCTGACCTTAAACGCTTTTTTCATTCAGCCATTGGTTTGTACATCCTGTAGATAAAGAAAAGGCTCAGATGGAGTCACCTTGAGGTACTGGGGGGGTTCAAATGGCACCAGATCAGAGAGGAACTTCAGCAGGAACACCAGAGATTTCTTACTGCTTGCATGAAAGCCAGAGCCGCCACCAAAGGACATCTGAAACAGCAGAAAGGGTCAGACCAGCAGTGAGAAAAATGATGCACCCGAGACTTCCATCTGTCACTAAAATAGATAAAAACAATAACTATCTGGCCAAAGATCTTATGATGGTATAAGAGAGAAAAATATACAATTAAAGCTACCAAATCTGTGCTTAGAAAATATCCGTTTCGGGTGAAAGCCGCTTCCTAAACCTGCTCAGTTCAATTCAGGGCCGCGGGGGGCGGAGCCTATCGCAGCTTCCAGTGGGTAAGAGGTGGGGGGGTGGAGCCTATCGCAGCTTCCAGTGGGTAAGAGGCGGGGGCGGAGCCTATCGCAGCTTCCAGTGGGTAAGAGGCGGGGGCGGAGCCTATCGCAGCTTCCAGTGGGTAAGTGGCGGGGGGGCGGAGCCTATCGCAGCTTCCAGTGGGTAAGAGGTGGGGGGGTGGAGCCTATCGCAGCTTCCAGTGGGTAAGAGGTGGGGGGGCGGAGCCTATCGCAGCTTCCAGTGGGTAAGTGGCGGGGGGGTGGAGCCTATCGCAGCTTCCAGTGGGTAAGAGGTGGGGGGGTGGAGCCTATCGCAGCTTCCAGTGGGTAAGAGGTGGGGGGGCGGAGCCTATCGCACCTTCCAGTGGGTAAGAGGCGGGGGGGCGGAGCCTATCGCACCTTCCAGTGGGTAAGAGGCGGGGGGGCGGAGCCTATCGCAGCTTCCATTGGGTAAGAGGCGGGGGGGCGGAGCCTATCGCAGCGTTCCAGTGGGTAAGAGGCGGGGGGTGGAGCCTATCGCAGCTTCCAGTGGGTAAGAGGTGGGGGGGTGGAGCCTATCGCACCTTCCATTGGGTAAGAGGCGGGGGGCGGAGCCTATCGCACCTTCCAGTGGGTAAGAGGCGGGGGGCGGAGCCTATCGCACCTTCCATTGGGTAAGAGGCGGGGGGGCGGAGCCTATCGCAGCTTCCAGTGGGTAAGAGGCGGGGGGCGGAGCCTATCGCGGCTTCCAGTGGGTAAGAGGCGGGGGGCGGAGCCTATCGCGGCTTCCAGTGGGTAAGAGGCGGGGGGCGGAGCCTATCGCACCTTCCATTGGGTAAGAGGCGGGGGGCGGAGCCTATCGCACCTTCCATTGGGTAAGAGGCGGGGGGCGGAGCCTATCGCACCTTCCATTGGGTAAGAGGCGGGGGGGTGGAGCCTATCGCACCTTCCATTGGGTAAGAGGCGGGGGGCGGAGCCTATCGCACCTTCCATTGGGTAAGAGGCGGGGGGCGGAGCCTATCGCACCTTCCAGTGGGTAAGAGGCGGGGGGCGGAGCCTATCGCACCTTCCATTGGGTAAGAGGCGGGGGGCGGAGCCTATCGCAGCTTCCAGTGAATAAGAGGCGGGGGGGTGGAGCCTATCGCAGCTTCCATTGGGTAAGAGGCGGGGGGGTGGAGCCTATCGCAAACCTGACCCTGAACAGGTCAGAGGTCACAGAGAGACAAACAACTTTTGCACACTCCCGGGGTCAATTTAGAATCACTAATTAACCTAACGTGCACGTGTTTGAGCGTGTCCCCGCAGCAGTAACCATGGAAACACTTCTGTAGCTTCACGGAGGAAAATGGAACAAATGCAGAATAACATCACTAATTAGGAAAAAAATAAGTATATTTAACGGGATCATCTTTAATATCTGGAAATAAATTAAAAACGTGTTAAAAAGTCTGAAACTGAGCCGAAAAGCTGTGAAACCTTGAACCAGTCGCTGTAGGAGGGGAAGACGCCGGGACCCTCCAGCGCTCCCTGACGAGCCAACAAGAACGCAGTGATCAGGTTTTCCAGGTCGTAGCCTTCAAATGTGGAGCTCAGCAGCCTGGAAAGCAGCTCTGGCAGAAACATAAAGGTGTAGATCTCAGTCTGATGCTCCAAGCCAAACATCTGCATGAAATTAGCTTAAATGTGTTGTAAAGTTAATGTTTAATGAGGCTGTTTCAGCCCAATAAAGCAGGTGTTCCTAAACTCCAGGTGCTTTCTTTGTGCTTACCTCTGAGTCTGGGCTGAGCAGACGGACAGTAAACCAGCAGAGTGGAGAGGAAGCACAGAACATGCTTCCAGTTGACCTCATGGGTTTGCAAAACCTGCTGCAGGTGACCCAAAAGCTGCTCCACACTGGAGATCACCGCCAGCTTTAAGGGAGAAACGACACAGACCGGTCCACCACATGCTTATAAAATACAGCATTCATTCACATAAAGAAAGGTGCAAAGGTCAAATGTCAAAGGTTAATTTATTCAGCGTGTAAAAATGAGAAGGTGGGACAGAAAGGGATTCAAACAGTGGCCCAAATGAAGCCAAAACACAGTCAAAACACAGTCAAAACACAGCCAAAACAAGTCAAAACGCAGCCAAAACACAGCCAAAACCAGTCAAAACGCAGCCAAAACACAGTCAAAACACAGCCAAAACGCAGTCAAAACACAGCCAAAACCAACCAAAACCAACCAAAACCAGCCAAAACGCAGTCAAAACACAACCAAAACCAACCAAAACCAGCCAAAACGCAGTCAAAACACAGCCAAAACCAACCAAAACACAGCCAAAAAACAGCCAAAACCAACCAAAACCAACCAAAACACAGCCAAAACCAGCCAAAACACAGCCAAAACCAGCCAAAACACAGCCAAAACCAGTCAAAACCAACCAAAACCAGCCAAAACGCAGTCAAAACACAGCCAAAACCAGTCAAAACACAGCCAAAACGCAGTCAAAACCAGTCAAAACCAACCAAAACCAGCCAAAACGCAGTCAAAACCAGTCAAAACCAACCAAAACCAGCCAAAACGCAGTCAAAACACAGCCAAAACCAGTCAAAACACAGCCAAAACACAGCCAAAACCAGTCAAAACCAGCCAAAACGCAGTCAAAACCAACCAAAACGCAGTCAAAACACAGCCAAAACCAACCAAAACACAGCCAAAAACCAGCCAAAACACAGCCAAAACACAGTCAAAACACAGCCAAAACCAGTCAAAACGCAGTCAAAACGCAGTCAAAACACAGCCAAAACCAACCAAAACCAGCCAAAACGCAGTCAAAACACAGCCAAAACACAGCCAAAACCAACCAAAACCAGTCAAAACCAACCAAAACGCAGTCAAAACACAACCAAAACCAACCAAAACCAGTCAAAACCAAGCAAAACGCAGTCAAAACACAGTCAAAACACAGCCAAAACCAGTCAAAACCAACCAAAACCAGCCAAAACACAGCCAAAAACCAGCCAAAACCAGTCAAAACACAGTCAAAACACAGCCAAAACCAGTCAAAACCAACCAAAACACAGCCAAAACCAACCAAAACCAGCCAAAACGCAGTCAAAACCAGTCAAAACCAACCAAAACCAGCCAAAACGCAGTCAAAACACAACCAAAACCAGCCAAAACGCAGTCAAAACACAGCCAAAACCAACCAAAACCAACCAA
Organism: Leuresthes tenuis; assembly: GCA_036924055.1. Classification (NCBI taxonomy): domain Eukaryota; kingdom Metazoa; phylum Chordata; class Actinopteri; order Atheriniformes; family Atherinopsidae; genus Leuresthes; species Leuresthes tenuis. The sequence goes on along the minus strand of JAVGWW010000006.1, from coordinate 564,755 downwards.
AACCAGCCAAAACACAGTCAAAACACAACCAAAACCAGCCAAAACGCAGTCAAAACACAGCCAAAACCAACCAAAACCAGCCAAAACTCAGCCAAAACGCAGCTCTTAGTCCACAGATTATTACCAAACTTTAAGCTTTGCCATCTTAATTAGTAACACGGATTAAACAAATTATGGGTTTGCAAAACCTGCTGCAGGTGACCCAAAAGCTGCTCCACACTGGAGATCACCGCCAGCTTTAAGGGAGAAACGACACAGACCGGTCCACCACATGCTTATAAAATACAGCATTCATTCACATAAAGAAAGGTGCAAAGGTCAAATGTCAAAGGTTAATTTATTCAGCGTGTAAAAATGAGAAGGTGGGACAGAAAGGGATTCAAACAGTGGCCCAAATGAAGCCAAAACACAGTCAAAACACAGTCAAAACACAGCCAAAACAAGTCAAAACGCAGCCAAAACACAGCCAAAACCAGTCAAAACGCAGCCAAAACACAGTCAAAACACAGCCAAAACGCAGTCAAAACACAGCCAAAACCAACCAAAACCAACCAAAACCAGCCAAAACGCAGTCAAAACACAACCAAAACCAACCAAAACCAGCCAAAACGCAGTCAAAACACAGCCAAAACCAACCAAAACACAGCCAAAAAACAGCCAAAACCAACCAAAACCAACCAAAACACAGCCAAAACCAGCCAAAACACAGCCAAAACCAGCCAAAACACAGCCAAAACCAGTCAAAACCAACCAAAACCAGCCAAAACGCAGTCAAAACACAGCCAAAACCAGTCAAAACACAGCCAAAACGCAGTCAAAACCAGTCAAAACCAACCAAAACCAGCCAAAACGCAGTCAAAACCAGTCAAAACCAACCAAAACCAGCCAAAACGCAGTCAAAACACAGCCAAAACCAGTCAAAACACAGCCAAAACACAGCCAAAACCAGTCAAAACCAGCCAAAACGCAGTCAAAACCAACCAAAACGCAGTCAAAACACAGCCAAAACCAACCAAAACACAGCCAAAAACCAGCCAAAACACAGCCAAAACACAGTCAAAACACAGCCAAAACCAGTCAAAACGCAGTCAAAACGCAGTCAAAACACAGCCAAAACCAACCAAAACCAGCCAAAACGCAGTCAAAACACAGCCAAAACACAGCCAAAACCAACCAAAACCAGTCAAAACCAACCAAAACGCAGTCAAAACACAACCAAAACCAACCAAAACCAGTCAAAACCAAGCAAAACGCAGTCAAAACACAGTCAAAACACAGCCAAAACCAGTCAAAACCAACCAAAACCAGCCAAAACACAGCCAAAAACCAGCCAAAACCAGTCAAAACACAGTCAAAACACAGCCAAAACCAGTCAAAACCAACCAAAACACAGCCAAAACCAACCAAAACCAGCCAAAACGCAGTCAAAACCAGTCAAAACCAACCAAAACCAGCCAAAACGCAGTCAAAACACAACCAAAACCAGCCAAAACGCAGTCAAAACACAGCCAAAACCAACCAAAACCAACCAAAACCAGCCAAAACACAGTCAAAACACAACCAAAACCAGCCAAAACGCAGTCAAAACACAGCCAAAACCAACCAAAACCAGCCAAAACTCAGCCAAAACGCAGCTCTTAGTCCACAGATTATTACCAAACTTTAAGCTTTGCCATCTTAATTAGTAACACGGATTAAACAAATTATTCACCTTCCGGAAAAGTGAGGTCAGCAAGCGGCCGGCTTTGGCAAAGGTCCATTCAACCTGCAGCCTGATGGCGTCTGACACTGAGGAGATTTATCACATTAAAGACTGTAAAAAGAGACTAAATGCAATATTAAACCTGCTTTAAGGTCCCAAACAAACCATTTTACTTACTCATAAGGATGGATACATGATGCTGTTTTAGCTACTAAGTACATTTTTGATATGATTATTTGTAAAACTAATCTTCTTTTCTAACCATTGAAGCTTTTTCTGTTTTTTGGGACTAATTTTTTCTTATTAATTTCTTCTACTTCCTTGCTGATGGATTTTAAGACCTTCCAAGCTCCTGAAGCTGGCTGTTTATAGTGTATTTAAACTGAATATAAACGCCTAAAACAGCCTAACCTTTGGTTACTGTAGAACATCTGCAGTAAAATACAAGAAGAACTCACAGAAAACATCCAGAACCTGAACTTTCTGATGACTTTTAAAGCTGCAGATAAGCCCCGATGTTAAAGGAAGAAAACCTGCATCCAACGGGTCTTTACCTGTAAGTCGGGGCTTGTAGGTGAGAGTCTGCGTTAGCGAGTGTGTGAAGAAACGCTGAAGAGCTTCAGCCGATGCTGAAACTCCACAGAGGGATGCATCAAATATCCCAATCCTGCAGGAAGCACAAATATCCTCAATGAGATGAGATATCCTCAAGGAAATGGGCACAAAAATAGATCAACATGACCGTGAAAACCATAAAAACTAGATTATGGTGACATTTATCTAAAGAAGATATAATTCAGTCTCTGAAACTGTTCAAATCTGTTCAAATTAACCCATTAATGCTCAATTTAAACCAGCAAAGTGTCCGATTAAACTGTTATTTTGTACATATTCTACCCTAAACTGGTTAAAAATCCCTTTATTTGTCATTTTCAGTCTCCAGCTTGTGAGAACAGAATGAAAATGTTTAACCGATTCAAATTTGTTTTATGTTCTTATTTAACTTACTTTAACTTCTTTAAATACATACAGCATTTTCATTTCTCCCCCACATGACGCACATCTTATTGTGAGAATGCTGATTATTATTTTATTATAGATTTTATTATTATTCCAACAGCTTAGTTCTTCCGTACGTTTTTCGCCGTTTAACTACTTCTGCACACTTTCTCCGATTTCATCAGTTTTGGTCTCACAAAGTTCAGCTCATTCAGGAGATTTTTGTAATATCTTTCAGTCTTTCTCACTTTTATACTTTTTAAAATATTTAACTTTTATTCCAATTTCCCCGTCCATTAAATGAATGGAAAGTGATTTCAGCCTCCTCTTTTCAACCAACTACTTCTGCATACTTTCAGCTAGAGACACCATTCAAACTTTAAACTGTCCATAAGACATTCAGCTATTACCAAATGATTCAGCTTTTTAAAATATTAAGCCAATTTTAAAATATGACAGTTTAAAAAACATGAATATTTTTGCTCCTTCTTGATTTTTATGAATGAGAAGATTAGAGTGGCAGACTGATCATTTTCAGCTTTTTCTGATATTCAAACAAATTCCTCTAACTTTCATGCTGTTTAACTCAGATAAACAAATTATACCTTAAAATGTAGGAACACTTGTCCTCTTTCAGCTGATGTAACTACTAAAGAGCTCACATTTACAGAATTGAGCCTATGAGCCTTGAAGCCAGAGAAACCTTTCAATTTCTCTCACTAACTCCAATGGAAACTGACACCAGAGACAGGTTCAACTGTGTTCAACCTGCTGCCGTTTAAATTTTTTTCACTCCATTGAAATAAAAACTACATTGCTGCGTTCCTCCAAGCCTTCTGCTTCTTGCGGTCTTCAAATTATTTTCCTCGCTCTTCCGGTTTTCTCACAGGAGGTCATAGTATCCAAAAAAGCCATTTCTGCAGGTTAATCCGCAGCTGTTTACAAACATTCTCCTGTCACTGATGACGTCACTGATGACATCACTGATGACATCACTCTTCAGCTCCCTGCTGAATATTACACTGAAGCCATTTTAACTATTACTCACTTGATTTCTGCTAAATGTTCACTATTTTCAGCTTTTTTAGCATGGTCAGCTAATCCCATTCAGCTTTTCAGCATTCTCACAGTGACTTTTATAGGTTGTGGTTGAAGTTTGTTTTAGCTGCAATTCTTTTCAGGTTAGTGTGAATCTTGGTGGGTCAGTGTAAACCTTCACAGCTCCAACAAGGCAAATAAAACAGAAAGAAAAAGACAGGACCACAGCTCAGCTCCTGTTCCAGCCGACTGCACAGAGTCCACGGCGTCCAAAAGCCCTGAAGAAGACAGAAAACAGTAAAAACAGCTCAGATGTGGATCAAAGTGCTTCGGTAAATCTCATCCAGGCAGGTCAGAGACTCACAGAAGAGCAGGTCGTCCAGCATCGAACAGCAGAGCAGGGACAGCTTCCTGTCTGCAGCCGTCGGATCAAACCCTGCTCCCACCAAAACGGCAGCCACAGCTGTAATAAAGGACATCTTTAGCTGTAATAAAGGACATCTTTAGCTGTAATAAAGGACATCTTTAGCTGTAATAAAGGACATCTTTAGCTGTAATAAAGGACATCTTTAGCTGTAATAAAGGACATCTTTAGCTGTAATAAAGGACATCTTTAGCTGTAATAAAGGACATCTTTAGCTGTAATAAAGGACATCTTTAGCTGTAATAAAGGACATCTTTAGCTGTAATAAAGGACATCTTTAGCTGTAATAAAGGACATCTTTAGCTGTAATAAAGGACATCTTTAGCTGTAATAAAGGACATCTTTAGCTGTAATAAAGGACATCTTTAGCTGTAATAAAGGACATCTTTAGCTGTAATAAAGGACATCTTTAGCTGTAATAAAGGACATCTTTAGCTGTAATAAAGGACATCTTTAGCTGTAATAAAGGACATCTTTAGCTGTAATAAAGGACATCTTTAGCTGTAATAAAGGACATCTTTAGCTGTAATAAAGGACATCTTTAGCTGTAATAAAGGACATCTTTAGCTGTAATAAAGGACATCTTTAGCTGTAATAAAGGACATCTTTAGCTGTAATAAAGGACATATTTAGCTGTAATAAAGGACATCTTTAGCTGTAGAAAATCATATAAAGATCAGGCCATTCGGAACAATGTGCTCTGGACAGATGCAGCAGATGTGAAGCCTAAAGACACTCTGTCACCTCTGGACTCAAACCAGGTCTCTGGTTAAGAATCCTCTGCCAGAGAGTCTAAGCAGAGGCTCATATTTTAGGCCTCGAGGGGCTTTAAAAGTCCATAAAGGTCTTAAATCAGTTCTAAAACATACTGGGAGCTGGTGCAAGGCGGCTAAACCTGGAGAAATGTTCCCTCTTTTCTGGGTTCCTGTTGAAATCCAGCTGAGATGTGAACTACCTGGAGCTCATTGATTGGCTGCTGCAGCAGTGGAGCCAGGAGGAGGCCGACATGTGCAGCGAATGCTGGACTCAATAAGCAGAAACTAACTCCATTTATCAAGAAAATCTAAATAAAACATTTTATATTTTTGTTTTATTTTTTTCAAAGATGAAAATTCAATGCATTTGTTTGTTATTTACAGAAATAAACACATTATCTGGTTAATTAAGTAGAAAAGGCAAATTAAACTCATATAGTTGGATACAGGAAAATGTAGCATTTTAAAGGTTTCTTATATTTTAATGATAGAAATGTATTATTTATTTGTAGTTTTTATGGTTGTTTTGTTAAAGGAGCTTATTGTAGATGTTGTAAGACACTAAGAATCTGAACCATAGTGGTACTTTTAATGATTAAAATGATTAAAGAGGAGATTATGATGGGTTTTCCTGCATTTAACACTTTTTTCAGCCTGATTCAGATGTGTTGAAGCTGGTTTCCAGATTCAAACAAAACTCACTGTTTCCTGAAAGAAAATAAAGCATTTAAAAGGTTTCAATAAGCAGAGATGGAAACTATATCTAAAGCTGTGACTTACTTGTCAGCACTTCCTGTTGAACTCGTCTGGTCTCTTCTTCTTCTTCTTCTTCTTCTTCTTCTCCTCCTCCCTGAGGCGGGGTCCAGCCACACAGAGCCTTCAGCTGAGGCACCAACCAGGACCTCACTCCTTCATCCCTGAGAAGCAACAAGAGAAGAACTGAGCGTTGTTTTCTCAGAGGCCGGGAAAGGTGCCGCTCTGCTTTGTTCTGCAGCAAATTCACTTTGAGATACAAGAACAACGAGCTCCGAGTTTCCCTCCAGAACGACTTCCCTGCCTCGTAAATCTCATGCAAGAGGAGCTCTGACACGATGAGAGCTGACTGAGGTGAGCTCAGGTGCTCTGGAGGGTTATCTGCATCTGAGGAGGCAACAGTTAACCCTCCGAAGCATCCAGGTGAGTGACGGCAGGTGCTGATCACAGTTTGAGCCTCACTCTTTTCTGTTGCTTCCGAATCGCTTGCAGGAATCATAAATATGTCTAATTACAGGTGATATTCACAGAAACACAGCAACCCTTTCAGGTCGGTTCTTTCGTTCTTCTGCAGCGAATAAAAACGGTTTCCAGCGCGTTCTGCTACTGAGACGCTTCCCTTTCTCCAGATTCTCTGGTGTTCAGCTGTGAAAATGTCTCAGAGGTGAGGATAAAGAGCCTTTAACAGTGGGTTTTACATTAATGGGGCCTTTTTTCCTCTGGTTTTAATAAAACTAAGCAGCTCAGGATTCAGTGTTTCTGATTAGGAGACACTGGGAAAGCTGGGAAAGGGTTCCACTGGACCCAAAGAAGTAAAGTTTAATGCTTTAATGCCACAAATCAAGGAGCATTAACATGTCAAAAGTTTTTAGTTTATAAAGTTATTCATCATGTTTGACTCTGGAAAAACTTTACAGCAGCTGATCAGCAAATAAACATCAAATAAATATCTAAAAACGACCTTCTGCGAGCACAGAATCGATGCTTCTTACGTCTCTACGATGTGCTTCAGGGTCAAGATGTTGTGAGAATGGAGCCGAAACACCACCTCCAGGTTGGGAAGCCTCTGAAAACACAGCAGCTCTGATTTAGTACAGCTCCAAGTTCAATTAAAGGCTGTTTAACACCACATGGAACTGAAATTTATCCTCATTCGACCATCAGACTGTTCAGTAGTTGGTTAACTCTCCCAAACATGATGTTTTCTGTGGTTTTAGCTGCAAAATATGAAGATTTTAGGCACATTTTAAGGTGCTTCAGCTCAGGAGGTCAAATAAAAACACTTCTAAGTCATTTAAAGGCTTTAATATCTCCTAAAATGCGATGCTTTCCGTGCAGAAACCCATTCTCAGCTACTTTTTGGATATTATGGTGTAGAGTGGAAACATTTCAGGTTTATATGCCAAGTTTCATAAGTAAGAAAAAGGTCTGAAGCCACAGAGAGTGCAGGTCTGTGCTCAGACTGAGGAATTAAACTGTGTGTAACAGACAGTCGGCTCAGCAGAAACCGTTCTTTCCACCTTTAGTTCCACTCTGAGGCCGCACCGCAGCACCTGGATAACAGCAGAACACCTTCTTCTTCCACTAAAGCTCAAAGTGAAAAGTTCTGTGGCTGTGTTTAAAAGATAAAATGGAACATTTCAGCACGTGGTTCCCTGTCTTTGAGCTTGTGAAACATCATGTTTGGACGGCTGTAATACAGGACATCTTTAGCTGTAATACAGGACATCTTTAGCTGTAATAAAGGACATCTTTAGCTGTAATAAAGGACATCTTTAGCTGTAATAAAGGACATCTTTAGCTGTAATAAAGGACATCTTTAGCTGTAATAAAGGACATCTTTAGCTGTAGATAAAGGACATCTTTAGCTGTAATAAAGGACATCTTTAGCTGTAATAAAGGACATCTTTAGCTGTAATAAAGGACATCTTTAGCTGTAATAAAGGACATCTTTAGCTGTAATAAAGGACATCTTTAGCTGTAATAAAGGACATCTTTAGCTGTAATAAAGGACATCTTTAGCTGTAATACAGGACATCTTTAGCTGTAATAAAGGACATCTTTAGCTGTAATAAAGGACATCTTTAGCTGTAATACAGGACATCTTTAGCTGTAATAAAGGACATCTTTAGCTGTAATAAAGGACATCTTTAGCTGTAATAAAGGACATCTTTAGCTGTAATAAAGGACATCTTTAGCTGTAGATAAAGGACATCTTTAGCTGTAATAAAGGACATCTTTAGCTGTAATAAAGGACATCTTTAGCTGTAATAAAGGACATCTTTAGCTGTAATAAAGGACATCTTTAGCTGTAATAAAGGACATCTTTAGCTGTAGATAAAGGACATCTTTAGCTGTAATAAAGGACATCTTTAGCTGTAATAAAGGACATCTTTAGCTGTAATAAAGGACATCTTTAGCTGTAATAAAGGACATCTTTAGCTGTAGATAAACAGCAGCCACAGCTGTAATAAAGGACATTTTTTCATGTTTGGACGGCAGTTTTACTCCTGACAGAAGGTGATGGTGAGGAACTACTTTTCCTTCAGCTCAGCTGCTGTTCGGCTGAAGAACCTCAGTTCTTCAGCTCCAGCGGTGGCACAGACCTGATCCCTCCTGCTCTCCTGCCACAGCAGCTTGGGGCAGAGCGCTCCCTGCGACAGCAGCTCTCTGCTGGACTCCATCAGAACACACAGCTGGACCTGCAGAGTTTCACCACATTTATTATTCACCATCTGCTCTGCAGCTGAGGAACGTTAAACACAGAAATAAGAATCTGACGCAGCAGGAGGCGGGGTCAGGAAAACCAGGAAAAGTTCCGTCACTGTGACTCATTCTGAGAAACAAACTCAATAATTCAATAATTCTACTTTACTTCAGTCACTGAACTCAATGATACTGTTGTGGGGCTTATTTATACTTATTTATACTTATTTATATTTATTTATACCTGCTTATACTTATTTATACTTATTTATTTATACTTATTTATACTTATTTATACTTACTTATACTTATTTATACTTATTTATACTTATTTATATTTATTTATACCTGCTTATACTTATTTATTTATACTTATTTATACTTATTTATACTTGCTTATACTTATTTATACTTATTTAAACAGCAGCAACCTCAGTCAAACATTTAATAAACAGAAATTAACACAGGAACACAGACTGAAATCAGCAGAAGTTCAGGAAGTTTCTTTCTCTCGATGCTTGAATGTTTCTCTCAGACTGGCTTTCAGCAGATGCTGGATCAAACTCACCCTCTGAGAGGATGTAAGCAGCTCTCTCCTCCTGCTGCCCCCCCGTTCTTCGCTGCCCTCGGTGATCTCCTGCAGCCTCTGCAGCAGCACCTTCACCGACAGCGCTGCCACCGAGACGCCGCGGCGTGCCGCCTGGCGCCGCAGCTCCCACGCTGTCCACGGAGAAAACAGAGCCGTTAGGAACCGGAAGGTCAGGGAATTCTGCAGCTGGCCTAAACATCCGAGTCTTATGACACAAAAACTGCTCGCTGTGTGAAGAAGGAGCTGAATTAAAGAACATTATCTGCTCCCAAACTGAATGTTTCAGGATTCATCAGAAGAAGAAGAAGTTCTGCTGCTTCACCACGAGAGGAATTAAACTCTTAAACCGTCCAAAACCATCTTCCTGCTCTGCTTTTCATCTTTAAAAAGAGGAATCCACACTCTGCTGTGAACTGTTAACAGAGTCAGAAGGAGAGGAAACTCTGAGGTGTCAGTTAATCAGTCAGTGAGGAGTAAATAAAGCAGTGAGGAGGCTGAGCTTCAGATTCACTCACAACATCTTCCATCTACAGTTGAAACTCTCTCCGTTTGAAAACTCCTGAATTTCATTCATAATTAAAGAGAAAGTTGCAATAAATGACTTCCTTTCCCCCTCCAGTCTGCAGCTTCTGCTGGTTTCCTGCACAAAGCTCAGTGTGTCCAGCAGCCTGAAGACAGACTTTAACTCATGACCTTTTTTCCTCTCAAACACTCACCCAGAAGCGACCCTGAAATCTCAGAAGAGACGTCTTCAGCCGGTTTGTTCTCCTCCTTTTGAAGGTGGTGAAACGGGTCTGGACTCTATAAAAAGAGTGAAAAAGCATCACATGGAAGTAAAACAGCTTCCTTCAAATGCATCACACGGGATTTTTCTCCAAATAAGTAAAATGCATCTTTAGAAAAGATAAAAATCACAAAGTCAGTCAGAGATTTATGTTAGGAGGAGGTTTATAGAAAGTTTATGACTTTCCTTACAGAAATCATGAGAAACACCTAAAGACAGACGGTTCTGGACGTACCTTCAGGTTTAAATAAACCGGGTTACCTGAGCTTTTATGTGTTAAAGAACATTCTCCACTAAACACTCCTGCTTCCAGTCTACTTTGACTCTTGGTCCAGATGAGAACAGAACGGCTGCTCAGGAAACCCTCCTTTAGTGTTTCACAATAAAACGTGAGATAAAGACTAAAAGCTTATCCCAATAAATTAAAATGATATTTAAAGGAATCAAAACAAGAGAAGATTTTATAGTTGAGGTGAAACTAATTAAAAGGAACAATTCCCTGAATCTTATTTAATCTTTAATCTCTGGGAACAGCGAGTGCTGAGATGATAGAACTGGAGGCACGTTTGCTCTTCTGTTGGTTCAAGTGAGGAGCCTTTTTTCATTAAGAGGAGTGAGTGCTACAGTAATCTAAAGAGATAAAAGCATAAAAGCATAAAAGCATCACCTCTAATTCAAACTTTGACACCAGTCTTCTTCAAATTTAAATGTTCCTCAAGTGGAAAACTTGTTTGGAGTCTAAATAGAGTCTCATATTCCTGATATTCCTGATATTTTTGTTGTTTAACACCTCGCTCAGTCCAGCTTAACCTGTTTTTGTATGTCTGTATGTGACACCTTCTTCCACCTCACTTACCCCCATTTCCCTGATGAGGCTGCAGAGGTTCTGGTTCTGCTCCATCAGCTGGATCGCTGCTTCCTGCAGCTGCTGACCATCTTCCTGCTTTGGCCTCTTTATCACACGACCAGCTGAGACCAAACAAAAGACAAAGATACGAAGCTATGTCTCCGAACTGAATAACAGTTTGACAAACAGTGCAGGAATTATATACTTTGTACTAAAGTGAGTCACTTTGGAAACATTATCAGGGCCTAAAGCAGGAGCTTCGGCTCGAAAACTGCATGTTGACCATGTAGGTGAGTCTGGGATGCATGCAGGGAGGATGGTAACCTCAGAGGGCCAGAAAGGAAAAGAAGATGATTTGATCATCTTACCTGCCACACGGTTTTTGTCTTTCCTGCTATATATATATATATATATATATATATATAAATATATATGGATAAAGTCATTTTCACTATGAAGTTATGCAAAAAGTCACTTTTTCCCCACTTTTCTGTGGGAAGACCTCAGACAACAAACCCTGCGTTCATTTAGATTTACCATATGTAGATTCTCTGTTGGACAGCCATGTAATTATGATCTGAAAAGGATAAAGCGCTGATCTGCCACATGTGTTTACATCAGAAGTAACGTTACAAACTGCAGATTTACTCACACAACACGCGTAGAACCGGAATGACACCGAAGAGTAAAATGCTCGTTGGTTATGTTAGATTTTCAGTGCATGTTTTCATTCAAGCCAGTGTTTTATTCTCAGTTAAACTGTTCATTAACTCACCGAGGAGGCTCGACAGAGTCCTTTTATGAGATACCGACTCATACGACGCACTCAAAGACATTTTTCTTTGGAGGATCACTAATCAAACGTCTCGAGAGGAAGCAAACTCTTTAAATGAACACATTAGAGATGTTTAAAACACTAAACTATGCTAAATCACTCCTGTCAGCGTCTGCTTAGCGTGTTCACGCGGCAGCAGCAATGTTTTGATTAATCCTGTCCGCCATGTTTCCTTCTCGCGCTTTTCTTTCTCATTGGTCCGTACTGCAGCCAATCAGGACAGAGCATCCTCCTGCGGGACAAACAGAAACTATCCCGGAGTTTTAACGTTTATCATTAATGCTGTCTTTACGTTTAACTGATAATGTATCTAATCTAATAATCTAATATCTAATAATCTTTCTTTGTTTGGTTTACTTTAATTTCTTGACTAGTTTTGGATTTTATTGTGGTGTCCAATGTATACTTTTATTCACGTAACTTCATAGTGTAATTTCATGATTGTTAAACTCTTTTTTATATCAATAATAATTTAATCTTTTTGACTCACTTCTCATCAATGTGATTTAACTGAAATAATGACATGTTACACCTTTTCCTTTTAAAATGGCTTTTACATGATCTGTAATTTCTTTTATTCTTTAAATTAATCAAATTTTGGTATTTTTGTGTATTTCAGTGTCCAATTTGCCTTCCTCAGTAGTTTGTAAAGCACTCTGAAGTAAAGGATTTAACAACAATAATAAGACTTCCGCAGACTCTCTAATTATTTGACCTTCCCCAGTGGAGCAAATGTGAATATCTCCTCTGATATATCTTGTAATTTTCCCAGAATTTAAAACTTAATCGATAAACTAATCTCTTTGTTTGTTCATTTTCCAAACTGTAGTGACCCAAAAAGTTACGCCCACATGGCTCAGGTAGTTAAAATGAACTTGTGGGACTGCATTACATTCAGGGACAATTTAAATAGGACCAAACCTGAACTTTTGTTGTGTAGCCTAATTCCTGACAAAGGGTGTGAGAACATGAGCATCAGTTTCCAACGCCCTGTTTTGTCATAGCTCTGCACCATTTCCCACTTTGTCTTGCAGCGCTCATGCCTGTGATTCATTATCTTATGTATTCCCCAGAGTGAATGAGTTCATGGTGTAAAAAAAGTAAATGTGCTCACTGGTTGTGTCATTTCTTATTAATCTTTAAGTAGTGAGACAGTTATTGACTTGTGGGTGGGATTATTTTCCCCTCTGTTGCAATATCTGCTTACAGGATTAGACACAAAGCAACAGAGTTGTCCAGTAGGCCTTGAAAACAGGCTTTCTGCATTTCTAGAATAATCTTGCCCCACACATAATTAACTGAATGCCATGTTGGTGTGTTGGTGTACAATGGGGGGCCAAATGCAGGCTCACTGTAGTGCATAATGCAGTCAGATGGAGGACAAATGCATATTGTGGTAAAAAACAATCAAAACAGGAAACCAGGAGCACGGCTGGGAAGGATGTCTAAAACTGAAACTCATAGTGATTTAAAAGGAAAAAGTCAGAGAAACAGAGTCAGGGAACAAATCAAGGTGAGAAACAATGATGAGAATGTAGCTGACCACAAAGGAAACGTGTGCTGAGGAGAATAGTGACTAACAAACACAGGTGTGGCAGTCGGACGCAGAACCCGGATTCAAACAGAACATGAAGGGGGGGAACTGAGCAAAGTAAAAGCTAAACAATGTCGAGAAGGAAGAATGATTCTGAAATGAAAACCAGGTTGACTGGAATACAGAAAACAGGGAAATCCAACGCTAAAATAAACACATAAATGGAACTCATTCTAACTCCTGGATTCACAAAGAGACCAAAAAAGAGTTTCCAAAGTCAAAGTTAGATTACAACAAACATAGAAGTTCTCATATAAGATGAGTGTAAAAAAGCCAACAAATTTTATTCATTTACACTCTTCAGCTTCAGAGTTTTAACAAGAACCAACAACCTGCTTCAGAATGGATTCTTAAGCTCTAACTTTTGACTTTTAAGGCTCTTCGTGGCTCAACTTATTCACCAGACTTACTGATAAACTGCTCTGGTCTGTGGTTAAATTACAGAAGTTTTACCTGAAATCTCTTCCTAAAACTTACTTTTATCAAATTCATTTTACTTTAGCTTTTTATTTCTTATTGATTTATTGTTTTTATCAGTTTATTGGGAAAATATATATTCTTACAGCTGTTTTCCTGTTTTTATTAATTAAATGAAAGAATAATTAATTTATCTTACTTGATTTTGTAATATTTTTATCTGGAGCATTTTGTTTCTTTATTATTATTATTAGTATAATTATTATTTTATTAGAATTATTTTATTATAAGGCCACAAAGTTGCAATTATTTGAGCTATTAGTTACAATTTGGTGACACTTTTATCTTATCTTATTCAATTTTGCTGTATTTTATTGCGTTTACTGTTATTTTATTGTTTTTTACTTATTCTTTTCTTTATTTATTATCTTCTATAAAGCACTTTGGTACCGAAATGGATTGTTTTAAAGGGCTGTATAAATAAATTACATTTTACTTTGTAAATTCCATCTAAATGCTGACTTATTGGGGCAGTTGTCGATGTTTTTAAAGGGACGTGTGATTTTAACCTGGTTTTGTTTTAACCTCTTCAGTTCATCTCTGTTTATGCCATGAAGGGAAAACTCGGGTTTCATAACTCTGGAAGATTTTTATTTGTCTGTCCAAAAATCTTTTCCCAGCAACATATTTGCTCAAGACAGAAATTACGAAACTGTAAAAAGGCGTAATTAATTTAAATCAGAAGGCAGTTAGAAAGTAAGTGAAGCCAAAATGAAGCAGATGAGTTATTGAGTTTATAAACAGATATTTCCCAATAATCTGGGCGTAGACCAGCAACTCGTTCTTTAGCAACACTCCCCCCCCCGGGGCAACAGTTTCCTCTCAGGCTGCATGTTCTCCTGTGTTTATTCATCATCCATTTGTTTTTTGAGTGTTCCTCCTCCCATGAGCTCCTCTGAGAGCCACTTCTTCATGAGCTGCAGCTCCAGCTGGCTTCGCTGCAGACTGAAACCACAGTTATGTCTCAGGACAGCATAAAACTTATGGCCTTTTGCTCTTTGTCAGGCCTCCAAGAGACGTTCCCTTATAAGGTCTGTCCTGAATAACTGCGCAGAAAGACAACAGGATGGCTTTTTATTCCTCTTTATTCCTCTTTATTCCGCTTTATTCCTCTTTATTCCTCTTTATTCCTCTTTATTCCTCTTTATTCCTCTTTATTCCGCTTTATTCTGCTTTATTCCTCTTTATTCCTCTTTATTCCTCTTTATTCTGCTTTATTCCTCTTTATTCCTCTTTATTCCTCTTTATTCCTCTTTATTCCTCTTTATTCCTCTTTATTCCTCTTTATTCCTCTTTATTCCTCTTTATTCCGCTTTATTCCTCTTTATTCCTCTTTATTCCTCTTTATTCCTCTTTATTCCTCTTTATTCCGCTTTATTCCTCTTTATTCCTCTTTATTCCTCTTTATTCCTCTTTATTCCTCTTTATTCCTCTTTTCTGCTTTAATTTCCACGACACACAGCATGTGAGGAGGTGTGACCCAGAGGTAAACTTCCCCTTTTTCATGAAACAGATCAGTTTATTTTTGGTTCCCACTGTAAATGTTGAGAGTCTGTCCAGAACAGACATACATATACATATATATATATATATATATATATATATATATATATATATATATATATATATATATATATATATATATATATATATATATATATATATATATATATATATATATATATACATATACATGTACCTGCCCCACATACAACAGTATGGGGCAGCATCCAGAACACATGCCGAACAGCCAAAGAAGTGTAAGAAAACATAAAGATATCTCACAGAATGCTATTTTTGTTCATGAGTAGCTTGAAAAACACTTGATTTCATCTGGCTTGTGAAGTTAAACCCATCTCTGGATCCCCCTGAACACCCCAGACTGTTCAGGCTCCATCAGTGAAGCCCCCCCCCACATGATTCCTGGACTTCCCGGCTTTATTTCAGCAGAGCAGGCAGCAGGAAAGCCGTCCGGCGGGAGCCGCATAAAACTCATGAAAACTTAATGCAATGTGTCCTCATGAATTTTTAAGGAGCCTCTCCTCCTATTGTGCCGGTCAGAATATTAACCGGTGCTGCTGTAGGGGGCTAATGCAGCAGCAGCATCATCACCTGTCAGCTCTGTGGATGCGACACACACCTGAGGGCACACACACGTGCACACACACGTGCACACACACGTGCACACACACAGATTGTTGACCTATTACTTCAGAGGACGTCACAATGACTTAAATTAATTTGCCACTGACTAACCCTGAAACCCAAAAAGCTCCAGATTTTACATAAATATGAGCCTCGTCTCATTCTAACAGAACCTAAAACCACCTTTAATTTACCTGAACCTAATCTGTGCTTAATCTGCACAATCCTGATCTAAACCCGTCATAAACACCGTTTGTAACCTTCAGCTCAACAGTTCTTTACTTCAGCAGATCTGAACAGAGCTGAAAACAAGGGAAAAACAGTGGGAATCACTCATTTTATCCTTTATAAACTGATGAATTGGAAAAGGATAAAAAATCCAGTTAATTAAACCAAGAGTTCCAGCAGCCTGTGTGTTCAGAGCCATCTGTGGAAGAAAAGCAGATTTCTGTTTACAGCAGTTATAAACCGGGCCCTCGGTGCTGCTCTTTGTCTTTATGGCTCAGGAATTTGGGCTCCGGATTAATCCCAGAACACAAAATACAGTCAAACCAAGGGAACAGGTTAGGATTTCAGAGTATTTCTCTTTTCCCTTTTTTTTCCCGTCTAATTTGATTTAATTTGATGAATTTATCTTGCAGCTGTGTTTCTGCAACATGAAATCTTGTTTTCAGGTTCCTCTCCTGGGTTATTCCTGCACTTTATTCAGTCTAATTTATCCCCTCGGTTTTATTTGTCTTCTCTATCCATGTCTCTGTCTACATTAATGTTCCTTTCCTACGTTTTTCTTCTCTTTAATGATATATTTAGTCTTTTAGCTCATAAAGTCATGTGGAACGAACGAATAACTACATTTCCTCGGTTAATCATGAGATATTTGACCTGAAATGTTACAGTAATTTATACTTCTGACCATAAAGAGGAGATAAACTTTACTTTTTACTAAACTACATTAAAAAGACAGAAGATGGTTTAATCTTGAATTAAAAGCCTTCTTTCTGTAAAGATGAACTATGATCTGTTAAAAACATGCATAAATAATGTCTTTATGCTTCCTGACTGAATGCTGTGCTGCTCATAGTCACAGTTTCTGCATGTAGGTCACAAACATGCCTCCAATGATCAAATGCAGTCTTAATCTTGTAATCTAAGAGGAAGAACAAAGCGGTCATGACTCAGGAGATTTGGAGTTTATCTCCTTTTCACAGCCTGGGCTGGACTTCCCCTTCTGCTGCCGCTTCAGGACGTTTCCCTGAGGCCTGGAGGATTCTCAGCTGCATTATGAGGATGTTTCCCTGAGGCCTGGAGGATTCTCAGCTGCATTATGAGGATGTTTCCCTGAGGCCTGGAGGATTCTCAGCTGCATTATGAGGATGTTTCCCTGAGGCCTGGAGGATTCTCAGCTGCATTATGAGGATGTTTCCCTGAGGCCTGGAGGATTCTCAGCTGCATTATGAGGATGTTTCCCTGAGGCCTGGAGGATTCTCAGCTGCATTATGAGGATGTTTCCCTGAGGCCTGGAGGATTCTCAGCTGCATTATGAGGATGTTTCCCTGAGGCCTGGAGGATTCTCAGCTGCATTATGAGGATGTTTCCCTGAGGCCTGGAGGATTCTCAGCTGCATTATGAGAACGTTTCCCTGAGGCCTGGAGGATTCTCAGCTGCATTATGAGGACGTTTCCCTGAGGCCTGGAGGATTCTCAGCTGCATTATGAGAACGTTTCCCTGAGGCCTGGAGGATTCTCAGCTGCATTATGAGAACGTTTCCCTGAGGCCTGGAGGATTCTCAGCTGCATTATGAGGATGTTTCCCTGAGGCCTGGAGGATTCTCAGCTGCATTTTCAGGACGTTTCCCTGAGGCCTGGAGGATTCTCAGCTGCATTATGAGGATGTTTCCCTGAGGCCTGGAGGATTCTCAGCTGCATTATGAGGACGTTTCTGTGAGGCCTGGAGGATTCTCAGCTGCATTATGAGGACGTTTCCCTGAGGCCTGGAGGATTCTCAGCTGCATTATGAGGATGTTTCTGTGAGGCCTGGAGGATTCTCAGCTGCATTATGAGGATGTTTCCCTGAGGCCTGGAGGATTCTCAGCTGCATTATGAGGATGTTTCCCTGAGGCCTGGAGGATTCTCAGCTGCATTATGAGGATGTTTCCCTGAGGCCTGGAGGATTCTCAGCTGCATTATGAGGACGTTTCCCTGAGGCCTGGAGGATTCTCAGCTGCATTATGAGGATGTTTCTGTGAGGCCTGGAGGATTCTCAGCTGCATTATGAGGATTCTCAGCTGCATTATGAGGATTCTCAGCTGCATTATGAGGACGTTTCCCTGAGGCCTGGAGGATTCTCAGCTGCATTATGAGGACGTTTCCCTGAGGCCTGGAGGATTCTCAGCTGCATTATGAGGACGTTTCCCTGAGGCCTGGAGGATTCTCAGCTGCATTTTCAGGATGTTTCCCTGAGGCCTGGAGGATTCTCAGCTGCATTATGAGGATGTTTCTGTGAGGCCTGGAGGATTCTCAGCTGCATTATGAGGATGTTTCCCTGAGGCCTGGAGGATTCTCAGCTGCATTATGAGGACGTTTCCCTGAGGCCTGGAGGATTCTCAGCTGCATTATGAGGATGTTTCTGTGAGGCCTGGAGGATTCTCAGCTGCATTATGAGGATGTTTCCCTGAGGCCTGGAGGATTCTCAGCTGCATTATGAGGATGTTTCCCTGAGGCCTGGAGGATTCTCAGCTGCATTATGAGGACGTTTCCCTGAGGCCTGGAGGATTCTCAGCTGCATTATGAGGACGTTTCTGTGAGGCCTGGAGGATTCTCAGCTGCATTATGAGGATGTTTCCCTGAGGCCTGGAGGATTCTCAGCTGCATTATGAGGACGTTTCCCTGAGGCCTGGAGGATTCTCAGCTGCATTATGAGGATGTTTCCCTGAGGCCTGGAGGATTCTCAGCTGCATTATGAGGATGTTTCCCTGAGGCCTGGAGGATTCTCAGCTGCATTATGAGGATGTTTCTGTGAGGCCTGGAGGATTCTCAGCTGCATTATGAGGATGTTTCCCTGAGGCCTGGAGGATTCTCAGCTGCATTATGAGGACGTTTCCCTGAGGCCTGGAGGATTCTCAGCTGCATTATGAGGATGTTTCCCTGAGGCCTGGAGGATTCTCAGCTGCATTATGAGGATGTTTCTGTGAGGCCTGGAGGATTCTCAGCTGCATTATGAGAATGTTTCCCTGAGGCCTGGAGGATTCTCAGCTGCATTATGAGGATGTTTCTGTGAGGCCTGGAGGATTCTCAGCTGCATTATGAGGATGTTTCCCTGAGGCCTGGAGGATTCTCAGCTGCATTATGAGGATGTTTCCCTGAGGCCTGGAGGATTCTCAGCTGCATTATGAGAACGTTTCCCTGAGGCCTGGAGGATTCTCAGCTGCATTATGAGGATGTTTCTGTGAGGCCTGGAGGATTCTCAGCTGCATTATGAGGATGTTTCCCTGAGGCCTGGAGGATTCTCAGCTGCATTATGAGGACGTTTCCCTGAGGCCTGGAGGATTCTCAGCTGCATTATGAGGATGTTTCCCTGAGGCCTGGAGGATTCTCAGCTGCATTATGAGGATGTTTCTGTGAGGCCTGGAGGATTCTCAGCTGCATTATGAGAATGTTTCCCTGAGGCCTGGAGGATTCTCAGCTGCATTATGAGGATGTTTCTGTGAGGCCTGGAGGATTCTCAGCTGCATTATGAGGATGTTTCCCTGAGGCCTGGAGGATTCTCAGCTGCATTATGAGGATGTTTCCCTGAGGCCTGGAGGATTCTCAGCTGCATTATGAGAACGTTTCCCTGAGGCCTGGAGGATTCTCAGCTGCATTATGAGGATGTTTCCCTGAGGCCTGGAGGATTCTCAGCTGCATTATGAGGATGTTTCCCTGAGGCCTGGAGGATTCTCAGCTGCATTATGAGGATGTTTCCCTGAGGCCTGGAGGATTCTCAGCTGCATTATGAGGACGTTTCCCTGAGGCCTGGAGGATTCTCAGCTGCATTATGAGGATGTTTCCCTGAGGCCTGGAGGATTCTCAGCTGCATTATGAGGACGTTTCCCTGAGGCCTGGAGGATTCTCAGCTGCATTATGAGGATGTTTCCCTGAGGCCTGGAGGATTCTCAGCTGCATTATGAGGATGTTTCTGTGAGGCCTGGAGGATTCTCAGCTGCATTATGAGGACGTTTCCCTGAGGCCTGGAGGATTCTCAGCTGCATTATGAGGACGTTTCCCTGAGGCCTGGAGGATTCTCAGCTGCATTATGAGGACGTTTCCCTGAGGCCTGGAGGATTCTCAGCTGCATTATGAGGACGTTTCCCTGAGGCCTGGAGGATTCTCAGCTGCATTATGAGGACGTTTCCCTGAGGCCTGGAGGATTCTCAGCTGCATTATGAGGACGTTTCCCTGAGGCCTGGAGGATTCTCAGCTGCATTATGAGGACGTTTTCCTGAGGCCTGGAGGATTCTCAGCTGCATTATGAGGACGTTTCCCTGAGGCCTGGAGGATTCTCAGCTGCATTATGAGGACGTTTCCCTGAGGCCTGGAGGATTCTCAGCTGCATTATGAGGACGTTTCCCTGAGGCCTGGAGGATTCTCAGCTGCATTATGAGGACGTTTCCCTGAGGCCTGGAGGATTCTCAGCTGCATTATGAGGATGTTTCCCTGAGGCCTGGAGGATTCTCAGCTGCATTATGAGGATGTTTCTGTGAGGCCTGGAGGATTCTCAGCTGCATTATGAGGATGTTTCCCTGAGGCCTGGAGGATTCTCAGCTGCATTATGAGGATGTTTCCCTGAGGCCTGGAGGATTCTCAGCTGCATTATGAGAACGTTTCCCTGAGGCCTGGAGGATTCTCAGCTGCATTATGAGGATGTTTCCCTGAGGCCTGGAGGATTCTCAGCTGCATTATGAGGATGTTTCCCTGAGGCCTGGAGGATTCTCAGCTGCATTATGAGAACGTTTCCCTGAGGCCTGGAGGATTCTCAGCTGCATTATGAGGACGTTTCCCTGAGGCCTGGAGGATTCTCAGCTGCATTATGAGGATGTTTCCCTGAGGCCTGGAGGATTCTCAGCTGCATTATGAGGACGTTTCCCTGAGGCCTGGAGGATTCTCAGCTGCATTTTCAGGACGTTTCCCTGAGGCCTGGAGGATTCTCAGCTGCATTATGAGGATGTTTCTGTGAGGCCTGGAGGATTCTCAGCTGCATTATGAGGATGTTTCCCTGAGGCCTGGAGGATTCTCAGCTGCATTATGAGAACGTTTCCCTGAGGCCTGGAGGATTCTCAGCTGCATTATGAGGATGTTTCCCTGAGGCCTGGAGGATTCTCAGCTGCATTATGAGAACGTTTCCCTGAGGCCTGGAGGATTCTCAGCTGCATTATGAGGACGTTTCCCTGAGGCCTGGAGGATTCTCAGCTGCATTATGAGGACATTTCCCTGAGGCCTGGAGGATTCTCAGCTGCATTATGAGAACGTTTCCCTGAGGCCTGGAGGATTCTCAGCTGCATTATGAGGATGTTTCTGTGAGGCCTGGAGGATTCTCAGCTGCATTATGAGGATGTTTCCCTGAGGCCTGGAGGATTCTCAGCTGCATTATGAGGATGTTTCCCTGAGGCCTGGAGGATTCTCAGCTGCATTATGAGGATGTTTCCCTGAGGCCTGGAGGATTCTCAGCTGCATTATGAGGATGTTTCTGTGAGGCCTGGAGGATTCTCAGCTGCATTATGAGGATGTTTCTGTGAGGCCTGGAGGATTCTCAGCTGCATTATGAGGATGTTTCCCTGAGGCCTGGAGGATTCTCAGCTGCATTATGAGGATGTTTCCCTGAGGCCTGGAGGATTCTCAGCTGCATTATGAGGACGTTTCCCTGAGGCCTGGAGGATTCTCAGCTGCATTATGAGGATGTTTCCCTGAGGCCTGGAGGATTCTCAGCTGCATTATGAGGACGTTTCTGTGAGGCCTGGAGGATTCTCAGCTGCATTATGAGGATGTTTCTGTGAGGCCTGGAGGATTCTCAGCTGCATTATGAGGACGTTTCCCTGAGGCCTGGAGGATTCTCAGCTGCATTATGAGGACGTTTCCCTGAGGCCTGGAGGATTCTCAGCTGCATTATGAGGACGTTTCCCTGAGGCCTGGAGGATTCTCAGCTGCATTATGAGGATGTTTCCCTGAGGCCTGGAGGATTCTCAGCTGCATTATGAGGACGTTTCCCTGAGGCCTGGAGGATTCTCAGCTGCATTATGAGGATGTTTCCCTGAGGCCTGGAGGATTCTCAGCTGCATTATGAGGATGTTTCCCTGAGGCCTGGAGGATTCTCAGCTGCATTATGAGAACGTTTCCCTGAGGCCTGGAGGATTCTCAGCTGCATTATGAGAACGTTTCCCTGAGGCCTGGAGGATTCTCAGCTGCATTTTCAGGACGTTTCCCTGAGGCCTGGAGGATTCTCAGCTGCATTATGAGGATGTTTCTGTGAGGCCTGGAGGATTCTCAGCTGCATTATGAGGATGTTTCCCTGAGGCCTGGAGGATTCTCAGCTGCATTATGAGGATGTTTCCCTGAGGCCTGGAGGATTCTCAGCTGCATTATGAGAACGTTTCCCTGAGGCCTGGAGGATTCTCAGCTGCATTTTCAGGACGTTTCCCTGAGGCCTGGAGGATTCTCAGCTGCATTATGAGGATGTTTCTGTGAGGCCTGGAGGATTCTCAGCTGCATTATGAGGATGTTTCCCTGAGGCCTGGAGGATTCTCAGCTGCATTATGAGGATGTTTCCCTGAGGCCTGGAGGATTCTCAGCTGCATTATGAGAACGTTTCCCTGAGGCCTGGAGGATTCTCAGCTGCATTATGAGGATGTTTCCCTGAGGCCTGGAGGATTCTCAGCTGCATTATGAGGATGTTTCCCTGAGGCCTGGAGGATTCTCAGCTGCATTATGAGGACGTTTCCCTGAGGCCTGGAGGATTCTCAGCTGCATTATGAGAACGTTTCCCTGAGGCCTGGAGGATTCTCAGCTGCATTATGAGGACGTTTCCCTGAGGCCTGGAGGATTCTCAGCTGCATTATGAGGATGTTTCCCTGAGGCCTGGAGGATTCTCAGCTGCATTATGAGGATGTTTCCCTGAGGCCTGGAGGATTCTCAGCTGCATTATGAGGATGTTTCCCTGAGGCCTGGAGGATTCTCAGCTGCATTATGAGAACGTTTCCCTGAGGCCTGGAGGATTCTCAGCTGCATTATGAGGATGTTTCCCTGAGGCCTGGAGGATTCTCAGCTGCATTATGAGGATGTTTCCCTGAGGCCTGGAGGATTCTCAGCTGCATTATGAGGACGTTTCCCTGAGGCCTGGAGGATTCTCAGCTGCATTATGAGGACGTTTCCCTGAGGCCTGGAGGATTCTCAGCTGCATTATGAGGATGTTTCCCTGAGGCCTGGAGGATTCTCAGCTGCATTATGAGGACGTTTCCCTGAGGCCTGGAGGATTCTCAGCTGCATTATGAGGACGTTTCTGTGAGGCCTGGAGGATTCTCAGCTGCATTATGAGGATGTTTCCCTGAGGCCTGGAGGATTCTCAGCTGCATTATGAGGACGTTTCCCTGAGGCCTGGAGGATTCTCAGCTGCATTATGAGGACGTTTCTGTGAGGCCTGGAGGATTCTCAGCTGCATTATGAGGATGTTTCCCTGAGGCCTGGAGGATTCTCAGCTGCATTATGAGGACGTTTCTGTGAGGCCTGGAGGATTCTCAGCTGCATTATGAGGACGTTTCCCTGAGGCCTGGAGGATTCTCAGCTGCATTATGAGGATGTTTCTGTGAGGCCTGGAGGATTCTCAGCTGCATTATGAGGATGTTTCTGTGAGGCCTGGAGGATTCTCAGCTGCATTATGAGGATGTTTCCCTGAGGCCTGGAGGATTCTCAGCTGCATTATGAGGACGTTTCCCTGAGGCCTGGAGGATTCTCAGCTGCATTATGAGGACGTTTCTGTGAGGCCTGGAGGATTCTCAGCTGCATTATGAGGATGTTTCCCTGAGGCCTGGAGGATTCTCAGCTGCATTATGAGGACGTTTCTGTGAGGCCTGGAGGATTCTCAGCTGCATTATGAGGACGTTTCCCTGAGGCCTGGAGGATTCTCAGCTGCATTATGAGGATGTTTCTGTGAGGCCTGGAGGATTCTCAGCTGCATTATGAGGATGTTTCCCTGAGGCCTGGAGGATTCTCAGCTGCATTATGAGGATGTTTCTGTGAGGCCTGGAGGATTCTCAGCTGCATTATGAGGACGTTTCCCTGAGGCCTGGAGGATTCTCAGCTGCATTTTGAGCCCAACAGCAGCTCTGAAGCCGTGTTTTCCAACATAAAACCAACCTAAAAACCGCTGCTAATGAAAGCCAGTGAGAGTCTGCTGCTCTGCACGCCTCAACAGGAAACTCACATAAAAATACCTGCTTTCGTTCGCCCGCTGCAGCAGAGGAAGGCTTTCTGCTGTTGTTGTGGACCCTGAACCTGCTTTAAACAGCTTTTTACGGCTTTCAGCTCGATTGTGTTCTTAGGCAACAGCGAGCTGATAAGGAGGAGACCTTTGGTTTCTAAATGCTGAACAAACTCATGTCTAAACTTGCTTGTTGATCCAGTATCTGCCTTATTTCACCTCAGCGT
Organism: Leuresthes tenuis; assembly: GCA_036924055.1. NCBI lineage: Eukaryota > Metazoa > Chordata > Actinopteri > Atheriniformes > Atherinopsidae > Leuresthes > Leuresthes tenuis. Next base: position 540,435 of record JAVGWW010000006.1, on the reverse strand, counting down.
CACGCTGCTTATGATTGGCTGATTCCATTCGCCTTCAGGTTCCTACCTCTGGCCCACATTTGGGTTTTTATTCTCATAAACCTGCAGAAACACAAAGTTTACTTTAAATAGTTTCTTAGAAAACGCTTGATGTGGGTTTTTAGCCTGAGGCTGAAGCTGAAATCATTCAGATGCAGAAAGAGCAGCAACTGGAGCCTTTTCTGGTTAAATTAACTTGTTCAAAGAGGAAGAGCAAATATATGTAATGATAACCTATCATAGGCCCTGAAAGGGGAAGCTCAGGTTTCATTAAAACAGTTTAATCAACATTAACTTGACTTAAGCTTCCTGTAAGTTTTGGGGCGTGTGCACGTGCACGTTTCTACATGCTGAATATAAACAGCTTTTTGGTTAAAATGTGACCGATTAAAGGAGTGAAACAGCCGGCTTTGACGCCCTCTGAGGCTGTTTACCAGAACAAATATGTGCCAGAAATGAAACTCGCTTCCGTTTCTGTGTAAAACTGAAACTCAGCTCCGATAAACGCGGCCCGTTGGCGCGTGAGCGGCAACTTCCCGTCCAACTCGTTTCACAGCAAACACACAACAACCCAAAGCTGCTATGACAAAGATTTTTATTGACTTTTTCATCATTTTTCCTTTTCAAATATTCAAGTACACGGATTCAAAGATCCAGGACACACAATCAGTGGCAGAAACCTCCAGAATCCTCATTTCAACCTTTTTCTGTTTCCATTCCCAAATGTTTTCCACTTTAAACTAAATCCCCCTTCGGCTAAGACACGTGGACCTTTTGTAAACATGGTACAAATCAGTCTTTGAGCTCTGATTACAAAAGTAATCTGGTAGAAAAATATCTCTTCTGTCATAGGATTTTCTCTTTTTAGGAGTATTTACATGAAGTACCTCACAGTAGAATCTGATCTGAAAAAGTACGGAGTGTAAAACCAACACAAAAAGGTCTCAGTGGGGTAAAAGGCCTTTGGTTTTCATCAAAAAATACCAAAAACGACAACAAAAGAACCACAAAACGTCCATTCTGTGTCCTGTGTACAACAGCGATCTGTGGACAGGAGACTTTCTTGAAGCCCAGATCTCGGGTATCCAAGGGTCCAACTTCTCCAGAGTTCAGAAGAAAACAATCAGGCGTCACTCCTGAGGACGGCGGAGCCGCAGAACCTGCGCCGCACAAAGTGTCCCAGAACTATGAGCAGCATCTCCGAGGTGCTGCTGAGCGCCACGATGAACGGCGCCTGGGACGCAAAGTCCGCCTCCACGCGGCGGAAGGACAGCTGCATGACAGCCAGGGCCAGCAGGCTGTTCTGGACGCCCACCTCGATGCTGACCGTCTTCCGCTGCGGCGGCGCCAGCCCCGCCAGCCTCGCCAGGACGGCGCCGACCACCAGGCCCAGCAAAGGCACCGTCACCCCAACCGCCACAATCTGGGGCTTGACGTTGGCCAGGATGGAGGCGCCCATCTGGTAGGCCATGAAGATCCCGCCGATCATCAGCACGAGGCTGAAGGGCCGAATGAGCACCAGCAGCACGCGCGTGAGCGCGGGCAGGCGCAGCTTGATCAGCATGCCCAGAGAGATGGGGATGGCGATGAACAGCAGGGTGCCCAGGATCTTCACGAACGGCACGTGCAGGGCGGCGTGCACGCCGAGCAGCTGGCCGTACAGGGCCGAGGACAGAGGCATGGCCGCGGTGGCCACCACGGTGGACACCAGCGTCATGGAGATGGCCAGCGTGACGTCCCCCCCCAGCAGCAGGCTGTACAGGTAGCCGCCGCCGCCGCCCGGGGCCGAGCAGGTGATCACCAGACCCAGAGAGAGCGCCGTGGGCAGCGAGGCCAGCCAGGACGCGCAGTAGGCGTAGAGCGGCATCACCAGGAACTGGCCCAGCACCCCCAGCAGCAGCGGCACCGGGCTCCGCAGCAGCCCCCGCAGAACCTCCACCTCCACCTTGCACCCGAAGGCACACTTGTTGACGAAGATGAGGGGAAGCAGCGCGAACAGAACCGGGTTCTCAGAGAAGTGAGACAGACCCCCGGACTGGATGAGCCGGGTGGCCGGGTCATCGTCTCCGGGCGCCACCCTGATGGAGTAATCCGTCCTCTCCTCGATCAGAACCGGCACAGAGTCCTGGTCCAGGTCCAGCAGCTGGATCTGCAGCTGAGCCCTGCCGGGGAACCCGGACCGGATGCTGATAATGTAGCTCCTGGCTGGACCTGCGTGGCCGCCGTCCGTCACGTTAAGAATGGAGAGGACCTCCGGGTCCAGGGAGCAGACCTTCACCGTCTGCTTCCAGCTCTGCCGGCCCTTCCTGCTGGCCAAGGAGCTCCGGTACCGGCTGGAGATCACAATGACACCGTTGGTGTTTTCAGGAAACTCGAATTCCTGCGACGATCCGTCCCCGATTCTGATGAACCTGCTGCTGTCGGCCGTCAGGTTGGTCTTGGTGCTGCTGTCCACGGTCAGGTTCCCGGCGATCCACGCCCGGTCCGCTCCAACGGAGATAAGGAAAAGCCAACAGCAGGTAAATAGCGTCCTCATTGTGGAGAGTGACGGGGGCGGAGGGATGCCGCAGAGACGCGCTTCTCCCCCGCCGGCGGCCTCCCCGGACGGTTACACCGCCGCCCTGCTACACCGAGCCGCCGAGCTTCTCATTCTAGTCCCCGGGATACAACCTCAGCGTCGCCAGCCGGCTCCTCGTCTAGTCTGGTTCCCATTTTCTTGGTGCCTTTATACCGGAACCTAAACATCACCCCGCCCTGTGGTGTCGGAGCCCAGCTCCACAGCCCCGGTGAAGCTCCCCGCCGGCTACTCGGAGCTCAGATGTTTGTCACGATAAAGCAACGCCTCGCCTCGTCCGTCGTTGTTTTTGTGCCTCAGGTTGAAGAAAACTGGGAGCATCGTAGTTCCTGTCGTTTATTTGCTTCTCGGAGACGTTGCGGTGAAGCTGGATTAAGTTAAAGCCAATTTTCTGCTCAGGAAGTACCAAAATAAAAGCCCTCTGAGGTTAGAAAATACAGAGAAACACCAACTAATGTTAGAAAAATACAGAGAAACACCAACTGATGTTAGAAAAATACAGAGAAACACCAACTAATGTTAGAAAAATACAGAGAATCACCAACTAATGTTAGAAAAATACAGAGAAACACCAACTAATGTTAGAAAAATACAGAGAAACACCAACTAATGTTAGAAAAATACAGAGAAACACCAACTAATGTTAGAAAAATACAGAGAAACACCAACTGATATTAAAAAAATACAGAGAAACACCAACTAATGTTAGAAAAATACAGAGAAACACCAACTAATGTTGGAAAAATACAGAGAAACACCAACTAATGTTAGAAAAATACAGAGAAACACCAACTAATGTTAGAAAAATACAGATAAACACCAACTGAGGTTAGAAAAATACAGAGAAACACCAACTAATGTTAGAAAAATACAGAGAAACACCAACTAATGTTAGAAAAATACAGAGAAACACCAACTAATGTTAGAAAAATACAGAGAAACACCAACTAATGTTAAAAAAATACAAAGAAACACCAACTAATGTTAGAAAAATACAGAGAAACACCAACTAATGTTAGAAAAATACGGAGAAACACCAACTAATGTTAGAAAAATACAGAGAAACACCAACTGATGTTAGAAAAATACAGAGAAACACCAACTAATGCTAGAAAAATACAGAGAAACACCAACTGATGTTAGAAAAATACAGAGAAACACCAACTAATGTTAGAAAAATACGGAGAAACACCAACTAATGTTAGAAAAAGGCAGAGAAACACCAACTAATGTTAAAAAAATACAGAGAAACACCAACTAATGTTAGAAAAATACAGAGAAACACCAACTAATGCTAATGCTAATGCTAAAAACTAGAGCCAAACCCTTATTGATAAAGGCATCTAATGCATTTATAGTCATTTAAATGACCAAATGCAGCTGAAATGAGGTAATTCTAGATTTAATGCCTATGTAAAATAATTAAAACCACACCATACATCCAACAACTCAAAGTGCAGCATTGAAAATACTTCTTTAATTAAAGTAAAATACTGAGTTTAGCTAAATTATCTGACTGTTTTATGCTATATAATACATCACCAGACTTAATGTGAGAACTACTTCCTTATTTAAAAAACCTTCTTTGTTGTTTCAAGATATTCTTTAAAATTAAGATGAATTAAAAAATAAATATGGTTTAATTTAGTTTAATTTTACTTGAATATGTGATAATTTGTTGATTATCTGATTCTTTTTTCAATCATTTGTTCTAATAATTTTCCTCGCCGCTACATTTTTCTCTTACTTTTAAGAGAAAGTTACAAGAGAAACTATCAAAAGCCCCAAAAATGTCAAGCGACCAGTTCAAATGAGTAAGAATAAATCCAATTTAGCATTTTGTTTGTATGGTTTTCCCTGAGCTGTTTAGAGCTTTAGATTTTGTGCAAAGTCAGTGATTATACTCTGGAAGTATTAAAAGATTATATCATTCAGTTGGCCCTTATTTCTAAGGAATAATCCCAGCACTTCCTGCTTCTCCGTGCGTAACCATGGCAAACCTGACGCAGCTTCTCATTGATCCAATCGGAGCGGCCCATAGCGTCAGCTCTCCCCCGTCAGACATGAGCAGGGGCGGTCACATGGCGCAGGGAACACCGTGATTCTATCCACTTGGGGGGCAGACAGGGATTACCCATGACACATAAACACAGGAGGGCATGCATTTCATTCGCAAAGGAGCATTAAAAGAATCTGAAAACACAATAATGCAGCAGAAACTGGGAGGATAATAAAGGTCTTTCAGGTTCAATGAATCCACTACAATTATATAACATATTAAAAATAACTAGTTTATGCATTTTTGGAGGAGAAAGAAGAACAACATGCAAATAAGATCCTTGGGTTGGAGTTTCTCTCATGGGGACTTAACCACCAGGCTATCATAAATCCCAGAATCCCACTGGAAGTATTCTGACCTATTTGACCTAAATCTATTTTATTCATGTATTGATTTTAAACCTGAAGTGATTCTTGTTAAAGGTTCATCACAAAGACAAGAAAAAGGAAGAGATGTGATACAAAAAAACCCAGAGGTGCCATCATAAACATGAACAATACAAAATGACAAGAAGGAGGGAAAAAAGGAGCCAAAAAGGAGCCAAAAGGAGACTCGACTATACAGATATGATGAAAACCAGACACAAAATCACCAAAAAGGAGCCAAAAGGAGCCTAAAGGAGCCAAAAGGAGCCTAAAGGAGCCAAAAGGAGCCAAAAGGCGACTCGACTATACAGATATGATGAAAACCAGACACAAAATCACCAAAAAGGAGCCAAAAGGAGACTCGACTATACAGATATGATGAAAACCAGACACAAAATCACCAAAAAGGAGCCAAAATCACCAAAAAGGAGCCAAAAGGAGCCTAAAGGAGCCAAAAGGAGCCAAAAGGAGACTCGACTATACAGATATGATGAAAACCAGACACAAAACAACCAAAAAGAGATCCAGAACAGACAGGAAGGCAATCAAAATGACTACAAAGAGAAACAATAAGGCTAAATGAAAGAAACATGCAGTGTTTAAGGCTAAATGAAAGAAACATGCAGTGTTTAAGGCTAAATGAAAGAAACATGCAGTGTTTAAGGCTAAATGAAAGAAACATGCAGTGTTTAAGGCTAAATGAAAGAAACATGCAGTGTTTAAGGCTAAATGAAAGAAACATGCAGTGTTTAAGGTTAAATGAAAGAAACATGCAGTGTTTAAGGCTAAATGAAAGAAACATGCAGTGTTTAAGGCTAAATGAAAGAAACATGCAGTGTTTAAGGCTAAATGAAAGAAACATGCAGTGTTTAAGGTTAAATGAAAGAAACATGCAGTGTTTAAGGCTAAATGAAAGAAACATGCAGTGTTTAAGGCTAAATGAAAGAAACATGCAGTGTTTAAGGCTAAATGAAAGAAACATGCAGTGTTTAAGGCTAAATGAAAGAAACATGCAGTGTTTTTGCATGTGTGGCTCCGGCTTGGCTTGAGTGGGCCGGTGTGGTCCATGGATCTGAGGCCGGCTGCTGCATAATCCCCCGTTTTACAGAGTTTACAGTGTTCTGTTAGATGTGTTTGATGAGGAAAAGAGTGATTAAAAACTCTCAGACAGGAGTGATCAATACGTTTTGTTCAGTTCTCTCAACAGAGTGTTGTAATCCTGGACCTTGTGTCACTCCCAGTTTCTGTCCCTGACCTTTAGTCCCTGGAGAGACACGGATCCATTAAACAGGCTCCATAAACGGCTTCCTGTTGTACACAAACAGGAAACCTGACACCGAAGGGAAACTCCGTCCTGTCAGCAGGCCTTTTTATAGTAACCCGCTCCCGTTGGGAGTCGCTCTCTTATTTAAAAGCCATTTTTATTTCATAACGCGCAGCTTCGGTGGGTGAGCGAGGTCACAGCAGGATTATGTGGCTCGCTGTGGTAAAAAAGCACTTCTGGGGCGGCTTGTTCGTCATCTATTGTGTTTCCATGAGTTGTGTGTCCTCCTTCTGTCAGCACGGCTAAGTCAAAGCTTCCAGAAAAAGAAAAGGCGGGGGAGTCCTCGGTGGAAACACTCAGCGCGCGCCAAGACAACCTGCTGGCTGCGCGCGCTCCGGCCTCCTCGCTGACATTTCGTGGAGCGACAGCCTATTTGTTGCGGGGCCGCCAGGCACGCACACTTCCTGCTCTTATTATTTACCCGTGGTATGATAATTCACCTCACGACTTATTTCACAAACAGGACGCGGCAGAGCGCGCAGAATAGGAAGGAAGAGGAGGGCAGAACGGCAGCTCTTCTTTCCTCTTTCACGAGGAATTACAGGAATATTTAGCGCAGTTTGATCCGCTTCTATCAGCACGGTTTGAATATTCATGAACCAGATGTTATGATCTGCCTTGTGTTGCAGATGAGATCATCAGCAGCCATGATGACTCCGCACTGAAATTACGCAACAGTTACCCTCCTGACAGCAGTAAACAGCCGGGTTTAGGACTGCTGCGTGGAGATTGGAGCTCCTCAGATTGACCTAATTTCTGTTTCAGCCAAAGTAACTGTGACTAACATCTGGGGAACACTAAGAAGAGAGAGGACCGAACCTTTCAGGTCTTACAGCAAAGATTAACTCCAGTGCATGTTGTGCAGATGGAAAATAATAATTATATGCAGCAGGTTTTTAATATGCTGGTATTTTATAAGAGTTTGATTCCTTCTTTTCTCACACAGCAAACATCTCTGAACCCTTAACATCAGGCTGGGAGCCGGTGGACTAAATTAACTCTATATAAAGGAGTTAAAAAGATGGTATTTCTTACTTTGTACATTATGCCTCCTGTTTAATGATCATTTAGATTGTTTTTATCTCTGTTTGATTAGAAGATTTTTCTAAAAGGCTGAAATAATTGATGAAGTTCATCCAGAAAAAGTCTCATTGGAGGTTAATCTCCATCAAACTTTAAGCCCTATAAATACCATTTAAAGTGTTTAGTTACCCGTTCATTCTGATGGGTTTAATGACATCTTTTCTGTCTGCTTACAGTTAAAATCCATCCGACAGCAATAATTTTATCTAAAATGTTTCCTGCACAGTTCAGTTCTATTGCATCTATTTTTCTCCTTAAGAACGTTTTTGTGCATTTTCTGGATTTAGGGCTCAGGACACAATAAAAGCTACTCAGTCCTCAACAGAAACAGGAAGAGGAACCAGGTTCCCGTTCTTCAGGGGATGTTCCTGCAGACAAACCTTTGCTTTTCATGGTTTTGGTGCCATCCATGGAAGCTTGAACACATCATTTGTCTGCATTCGACACACAAACCACTGATTTTTGAGGGCACAACTTTATTTTCCGTAAGATAAATATACAAAAGAAAAGTTCTGAAGAATATGCGGGACTTGAGTATAAATAAACCCTCCCAGTGTTAAAAAGGGACGAGAAACTTAAACCTGCATCTGAAGCTGCTCAGTCACAGGTGGAGGATCTCTCCCTTTCTGCCCCCCCCACACTCTCACTGAAACCCATCAAAGCAAAGACCTTCAAACACATTCCTCTGTCCTCAGGTGTCACCTCCTCCTGAAGCTAACCATCTTCACAGCAACACCTCTTCATCTGATCTATCCTGAAACTGTTCAGCAGGGACAGGTGGAGAGGACTTTAGAGAGAAAGGCTTCCAAAAATATCTGAACACGGTTTCAGTGTGGCTAAAATTAAAAATGACAGCGATCGGGTTACAGATCCAAAGGGTCCACCTGTGGCGGCGAAGGGAAACCAGAGCGCAGCATCTCAGCTGTTGTCCTTCAGGCACAAGCGGAAGAAGCACCTAAACAAGCATCTGCACCCCAAATAAGGCGTTTAAAGCAGAGAATACAAGCTTAAAAATAAAAGGAAGCGAGTTCCACCCACAGAGAAACAAGGAGATCGTCTTCTGTTTACAGCAGAAAATAAAGCCTGGATGATGAACCTGATGAGGAAAGGAGAGTTAAATCTATTAGTGTTACCAACATGCATTTAAACTGATTCAGATTAAAATCCTATCTCCTTTCTCTCAGCAGGATCATCCAATCAGAGAACCCCCCCCCCCCATCACTAAAACGAATTTTCATCACCATTATTTGTAAAATCTGTCTGTTTTTGTACAAAGTTTACATCCAAAAACCTGAAGGAAAAAGGAAAGAAATGAGATCTGATGGACAATGAAGAAACAGGAAGGTGAACCGGGACAACAGCGCCCCCTCAGGTGAGATTTCTAACTGCTGTGTGTTTATGTGGATTTATCTGAGGGACTTATTAAATCCTCCCAGCTGAAACAGTTCATTTCAAACCCATAATTCCCATAAACTCATCCAGCGGTGAGTCTGTCCAACATCTCGCCTTCAGTTTCGCAGAGCTGCCAACCTGTGGGAAAATATAAGAACCTGTCAAGCTGTGTGAAATAAGACATTTATTCATTTTATTTAAATTTATTTATATAAATAAATAAGACATGAAACAGATGCAGCCTGAGCAGGACTGCAGGTCCCTTTCTGACCAGACAAAAGCATGCAAATATATAGAGAGCAGGGCTGCTACAAACAATTATTTCAATGGTTTTTGGTCATTTATTCTACGAAATTAAAATAAATTATTATAAAATAGAAAAAACAGGCTTCTCTGAACTAACAAACTTTAAGTTTCATCCATGTTTCCCTGCCAATAAATGAGATAATAATAGTATCTTTATGGTTTTTTTAACACCCGCTTCCTGAGCTGCTAAAACTCAATAAAATGACAATAAAAAAATGTTGAAAAATTATGACAAATCGTCCAAAAATCTGTCAAATTTTCAGCTATTTTAGGTGTAAAACCAAACCATGTTTCATATGAAGCAGCAGCTTCAGAGATGAATTATAAATGATGCTGATCAAGCAAAAATCTGCCATTTTTTGGACATTTTGTGGCATTATTGTCCATCTGCAAACCAAAACCATCAGAATTATAATGAGAACTGAGAGGAGTTTCATGTCCTTAATCTAAAGAATTCTTATTCCTTAAAGGATTATTAGCAAGGATCAAAAAGAGAAAAGAAGGTCTAAATAAAGTTTTGAGCTGCTGGTGTCTAAACCAGCTGATATTTCAGATGGATTCATCTGATTCTCATCTCTCTCCAGTGCAGCAGCTTCCTTCTGTCTGCGAGTTTCACCGTTTGAGCTGAACACAGACGACCAGTCTCGCTCATTTATGGCTCTGCAGCCACAGCAGCTGTGAGTGAACGCAGGAGCCTGTACAGCCGTCTAATTTCCTGTCCTGACTCCAGAGCTGCCTGTGCACGTGCTGCTCAGCTGCCTGCCTGCAAAGCCTGAAATAAACATTCAGTGGAAGAAAGCTCCACCTGTGGATATTAACCAGCTTAGTGATTTATCAACTTAGGAAACCTGTACACCGGAAATAATGCTTCAACAGGGAGAAGTTGATCTTATTTCACATTCTGACACCAGCCTCCATAATTACTCATATTTAGCCAAGCTTTGCTCATGAGTTACACAACTGGCTCCCTTCAGATGGCACAAAGAGCCAAGATGGCAGTGCAGGATGCAGAGGAAACTCTTCTGTCCCTCTGCTGCTGACTGTTGCTTTGAAAGCAGCACGTCTACCAGTGAAGGTAAGTGAGGATGTGCTGGAACAGGAGTTATGATGTGCCGGAACGGGAGTTATGATGTGCTGGAACGGGAGTTATGATGTGCTGGAACAGGAGTTATGATGGGCTGGAACAGGAGTTAGGATGGGCTGGAACAGGAGTTAGGATGTGCTGGAACAGGAGTTAGGATGTGCCGGAACAGGAGTTAGGATGTGCCGGAACAGGAGTTAGGATGTGCCGGAACAGGAGTTAGGATGTGCCGGAACAGGAGTTAGGATGTGCCGGAACAGGAGTTAGGATGTGCCGGAACAGGAGTTATGATGTGCTGGAACAGGAGTTATGATGTGCTGGAACAGGAGTTATGATGTGCTGGAACAGGAGTTAGGATGTGCTGGAACAGGAGTTATGATGTGCTGGAACAGGAGTTAGGATGTGCTGGAACAGGAGTTAGGATGTGCTGGAACAGGAGTTAGGATGTGCTGGAACAGGAGTTATGATGTGCTGGAACAGGAGTTAGGATGTGCTGGAACAGGAGTTAGGATGTGCTGGAACAGGAGTTATGATGTGCTGGAACAGGAGTTATGATGTGCCTGGAACAGGAGTTAGGATGTGCTGGAACAGGAGTTATGATGTGCTGGAACAGGAGTTAGGATGTGCTGGAACAGGAGTTAGGATGTGCTGGAACAGGAGTTATGATGTGCTGGAACAGGAGTTATGATGTGCTGGAACAGGAGTTATGATGTGCTGGAACAGGAGTTAGGATGTGCTGGAACAGGAGTTAGGATGTGCTGGAACAGGAGTTATGATGTGCTGGAACAGGAGTTAGGATGTGCTGGAACAGGAGTTAGGATGTGCTGGAACAGGAGTTATGATGTGCTGGAACAGGAGTTATGATGTGCTGGAACAGGAGTTATGATGTGCTGGAACAGGAGTTAGGATGTGCTGGAACAGGAGTTATGATGTGCTGGAACGGGAGTTAGGATGTGCTGGAACAGGAGTTAGGATGTGCTGGAACGGGAGTTAGGATGTGCTGGAACGGGAGTTAGGATGTGCCTGGTTAGGTCTGACAGAAAAGGTCAAAGTTTGAGTTTGAACGGGGTCATTGATCCCTGCAGATCGAAGCTTTTGGACTGTGAACATCAACATTTGGACGGCAGTTTCCTGCTCCTGTAGAAGTTATAAACAGAGGTAACTGGTTTAAATCTGGCCCATTTTGCTGCTGCCAGTTTGTAGAAGATAAAAAGAGTCTGCCTGACCCATAAGTCTGTGACAGATTCTAACAGGATGAACATTTACTGCATGCAGTCCTCAACACACCAGCTCCATTTCTTTATAGAACATTAAGCAAACGAGAGATGTTTGTGTCATTTAGAGTCAAAGACATGCTTTTCCAGCAGGGCACGCTCCAGCACCGTCTGCAGCTGAGATGATGGAACAAAAAGTGCCGTCTCCATGGCTTACAGTGAGCCATAAATAAGCTCCAAACATCTGAAGGTCTTCTTTACTTTGACTGTGGCGCTTTTATTTTGTAGTTCTTCTACATGTGGCCCTGGTTACTGAGTGAAGATGGAACTTTTTAAAGAAGAAGCCTATTTCTAAGATGCCTCCTACGTTCCGAGCTTATATTATTATATTATTACATTATTATATTATATATATATATATATTATATTATTATATTATTATATGATATTCTCAGCAGGCACACTAAGACGGCTCCTTACCGTCGGGACAGCAGGTCCTCCTTATCCTGGCTCCGTGAGCTCTCTGCACCAATCGAAGTCGCCCCAGCAGGCAGCTGGTTGAGCTGGTCCATCACCTCCAGGCCACTTTCTTCTGCTACCTGGTGGATCAGGTCATCTACCTGCTCCTGAGGCGTGGTCAGTGTCATTGCTGAGCTCATGGAGTCCTCCATCACCTGGAGGAGGAAAGAGAGGCGAAGGAGCAGAAACAGTTTGTGTTAAAGCACCAGAGCTCTCTGAAAACCTGTAAACTGAAGGTTAGGAGGCGAGTTTGAGCTCATTTTAAAGCACCAGAGCTCTCTGAAAACATCTCAACTGAAGGTTAGGAGGCGAGTTTGAGCTCATTTTAAAGCACCAGAGCTCTCTGAAAACATCTCAACTGAAGGTTAGGAGGCGAGTTTGAGCTCATTTTAAAGCACCAGAGCTCTCTGAAAACATCTCAACTGAAGGTTAGGAGGCGAGTTTGAGCTCATTTTAAAGCACCAGAGCTCTCTGAAAACATCTCAACTGAAGGTTAGGAGGCGAGTTTGAGCTCATTTTAAAGCACCAGAGCTCTCTGAAAACATCTCAACTGAAGGTTAGGAGGCGAGTTTGAGCTCGTGTTAAAGCACCAGAGCTCTCTGAAAACATCTCAACTGAAGGTTAGGAGGCGAGTTTGAGCTCATTTTAAAGCACCAGAGCTCTCTGAAAACATCTCAACTGCAGGTTAGGAGGCGAGTTTGAGCTCATTTTAAAGCACCAGAGCTCTCTGAAAACATCTCAACCGAAGGTTAGGAGGCGAGTTTGAGCTCATTTTAAAGCACCAGAGCTCTCTGAAAACATCTCAACTGAAGGTTAGGAGGCGAGTTTGAGCTCATTTTAAAGCACCAGAGCTCTCTGAAAACATCTCAACTGAAGGTTAGGAGGCGAGTTTGAGCTCATGTTAAAGCACCAGAGCTCTCTGAAAACATCTCAACTGAAGGTTAGGAGGCGAGTTTGAGCTCATTTTAAAGCACCAGAGCTCTCTGAAAACATCTCAACTGAAGGTTAGGAGGCGAGTTTGAGCTCGTGTTAAAGCACCAGAGCTCTCTGAAAACATCTCAACTGAAGGTTAGGAGGCGAGTTTGAGCTCATGTTAAAGCACCAGAGCTCTCTGAAAACATCTCAACTGAAGGTTAGGAGGCGAGTTTGAGCTCATTTTAAAGCACCAGAGCTCTCTGAAAACATCTCAACTGAAGGTTAGGAGGCGAGTTTGAGCTCGTGTTAAAGCACCAGAGCTCTCTGAAAACATCTCAACTGAAGGTTAGGAGGCGAGTTTGAGCTCATTTTAAAGCACCAGAGCTCTCTGAAAACATCTCAACTGAAGGTTAGGAGGCGAGTTTGAGCTCATTTTAAAGCACCAGAGCTCTCTGAAAACATCTCAACTGAAGGTTAGGAGGCGAGTTTGAGCTCATTTTAAAGCACCAGAGCTCTCTGAAAACATCTCAACTGAAGGTTAGGAGGCGAGTTTGAGCTCATTTTAAAGCACCAGAGCTCTCTGAAAACATCTCAACTGAAGGTTAGGAGGCGAGTTTGAGCTCATTTTAAAGCACCAGAGCTCTCTGAAAACATCTCAACTGAAGGTTAGGAGGCGAGTTTGAGTTCATGTTAAAGCACCAGAGCTCTCTGAAAACATCTCAACTGAAGGTTAGGAGGCGAGTTTGAGCTCATGTTAAAGCACCAGAGCTCTCTGAAAACATCTCAACTGAAGGTTAGGAGGCGAGTTTGAGCTCATTTTAAAGCACCAGAGCTCTCTGAAAACATCTCAACTGCAGGTTAGGAGGCGAGTTTGAGCTCATGTTAAAGCACCAGAGCTCTCTGAAAACATCTCAACTGAAGGTTAGGAGGCGAGTTTGAGCTCATTTTAAAGCACCAGAGCTCTCTGAAAACATCTCAACTGAAGGTTAGGAGGCGAGTTTGAGCTCATTTTAAAGCACCAGAGCTCTCTGAAAACATCTCAACTGAAGGTTAGGAGGCGAGTTTGAGCTCATTTTAAAGCACCAGAGCTCTCTGAAAACATCTCAACTGAAGGTTAGGAGCCACTCACTGAGGTGTGGACATCAAGGTTCTGCACTTGGGTTTCAAACTTATCCATGACTGCGGAGACCTTCTGGAGGTCCATTGAATTCAGAGCTTTGTCCAGGGCTTTGGTCACCTGGCCCATGCTTTTGGTCACCTGATGGAAGGAATGAGATTCATCTTTACTGAATGGATCCTTCTGCATTAAAACGCAGAAACCTGCTTTATTCAGAACAGCATTCACTGCTGGGCTGAGCCGTAACTTACGCCCTTCATGGTGACGGCAGTCTGCACTTTCGAGGCCACGGCATCCACACGGGACGCCATGCGCAGCCAATTAAGACCTTCGTTCTTTTTCCGGATGGCATTTTCTGCGTAGACTCGGGCGCATTCCACATTTTTCTGTTGCAAAGCCTGTCGAGGAGAAAAAATGTTTATTAACTGTCTGCAGAGTCTGAGCAACTTTCACACGTTTTTGGGCCTTTTTACAGATGAAGAGCAGAGAATCAGTTTAATAGTCAATTTACAGGAATCATCTTGTTCTTTTTTTACTTAAAACTGACTCCAAGATAAAAAAATCTAATAATGACAGATAACGGTTACATATTACAAGATTTATTTCCCCAAATATCAAATATCAAACAGCTGTTTTTCACCTCACAGTTAAAGGAGAACCTTTTGAAAACCTCTAAATGTTAGTTTTACACATGGAGGCGTTCTACTTTTAGAACTTTGTCCATAAATACTTTGGTTAAAGAGCAACTTCTTACCAACGCTAAACTATTGTTGAAGCTCTTATTCACACACATATGGTGTTAAATTACTTCTGGTTTGAGTCAACTACAAGTTTTAATTCACAGTATCTGTGTCCTTGGGTTGTGTTTTATGTTGTATTTGTGTTACAGTTGAATGATGAAGAAGATGAATGTGAATCCCACTGATAATTCTATTTTAAGGAAATAATTAAGGTTTTGTGGGTGGTCTGCTGTTAATTTAACTGACAAAATAATCATGAAAACAGCACATTAAGTTAGTATCAGTAATGTTACTTGAAAAGTAATAAAAGCAAATCTATCTCATATCATTTCAGATCCATGTGAGTTCTGTTGTGCATCTTAGCTCAATAAGAAAATATCAGTCTAATGAGTCCGATAACTACTTCTCTGTGTTATGAGAAGCCGTCTGACAGGAACTTCAAACCCATCTACAGCATTAGGACAGCTGCTTAATGACCCAGCAGCTCTTAAAATAATTTCACATTAAGGAAATACTAAAACATCATTTTCACCAAAGCCGCTCTTTGCTCAGAACTGGGCTGCACTGCCCCCTGCTGGCTGATGGGTGCAACCAGCTGTGCCATAAGAGCAGAAAAATATAAAGGCTTAAAACCATTGTTTCCAAACCAAGAAAAGGAGGTTGGATCATAATGAAATACCAGAAAGCTGTCACCTTATTCTAATGCTAGATGTGAATATTACTAAAGAAGTTTATGCACCGTTGCCTCATAGCTGGATGACAAATCATTGCATAAGCAAGCAGGTGGTTTGTGCTGGCTGCTCTTTTCCATCTCATCTAATAAGATGATCAATGTCGAGCTTACATTTAAAAGGTTTGCTTCCATCCAGTAAAAAACA
This sequence comes from Leuresthes tenuis, assembly GCA_036924055.1. NCBI lineage: Eukaryota > Metazoa > Chordata > Actinopteri > Atheriniformes > Atherinopsidae > Leuresthes > Leuresthes tenuis. The sequence continues at coordinate 524,849 of JAVGWW010000006.1, read as the reverse complement.
CTCTACACAGGAAACATAATCAACCACTTACCAGAATACTTTCAGGCGGTTTAACAAAGAAGCACAGAAAGAGCAGGGAGGAGCCAGTGGTCTGTGCTCTGCCTTTGCTTTGAGGTGGACTGCAGACTGTTCAGGCTTTAGATGCCACTCAACAGATGCTCAGAAGGATGTAGAGATGCAAAGTGTGTGGATGATACAAGACAGGATGTTTTACATCGTTTAAAAGTACTAAACTGTTCCGACTAATGGTCCGACTCCAGTCCTTATAGTTTTATTTTCAGCTGTGCAGTTCCCCATTCAGGATTGGCTGCTCATCATCTCAGACTGTCCGGTATCGACTGATTTCATCTTTTCCTGTGTTTGCTGCACTAATCAGAAAGCCAGTTAATCATATTTAAACCGTTGGTTTCCTGTGTTTCAGTGGGCAGCTGGCAGGCTTTGTGTAAGCAGCTGCCCCCCCCCCCTTTGTGTCTGCAGACATTTAATAGCATTTACTGGCAAACTGTTTGTGTGTGAGAGGCCACTTAGTGAAAAGTTATCATCATTCTTTGGTTGTCAGACTTAACTTTGGCTGTAAATCACATTTTGGGTTTAATGTAAATTAGTTTCCTCTATTTTATTAATCTATTTGGACTTTCTATGTCGAGTAACAGCAGTACAGGAGACAGGTAATGAGGGGAAATAGAAAATACAGCGTAAATGACAACAAAGGTAGAAACAAGACAATAGAGAAGAATAAGATTTGCTCACCTTCTTGACCTTGGCCTGCTCCTTTTCAGACTCCTTCTCTGCCTTCTTAGCTAGTCTCTCAAGCTGTTTGGATGTGAACTGTTACCCAGAGGAAAAGGTGCATTAGATCAATGAGAAACTAACTCAAACTTATACAGCTGGTATGGATTAAACATAAAGGGAACATACCTTTAGCTGGAAGAGTGTCTCTGTGGAAAGACAGAACCAGTGAGATGAAATAAACTGTCATAATGAATCGGTGGATTAATAAAAACATACCAATGTATGTGAAGAAGTATCTGAATCTGTTATAAACTAAAACAACTGTGTGGAAATACGCAGAGTTCATATAGTTCTATCTATGTCACTTCAGACATTTATGTCTCTTTTTTGTCTTTATGTTCCCAACAGAAAAATATGAAAGGAATTTACCAAATAACCCAAAAAGAGTTATTCTTAAAACTGACTATTAATGCTAGAAAAAATGGTTTGAAAAACATTCTGCAGTAAAAACAGTAAAAGCTTCTAGTTTGTAGCTCAATATTCTAAGAAAATGCTCTCCTATAGACCAGGGCGACCTAATTTCTTAACGGTGCGACTAAATAAAATAAATCTGAGGTCTCACAGGTGCGACCAGCGGTTCAGGGGAAAAAAGTCTCTGCGAGTCAGAAAGTTAAAAAGCAGATTCCATTATAAACTCTTGATCTGGGAAGTAAATCGTATTATCTTTTTATTCGTTTTAGGAATTTATGCTGCCTCTAATAAAGCATTTTTCTGCTCTTGGTGACCAGTGTAGTAACATAATAAAAACATAATAATAACATAAGTCTTTAAAACACTTTTAATGGAGTCTTTTTAATTTAATCTATCTTGAGATGTTTTAAGTTTAAATTTCAGCTCAGTGCAGCACTTTAAGCACCAAAACTTTTCAGTTAGTTACCCGTCTTGTGGAATTATACTTCAAATAAAGAACATTATGTTGACCAGATTGTTAATTATTTACCAGTCAATACTGCCCAAAAATACAGGCAACAGTTTTTAAAAAAAGAGTGAACCTGTAAAACTTCTGTGTTGAATGCGATGCTGTCTGCACCAGTGCAACAAGTCTTAAAAACATTTTTAATTGATGTCTAAAGGTGGCCAACAGACATGTTCACATTTTGTATGAACAATCGGAATAAATGCTTTAAGAAGAAGCCAGTGTCAGGTCTGTCTTTCCTTTATGAGCCCGCTGTAAATGACATGAAACATGTCAAATGACAATCCTTTCAACTATTTAAGTTTCTTTGCTGGAGGGTAAAATCCTTTTCACTGGAAAAACAACTATCATACTGAGACTGGAACAAAGACGATGTACAATTTGAAGGCATTCTTTAAAGTAACACCAGATAATTTGGCTCAGCATTTATCAGTTAAAATTTGTGAGCGCAAAAGTCAGGAAGTGTCTGTTGAATTTACAGAGATCAAGTGCAACATTCCTACATGTCATAGTCATTTGCTAAGAATAGAGCAAGCATAGGCTAGAGTTCCTAAAAGACACCAAATCAAGCCAAAGGCCACTATAATAATCAATCTGGCAACTGCAGTTAATAATAAAAGAACTGAGCTTAAAACTACAAGTGGTTTGACAGCTAAAAGCCAACCGCTGGGCTCGGCTCCCACCCAGCTAACACGCTAATGTTAGCTATGAGTCATTAGAATAACTGTGTTGCCGAAAATTAAAAGTTAAAATCCCTCTAAACGTAAAGTTAAGCTGGTAAAACACAACATACCATCCATGTTGTCACGAATTTGGGGCCAGGCAATCACGGAAAAAGTGTTGTTCAGCTGTTCAACAAGATCGTCTCGATTTGTTTTGGTCTAACCGTGGAGCTTCCTGGTTCAACAGTTGTCACGTGACCGGAATTTTATCTCTTCTTCTTCGTTTATTATTTTCGGTAGCTGCGTCTACTGCCCCCTACTGTATTGTATTGAACGCTACAATATAAAGACAGATAACTGTAAGTTCAGCGGCTGAAGACATATTTAAGTAAAATATTGTGTAATAGTACCATTACTATTACCTCATTAACACACATTTTTAAAAATATCCTCCAATAGACGGTAGAATTTACTGTCAATAGTTCATTCCATTTAATAATAACATAAAAGGGCATTATCTGTTCCGTGTTTTGATTTGAAAGTGGTCCCCAGTTTTAAAGCAGGTCAACTGTGTTCCGACCGGGGCCACTGAGCAGTCCTCCATCCAGTTTTAGCTCACTGCCTGAAGCAAACATTTCTGTGTTTCTGCGGTCGTGACAGACATGTCCCTGTTTGTTAATTTTTTATGCGGCGGGGAAAAGGTGAGAAAGACGACCTGCCACCAAGAGGAGATCGATAAGCTTGCGGAGATTGAAGAGTTGTTGGTGAAAAAGACAGAATTTTTGAGGAGAAAAATTAACCAGGAACTCGTGACTGCCAAGAAAAACAGCAGAAAAAACAGAAGAGGTGAGATAGTTACTGTAAAAGTCTAGTTTATTTAAATTGAATTTAAACAGACGTTTCTGAGGCTTAAAATGGCGCCTAACTGCTGAAAAAGCGTTAGCTAGTTATAGAGCTAATTAGCATGTTAGCTAACGGATTTCTCTACGCAAACTAACTGAAACACTCTACTAAATGTAATTATGAATGTAAACGGAGAAGTAAAAGTTAGAAATAGATGCTGAAAAACAACTAAAGTTAGTGGAGAATAGGTGAACAATCTGAAATTAGTAATAAATGGTTGGTCACTGCAAGTATTATAACCAAAATAACCAAACTTTCAGCTTTTCTTTCTGTAAAAAGAATTTTTTTAAAAACACAGATATGATAGAATAATAATAATTACACTAATTTCTGAATATTGGCCCCAACAAGTGAGCTGTCAGTGGAAACACGGGAAAGGATCATAAACTGCTTTAAGAAGCCATTTCAGAAGCCAAAGATGTTGGTTCAAGTGAGTGGCGTCTAAGATTTGGAGCGGGTACAAACAAAATGGGAAAGTAGTAAAAGGGAAACATACAGGTCGACCAAGGAAGGCATCAAGCACAGGAGACTCGTAGCAAAATGCCTGAAAATAGAAATGGGAAACAAATGGGCAGAAACAGCAGTGAATGGTTTGGACTGAACTGTGAAAACAATGAAACGAAATGGGACTTCCTTTCAGAAAAGCCAAACATAAACCATCATTAACACAAGAACAAGGTCACAGTGGGATAGAGAGAAGTAGTCATGGACTGTGGAAGGCTAGAGGATAGTGATGAATCCCCACTGGACACGGAGATGATGCTGGGACCTCAGTTTGGTGCAGGTCCAATGAAACGTATGAAGAAAACAAGCACATTTCCACAATCACTGATGATATGGGGTTGATGTCGGGTGAAGGACCAGATGGCAAAGATGGCTGTCGTTACCATTTTGGACACTTGTCAATCTATGAATAATAAGATAAAAATAGAAATGGAAAAGGGTCCAAGACGAGGCTCCATCCTGCAAAGCTGATCTGATCCAACAGCTGGAGCTTAATCGATAAAAGAGTTCTGGGTTTAACTTGTGAAGTGGTGTTTTCAGATGTTCTGATGCTGTATTATAGAATATATTTTATAACCAAAGCATTACTGACAGCAGCCGTTATCCAACATGATGTTTAAATGAAACTAAGGCGACATGTTATCAGTGTGAAAGAGATGGAGGACGCCACAGTCACACCTGGTCTAACTCTGCTGTCCCACAGTGGCTCTGCAGGCGCTGAGAAGAAAGAAGTGGTGCGAGAAACATCTGAAGCACATCGACTGCGCTTTTAGGGCCATGAGATCTGCCCACGAACACATGTAAGCAGAAAGTCTGACGCTGCCAGGTCGTGGGTTTAGTTCCAGCTCTCCTGAAATGTTTGACTGACACTTTCTGCTGGCTGTTGCAGTGAAACCTTCAACAAAGTGAACGACCTGATCAAGGACATCCCCAAAGAAGAGGGCGTGGCTGCAGACATGTCGGACAGCCTCTTCTCCTCTGTAAACCAGGAAGTGGAGTTTGATGAGGTATCTGCTGAATGACCTTTTGGGATTTCCATCATTTAGCTTTTTATTTGTGCTGAGCAATCTTTTTCAATTCAATTCAATTCAATTTATTTTATTTATAAAGCGCCAGATTACAACAAATTTCATCTCAAGGCACTTAAGTAATAAAGTCCAATTCAAGCCAATTGGAATTCAATTCATTGTAATCATAACCCAATTAATTCATATGGAGCCAATTCAAAAAATAATATCCTAGCTAAGGAAACCAACAGATTGCACCGAAACTTTTGCATCCTTTGTACTTGTGGATGATTCTGTGTCTGAATCAAACTGAACCGCTGCAGACAAAGACCTTTTTCCCAACCTTTTGGCCCTGGCTTATCCAGATGTTGCACAGCATTGGTGGCAGGTAATGTTTTTCACTCACCTGGTCTGTGCATCATGAAGGCTGCACAGATCACCTGCATCACCTGTGCAGATTCAGCAGCCCTGAAGCAGGATTCACGCTGGCGTGATGCATTAAAGCTCAATAAGGGGCGGGGCCTGATGCTCAGAATTTTAAGGACAATCGGGCATGAGATCAGACAGGAGATCCGTCTTATGATCAGATTAGCTGACGTCTGCACTGCTGCTTGAAAAGATTACCTTTTCTAAACCTTCCACCTCAAGCTTCAGGAACAAATGGGAGCAACAGACCCAGAATAAGATTGTTTCTATGCAACACGTCGCGCCATTTAATGAGAAGGAGACACATTTCCATCTGTACTCCACACACGTTTGCGTGTTTTTCAACAGCGTTCTTTGCTTTGTAAGGAATTTAATGACTTTCTTAGTGTTGTTTGAAGGTTTGAAACATCTGACTTATAAAGTAATCACCAAAATGTGCAGCTTTCCCTAAACTGTTCATAAAAACTGGAGAGAGACGTTCTTAAAGGAGCAGTTTGAAGGATTTAGTGATAAATAAATGCAGTTTCCCTCGTTCTGCACATTTGAAGCTGCTGCAGTGACATGTTGGACTCTTTCCCATCATGCAACAGTTCTTATTTCTATGTGAAAGTTTTTATATAAACCTTTATATAAACCATAATCCACACATAACTGTGCGGTTACCGGGCTTAGAGTACCTGTTTGTGTTTGTTTCCTGCAGGATGAGCTGCTGGCAGAGCTGGAGAGGCTGGAGAAGAGTCTGGACCAGAGCCTCTTTGAGGCGGACGAAACGGATGCCGGAGTCCATTTTTCCACTGTATCGCCCTCCCAGCCTGGTAGGAACGCTCTGAAGAGCTTCTTTATGTTCCTGGGTTGAGTTCCCATGGAAGTCGTGGTAAATGTGGACACATTTATCACCATTTATTCTCTTTTCTTTCTCCCCTAAAGCCAAGACGGAGGAGCAGGATGTTGAAGATGGCTTAAAGTATCTTCTACGGTGGGCAAACGAATCCTTGTAAGCAACTAATTGTGCTTAAAAGAGGAGATGAAACACTGGAAGGAATAAACAGGCAGCAGTTACATGTTATTGTTCACAGGTGTTTTATTTTGGAGACATTTGATGCTGTAAAGTAGAACCACTAGAACACTTTATTTAGACCACTGTTGGAGTCACTTGATGAATTTAAGGCTTGATTGTAAAGTTCTGATCAACAGATCTTTGATGATGCTGCTTCGTTCTCTTAAAGTTTGGTGTTGATCTTCATCTTTCTTCTAAAGGTTGTTGGTTGAAGTTACTTGTTCCAGAAATAAAAGCCACCAGCAGCTTACTGACGGTCTCCTGTGAAAATTCAGTCTTTAACCTGAACTTTTACAGCAACTCAAACCCAGAAAAAGACTCAAGAATGCAGCACATGTTGCTCCAAAATCCTTATTCCTTAATATTTTCCACAGAGATGCCATGTGCAGGAATGCACCACCACAGGCGTTGGCTTTGAGTTGTTTGTCTGTTGGACATGTTTAATAAAGGGATTTCAGATCTGAATTGATCAGATCACAGAACTCTGCTTTCTCTCAGTCCCTCTAACTTTGCACCGTGGAGCTTTAATTCAAAGCTGTTCTCAGAAGAGTTCCTGAGTTCAGCCGAAATGGATTAATGGAACTCATAAATGCTCACAGTCTTATTAAAATGATTTATTTTGGTATCTCTATGAATTCTAGATGTTTTTTTTACATTTTGGCATGTGCATTTGTGTTTTATACTACTTTTAGTCTGGTTTTAATGGACTCGTGAAACCTGGTGGTTCAGTATGTTCAGTTTGTCAGCTGTCCTCTTCTTTTGGACCATAATGTTAGTGAACCTTGACCCGACCAACTCAACCAAGCCCAGATCACAGCGCTGTACAGAAGGCTCAAAGCCTGCTGGGTGGAGCGCTTCTGGAGAGCTGCCCCTCTACTTTCATGCTACTTTCTTGCTACTTTCTTGCTACTTTCATGCTACTTTCATGCTACTTTCTTGCTACTTTCATGCTACTTTCATGCTACTTTCTTGCTACTTTCATGCTACTTTCATGCTACTTTCATGCTACTTTCATGCTACTTTCTTGCTACTTTCATGCTACTTTCATGCTACTTTCTTGCTACTTTCATGCTACTTTCATGCTACTTTCATGCTACTTTCTTGCTACTTTCTTGCTACTTTCATGCTACTTTCTTGCTACTTTCATGCTACTTTCATGCTACTTTCATGCTACTTTCTTGCTACTTTCTTGCTACTTTCATGCTACTTTCATGCTACTTTCATGCTACTTTCTTGCTACTTTCATGCTACTTTCATGCTACTTTCATGCTACTTTCATGCTACTTTCTTGCTACTTTCTTGCTACTTTCATGCTACTTTCATGCTACTTTCATACTACTTTCATGCTACTTTCATGCTACTTTCTTGCTACTTTCTTGCTACTTTCATGCTACTTTGGCCGGTTAACGATGTGAAATGATATGCTAAAAATTTAAAATGTCCTAAAACTGCAGCCTCATCAGACCAGCCGACCAGGCAGAGTCCAATATTTATGCTTTTCTTTCCAGTTACTAAGTCACGATAAGTGCTTTGAGCTGTTTGGTCCCAACACCTTGAGTTCTCTTCACATTGTGCATGTGGAAATGCTCCGACTTTATGAGTAAACATTGCTGAGGCCTCTTCCACGAAGGTGGTGGTTTACCACCATCCTTCCAGGTGTTGATGATGCGTTGGACAGCTCTTATCCCAGTTTTAGTTTCTGGAATCAGCTCAGCTGTTTTGCTACCTTCTAATGAGTTAAGATGTAGTCGGATATCATTGAGATGGAGTCACCCAACTGCTCTAATGAGGTAATGAGGAACAATACATCATTAAAGTTTAAGCCTGATTTATAATGGTGTGGAAGGTCAGAAATAACAGGAGTGGAAACTCAGGAGGAGCTCCGTAGAGAATAAAAGGCAAAGCCTTAAGGAAGCTAATTAGCTCCCTGGGGCCTGTATGTCTGATGTTTGCTAAATAAAAGCACCCTGCTGTGCGCTCATTACTGTCCACAGAAGATCATTTTTGCCTCATCTTTGCCTCCTGGTTCCACATCTACCACGGATACAACTAAACAACTATTTCTGAGTGTTTTTTTTAGTGTTCCTGAGATCCAGACTGACTTGAGGTGACAGGTCGTCCTATGATGGATGTAAAACCATGGCAACAGGACAGTTGTTAAGCCGTTTTATCAGCTGAGTTTGGAGGTTTTTCGGGCACATCCAACTGGGAAGAGACCCCGGGGCAGACCCAGAACTCACAGGAGGGATTATACATCCCTTCTGGCCCGGGAACGCCTCCCCAGGATGAGCCTGAAAGTTTCTCTGGGCAGAGAGATGTCGGGGTTTCCCTCCTCGGCCGGTTGCCTCTGCAACCCGACCTTGGATAAGCAGAAGAGAACAGATGGATGGATATCCATGGCGATGGCATATCTTTTAAAATAATTAATACTAAAGCAATACAATTTCCTTTCTGTAATTAATAAAGTTTTATTCAATTGAACTGAACTGAAAAGACCAAAATCCTTTTTTTGTCGACACGAGCAAAACACTGCAGAGTAACATCTACTCCAAGACCACTGGATGTCTTTTTAGACATGATTGTTAAAGGAATGAGAAGCACTCCATAGCAAAGGTTAAATAACCCTGTTACTGACTTGTTGCACCTTTCCCCTCTCTTATCGCACCTTTCTCCTCTCTTAATGCACCTTTCCCCTCTCTTAATGCACCTTTCCCCTCTCTTAATGCACCTTTCCCCTCTCTTATCGCACCTTTCCCCTCTCTTAATGCACCTTTCCCCTCTCTTATCGCACCTTTCCCCTCTCTTAATGCACCTTTCCCCTCTCTTAATGCACCTTTCCCCTCTCTTAATGCACCTTTCCCCTCTCTTATCGCACCTTTCCCCTCTCTTAATGCACCTTTCCCCTCTCTTAATGCACCTTTCCCCTCTCTTATCGCACCTTTCCCCTCTCTTAATGCACCTTTCCCCTCTCTTAATGCACCTTTCTCCTCTCTTAATGCACCTTTCCCCTCTCTTATCGCACCTTTCCCCTCTCTTATCGCACCTTTCCCCTCTCTTAATGCACCTTTCCCCTCTCTTAATGCACCTTTCCCCTCTCTTAATGCACCTTTCCCCTCTCTTATCGCACCTTTCCCCTCTCTTAAAGCACCTTTCCCCTCTCTTATCGCACCTTTCCCCTCTCTTAAAGCACCTTTCCCCTCTCTTATCGCACCTTTCCCCTCTCTTAAAGCACCTTTCTCCTCTCTTAATGCACCTTTCCCCTCTCTTATCGCACCTTTCCCCTCTCTTAATGCACCTTTCCCCTCTCTTAATGCACCTTTCTCCTCTCTTAATGCACCTTTCCCCTCTCTTAATGCACCTTTCCCCTCTCTTATCGCACCTTTCCCCTCTCTTAATGCACCTTTCCCCTCTCTTAATGCACCTTTCTCCTCTCTTAATGCACCTTTCCCCTCTCTTATCGCACCTTTCCCCTCTCTTATCGCACCTTTCCCCTCTCTTAATGCACCTTTCCCCTCTCTTAATGCACCTTTCCCCTCTCTTAATGCACCTTTCCCCTCTCTTAATGCACCTTTCCCCTCTCTTATCGCACCTTTCCCCTCTCTTAAAGCACCTTTCCCCTCTCTTATCGCACCTTTCCCCTCTCTTAAAGCACCTTTCCCCTCTCTTATCGCACCTTTCCCCTCTCTTAAAGCACCTTTCTCCTCTCTTAATGCACCTTTCTCCTCTCTTATCGCACCTTTCCCCTCTCTTAATGCACCTTTCCCCTCTCTTAATGCACCTTTCCCCTCTCTTATCGCACCTTTCCCCTCTCTTAATGCACCTTTCCCCTCTCTTATCGCACCTTTCCCCTCTCTTATCGCACCTTTCCCCTCTCTTAATGCACCTTTCCCCTCTCTTAATGTACCTTTCCCCTCTCTTAATGCACCTTTCCCCTCTCTTATCGCACCTTTCCCCTCTCTTAATGCACCTTTCCCCTCTCTTATCGCACCTTTCCCCTCTCTTAATGCACCTTTCCCCTCTCTTAATGTACCTTTCCCCTCTCTTAATGTACCTTTCCCCTCTCTTAATGCACCTTTCCCCTCTCTTATCGCACCTTTCCCCTCTCTTAATGCACCTTTCCCCTCTCTTATCGCACCTTTCCCCTCTCTTAATGCACCTTTCCCCTCTCTTAATGCACCTTTCCCCTCTCTTAATGTACCTTTCCCCTCTCTTAATGCACCTTTCCCCTCTCTTATCGCACCTTTCCCCTCTCTTATCGCACCTTTCCCCTCTCTTATCGCACCTTTCCCCTCTCTTAATGCACCTTTCCCCTCTCTTAATGTACCTTTCCCCTCTCTTAATGCACCTTTCTCCTCTCTTAATGCACCTTTCCCCTCTCTTAATGCACCTTTCCCCTCTCTTAATGCACCTTTCCCCTCTCTTAAAGCACCTTTCCCCTCTCTTAATGCACCTTTCCCCTCTCTTAATGCACCTTTCCCCTCTCTTATCGCACCTTTCCCCTCTCTTATCGCACCTTTCCCCTCTCTTATCGCACCTTTCCCCTCTCTTAATGCACCTTTCCCCTCTCTTAATGTACCTTTCCCCTCTCTTAATGCACCTTTCCCCTCTCTTAATGCACCTTTCCCCTCTCTTAATGCACCTTTCCCCTCTCTTAAAGCACCTTTCCCCTCTCTTAATGCACCTTTCCCCTCTCTTATCGCACCTTTCCCCACTCTTAATGCACCTTTCCCCTCTCTTAATGCACCTTTCTCCTCTCTTAATGCACCTTTCCCCTCTCTTAATGCACCTTTCCCCTCTCTTAAAGCACCTTTCCCCTCTCTTAATGCACCTTTCCCCTCTCTTATCGCACCTTTCCCCTCTCTTAATGCACCTTTCCCCTCTCTTAATGCATCTTTTTGCAGCTCATTGCATTTTATTTTTATTTACAGCAATCCAACTTTCTTGGAAACTTTCTTGTTTTGTTTTTCTTTCTCTGAAACAAGATTTGCCCTTTAAGTCCAGGATCTCCACGAGCTCAAGCCACTGCGCAGGATTAGTGTCTCAGACAGGGCGAGTGACAGAGATGTGAAGAAGAAGAGTGCCGTGCACACTCTCACTGTGCTTTAGTAGAGCCTGAAAATGTGAGCATCATGTATGAGGACGTGTCTGTGTAACAGCTGAGGACAGCCCAATGGGGTCAGCAGCAAGCCAGAGGGAACATCCAGGTAAGCATGAAGCACCTGAAGTTATATCCGACAGGAACATGTTGTGTAAACCCAGCAGCCACCTAACGTTTTAAGGTTAGAAACCCTCCGATGTTTATAGCTACTCATTTAAATCATCCGTGCAGCTTTAAAATATTAATTCCAGATACTTGGGTTTATCTAACAGGGTCGTTGGTTGGGTCATTATATAAATAATGCTTTAAAACAACTAATCGTTACAAACTGTAATTATTGTTGCTTCGTGTGCTTCATATGATGCAGACACAGACCTAACGCCATTAGGAAATTAGCACAATCCAATTTAAGAAGGGCTGTTGCTCTTTGTATCAAACAAAGACTGTGACACACACACACATGCACACGCACACGTGCACGCTGCTGGATTTCCCTGACTCAGCAGCTACAGTACAGATCGCCTGCAGGATGATGCTGTGGCCGACAGGTGTCTGCTTTGCAGAAGGTAAACCGGAGGCTGGTTTACACTCATTTACTTTCCAACCTTCTCTAAAACAAAGATGTTTGGGGGGATTTTCTCTTGTTTGGAACAGTTTTAACGGGTTTTAAAGTCAGCGAGAGACTTTAAAACCTAAAGTGCAGGTTAAGTTCAGAAGTGAACCAAAACAAAGCAGATAAAGTGTAAAATGTTATTTAACAGCATCAACAACAAGGCTTTCATTCAGTGAAAAAGAAGCATTTTGTACACATTAAGATTTCAGTATAGATGAGAGAGTTGTACATACCGATGCTAGCAGGCATTAGCCAAAAACTCTCCTGTTCAACAGCCCATAAAGTGATGAAGACGTCTGTCAGGAGGCTTCCAGCCTGAATCAGGAGCCAAGAAGGAACTTTGCTCTGAAAAATGAGACAATAAGGACTAAATGTTGGCTTTTCCAACCACTTTATGTCATTTTGAGCTAAATTATTTGGCTTCTGTGATTTGAGGAGCTGAATCTAATTTTTAACAAGCAGCATTGTGTTGAGCAATGAGAGATAAAATGAAATATGAGTTAAATGAGGAAGTTTAGTCAACATCTTTAAACAGTTATCTGTGACTCAAAAATGCTCAGAGGACAAAGTCTTATTAAAATGATTTATTTTGCTCTATGAATTCTAGATGTTTTTTTTACATTTTGGCATTTGTGTTTTATACTACTTTTAGTCTGGTTTTAATGGACTCATTTGTTTTTATTTACTAACTTATTTTAATTCTATTGTTCCTGAGCTGATATTAGTTCAATCTGAGTTTTAATTTGATTGCTGTCCTACAGTATACTCTCACATTTTGTCATTTAAAAATAGCCTCTAGGTTTTTTTTACATTTCCTTAGCTCTTAAGCCCTTAAATGAAACATTATTCATACTAAAATCCTTTAGCGGATTAGAGCTGGGGTGAGATATATTGTTTTTTATGTTGTTTTTACTGTTTTTTCCATTAGCACTCCATAAAGCACTCTGTGTTACATTCAATTAGTATAAAAAGTGCTATTTAAATAAAGTCTGACTGACTTACTGAATGAATTCATGAATAGAAGAGTGACAGAAACGACCTGCAGACAGGTGATTATAGGAGGATTTAGAGGCTGTTATTGTCACCAAAGGTTCTACAACCAGATATTAGAAATGAAGGAAGCTTTTATAGAGTAACCTTAAACATTTTGTTAGAAATATACACATAATATTCAGGTTTGCCAGTAATTCTGGACGTGAAACCACATAACGGATGATGGATAATATCATTAAATACTGATTTTAGAGGCTAAATGATTTGTCTTGTTAATTAATTGAAGAAAGCTTGTTCTCAAGCACCAAATATGCAAAGTTAAACTTTATTTTTGGTCCTTTTTCACATCACTTGAACATCTCACAGTAAGAATAAATATCATTGGCACAGTAAGACTGACTTACTGTTTCATTCGGTTCCTCTCAGTTTCAGAGCGCCACCTCTCATCTGAGCCCACCACTGAGATAGAGTCGGCCAACTGCTCGAATCGCCCGCCCGCCATCATCGTCACGGCCCCGTCACGAGACGACATCTACGCCACGCCGTCCAACATCACCATAAGCGATGCGATGAGAGAGCAAAGGCCTGGTCCTAGACCCGTTGTAGTCGGCCAAAAGGTAGTGACCAGGCGGTAACCCAACGTCACACGAGGTAATGTCAAAGCAAAATAAAAAAACTAATATTGTAAACATGTTTTAAAGTAGCTGTGTGAAAAAATAAGAATATCCTGTGGAAATTAACCTTTTAATAAGCAGACTGTTGAGCTGTGATGTAGATACAAATTTGTCTGGTTGCCCCAACAAATTAGGCCCAAATGTGACAGTTTATGACCTGCATGGGGAAGACTGCCTTTGGAGTTCTGTGAAACAAGGGCAGGTTTGTGTGTTTGGTGCTGAACTAGGACATGGTTTCAGAGGAAGGACCTCCCACCAGCTGTGAAGCACGGTGGTGGAAGCAGTACGGTTTGGGGCCGCTGAAGGCTGGACAGCTTGCTGTCAGTCAGTGCGGCTAAATGAGCGCCATCGGATCGGATTAATGGCTAAATTACAATAAAACTGAGTTATTCAGCTCATGAAATCGAATCGGATCGGGTTACTCGTGATCGGATTAAGCCCCCGAGATAACTCGATCCAAACGTACACGTTCAGACGACAGTGGATCGGATCGAGCGTTCTGCGCATGCTCCAGATATTTTCCCGCGATCGTCACCCGGAAGTGGAAGGAGACGATATTCCTGTTGCTGTCAGAAAGAAAGAAACAAGGCGATGGAGAACGTTGTGCATCGTCTGTTCCATAACCAGCTCATCACAGATGGAGAGGGACGCAGCTTCATCTCGCTCTGCGTTCTCCATCTTTCTGAATGCCTGAGTTTGTTGTTGTTGGCGGTGAAGACGTCAACAGGAAGTGGCTCTATTAGCGATAGCTGAAATGGGGACAGCGCCACCTATGGTACCGGGGTATGACCTGCTTTGTGCCAGTGATTCCAATCATTCACCGCCATATATCCAAGGATAATTACCCTCAGATAAGGAGCAGAACCCAACTGTAGCTGTGATCCAGTTAATCTCATCATGTAAACCCACTGATCGATTAACTGATCAGAACAAGAAGTGTTTCAAGACATCTGCCTGAAGGCTGAAACTGAACCTCTTTAGTGGATGAGGATCCCCAGGATTTGTTCTTGCCGTTTTAACTTATGTTTTATATCTACATAAATATATGTTTTCAAGTTTAGTGTATGTGTATTGTTGCGATTATTGCTGCTTGCCTGAGATGTTGCCTAACTTGGCCAGGACACTTGGAAAAGAGATTTTAGATAGATTTATTTCCTGGTTAAATAAGAAGAGGTTTTTTAATCAATACTGAGGTCACTGGGGGTCCAACATCGTTTATCTGTCCTATAAAAGAGCTTTTGACCATCATTTTTAAACATCTGCTTCATCCAGTGCTTTCTTATATACAAATCGACAAAGCGGTTTTCCGTTTTCTTTATTTTTCAGGAATAAGTTTAAACGCAAATAAAAGGATATTTCAAAATTCTTCAAAGGTATTCTCTAAAAGTACACCCAGACCAGATGCTCAACATTTGAAGCAAAGTGTTTTAAAACGACGTCTCAAACTCCGTGAAAGGTCTTAGTTGTCCTCTTGGTTGCTCCAAAACAAACCAAAATGGCGCCGGGCGAGTCAAAGCCGTATAACTGACGCTTATTCTGTTCTCTAGTGAGGCGTAAAACCATGCAAAAATTATAAAATGGACACCGTCGGAGAGGACGAATCAGACACTATCAAGCTAAAATCCATCAAGGACAAAAAAACTTTCACAGTGCCTCAAAATGACAGGGTAAGTGAATGAGCTCGGAAGCGATGCCAAACTCTGCTCATGATTTTGGTATTTTAATTATTCTTGTTTAACTGATCCGATTTATCAGCGTCCAAGACGAGGGTTAACAATGTTTTACAAAACTACATAACTTATTTAAAAATTCGGCCTAGTTTAAATGTAAGTTTTAACGGAAGAAGCAGAGCCCTGATTGAAAGGGTAACACAAAACAGCTCCTCTATTAACGCCATGCTGTGTCCTCTTACTTCAAGGATGCCATTTATTTGCATGTAATTTGCACATTTATCAAGCTACAATGATCAGATCTAATGTTTTCTATGAATTTAGATGAACAGACTCAAAATATGCTGTAAATTTATGTACATACAGGAATATTTTGCCATCTTTACGTGTTCATTTATGTGATTAAACTCTTTTTCAGTTCGGGAGCTGCAGAAGTGTCAGAGAGTTTGAGAAACTCAACCGAATAGGAGAAGGAACCTACGGCATCGTGTGTAAGTTCAGTTCAGGGGACTAACGCATCGGTTTGACTGTAAAACATGTTCAGGAAATAAACCGTTTCTTTCCTGGCGTTAGACCGAGCCCGTGACACCAAGTCAGATGAGATCGTAGCGCTGAAGAAGGTCCGCATGGACAAAGAGAAAGATGGTGAGACGCTGCCTTTATGAGCTTTAAAGTGTCTTTGTGTTTAATGGAGGAATGTAATGTAGTTTTATTATAGTTTAATGTAGTTTAATTATAGTTTAATGTAGTTTTATTGTAGTTTAATGTAGTTTTGTTGTAGTTTTATTGTAGTTTTATTGCAGCCACTTAAGCGGCCACCTTCTCACGCTTTATTACGTTGATTTAATTTGAATCTGTGTGGAAACATGATACAGATTGTGTGTAAAGATGAGTAACGACTCGGTTTCAAAGAGTTTCCAATCCTCATTCAGAGTGTCTGCAGTGGTTCTAGAAACATAAAAGGATGTTTAAAGCTTCTCTTGTCCTGCAGGGATCCCCATCAGCAGCCTCAGGGAGATCACGCTGCTGCTGAGGCTGAGACATCTCAACATCGTGGAGCTCAAAGAGGTGGTTGTTGGCAGCCATCTGCAGAGGTACCACTCCCACAGAAAAGCTGCAGTAGAACGGTGTGAAGCTGTGGTTTTCTGCTCCGTTTTAACACCTCCGGTCTGTGTTTCCCCTTCAGTTTGTTCCTGGTGATGAGTTACTGTGAGCAGGACCTGGCCAGCCTGCTGGAAAACATGCAGACGCCGTTCTCCGAGGCTCAGGTGGGACGATTCCTCGTGTTCTTCTTACTCTGAATGTAAAGAATCAGTCTGTGCTGGTTCCATGGACTTTATCCTTTGCACCGTCTCTCTGTGTTTAATGTGATTTCCTGCACAGAATGTGTTAAAGAAGCGTCTTCTTCTGTGGTTAACAGCCTGTTAGCTTCCTGTAATCTGAGCGATGGGGGACGGGTCAGACGGATTCAGGTCCAGCTGATACTTATGACCTATGACCTTATGGTCATACCTGTGTCCGTCCGTTATTAAACCCAGCTGTGGACTGTCTGCAGAAATGTTTGAGACATTCTGCTGCTTCCAGCTTTTTTGAACCCCACATTCATTATCAGAGGGTTCAGATTTAGTTTGATTTTACTCAGACCAACATGTTTGAGAGCATCTGACCCTAAAGACGTGGAAATGCAGCATTAACAGCCGGGTTTCCTCCTCCAGGTGAAGTGCATCGTCCTCCAGCTGCTTAGAGGTTTGGAATATCTCCACCACAACTTCATTATTCACAGGTCAGTCCCTGAGCGTCACCGGTAGCAACCAGTCAGGGTTTGAGCCGTCGTTGGTGAAAGTAAGAAGCTGTGAGGATCACACACAGTTTGCTTTCACTGGCAGGTTCCAAGGTGCTGTTTGAAGATAGTTACTAAAGTTTCTGGAAGCAGGAATAGAAGCGTAATGTTGCCAGATTTGTTTAAAGTCTACATCAGGTTGAATTAATTAGATTTACAGCCAGCTGAGTCACTGTGAAACTGGTTAGAAACGTCTCCTGAAAGCTCCACTCGCACTGAAAGTGTTAAAAGCAACAGACGCACTGCTGCTACATCTCTGTAGTTTTACTGGATGCTGCTGTTATTCAGGAGCTTCACACCTCCTCTGGCAGCTGTGAGAGGGAAGCTGCTCCTTGTTAAATGATGTTAACTTTGGCAAAGCTTCCCAGTCTTTTATCATTCTGATGTAAAATAGCTTCTGAGCTTGGTAACTGGCCGTTTGTGCGACCTCGAGGGGAAAAGACCTGAGCTTCAGTAAAGCTAGCAAGAGAAGCTATAAAGACCTGAGCTTCAGTAAAGCTAGCAGGAGAAGCTATAAAGACCTGAGCTTCAGTAAAGCTAGCAGGAGAAGCTATAAAGACCTGAGCTTCAGTAAAGCTAGCAGGAGAAGCTATAAAGACCTGAGCTTCAGTAAAGCTAGCAGGAGAAGCTATAAAGACCTGAGCTTCAGTAAAGCTAGCAGGAGAAGCTATAAAGACCTGAGCTTCAGTAAAGCTAGCAGGGGAAACTATAAAGACCTGAGCTTCAGTAAAGCTAGCAGGAGAAACTATAAAGACCTGAGCTTCAGTAAAGCTAGCAGGAGAAACTATAAAGACCTGAGCTTCAGTAAAGCTAGCAGGAGAAGCTATAAAGCCCTGAGCTTCAGTAAAGCTAGCAGGGGAAGCTATAAAGGCCTGAGCTTCAGTAAAGCTAGCAGGAGAAGCTATAAAGACCTGAGCTTCAGTAAAGCTAGCAGGAGAAACTATAAAGACCTGAGCTTCAGTAAAGCTAGCAGGGGAAGCTATAAAGGCCTGAGCTTCAGTAAAGCTAGCAGGAGAAGCTATAAAGACCTGAGCTTCAGTAAAGCTAGCAGGAGAAACTATAAAGACCTGAGCTTCAGTAAAGCTAGCAGGAGAAGCTATAAAGAACTGAGCTTCAGTAAAGCTAGCAGGAGAAGCTATAAAGACCTGAGCTTCAGTAAAGCTAGCAGGAGAAGCTATAAAGACCTGAGCTTCAGTAAAGCTAGCAGGAGAAGCTATAAAGACCTGAGCTTCAGTAAAGCTAGCAGGAGAAACTATAAAGACCTGAGCTTCAGTAAAGCTAGCAGGAGAAGCTATAAAGACCTGAGCTTCAGTAAAGCTAGCAGGAGAAACTATAAAGAGCTGAGCTTCAGTAAAGCTAGCAGGAGAAGCTATAAAGACCTGAGCTTCAGTAAAGCTAGCAGGAGAAGCTATAAAGAACTGAGCTTCAGTAAAGCTAGCAGGAGAAGCTATAAAGACCTGAGCTTCAGTAAAGCTAGCAGGAGAAGCTATAAAGACCTGAGCTTCAGTAAAGCTAGCAGGAGAAGCTATAAAGACCTGAGCTTCAGTAAAGCTAGCAGGAGAAGCTATAAAGAACTGAGCTTCAGTAAAGCTAGCAGGAGAAGCTATAAAGACCTGAGCTTCAGTAAAGCTAGCAAGAGAAGCTATAAAGACCTGAGCTTCAGTAAAGCTAGCAGGAGAAGCTATAAAGACCTGAGCTTCAGTGAAGCTAGCAGGAGAAGCTATAAAGACCTGAGCTTCAGAGAAGCTAGCAGTAGAAGCTATAAAGACCTGAGCTTCAGTAAAGCTAGCAGGAGAAGCTATAAAGACCTGAGCTTCAGTGAAGCTAGGAGGAGAAACTATAAAGACCTGAGCTTCAGTAAAGCTAGCAGGAGAAACTATAAAGACCTGAGCTTCAGTAAAGCTAGCAGGAGAAACTATAAAGACCTGAGCTTCAGTAAAGCTAGCAGGAGAAACTATAAAGACCTGAGCTTCAGTAAAGCTAGCAGGAGAAACTATAAAGACCTGAGCTTCAGTAAAGCTAGCAGGAGAAGCTATAAAGACCTGAGCTTCAGTAAAGCTAGCAGGAGAAGCTATAAAGACCTGAGCTTCAGTAAAGCTAGCAGGGGAAACTATAAAGACCTGAGCTTCAGTAAAACTAGCAGGAGAAGCTATAAAGACCTGAGCTTCAGTAAAGCTAGCAGGAGAAGCTATAAAGACCTGAGCTTCAGTAAAGCTAGCAGGGGAAACTATAAAGACCTGAGCTTCAGTAAAGCTAGCAGGAGAAACTATAAAGACCTGAGCTTCAGTAAAGCTAGCAGGAGAAGCTATAAAGACCTGAGCTTCAGTAAAGCTAGCAGGAGAAACTATAAAGAGCTGAGCTTCAGTAAAGCTAGCAGGAGAAACTATAAAGACCTGAGCTTCAGTAAAGCTAGCAGGAGAAGCTATAAAGAACTGAGCTTCAGTAAAGCTAGCAGGAGAAGCTATAAAGACCTGAGCTTCAGTAAAGCTAGCAGGAGAAACTATAAAGACCTGAGCTTCAGTAAAGCTAGCAGGAGAAGCTATAAAGACCTGAGCTTCAGTAAAGCTAGCAGGAGAAACTATAAAGAGCTGAGCTTCAGTAAAGCTAGCAGGAGAAGCTATAAAGACCTGAGCTTCAGTAAAGCTAGCAGGAGAAGCTATAAAGAACTGAGCTTCAGTAAAGCTAGCAGGAGAAGCTATAAAGACCTGAGCTTCAGTAAAGCTAGCAGGAGAAGCTATAAAGACCTGAGCTTCAGTAAAGCTAGCAGGAGAAGCTATAAAGACCTGAGCTTCAGTAAAGCTAGCAGGAGAAGCTATAAAGAACTGAGCTTCAGTAAAGCTAGCAGGAGAAGCTATAAAGACCTGAGCTTCAGTAAAGCTAGCAAGAGAAGCTATAAAGACCTGAGCTTCAGTAAAGCTAGCAGGAGAAGCTATAAAGACCTGAGCTTCAGTGAAGCTAGCAGGAGAAGCTATAAAGACCTGAGCTTCAGAGAAGCTAGCAGTAGAAGCTATAAAGACCTGAGCTTCAGTAAAGCTAGCAGGAGAAGCTATAAAGACCTGAGCTTCAGTGAAGCTAGGAGGAGAAACTATAAAGACCTGAGCTTCAGTAAAGCTAGCAGGAGAAACTATAAAGACCTGAGCTTCAGTAAAGCTAGCAGGAGAAACTATAAAGACCTGAGCTTCAGTAAAGCTAGCAGGAGAAACTATAAAGACCTGAGCTTCAGTAAAGCTAGCAGGAGAAACTATAAAGACCTGAGCTTCAGTAAAGCTAGCAGGAGAAGCTATAAAGACCTGAGCTTCAGTAAAGCTAGCAGGAGAAACTATAAAGACCTGAGCTTCAGTAAAGCTAGCAGGAGAAACTATAAAGACCTGAGCTTCAGTAAAGCTAGCAGGAGAAGCTATAAAGCCCTGAGCTTCAGTAAAGCTAGCAGGAGAAGCTATAAAGACCTGAGCTTCAGTAAAGCTAGCAGGAGAAGCTATAAAGAACTCAGCTTCAGTAAAGCTAGCAGGGGAAGCTATAAAGACCTGAGCTTCAGTAAAGCTAGCAGGAGAAGCTATAAAGACCTGAGCTTCAGTAAAGCTAGCAGGAGAAGCTATAAAGACCTGAGCTTCAGTAAAGCTAGCAGCTAGCAGGAGAAGCGATGTGCTGCAGCAGCAGGCGCAGTGAGGGCGGCGGCCTCATTAACCTCCTCAATCTTCTTATCAGGGACCTGAAGGTGTCTAATCTGCTGATGACGGACAAAGGCTGCGTTAAGATCGGTGAGTTCTCTCTATTAACACAGCACCTCTGCGCTGTAATCACATTACTGCTGCACCCACACGTCCCGCCGCTGATCTTTCACAGAAATGTCCCGAGGATCTGGAGTTTCAGCGTGAATACGGAGCGAGAAAGTGCAACACTTTAAGGGTTTAAGTTGCTCTGCTGTCACCAAATCTTTTAAAATGACTTTCTCATCAGATTTTAGCAGCATACAAAATAAAGAAGCTGAAAATGATTCAAATCTGTTCCTTCGAGATGTTTTTGATTTAAAAAAAGACTTATTTTCCATTCTAAAGGAAGAGGGAACGTGATGATTTGTGCTGTGAAACTTTGCTCATTTACTCCGTTAAATACGACAGAAATGAAAGGTTTGCAGAAATCTTCCTTCTGCCATGAGCCAAAAGAAGCTTTTCTTTCCCTCCTGCTTCATTAACAACAAAAAGCTCAACGTAAAGAAAGGAAAAGGCAGCTGTGGAGGAGGCAACATCTGGTGGGACTGCTGACAGAAAACTGAATCCAGAAAGGTCTAAACTTTAGATTCACAGGTTTAACTGAAGCAGAGCATTTAGGTGCATTTTAATGGTTATTCAGCTGGAACCTGCAGAATCTGCATGAAGCACCAAGCAGCCGCTGACTGTCGTCGTTTTTAGCAAACAGAACATTTATTAAGCAGCATCTCGCATTTCCAGCAGAGGAAAGTCGTGTCTGAGTGTCTTAACAAGGAACAGAAAGAAGAACGAGGAACACAGAGACTGAAGTGGATCCAGAGCATCTTCAGAGGCAGATTTACTCAGAGTTGATCAAAGCAGGAGATGCTGTTTTATAGCAGGCCACAAAGGGCCTTCGGTGTAATATTATCTCCTCCATCCACACTGAATTAGTCGGTTAATGGATTAGTTTGTTAGATTTCAGCTTCGCTCCTTTAAAGTCTGGGATCTCTTCTCACGGCTCTGCTTTTGCTTTCCAGCTGATTTCGGGCTGGCCAGGATGTACGGCGTCCCCCGGCCGCCCATGACCCCCCGAGTGGTGACGCTGTGGTGAGTGTCGCTGGTTAAACATCTGCCAATAAATCCAGCCAAAACGTTACCGTGTATTTCTTTACATGTGGAAACATTCGTCCTCATTGAGCCACTAATAAAAGGAAAGTTTCCATTCTGTGTGTCAGAGGGAACTGTTCTGGGGGCAGATTTCTGCCCGGTTTGGGGGCAGATTTCTGCCCGTTTTGGGGGCAGATTTCTGCCTGTTTTGGGGGCAGATTTCTGCCCGTTTTGGGGGCAGATTTCTGCCTGTTCTGGGGGCAGATTTCTGCCCGGTTTGGGGGCAGATTTCTGCCTGTTCTGGGGGCAGATTTCTGCCCGTTTTGGGGGCAGATTTCTGCCTGTTCTGGGGGCAGATTTCTGCCTGTTCTGGGGGCAGATTTCTGCCTGTTCTGGGGGCAGATTTCTGCCCGGTTTGGGGGCAGATTTCTGCCCGTTTTGGGGGCAGATTTCTGCCTGTTCTGGGGGCAGATTTCTGCCTGTTCTGGGGGCAGATTTCTGCCCGGTTTGGGGGCAGATTTCTGCCTGTTCTGGGGGCAGATTTCTGCCCGGTTTGGGGGCAGATTTCTGCCCGTTTTGGGGGCAGATTTCTGCCTGTTCTGGGGGCAGATTTCTGCCTGTTCTGGGGGCAGATTTCTGCCCGTTTTGGGGGCAGATTTCTGCCTGTTTGCACCTCAGATGGACCTGCTGCAGATATCCTTTGTGTTGCTGGTGCCTCAGTGGAAAGCTTGTAATCCCTCGGAGTAATCCTCCTCTGCTTTCTCCATTACCTCTCCTTCCTCCTCTGCTTCCTCCTCTCCTTCCCTGCTGTCTCCTTCCTCCTCTCCTCCCTCCTCTCCTCCTCCCTCCTCTCCTTCCCCCTCTCCTCCCTCCTCTCCTTCCTCCTCTCCCTCCTCTCCTTCCTCCTCCCTCCTCTCCTCCCTCCTCTCCTTCCTCCTCCCTCCTCTCCTCCCTCCTCTCCTTCCTCCTCTCCCTCCTGCAGGTACAGAGCTCCAGAGCTCCTCCTGGGGACTAAAACTCAAACTACAGCTCTGGACATGTGGTGAGAAACATTTAGACTGTAACCGTCCTACAGCTGCAGAGTTCTCCTGTAAATCCTCCTTTTTTCAGCTGTAACGTGGTTAAAGTGGTAAATGGTAAATGGTAAATGGACTTGTACTTGTATAGCGCTTTTCTAGTCTAGCTGACCACTCAAAGCGCTTCACTACATGCCGCATTCACCCCACTCACACGCATTCATACAGCACGTCTTAAGATTCATAACTACGTGCTTTTTTCTAATCATTCATACACACATTCATACCCCCAATGATACACTGGGGGGGCAACGTGGGGTTCAGTGTCTTGCCCAAGGACGCTTCGACATGTATCCTGGGGATAGGATACATGGGGAAGCCAGAGTCGAACCACCAACCTTCCGATTGGTGGGTGACTGCTCTTCCTCCTGAGCTACAGCCGCCGTGATGTTTCCATGTTTCCATCACAGGGCCGTGGGCTGCATCCTGGCTGAGCTGCTGGCCCACAGACCTCTGCTTCCTGGAACCTCTGAGATCCAGCAGGTCGACCTGATCGTGCAGCTGCTTGGAACTCCCAATGAGAACATCTGGCCGGTGAGTTTTCACTCTGCACGGCCAACCTGCCCTAGAATAAGTGATGAGGAACTTGTGTTTTAAAGTAGCGCTTTGGCAGCTTCTCCACAGTTGTGGGCCGTGACTCATTAAAGCACATCTGTGTGTGAACATCTGTGTGTGAACATCTGTGTGAGAACATCTGGCCGGTGAGTTTTCAGCACCGAGGCAGGTCTGCACGGCCAACCTGCCTTAGAATGAGTGATGAGGAACTTGTGTTTTAAAGTAGCGCTTCGGCAGCTTCTCCACAGTTGTGGGCCGTGACTCATTAAAGCAAATCTGTGTGTGAACATCTGTGTGTGAACATCTGTGTGTGAACACTGCAAATAAGCAGCCAGACACGGGAACAGGCCACAGAGACGCCATCAGAAGCCCAAAAAACTCTGACTGTAAAGCAAAGCGGTGCAGAGTCAGAAACCAAAGTCATGAACTGATCTCAGCCCCAGACGAACTCCCAGGAATTTGCATAACAAAGATCCTGGGCATCAGTTTTAAAGTATTCTGTAACCACCCCCCCCACTGCGCCTCTGGTCAGTCAGAAGTTTGCATAATACTTAGAATAAGAAGAATTACTGTCTTACTCCAACTAACCGTAGCATCATCTGACAAAGAGCACCACTGGAGCAACTTAGAGACAACATCTGAGCAGCAAATTCAGCAGAATGAAGAAGAAGAAGAAGCTGCAGAATGAAGTAGAAGAAGAAGAAGCTGCAGAATGAAGAAGAAGACGAAGCAGCTGCAGAATGAGGAAGAAGAAGCTGCAGAATGAAGAAGAAGAAGAAGAAGCTGCAGAATGAAGAAGAAGAAGCTGCAGAATGAAGAAGAAGAAGCTGCAGAATGAAGAAGAAGAAGCTGCAGAATGAAGAAGATTTTTTGATTTTTAACAGCACTTTATTTACACTTTGTCAAAACACGTTTCACAATTTACTCAACAATAAAAAAAGGATCAATAAATTATCTCAGAAAATGTGCAAATTGTAGTTCGTTTTCAGCCACCTGGCATAAAATCTCTTCATGAGCCCAGTGGTGTGCAAATTCTGCAATGTTGCCGGTGACTCTGTGGAAGCAAAACTCCAGCCTCAGCCTGGCTTTAACGTTGTACCTCCACAGAGTCACAGCATCCAGGGTCGATCCTCCCTGCAGTTTGTCCCTGCGGGTCAGATAAATGGACAGTTTGGCTTCACCTACGAGAAAGTTTAAAAGTTGACATTTTTGTTTCTCAGTCTTTCTGTATCTGACACCACAAATAAAACCAGGGACAGTAAAAGTAGCACCAAACAGGTTAAAAACACGAGTTAAAACGATAAAAAACTCTGCTAACCTAGTGCACTCGGTAAAAACATGAAAAATGTTTTCAGGCAAACCACAGAAAGGGCACTCGTTTAAAACACTGTGAGTAAAAACAGATAAATAAGCATTCGTGGCTATGGCACCATGTAAAATCCTCCACTGGAGATCTCCAGTCCTCTTTTTTATAGGAGGTTTATATAGAGTTCTCCATTGTGGGCTCAGTCCACTCAGCCTGTCTTTCCACACACTTTCAGCCCTATTGCACAGTTTTTTCTTGTGGAAGTTCTTCACACAGTTCATGTAGAACGTCTTTTTATCAGCCTTGTGCAGGCTTAGTTTGTCTCCTCCGCAGACTTTTAGCAGTGGGCCGCTGAGCTCTGTAAATGTTGGTTCCAGCTCTATCTCTGGGTACTGGTCTGTGGCGTCGGGTTCGGCCTCTCCTCTGCCGTACCTGAGGAGGAGGTCTCTCTCTTTCTCCGTCAGCCTCTTCCTCCAGAGCTCCAGGCTCCTCTCCATCAGGCGGACAGAGCGCACCCCCAGAGCAGAGCCCAGCGCCCGGCTGCCAGTCAGTGCAGGTCCTGCCGCAGTCACCAGTTGTTCCAGACAGACGACCTTTGACCTGCACAGCGCCCCCGCCAGCCCAGGCACGATGCTGCAAGACAAATCTAGCCTGGCACCACATATCAAAGGCTCTTTTAACAACCAGTACAGAGAGTCACGCTTCCCGCTCACGTTATGTTTAAACATCGCCCATGATTTAAAACTACTCTGGTAAAAAGGAGGCAACCCACTTACTTTTAGAGAATTAAAATCAGTTAAAAACAGAGCAGCATCCAGCCCCAGGTTGCTGACACGCCTGAGTATGCAGCTGGCCACATCCCGCCACACCAGATCTTCAGGTCCAGTCAGATACCTCTGAATGAACTGGAGTCTGAAGGTGGCTGTCCTGCTAGCCAGGTGGACCAGGCCCTGGCCCCCCTCATCTCTGGATAAAAACAACACACACTGTGGCACCCAATGAAACCTATCCCAAAAGAAATTAACCATCTTTGCCTGGATCTCCGCAACGAGGCCCGATGGAGGGTCCAGGCAGGTCAACCTGTGCCACAATAAAGAGGCCACCAGGTTATTCAGGACCAGCACCCTGCCTCTGAAGGACATTTTGCCATGGAGCCATTTCCACTTGGCCAGCTTGCTGTCAACCATTGTGTTGATGTTGTCCCAGTTTTTCTTTTTGAAGTCGTCGTTGCCTAGATAAATACCAAGGTATTTTAAACCTTCTGTTTGCCATGCTAGGCTGTGAGGGAGAACTGGGAGGCCCTCACGCCACTCGCCAACAGCCAGGGCCTCGCTCTTCCTCCAGTTCACCCTCGCAGCCGACACAACAGAAAATTTTTCAACAACAGAGTTTAAAATGCTCACATCCTGTTGGTCCTTGATAAAAACAACAACATCGTCTGCATAAGCAGATAAAACAACACGGCTGCTAAAACCAGGTAAAAGCAGGCCTTGAACAGATGATCTTATCTTTTGTAGGAGGGGTTCCAGGGAGAGTGCATAGAGCATCCCAGACAGTGCACAGCCCTGCCGGACGCCTCTATGCACCCTAAAAGGAGCACACAAGCCACCATTAAACTTCAGCACACTCTCATTGTCACTGTACAACACTTTGATCTTGGCTATAAGACCTGCGCTGAACCCAAACCTCTCCATGACCTTCCAGAGGAAGCTGTGTTCAACGCGGTCAAAAGCCTTTTCTTGATCTAATGAGATCAATCCAGTGTTTATGCCTAATGAACTGGAGACCTCCAAAACATCCCGAATAAGGTAGATATTATCCACCATAGACCTGCCGGGCACACAGTACGTCTGGTCCCGGTGGAGAGTCTGCTCCATGGCTCCTCTCAGCCTGTTGGCCAAGACCTTGGACAGAATCTTATAGTCCGTGCAGAGGAGAGAGACAGGACGCCAGTTTTTGATGTCTTGTAGGCAGCCGGTTTTCGGTAAGAGGGTGACTACCGCTCTCCGGCAGGACAGCGGCAGTGACCCAGACACCAGGCTTTCCTCAAAGACATTCAGGATGTCTTGGGCCACGATGTCCCAGAAAGCCTTATAAAACTCCACAGTGAGTCCGTCTATGCCCGGAGCCCTTTGCCCCTGCATGCTCTGCAGCGCGGCGTGCAGCTCCTGTGGGGTCAGAGGTTTATCGAGCTGCGAGTTAACTTCGTCAGACAGCTGAGGAAGCCCACCACAGACTTCCTCCATCAGCTCCTCGTCCTCCTTGTGCTCACTCTGGAACAGCAAGGCGAAGAACTCCACAGCTCTTTTCCTTATAAGACACGGCTCTGTCAGCTCCTGTCCTGTCTCCGAGAGCAGAGAGTGGATCTGCCTCTTCTGCCCTCGTCTCCTCTCCAGTGCGAAGAAGTAGCTCGATGGAGCATCCATCTCCCTGATGTCTTGTACCCGGGACCGGACCAGTGCACCCTGTACTTTAGTGTCCAGCAGGTCGGCCAACGCCGTCTTTTTTGACTTGAGGATTTCAATATATCCTCGATCTCCTGTGGACTCGCTCTCACACTCGAGATCCACAATGTCAGTCTCCAGATCTTTGATAGATCTATGAATGTCCCGTGTGACATTGAGCGTGTGCTGTTGACAAAGAAGTTTAATCTGCACCTTTCCATGGTCCCACCACTGCCTCAGACTGACGAATTCACTTTTTCTCTGTCTAAAATCATTCCAGTAAAAGTTTAAAACCTCCCTGAAAGATTTATCAACAGTTAAAACAGAGTTAAAATGCCAATATGCGCTTTTGGGTAAAATATTCCTAATAAAAGCGCTACATAAAACCAGAGAGTGATCAGTAAAACCAACCGGTAAAATCTTACACACCCTGACGACACTGACTCTGTGTTTAAAAGCATAAAAGCGATCAAGTCTGGCCGAGGAGATTCTGTTTTCGCTAACGTGGGACCATGTGTACTGTCTGCAGCTTGCGTGCATCCTTCTCCACACGTCCACCAGGCCGTGGGACGAGACCAGCTGCCTCAAGGCATGCTGGGATGCTGGATGAGGCTCTGCGTGGTTGCGGTCTAAAATGTCATTATCCGTACAGTTAAAATCCCCGCCCATGAATAAAAAATCCTCCGAGCTGCAGCTGTTTAAAACATCATTCAAGTTCTCCAAGAAGCGTTTCCTCTCTGTACCGTTGTTGGGGGCATAAATATTGATAAAAACCACGTTAAAAAGCTCAAAGTGGGCTTTGACTAAAAGGCACCTCCCCTCCACAACGTGCCGAACCTCCACAGAGGTTGGAGCGAATTCTCGGGAGAACAGGAAGCCCACACCTCCACTGAGGTTGGTATGATGGCTTAAGATCAGCTCCCCTTCCCATTCTCTGCTCCAATCTGTCTCATTTCTATGATCACTGTGTGTTTCTTGTAAAAACATAACATCAATGTGCTTCATTCTAGCTGTGTCAAATACCAGTGCCCTCTTCCTCTCTTCCCGGGCACCATTGACATTAAGACTTGCTATTTTAAAAGCATCCATAATGATGTTAAAATGCACAGTGAACACAAACAGTAAAAGAAATAGAAATAAGATCCGTGGTGTATTTAACATTAAAGACCGAGCTGTTTCCTGACTTTGATCATTTGCTTCCTGAGCCTGTATATTTCTTGCTCAGTCAGGTCTGAATCAGCTCTTTGTTTAATCGTGGTCCTGGCCGAATTATAAAACCCCTGCAGGTCAGGGAAGTGCTGCTCTATTATGAGACCTTTCATGCCTTTGGTCTTCTGTAGGAAACCTTTCAGCATGGCAGGAGGATACATCTGAACAGCAGTCTGCTGGGTGTGAGACAGCACGCTGCTGCTGTCAGACACGCACCCCTCGCTGTCGCTGCTGTCAGACAGACAGGCAGGCCGGCTTTCTGCAGCACCCGGTGTGCCTGCCAGCCGTCCAGCCTTACCGCTGGCCATCACAATGACCACATTTTTTCTCTTGGTGCGCTTTTTCTGAGGAGCAGAGCTCTCCCCAGCCTCACAGGCCTCCATCTCCTCAGCTTCAGCCACTGCACCCTCCTCGCACAACTCGTTTTCTCGTATTTCAGTGTCTTGTGTCTCCAGTTTTTTACTTTTGTCACACTGTTGGTCAGCGACTGCGGACTCCTCACACAGTCCTCCGGTCACATTCCCTACCTCTTCCAACACACCTACATCCTCACCTGCCCCTTCCAACACACTTATTATTGGATGTCCCCCATCCACTTCACAACCAACATTACCCACCTCACTCCCCTCAACCGTTTTATCCACCTCTGTGATCAATTCACCCTCTACTTCACCTACATTATCACCGTTCACCTCACCCGTTTCATCCCCCCCAACTTCACCATTCACCTCTGTGCTCCCTCCAGCCTGGCTCTGGGTCTCCTCAGCCTGCTGTTTCTCTGCAGTTCCTGCAGTTTCTCCCGCAGCACAGACCCCCCCGGTATCGGCCGCGGCCGCATGCCGCACCGCCGGACCGGGCCGGCCGCCGACAACCGCCGCCCACCGCCTACCGGGAGCGGCCGGCCCGGCGGCCGGCTCCGCGGCCAGCTCCGCGGCCGGCCCCGCGGCCGGTCCAGCGGCGATAGCCGCTCGCTCGGCCGGAGCACCGCGGCCGGGACAGGCCCTGATTAAATGTCCCTCCTCACCACACCCAAAGCACTTGACAAACGATGATGTCGCGAATAGAATATATTCGAACTCATCTACACGGACACGGAAACGATAGTCAAACACGTCCTCCTTGTTGTTGAGGATCATGTAGAGCTGCCTGCGGTGAGACACCACGTGTCTCAGCAGGGGAGACTTGCAGCCCGACAGAACCTTCCTCAGAGGAGACACTACCCTTCCGTGTCTCGATAGTTCCTTTATCAGGAACTCATCACTAATGAAAGGGGGGACGTTTGACAAGGTGACTTTCGTGGCCGGCTGCGTTAACGGCAGCACCGGCTCAAACATCCCATTTACAGTGATGCCTGTCTCCACCAACCTTTTAACGTGCTCCACCTTCTCCACAAACAAGACCACCGCCTTGTTCATGCGGGCAGCAGACTTAACTGCGCCGTGCCCGATCACCTGCCCCACGGCCAGCGCCACTTCTTCCACGCTGCACGGAGAGCCGGCACCAACCCTGATGCCGTGCTTCCGTGACAGCATGGAGAAGCCACCGGACGCCATTTTGGCCTCCCAGCAAGGCTGGGAAGCACACCAAACAAAACAACAAAAAAACGAAATTAAACTTTCAACACACTACACAAAAGACTCAAAACCAACACAACTAATGAAACATTAAACAAATTTAGACAAAGATAGAGAAAAAAAGGTAAGAAAATCGCTTTCACTCTCAGTCTTTCTCTCAGCTCCACTTCCACACCTCTCACACGAAGAAGAAGAAGAAGAAGCTGCAGAATGAAGAAGAAGAAGCTGCAGAATGAAGAAGAAGCTGCAGAATGAAGAAGAAGAAGCTGCAGAATGAAGAAGAAGAAGCTGCAGAATGAAGAAGAAGAAGCTGCAGAATGAAGAAGAAGAAGAAGAAGCTGCAGAATGAAGAAGAAGAAGCTGCAGAATGAAGGAGAAGAAGCTGCAGAATGAAGAAGAAGAAGCTGCAGAATGAAGGAGAAGAAGCTGCAGAATGAAGAAGAAGAAGCTGCAGAATGAAGAAGAAGAAGCTGCAGAATGAAGAAGAAGAAGCTGCAGAATGAAGAAGAAGAAGCTGCAGAATGAAGAAGAAGAAGAAGAAGCTGCAGAATGAAGAAGAAGAAGCTGCAGAATGAAGGAGAAGAAGCTGCAGAATGAAGAAGAAGAAGCTGCAGAATGAAGAAGAAGAAGCTGCAGAATGTCTCGTTTTCTCTCAAACTCCACAGCGGCGGACAGACTTCAGGCAGCACTTTGACTCCAGTCCTGGCTGAAGCCTAAACTAATTCTGGCTGATTTCAACCCCTGGTTTTCCTCACTGATGCGTCTCGTGTGGCTTTAGACATCAGTAGGACTGGTATCCGCTCTGTTTGGCCTCCAATCAGCTGTCAGGGAGGATTTGGTCACAGCTGAACTCGCTCAGGTTTAAACTTTCCTGCTCCTTTCTCCCTCATCCACCTAAAACAACCTGCAGGTTAATCACCATCGACCTAATCCCAGATAATCGCATATTCCTTTGTTAACTAATCCTTGGTGTGTCTCAGGGTTTCTCTCAGCTGCCCCTGATTGGTCAGTACAGCCTGAGGAAGCAGCCGTACAACAACCTGAAGAATAAGTTCACCTGGCTGTCAGACGCTGGGCACAGACTGCTCAACCTGCTCTTCATGTACAACCCCCAGCGCAGGTAGGACAGACCGATTAACCCACCGAGCCCAAGAGCCTTCACTAACCGATTCTTTCCTGATGCAGAGCGGCGGCCAAAGACTGTCTGGAGAGTTCCTACTTCAAGGAGAAACCTCTACGTAAGTGAAGTTGGGTTAGGGTGCACCTCTGCCCTCTGGGGCCACTCATTAACCTGCTTCTGCTGCTTCTCTCCAGCCTGTGAACCAGAGCTGATGCCAACGTTCCCCCATCACCGCAACAAGAGAGCCGCTCCTGCTGCTGCAGAGAGCCTCCCCAAGAGGAGCAGAGTCTGAGGAGGAAGATGCTCCTGCTGCAGAGAGCCTCCCCAAGAGGAGCAGAGTCTGAAGAAGATGCTGCTCCTGCTGCAGAGAGCCTCTCCAAGAGGAGCAGAGTCTGAGGAGGATGCTCCTGCTGCAGAGAGCCTCCCCAAGAGGAGCAGAGTCTGAAGAAGATGCTGCTCCTGCTGCAGAGAGCCTCTCCAAGAGGAGCAGAGTCTGAGGAGGATGCTCCTGCTGCAGAGAGCCTCTCCAAGAGGAGCAGAGTCTGAAGAAGATGCTCCTGCTGCAGAGAGCCTCCCCAAGAGGAGCAGAGTCTGAGGAGGAAGCTGCTCCTGCTGCAGAGAGCCTCCCCAAGAGGAGCAAAGTCTGAGGAAGATGCTCCTGCTGCAGAGAGCCTCCCCAAGAGGAGCAGAGTCTGAAGAAGATGCTCCTGCTGCAGAGAGCCTCCCCAAGAGGAGCAAAGTCTGAGGAAGATGCTCCTGCTGCAGAGAGCCTCCCCAAGAGGAGCAAAGTCTGAGGAAGATGCTCCTGCTGCAGAGAGCCTCTCCAAGAGGAGCAAAGTCTGAGGAAGATGCTCCTGCTGCAGAGAGCCTCTCCAAGAGGAGCAGAGTCTGAGGAAGATGCTCCTGCTGCAGAGAGCCTCTCCAAGAGGAGCAGAGTCTGAGGAAGATGCTGCTCCAGAGTCTCTGTGGAACAAATACAAACCGTTCAATAAGTGTCGGGTCTTAACTGAAGTATCAGGTCATCATTTAAAGAGGCTTGAACTGCAGATCCTGCTGCAGAAAACCCGGCTTCTGCTGCTCCGTGTACAATAAAGCATTGTGGGATAGAGCAGGCTGCAGCTTGGGTTTCATGTCTCAGAACAAAGAAGCAGCAGAGGAGTTACAGCTGCTCAAAGCTGACTGGGCTCAGAGGTTTTCAGGAGCTTTGATCCCTGAGCTGAGACTCCAGCTCCGGAGCAGCTCTTTCCCTGGAAAAGTTGTGCTGTCAGGTCATCTGTGGCTGTGGGAAGCCAGAAATGTGACTGAACTCACCTGAAAACCACCGCTTTTTACGCTGTGGGCAGTAAGGACGAAAACATGTCATTTTAATGTGTATGGATTCATTTTTCTAACTATTTTCAACAGTTACTGTTTAAAGAATCATTTTAAGCGAATAGACCCATAAAGAAAGGTCCAAACTGTTGTGTTTTCCTCTCATTATAAATGCTTTTTCATAAGAAATAAAAGAGGGACCGAGTCTCAGTTTCAGCTAAAACTCCTTTGAGCCGTTTGTGAACTTTCTAAAAGCTTAACTTAAATCCAGCAAAGGTTAGACTAATAAGTTAGTGGACTCCACAGAGCCATGACTAATAAGACCACACCTCTTAACTAAAGAAACCCGTTTTCATTTGGGTTTTAAACCTGAGTTAAAGGGAAAATGATGGTGCTACAGGTTCCTGTACTTTGGGAAAGTACCGTCCCAGGATCAGGGACCGTTTCAGGGGCTTTAATCTCCTGGAAACTCTGCATTGGACCCATTTCTCCAAGAAGAAACCTTTCCAGAAGTAAAAGAACCCTTAAAGGCCCCGGTGGCCCCATGCAGCTGCTTCCGGCTCCATTTCCCAGAACTTTTCACATGAGCTCTGAGCAGCTGTGATTCCTGCAGGAAAAAGATCAGCTTCAACAGAATTAAACGGGTCAAACCAGCTTATTTCATTTGAAATGTCAGTTTTTATTAATTCAGGTTAAATTAGTAGTCATGGTTACATGGTCAGCAGCACGTTGGGCCCCTCAGGGACGATAATAACTGAGCTTTTCCCAAAAGTACCTCCACAAACACAGCTGTGGTACCGAAGCACTGAGATCAGCACCGGTTCCACCACTGAGTCCGTCCAGATGTTTGCAGCTGCTGCACTGAGTCAGTCCTGCAGTCCAGATGTTTGCAGCAGCTGCTGCACTGAGTCAGTCCAGATGTTTGCAGCTGCTGCACTGAGTCAGTCCTGCAGTCCAGCAGCTGCTGCACTGAGTCAGTCCAGATGTTTGCAGCAGCTGCTGCACTGAGTCAGTCCAGATGTTTGCAGCTGCTGCACTGAGTCAGTCCTGCAGTCCAGCAGCTGCTGCACTGAGTCAGTCCTGCAGTCCAGATGTTTGCAGCTGCTGCACTGAGTCAGTCCTGCAGTCCAGATGTTTGCAGCAGCTGCTGCACTGAGTCAGTCCAGATGTTTGCAGCAGCTGCTGCACTGAGTCAGTCCAGATGTTTGCAGCAGCTGCTGCACTGAGTCAGTCCAGATGTTTGCAGCTGCTGCACTGAGTCAGTCCTGCAGTCCAGATGTTTGCAGCTGCTGCAGCTGTGGCCCTGGCTTCCAAACCAAAGGACAGGGCTCAGCTTCTTCTGCTGCTTCAGAAACAGCAGAAGAAGAAACACTTCAAATGCAGCCGGATTAGTTACATCATTCATAAAGTGGCAGTTCTGATAAATAAGTTATAAATAACGTTTGGAACACTGATGGTTTGCAGGGAAACAGATGTGCTCGACTGATTCTAAGCTTTACTTCTACAAACCGAACGGAACCGAAAGAGTTGATTTATTGGGATCAAACTGCTGTTTTGGGCCAATTACAACAGTTTTAGGAGCTCTAATAGAAGCTTTTGAATAACATTTATTTTCCCCTGATTCAATAAATTAAATTACTCGGACAAGACGGCAGAACCTGCTTTTATCATCTGGTTTTGGTGTCTGAGCCGTTTATTCTGGAGCTTTAAATCTTATTTCATGACCATCAGCAGCTGATAGGGTGTAGAAAAACACGATGATGTCACAGAAAGACAGAACCGCCACTATCCAGAGTCCGTAAGCACCGGCTCTGCTGCAGCTGGAAGGTTCCACAGGCACGAAAAGCAACTACTTTGGGTTCTGGATGGTCCACTTACAACCATTTCTATTTCTGATGTGAAACAAATCCTTCACTGTTGGAAACAAACTGAATTTGAACCTAAACAATAAAGTTTCACCCAAAGAAACGCTTTAAAGCTCCAGAATAAATCATTTTACAGCCACTAATGCTTATTTTCATCATGTTTAGGGATCATTTTCAACAGATTTCTGGGTGCAAATTAAACATAAAGTACCTCGGTTGTTAGAAAAGCTGCAGATATTCAGTTTTCATGCGATATAAAACACATACTTTGATGAATTTAAGCGGCAGAGAATCGATCTAAAGGCTTTCATGGTTTTGGGTCATCAGTCGGGCACATCTCTCTATATTTGCTTCTGGTTCGGAGGTGCAGAACCGATCCAGACAAACTTCATTTGAATCTGCTTTAAATAACAAAATAACAGAGTTTTAACATTAACACAAACATTAAAACACACACAGTTTAATAAAAACACGTGGATTCATTCACATGCCTCGCAGGAACCTTCTTCTTCTTCTTCTTCTGTCACTGGGTTCAGAGCAACGTGCACGACGGCAACGTGCACGACGGCGGCCACATGTTCAGTCCTTCAGTCAGAATCAGCTCAGAGGGAGCAAACTTTAGGCATTTCCCCCGTAAAATGCTCAGAGAAGTTCTGTAATGGAACGAAAGGGATCTAGAGTCCAGCTACCGAAGCACACTGAGCTTTTCTAAGGTGGCATGAGGTCACTCCGGGGTTAAATCCTGGCCCTGATGAGCAGGATGTCAGAGCAGTTTATTTCACATCCATCAGAGGCAGAAACCAGAGCCCAGCTGAGAGATGAAAGCCTGCACAGTGAAAGGGGTGAGGGGGGGGTGCAGTGTGACCCTCTGCTGGACGGGGCAGGATGGCGGGTTTTATCCCTCCATCCCAAAGTCTTCTGTGAACTTCTTGACCTTGAGCAGGTCCTCGGAGTTGACTGTGGGGCGGGTGGTGGACAGAGAGCGCAGCATGTCCGACTGCAAAGGAGGGAAAGATATCATTATCTGCTCTAACGCTTTAACCGGGGGCCTCAGCTCGCTCCCTGCTCCATCCCCCCCTCCCCACCGGAATCAGATGAAGAAGAGACTGACTGCTGGTTAGCATGAGCCATCAGAGCCACAGCGGCCCAATGAAAGAGATGTTTAGGTTTTATTTTAAAGCAGGGCTCAGAGATTTGGTCCTGAAGGAGAGGAGAGGCAGAGCTCCCACAGTTTGGGAATCAGAAGGTTTTCTGATGAGTGGTTCCAGCTAAAAGCTCACAGTGGTTCCAGCTAAAAGCTAATAGTGGTTCCAGCTAAAAGCTAATAGTGGTTCCAGCTAAAAGCTAATAGTGGTTCCAGCTAAAAACTAGTAGCGGGTCCAGCTAAAAGCTAATAGTGGGTCCAGCTAAAAGCTCACAGTGGTTCCAGCTAAAAGCTAATAGTGGTTCCAGCTAAAAACTAGTAGTGGTTCCAGCTAAAAACTAGTAGCGGGTCCAGCTAAAAGCTCACAGTGGTTCCAGCTAAAAGCTAATAGTGGTTCCAGCTAAAAGCTAATAGTGGTTCCAGCTAAAAGCTAATAGTGGTTCCAGCTAAAAGCTCACAGTGGTTCCAGCTAAAAGCTAATAGTGGTTCCAGCTAAAAACTAGTAGCGGGTCCAGCTAAAAGCTAATAGTGGGTCCAGCTAAAAGCTCACAGTGGTTCCAGCTAAAAGCTAATAGTGGTTCCAGCTAAAAGCTAATAGTGGTTCCAGCTAAAAGCTCACAGTGGTTCCAGCTAAAAGCTCACAGCGGGTCCAGCTAAAAGCTAATAGCGGTTCCAGCTAAAAGCTAATAGCGGTTCCAGCTAAAAGCTAATAGCGGTTCCAGCTAAAAGCTAATAGCGGTTCCAGCTAAAAGCTAATAGTGGGTCCAGCTAAAGCCATATTGTGGATTATTACATCACATCATTTCTGCATCAGTTGTTAAAAAGCGGTGTAAAAACACACAATATAACCACTATGACGTGTCTAAAACTCTTTCTGTGGAGCCTTTAGCTCGTCTGTGAGGATTTGCGTCCGATTCTCCAAACTGAGAGCGCTCTGACCCCCCCCCCCCAGAAATGGGAAATACACCAGACTGAACTGAAGCAGAATTATTCTTATATGCTCCCTTTAAAGGTGCAGAAGCTCGGAGGATTAGCACCAAATAAAAACAACTGAACTGATCCTTTCTTTGCCGAATTCAACTATATTTCAATCATTCCTTTGATGAGCAGCAGCATTTCCCTTCATATTAAAATAAAGTCTAAGCTGTTTCCACAGAGCGAACATCTCACCATGCAGACGATCGGCTCCAGCAGCTTATCACTAGGCACATCCATCCAGGTCATCTCTATGGCTGCAGGGTCGCCGGGGGAACACGGGGTCAAGAGGTCGTCCACCATCAGCTGGTTGTTGCTTCGGGACGGACCGCGAACCTGCAAGAGAGAGGCTCCTTTTTAGCACCATCAACCTTTTAGACAGAGTTTGGGGTCATTAACCCCGTCTGTTCCTCAGCTTTTCCCTTCTGCTCGGACCAGTTCCCCACAGCACCGGCTGCCCCCCCCGTGCTTCACTGTGGGGGTGCTGTTCTCAGGGTTTGTGCCAGACAAAGTTTTAGTTTTAGACCAGAGGACTTTCCATATGTTTAGGAGGCTCCTGATGTGCCTTTTGGAAAACTCTTCCTGAAGCCGTGTCCAAAGCTCAGCTCTGTGGAGCTTTCCAGCTCCTTCAGGGTGACCTTTGACCTGTCTGTTGCCTCCCTGAATAATGTCTTTCCCTGCTCTGTGACCTTCGGTGTGACCTTTGGTGTGACCTTTGGTGTGACCTTTGGCCTGTTTATTGCCTCCCTGAATAATGTCTTTCCCCGCTCTGTGACCTTTGGTGTGACCCTTGGTGTGACCTTTGGTGTGACCCTTGGTGTGACCTTTGGTGTGACCCCCTCAGCAGGTCTCTGGAGGTGCCACATGATGGATTTAACAGTGCTTTTTTCCACGGTTTTGGCTGCTTTTTTCCACGGTTTTGGCTGCTTTTTTCCACGGTTTTGGCTGCTTTTTTCCACGGTTTTGGCTGCTTTTTTCCACGGTTTTGGCTGCTTTTGTTGTAACCGCGGTATTAGATCCCGGGACCTTTCAGAACAGGTGGATCTTATTTAACTCATTACTCTGAAGGTCATTTGTAGCAGCAAGTATCTTATTTAGGGGACATTTTGTTCCATTACATAAAAACCATTTAAATAACATGTTCTGAGTAGTTCTGTGAGCCGCTGCATCTGCTCACATCTGTACACATCTGCTCACATCTGTTCACATCTGCTCACATCTGTTCACATCCGCTCACATCTGCTCACATCCGCTCACATCTGCTCACATCTGTTCACATCTGCTCACATCTGTTCACATCTGCTCACATCCGCTCACATCCGCTCACATCTGCTCACATCTGCTCACATCTGCACCGCGGCGTCTGAGCCTTCGAGGAACATTTCACCGTCTCACCTTCTTGAAGTGGGTGGCAGACTGAACCTTCCTGACCGGCTGCATCAGAGCGTCCCGGACGATGATGCTGATGTCGGCGCCGGAGTAGCCGTCTGTTTTGTGCGCGAGCTCCCGGAGGTCGGCCTCGTTCAGACTGTGCGGCGTGTTGCCCAGATGAAGCCGGAACATCTGGGCCCGGGCCGGCTCCTCGGGCAGAGGGATGTAGATCCGCTTCTCAAATCTGACGACACAAAAGCTCGGTTTAACGGAGCTGCTGCTCGGTTTGGGTGAAAACAAATAACCGATAAAATGAAACCTTTACAATAAAAACCTCAGCAGAGGACGACCCTCTGAGGCTCTCTGACCTTCTGCGGATGGCGGCATCAAGAACCCACGGGATGTTGGTGGCTCCGAGCACCAAAATACCATCATTGTTGTTCCCCACACCTGCAAAACCAGAGCTGCTGTTAACACGTTAGCATGAAGGCAACATCTGCTCAGAGCCTCTGAAACATCTGCTCAGAACCTCTGAAACATCTGCTCAGAGCCTCTGAAACATCTGCTCAGAGCCTCTGAAACATCTGCTCAGAGCCTCTGAAACATCTGCTCAGAACCTCTGAAACATCTGCTCAGAGCCTCTGAAACATCTGCTCAGAACCTCTGAAACATCTGCTCAGAGCCTCTGAAACATCTGCTCAGAACCTCTGAAACATCTGCTCAGAACCTCTGAAACATCTGCTCAGAACCTCTGA
Organism: Leuresthes tenuis; assembly: GCA_036924055.1. Classification (NCBI taxonomy): domain Eukaryota; kingdom Metazoa; phylum Chordata; class Actinopteri; order Atheriniformes; family Atherinopsidae; genus Leuresthes; species Leuresthes tenuis. Next base: position 486,193 of record JAVGWW010000006.1, on the reverse strand, counting down.
AACATCTGCTCAGAGCCTCTGAAACATCTGCTCAGAGCCTCTGAAACATCTGCTCAGAACCTCTGAAACATCTGCTCAGAGCCTCTGAAACATCCGCTCAGAGCCTCTGAAACATCTGCTCAGAGCCTCTGAAACATCTGCTCAGAGCCTCTGAAACATCTGCTCAGAACCTTTAACTCTGAAACATCTGCTCAGAACCTCTGAAACATCTGCTCAGAACCTCTGAAACATCTGCTCAGAACCTCTGAAACATCTGCTCAGAACCTTTGAAACATCTGCTCAGAGCCTCTGAAACATCTGCTCAAAACCTCTGAAACATCTGCTCAGAACCTCTGAAACATCTGCTCAGAACCTCTGAAACATCTGCTCAGAGCCTCTGAAACATCTGCTCAAAACCTCTGAAACATCTGCTCAGAACCTCTGAAACATCTGCTCAGAGCCTCTGAAACATCTGCTCAGAACCTTTGAAACATCTGCTCAGAGCCTCTGAAACATCTGCTCAAAACCTCTGAAACATCTGCTCAGAACCTCTGAAACATCTGCTCAGAACCTCTGAAACATCTGCTCAAAGCCTCTGAAACATCTGCTCAGAGCCTCTGAAACATCTGCTCAGAACCTCTGAAACATCTGCTCAGAGCCTCTGAAACATCTGCTCAGAGCCTCTGAAACATCTGCTCAGAGCCTCTGAAACATCTGCTCAGAACCTCTGAAACATCTGCTCAGAGCCTCTGAAACATCTGCTCAGAACCTCTGAAACATCTGCTCAAAACCTCTGAAACATCTGCTCAGAGCCTCTGGAACATCTGCTCAGAGCCTCTGAAACATCTGCTCAGAACCTCTGAAACATCTGCTCAGAGCCTCTGAAACATCTGCTCAGAACCTCTGAAACATCTGCTCAAAACCTCTGAAACATCTGCTCAGAACCTCTGAAACATCTGCTCAGAGCCTCTGAAACATCTGCTCAGAACCTCTGAAACATCTGCTCAAAACCTTTGAAACATCTGCTCAGAACCTCTGAAACATCTGCTCAGAGCCTCTGAAACATCTGCTCAGAGCCTCTGAAACATCTGCTCAGAACCTCTGAAACATCTGCTCAGAACCTCTGAAACATCTGCTCAAAACCTTTGAAACATCTGCTCAGAGCCTCTGAAACATCTGCTCAGAACCTCTGAAACATCTGCTCAGAACCTCTGAAACATCTGCTCAGAACCTCTGAAACATCTGCTCAGAACCTCTGAAACATCTGCTCAGAACCTCTGAAACATCTGCTCAGAACCTCTGAAACATCTGCTCAGAACCTCTGAAACATCTGCTCAGAACCTCTGAAACATCTGCTCAGAACCTCTGAAACATCTGCTCAGAACCTCTGAAACATCTGCTCAGAACCTCTGAAACATCCGCTCAGAGCCTCTGAAACATCCGCTCAGAGCCTCTGAAACATCTGCTCAGAGCCTCTGAAACATCTGCTCAGAACCTTTGAAACATCTGCTCAGAGCCTCTGAAACATCTGCTCAGAGCCTCTGAAACATCTGCTCAGAGCCTCTGAAACATCTGCTCAGAACCTTTGAAACATCTGCTCAGAGCCTCTGAAACATCTGCTCAGAACCTCTGAAACATCTGCTCAGAACCTCTGAAACATCTGCTCAGAACCTCTGAAACATCTGCTCAGAACCTCTGAAACATCTGCTCAGAACCTCTGAAACATCTGCTCAGAGCCTCTGAAACATCCGCTCAGAGCCTCTGAAACATCTGCTCAGAGCCTCTGAAACATCTGCTCAGAGCCTCTGAAACATCTGCTCAGAACCTTTAACTCTGAAACATCTGCTCAGAACCTCTGAAACATCTGCTCAGAACCTCTGAAACATCTGCTCAGAACCTCTGAAACATCTGCTCAGAACCTTTGAAACATCTGCTCAGAGCCTCTGAAACATCTGCTCAAAACCTCTGAAACATCTGCTCAGAACCTCTGAAACATCTGCTCAGAACCTCTGAAACATCTGCTCAGAGCCTCTGAAACATCTGCTCAAAACCTCTGAAACATCTGCTCAGAACCTCTGAAACATCTGCTCAGAGCCTCTGAAACATCTGCTCAGAACCTTTGAAACATCTGCTCAGAGCCTCTGAAACATCTGCTCAAAACCTCTGAAACATCTGCTCAGAACCTCTGAAACATCTGCTCAGAACCTCTGAAACATCTGCTCAAAGCCTCTGAAACATCTGCTCAGAGCCTCTGAAACATCTGCTCAGAACCTCTGAAACATCTGCTCAGAGCCTCTGAAACATCTGCTCAGAGCCTCTGAAACATCTGCTCAGAGCCTCTGAAACATCTGCTCAGAACCTCTGAAACATCTGCTCAGAGCCTCTGAAACATCTGCTCAGAACCTCTGAAACATCTGCTCAAAACCTCTGAAACATCTGCTCAGAGCCTCTGGAACATCTGCTCAGAGCCTCTGAAACATCTGCTCAGAACCTCTGAAACATCTGCTCAGAGCCTCTGAAACATCTGCTCAGAACCTCTGAAACATCTGCTCAAAACCTCTGAAACATCTGCTCAGAACCTCTGAAACATCTGCTCAGAGCCTCTGAAACATCTGCTCAGAACCTCTGAAACATCTGCTCAAAACCTTTGAAACATCTGCTCAGAACCTCTGAAACATCTGCTCAGAGCCTCTGAAACATCTGCTCAGAGCCTCTGAAACATCTGCTCAGAACCTCTGAAACATCTGCTCAGAACCTCTGAAACATCTGCTCAAAACCTTTGAAACATCTGCTCAGAGCCTCTGAAACATCTGCTCAGAACCTCTGAAACATCTGCTCAGAACCTCTGAAACATCTGCTCAGAACCTCTGAAACATCTGCTCAGAACCTCTGAAACATCTGCTCAGAACCTCTGAAACATCTGCTCAGAACCTCTGAAACATCTGCTCAGAACCTCTGAAACATCTGCTCAGAACCTCTGAAACATCTGCTCAGAACCTCTGAAACATCTGCTCAGAACCTCTGAAACATCTGCTCAGAACCTCTGAAACATCCGCTCAGAGCCTCTGAAACATCCGCTCAGAGCCTCTGAAACATCTGCTCAGAGCCTCTGAAACATCTGCTCAGAACCTTTGAAACATCTGCTCAGAGCCTCTGAAACATCTGCTCAGAGCCTCTGAAACATCTGCTCAGAGCCTCTGAAACATCTGCTCAGAACCTTTGAAACATCTGCTCAGAGCCTCTGAAACATCTGCTCAGAACCTCTGAAACATTTAATATCTGTATTAAACAGAACTCTTTTTTTAAGGGTAAAATAAGACTTTTGTAAATGTAAAGACGTGTTCTGCAGATTTCAGCCGTATCTCCAGCAGATGTTCTTTGATGCTTTCTTACAAACCGCAGGCAGCTCTTCCTTTAACTCACCCTGCATCTGGACCAGAAACTCCGTCTTGATGCGGCGGGCCGCCTCGCTCTCATTCTCGTTCCTGGAGCCGCAGAGCGAGTCCACCTCGTCGATGAAGATGATCGACGGCTTGTGCTGGCGAGCCAGATCAAAGAGGTTTTTCACCAGCCTGAAAGAGACGAGCAGAGGGCAGGAAACATGGTTTTTAAGGTGTTTAAACGCATTAATGCGCCACAACACATTATCTTCCCACAGACATACTTCTCACTCTCTCCCAGCCACTTGGACATGAGATCTGAGGAGGAAACGGAGAAGAAGGTGGAATTGTTGGCCTCGGTGGCCACAGCCTTGGCCAGATAGGACTTTCCTGTCCCTGGAGGACCAAACAGCAAGATGCCTCTCCAAGGAGTCCGCTTCCCTGAGAACAAACAGACGCTGAAGTCAAGTCCGTCACACCAAAGAAGGGAAGCTCTGCAGCTGCCAGAAACTTACTCAAACTGGGATTTAGTTTCCCATGTTTATCTTTTGATGCGTTTCTCGGCAAAGCAAATTTAAAGTGCTTTACAGCTACATGAAATCACAACTTTCTAAGCACTTTAAACTTCAGTGGCCTTCATATATATATATATGTACAGAAGGTGCTACATAAGCATGTGTGTGTGTGTGTGTGTGTGTGTGTGTGTGTAAACAGAAATAAAGCAGGAGGATCCCACAGTACCTGTAAAGAGGTGAGGGAATTTGATGGGCAGAATTACAGCTTCTTTTAAAGCTTCCTTGGCTCCTTCCAGTCCAGCAACATCGTTCCACCTCACGTTGGGCTTCTCCATAACAATAGCACCTACAGGCACAAAACACAAGCTAACGGCCACAGCTGCAGACCTGCCAGAGCACCTGCCACAGCACCTGCCGCAGTACCTGCCGCAGCACCTGCCAGAGTACCTGCCGCAGTAGCTGCCGCAGTACCTGCCACAGTACCTGCCAGAGCACCTGCCACAGTACCTGCCACAGTACCTGCCAGAGCACCTGCCAGAGTACCTGCCAGAGCACCTGCCGCAGCACCTGCCACAGTACCTGCCACAGTACCTGCCGCAGTACCTGCCACAGTACCTGCCAGAGCACCTGCCACAGTACCTGCCACAGTACCTGCCAGAGCACCTGCCACAGTACCTGCCACAGTACCTGCCAGAGTACCTGCCAGAGCACCTGCCACAGTACCTGCCACAGTACCTGCCAGAGTACCTGCCAGAGCACCTGCCACAGTACCTGCCAGAGTACCTGCCGCAGTACCTGCCCGTGTGAGCAGTTACGCTGAGAATGGAGCCGGTTGCTTATGTGAAAGTGAGGTGAAACAGCAGCTGTATTGTAAGTCTACTTTTTTAGGTAGATGCCATTTGTTTTCATTTTATTCAGCAGTAGCCATAGTAGCTGAAGGCTTCATCCTGGAAAAAAATTAATTCCATGAATTCACAGCAGTAGGACTGAAGCAGCTGAGTAATGAACTGTAAAAGAAGCAGTTATGAGCAGGTTAAGGGGAATATTCATCTGCAAATAAAATGCAGTCCAACATTAAACCTGACACAGGAGCAGCACCAGCATGGTACCGGGTCAATAAGCCAAACTGTGGTATTTCATCTGCACCTGGGCAGCTAAAGTAGCTTTTTTTAAATTAAACAATATTTCTAATCAGTTCTAAGGGTCAGAAATGCTGAAACTTACCCATAAGTTGCTCCTGCAGCTTCTTCTTCTCTGGGTTTTCCCCCTCGCTGTCGCTGTCGCTCCTTAAAGGCAAAGCGAGACCCACAGAGAGCAGGAAAATACAATGAAGTTGAGTCAGAGTTGACATTTCATTGTGCTAACAGGAGAGCTTACTTGTCATTGCTCTGCGCCTCCTTGACGGGTTTTTTGCCCTGTTTGTCTTTATTCTTCAGGTAATCCTTCAGCTTTTCTGCTCTGTCCAAGTACTGCATGCACTTCGCTCGTATGCTTTCCTTCGCCTTGTCACTGTGGGCCTCATCTGGACGGCAAAATGAAATTCCACTCAGCAGCGTGAAAGATGCAACAAACCCACAGAGCCTGTCAGGATGTGATACTTACATTTGATGGCGTGTAAGAAATATTCCACAGCATGCTGGTACAGGCGTAGAGCCTCTTCATAGTTCTTTGCCTTGTCCTCCTCTGTGGCTTTGGTCACAAGATCGATCGCTTTCTGCAGCAGAAGCACAGATATAATGTCAAATATTAGCTGAAGCTAGAAAGGCCCAGTGTTAGTCAGCCAGCACATAGCAACAATAGAGCCTCTATCGCGTTATACTGTTAATAAAAACCACTTCCGGTGCTTTTTCTGGAGCCAGTCTGCAGAATCTCCTGCTCTATACTGTAAAACCTCCCTTTTCCATGTTTATTATGATGTTATCCGCTTTATGTGAAGAGGGGGCATAGCCCAGCTCATGGTGAGACAGCTACCGTTATCCTGAGCTAACGTCACACATCATCCGCAGCTTATTAATAACATTATTACCGTTTCACACAGTCTGGAAGTGCAGTAGCTTTAGATGTATCAGAATAATGAGGCAGTGATCACAGGTTTCCAGCTATGCTAACACCGTTAGCTGCATCCACCTGGGCCACGAGCTAAATGCTGTTTACCTGTGTTGTTTTAAACCTTTCATTAGTTCTGGAGCCATTTCCAGAATCTTTAAAGGTCTTTTTAGTCATTCGGATTAAGAAAATCTACAAATACATGTATTAATCTGTATCTTATTTCAAAGCCGACAAGTGTAACACTGACATAACAATGAAGTGAATTAATATCAGGTTAATATATGTGTAGTGGTGAGTATTTAGGTATGATATTATCCAGAGATTTACAGAATATGTTGCATTAAAGATGAAACAGTTGGTCTATTGTAAAGAGGTTATTTATTCTTTTGAGCTATTACAGGAACCATCAACCCTGTCTAATATCTATATTAGAAACTGTCACTGAAATAAACGTGAATGCAGTGTAAATACAACCTAAACTTGCAGTTTTAGGAGACTTGTTTTTGGGGCTGTCAGCTTTGTTTTGGTTCAGAATGAGAGGCACAACTTCGGAAATGAGTTAATTTACACTGAAGCGGTAAAATGAGTCTTCGTGGACTTTAAAGGCCCAAGTAGCAAAGCGGTATGTTATTCAAACACCCTGAGTTAATTCTCTTTAGAACAACCAAAGGTTAGCTCTGGGACCAAACCTGCGCTAATGAAAGAGCAAAAGCAGATGCTAGTGCTAAATCCTGCTATAGCCATAGCAGCTAGCTAGCTAGCTAGCAGTAGCTTACCTGTAATGTTGACGTTGTCATTTCATCGCACTCTTCTGCTCTCTGCCCTGATTTCAATCCTCTGACCCTCCCAAAAGGTGGATGCGTGAAGAAATGAAATCGTGAACAGACCTATTTTCTAAGGGGGCGGGTTGCTGGCATGACAAAAACAGAACAGCGGCTAATGCGGTAGCTAGCAAAGATGACAGCTCCAACCAACAAAACCACAGCAACAACACTGCAGACAAGTCAGCCGATAGAACGGGGTCTTCCGGGCGAGACTTTCAAAGCGCCTCAGAAATACCAAACGCACACCAAAACACACGCATAGTTATCAAACTAATCACTGTTAAGTTATGACTAAGCTTTCTCTTAATCATATCTGAATGTTTTTGTAATTTCGATTGCAAATTGAGCATTTTATGAGTTTAATTTGAAATAAATCTCTCATTTAAAAACGGTTGCTTGGTTAAAACGACCGACTTAATGACGGTTAACATTGGCAGTAAACGTTCAAGTTACCGCCGTTACTGCCACCTAGCGGTCAAACTCTGTTACTACACTTTTAACTGAAGACACGCTGCTCGTGGTAAAATAAGAAATAGACTCTGAAAACGATCCTGCACATCAGAGTTTAGGTTCAAATTGAACTGGAGAAATGCGCAAATAATGCATAAATATGTGAAATAATTACTTGGAATATATAAAGTTTAACTGGTCACGTAAAAGTATTATTAAACAAAAATATAGGTTTAAAAAATATGCTAAAAGTAAAAACTGTAGTAACAAACTTTAAAGTAACAAGAGAACTTGTCAATTTTTTCCCACAGTTGTGGGATGTAACATCAGTCTGGGTCCTCTACATATACAGCCACACATATGAATTTTTGTCATGTTGAGGTCACAAAGACGCCATCAAAAATCCGCAAGAATGTCAAGTTTCAAGACCACAAAGCAAAGCGCTGTGCTGCAGAACTGGAAAGCAAAACTGTGAGCTGGGACTTCTCAGCCCCCGGGTGCTGTCGGTTCCAGGCCAGGAAAAGCGCATGACAAAAGTCAAGTGAACTTCAAAAACATTTGTAAGGTCACAAACTTAGATGGTGATTTAAGAGAATTAGAGCTCATATCTGGTAAAACGCCACAAAAGCTAAAAGTAACACATACAGGAACTGAATAGCTTGTTAAAAAGTGTAGATAAAAATGCTGAAACTTGCATAAACGGTCAACATTTTCATAATAGCCTAAAAAAATGTTAAATTGACTGAAATAAAACTATAAGAAATAAAAAAAACAGTGGTTAAAAACTTCAAAATTCAAAACACAGCAGGAGTAAGTAAGAAGGCAGTGAGCCTCTGCTCTATATCACAGAATGTAATGTCTAAATGAGAAAAGGACACATGAACTTATCTACTTTATAACCCTTTTATTGGTAGGTATTTACATTTGACACAACTACATTCTATCATACATTGTATACTGTGTTTTGGAAGAAAGTCTAAATACTTTGCATATGACAAATTGTTGCAGCAGCACTTTATCCTCCCGTTATTTTGAGTTTCATGATTGTGTAAAACGCAAGCTGCCACAGATAATACCTTTGGTTCCAAAACCCCTTCTTTGAAGCGTTGCTTTGCATAGACAGAAGAGCCACAGTTTCAGAAGAGAAAAGGTAAGGAGATTAAAGGTGTACATTCAGAGGTTTAAAGGAATCTGCATCGAATCAATAAAGGGACGGCCAGTAGCTTGGGCCAGCTTCACACAATAAGATCAGCTCACAGCAACATGACTGACATAAGAGCTTCAAAATGAGTAGGAACTAACCTTATTCTGAGCTAAACAGCTCAAACTTCCCACATACACGTGACGTTTAAAGGGAAGCAAAGCCTACTTCTGCTTTAAAGCAAGTAGTTAAATGGAAATTATACAATTCTATATTCTCACATTCAAATAAAAGCCCAAAAAAGTCTGTTCCAACAACCCAGAGGACATGAAGTCCAAAACCAAATAGAGGTCATTCAGAGGGGTGACTGTGTTCCTGGGTGTCTTGTTTTCTGTGTTGCATGGTCAGTGCACACAATGGTACATTGTCTGAGCTCCACAGAACAGAGGCTCTGCTGAGCAGCAGCTCAACATGAACCATTAAAAGATGATGTTTATTACAGCCATGTGATCAACTTTAAAGGTTTACAACAGCAAATATACAAATGAAGGGGAGAGGACTGCAATTCATTTATGGATGTCATCAAGTCACCTCAATTTTGGTTAAAATATGCATATAATTAGGGATTTATTTATCCTTATTGAAGTGATCATCACCGGTCCTGTTTCTGGCTTTTCTCAGCGATTTCAACAGCATCTTACTGTCTTTATTGTAAAGACAAAATGAAAACCAGGTCTGTGAGAACCTGCCGTCTTAAAAAAACCTCTTTAAAATGTACTTCAAATATTTAAACTTAGCAGTAAGTATAATTCAAAATAGGATCCTTTCAGTGCCACTATTTGTATTCATTTTGGACATTTCTGCCATAACTGCATTTGTTAACATTGTAGATATTTATTCTATACTTATAAAAGGGGTTTTCTCTACATTTAATCCGATTTGCATCAGTTTTCTTCCATATTTTAATAATTTAAATGAACTTTTGCATGTAGGAACTTAAAACTGAGTATGTTAAAAATCTAAACCCTCTTAAAAGTTGACTCGAGAATTACAAGTTTTAGGAGAATAACATGAGGCCGAGTAAAGTTGAAGTATTTTTCAACGTAGCAGTTGCACTATTCACAGTTGAGCCGTCAAAATACCGACAACTTGGCATTTGACCTTGTTGTAAACATGTTTAATTGTTTTAAGAATACACAACTAAACTGGCTGTAAAAACTAAACTGCAGCAGTTCTGCTCCCACTGAAGGAGGCTAGCAAGCTAGGCTAGCGGTTAGCCTTAGCTAAGGCTAATTTAGCCCCTTTCTCCCAGTTAATTAAACATTTCTGAACTCAGTTTGGATAGTTCAACACCTTCATAACTGAATTTGGGACACTTTATTTGGAGAAAATGAGAGCTAAAGCTTATCTGGATGAAACAAAAGTAATACTAAAAATGTAATCGTGCCAGAAGCTAACTAGCCTAGCTTAGCAGGAAACCAGAGTCTCCACCGTTATTGACTGCTGTCAAATTTTTTTATTTGTTGTGTTTAAGTACCTTTAAAAAAACAATTAAAATTTTACCCTGCAATCCAGAGTAAGATGAAGCAGGTACGTAAAATGGACTATATCATATTTAAAGAATAATTTATCAGGCTGGTTAATTACATAATCACACTGGAATGTTGTAACCTTTAAACAGAGAAAAATCTTTTCTTAAATCCATGAAGACAGTAAAATGAGGTTGAAAACTTCATGAGTGGACTATTATGTCAAGCTTTCTTTGGTTTTCTGAGACTATAACCTAAACTGAGGTGACTTTATGGACAATATGTCAACTTTTTTAATTAATATAGGCCTTTTCACTAGTCTTAGGTCGGAAAGTTTTAGCAGCAGCCAGAATTTTTAGCCAGTTTCAAGGAAAATGAAAGAAGATACCCGTCGTTTGGTGCATGATTACTGATCTTTGAAGAGAAAAGCTTCAGATTTTGTCAACCTGAAAATAAGATATACCTATTTTGGATCTGCTTTTTGTGGTGATGGGAACAAAAGGCCAAGATAGGCTTAAAGGCATTGTGTTGAAAGTCACTGCAGGGTTATTGGGAGGTGAGCTGGTAGCTCTGTCATGTGAAGGCCCAGCTTATGAAACTGTCCTCTGCCAGAGAAAGGTTGTGGTTTGGATGGAAATGAGAGGCAGGTAATCTAAAGCATGGGGGTAGATACACAGAGAAGGAAAGATGTGTAAGTGGAGGTGAAGCCGGGGAGGTAACACACTGCTGAAGGGGTCTGGGTGGGTCTGGAAGGGTCTGGGTGGGTCTGGGTGGGTCTGGAAGGGGTCTGGAAGGGTCTGGGTGGGTCTGGAAGGGTCTGGGTGGGTCTGGAAGGGTCTGGAAGGGGTCTGGAAGGGGTCTGGAAGGGTCTGGGTGGGTCTGGAAGGGGTCTGGGTGGGTCTGGAAGGGGTCTGGAAGGGTCTGGGTGGGTCTGGAAGGGGTCTGGAAGGGGTCTGGAAGGGGTCTGGAAGGGTCTGGGTGGGTCTGGAAGGGTCTGGAAGGGTCTGGAAGGGGTCTGGAAGAGTCTGGAAGGGGTCTGGAAGGGTCTGGGTGGGTCTGGAAGGGGTCTGGAAGGGGTCTGGAAGGGTCTGGGTGGGTCTGGAAGGGGTCTGGGTGGGTCTGGAAGGGGTCTGGAAGGGGTCTGGAAGGGTCTGGGTGGGTCTGGAAGGGGTCTGGAAGGGTCTGGGTGGGTCTGGAAGGGGTCTGGGTGGGTCTGGGTGGGTCTGGAAGGGTCTGGGTGGGTCTGGGTGGGTCTGGAAGGGGTCTGGGTGGGTCTGGAAGGGGTCTGGAAGGGTCTGGGTGGGTCTGGAAGGGGTCTGGGTGGGTCTGGAAGGGGTCTGGAAGGGGTCTGGAAGGGGTCTGGAAGGGTCTGGATGGGTCTGGAAGGGGTCTGGAAGGGTCTGGAAGGGGTCTGGAAGGGTCTGGAAGGGGTCTGGAAGGGTCTGGGTGGGGTCTGGAAGGGTCTGGGTGGGTCTGGAAGGGTCTGGATGGGTCTGGAAGGGGTCTGGAAGGGGTCTGGGTGGGTCTGGAAGGGTCTGGATGGGTCTGGGTGGGTCTGGAAGGGGTCTGGAAGGGTCTGGAAGGGTCTGGAAGGGTCTGGGTGGGTCTGGAAGGGTCTGGAAGGGGTCTGGGTGGGTCTGGAAGGGGTCTGGAAGGGGTCTGGGTGGGTCTGGAAGGGCCCAGCTTATGAAACTGTCCTCTGCCAGAGAAAGGTTGTGGTTTGGATGGAAATGAGAGGCAGGTAATCTAAAGCATGGGGGTAGATACACAGAGAAGGAAAGATGTGTAAGTGGAGGTGAAGCCGGGGAGGTAACACACTGCTGTGACTTATATCATCATTTGATATAGAGCTCAGCATCAGGAAGTCATGCTATCAGGAGATATACAGTTAAAAAACAAACATAGTAACATGATTTCCTCTATAACAGTAATACTATTGCTTGTGCATGTCCAAAGCTTAAATCCTCTTATTATGTGAAATAAAAAAACATTATAAAGAGTGTCTTTCACTACATGCAAAAAGGCACAGGTGGCGACCCTGATTACAACAGTAGTTTGGGATAATGTGCAGAAACACTATCAAGCCAACAGAAGCGTGTTGTATAGAGACAAAACTCACAGATCGCTGCTCAATCACAGCATCTGTGCTCAGCTAACTGCACCCTGACTCTAAAACTGTTTTCCTCTCACACACAAACACACAGACAGACGTTAAAAAGAGCCCAAAGGACATGGGAAGGCTGTTATGGGGTGATAGGCAGAGTAAAAACATGGAGCATTTACCAATCTGTGCTCAGCTGGGACATCTATCTAAAAAAGCCCTCCTTTCTTTGACATATTTCAGCAACACTTTGCTTTTAGAGCAAACAGGTGTTAAAATCTCAGAAGCATGTCACTGCATCTCATCTGGTCGCATCAGCTTATCGGAAAGAGATTTAAATGGATGTCATGTGGAATGTTAAGAGACTGTTAACAGCTATTTTTTGCTTGGTGAAGTAGTCTCCTTAAAGCTGGGGACTTGAAGCTAAGCGCCTCTTCCTTTTAACCTCGCCTCACAGCGCAGATGGTGGCAGGAGGGGAAGCTGGAAGGCACAATGAACTTTCCCTGCAGCGCCACCTCGGTCCTGACTCCAGCTGGAAAGGGGGAAATTGGAAAAGTAAGATAAAATGTAAGAAGAAATCCTCTTGTTCGTGCTGCCGCTGTTGGTCGCCTCACGTCAGAAGCCCCATGCGGGTGAGTTTGGCCGACAGGAAGGAGTGGAGGACAAACACCACCGGCTTTGGGCCCGAGTGGAGGTCGAACACCTGGATGGAGGAAGGAGGGAGAAATGTAATGAAGGGTGGAGGAAAATAAACAGAAACAGATCTTTCTGTATATATAAATGTGTGCAAAAGGAACCAAAGGAAGACGTAATAACATGAAGGTCTGAAGTTAAAGAGATGCTGAGGGTCTGGGTGGGTCTGGATGGGTCTGGGTGGGATCTGGGTGGGTCTGGATGGGTCTGGATGGGTCTGGAAGGGTCTGGATGGGTCTGGGTGGGATCTGGGTGGGGTCTGGATGGGTCTGGGTGGGTCTGGATGGGTCTGGATGGGTCTGGAAGGGTCTGGAAGGGTCTGGATGGGATCTGGGTGGGGTCTGGAAGGGTCTGGATGGGTCTGGGTGGGGTCTGGGTGGGGTCTGGATGGGTCTGGATGGGTCTGGGTGGGTCTGGATGGGTCTGGATGGGTCTGGAAGGGTCTGGATGGGTCTGGGTGGGATCTGGGTGGGGTCTGGAAGGGTCTGGATGGGTCTGGGTGGGGTCTGGGTGGGTCTGGGTGGGATCTGGGTGGGGTCTGGAAGGGTCTGGATGGGTCTGGGTGGGGTCTGGATGGGTCTGGGTGGGATCTGGGTGGGTCTGGATGGGTCTGGATGGGTCTGGGTGGGGTCTGGATGGGTCTGGATGGGTCTGGGTGGGTCTGGATGGGTCTGGATGGGTCTGGAAGGGTCTGGATGGGTCTGGGTGGGATCTGGGTGGGGTCTGGAAGGGTCTGGATGGGTCTGGGTGGGGTCTGGATGGGTCTGGGTGGGATCTGGGTGGGGTCTGGAAGGGTCTGGATGGGTCTGGGTGGGGTCTGGATGGGTCTGGGTGGGATCTGGGTGGGTCTGGATGGGTCTGGAAGGGTCTGGATGGGTCTGGGTGGGATCTGGGTGGGGTCTGGAAGGGTCTGGATGGGTCTGGGTGGGGTCTGGGTGGGTCTGGGTGGGGTCTGGGTGGGTCTGGGTGGGGTCTGGGTGGGTCTGGGTGGGTCTGGAAGGGTCTGGATGGGGTCTGGGTGGGTCTGGATGGGTCTGGATAGGTCTGGATGGGTCTGGGTGGGTCTGGGTGGGGTCTGGGTGGGTCTGGATGGGTCTGGATAGGTCTGGATGGGTCTGGGTGGGTCTGGAAGGATCTGGAAGGGTCTGGGTGGGTCTGGAAGGGTCTGGGTGGGTCTGGATGGGTCTGGATAGGTCTGGGTGGGTCTGGGTGGGGTCTGGGTGGGTCTGGGTGGGGTCTGGGTGGGTCTGGATAGGTCTGGATGGGTCTGGGTGGGTCTGGAAGGATCTGGAAGGGTCTGGGTGGGTCTGGAAGGGTCTGGGTGGGTCTGGAAGGGTCTGGGTGGGTCTGGAAGGGTCTGGGTGGGTCTGGGTGGGGTCTGGGTGGGGTCTGGATGGGTCTGGGTGGGTCTGGAAGGGTCTGGGTGGGGTCTGGGTGGGTCTGGATGGGTCTGGATAGGTCTGGGTGGGTCTGGGTGGGGTCTGGGTGGGTCTGGATAGGTCTGGATGGGTCTGGGTGGGTCTGGAAGGATCTGGAAGGGTCTGGGTGGGTCTGGAAGGGTCTGGGTGGGTCTGGGTGGGGTCTGGGTGGGTCTGGGTGGGTCTGGAAGGGTCTGGGTGGGGTCTGGGTGGGTCTGGATGGGTCTGGATAGGTCTGGATGGGTCTGGGTGGGTCTGGGTGGGGTCTGGGTGGGTCTGGATGGGTCTGGATAGGTCTGGATGGGTCTGGGTGGGTCTGGGTGGGGTCTGGGTGGGTCTGGATGGGTCTGGATAGGTCTGGATGGGTCTGGGTGGGTCTGGAAGGATCTGGAAGGGTCTGGGTGGGTCTGGAAGGGTCTGGGTGGGTCTGGAAGGGTCTGGGTGGGTCTGGGTGGGGTCTGGATGGGTCTGGGTGGGTCTGGAAGGGTCTGGGTGGGGTCTGGATGGGTCTGGATGGGTCTGGGTGGGTCTGGGTGGGGTCTGGGTGGGTCTGGGTGGGGTCTGGAAGGGTCTGGGTGGGTCTGGAAGGGTCTGGGTGGGTCTGGAAGGGGTCTGGGTGGGTCTGGGTGGGGTCTGGATGGGTCTGGGTGGGTCTGGAAGGGTCTGGGTGGGGTCTGGGTGGGGTCTGGAAGGGTCTGGGTGGGTCTGGATGGGTCTGGGTGGGTCTGGAAGGGTCTGGGTGGGGTCTGGATGGGTCTGGATGGGTCTGGGTGGGTCTGGGTGGGGTCTGGGTGGGTCTGGGTGGGGTCTGGAAGGGTCTGGAAGGATCTGGAAGGATCTGGAAGGGTCTGGGTGGGTCTGGGTGGGGTCTGGGTGGGTCTGGGTGGGGTCTGGGTGGGGTCTGGGTGGGGTCTGGAAGGGTCTGGAAGGGTCTGGGTGGGTCTGGAAGGGTCTGGGTGGGTCTGGGTGGGGTCTGGGTGGGGTCTGGGTGGGGTCTGGAAGGGTCTGGGTGGGTCTGGATGGGTCTGGATGGGTCTGATGGGTCTGGAAGGGTCTGGAAGGGGTCTGGATGGGTCTGGATGGGTCTGGAAGGGTCTGGGTGGGGTCTGGGTGGGTCTGGAAGGGTCTGGGTGGGGTCTGGAAGGGTCTGGGTGGGGTCTGGGTGGGTCTGGAAGGGTCTGGAAGGGTCTGGAAGGGTCTGGGTGGGTCTGGAAGGGTCTGGAAGGGTCTGGAAGGGTCTGGGTGGGGTCTGGGTGGGTCTGGAAGGGTCTGGGTGGGGTCTGAATGGGTCTGGAAGGGTCTGGGTGGGTCTGGAAGGGTCTGGGTGGGTCTGGGTGGGGTCTGGGTGGGGTCTGGGTGGGTCTGGAAGGGTCTGGGTGGGTCTGGGTGGGGTCTGGGTGGGGTCTGGAAGGGTCTGGGTGGGTCTGGAAGGGTCTGGAAGGGTCTGGAAGGATCTGGAAGGGTCTGGAGGGGTCTGGAAGGGTCTGGGTGGGTCTGGAAGGGTCTGGGTGGAGTCTGGGTGGGTCAAATCAAATTTAATTTACCATTTCTCCTTCTGGGCCACCAAAGTCAAGGTAAAGGTTGCGTATTCCATCGTCAGCAGACATCTTGAGCTTCTCGTAGGGGTATCTGTAGAGCACGGCGCCCCCTGTGGGCTCGGCCGGCTCTCTGGTCACAGTGAAACCCTTTTCATAGTGCAGCGTCAGCCGGACATCCTGTCTGTTCAACGTGCAGCCTGAGGGCGACAGGAACAAAAAGAGAAGAAGAAGAGCTTCAATGTGCAGCCTGAGGGCGACAGGAACAAAAAGAGAAGAAGAAGAAGAGCTTCAATGTGCAGCCTGAGGGCGACAGGAACAAAAAGAGAAGAAGAAGAGCTTCAATGTGCAGCCTGAGGGCGACGGGAACAAAAAGAGAAGAAGAAGAGCTTCAATGTGCAGCCTGAGGGCGACAGGAACAAAAAGAGAAGAAGAAGAGCTTCAATGTGCAGCCTGAGGGCGACAGGAACAAAAAGAGAAGAAGAAGAGCTTCAATGTGCAGCCTGAGGGCGACAGGAACAAAAAGAGAAGAAGAAGAGCTTCAATGTGCAGCCTGAGGGCGACAGGAACAAAAAGAGAAGAAGAAGAGCTTCAATGTGCAGCCTGAGGGCGACAGGAACAAAAAGAGAAGAAGAAGATGAGCTTCAATGTGCAGCCTGAGGGCGACAGGAACAAAAAGAGAAGAAGAAGAGCTTCAATGTGCAGCCTGAGGGCGACAGGAACAAAAAGAGAAGAAGAAGAGCTTCAATGTGCAGCCTGAGGGCGACGGGAACAAAAAGAGAAGAAGAAGATGAGCTTCAATGTGCAGCCTGAGGGCGACGGGAACAAAAAGAGAAGAAGAAGAGCTTCAATGTGCAGCCTGAGGGCGACAGGAACAAAAAGAGAAGAAGAAGATGAGCTTCAATGTGCAGCCTGAGGGCGACGGGAACAAAAAGAGAAGAAGAAGAGCTTCAATGTGCAGCCTGAGGGCGACGGGAACAAAAAGAGAAGAAGAAGATGAGCTTCAATGTGCAGCCTGAGGGCGACAGGAACAAAAAGAGAAGAAGAAGAGCTTCAATGTGCAGCCTGAGGGCGACAGGAACAAAAAGAGAAGAAGAAGATGAGCTTCAATGTGCAGCCTGAGGGCGACGGGAACAAAAAGAGAAGAAGAAGAGCTTCAATGTGCAGCCTGAGGGCGACAGGAACAAAAAGAGAAGAAGAAGAAGAGCTTCAATGTGCAGCCTGAGGGCGACAGGAACAAAAAGAGAAGAAGAAGAGCTGGATGAGAAGCGTCTGAGGAGGATGATGCTGGACAGAGCAAAGACTGAACTTAGTGTCTTTTAGGGTCTTTTAACTCACAAAAAGACCCTAAAAAAAGATTAATTTCTAGAATAAATACTGAAAAAGTGATTTAAAAACACCTGAAAGAGCTACAATGACATAAATAGTGCTTAAAAAGCTAAAAGCAAATAAAAAGTTAACTTAAAAGCGATGAATGAACGTTGGAAAAGGCTAAAAGCGAAGGATCAGCGACTTCCAGCTTCTGTTCTCAGGACCGAACCGACCCCAGAATTCAGATTAGTATTGTGACAAATTGAGTTTTTACACAGCAGTTAAGCTGCAGCCTGAAGACAAGTGCATCTCTGATATAAACCAGCATGACTGAGGTTATTTGATACGAAAGCATTTCCAATGGCCCGAATGTTCCTGCACAACTGTGTGTTTGTGCAGCAGCCGGACAGGGAAGGAGAATAAAGGCTTTCCAGAGCTGCTCCGGCAGCCAACCATTGTTCTGCAGAGTGGAAACTTTCCCTCTGCTGGCTCCAGCTCCTGCTCCTGCGACACAGAGCTGCTCTTTCTGAGCTGCAGCAGACTGATGGGAGGCAGCTGCTGTCAGGAGCTTCCTCACAGTGAAAAACGCTGGTATCTACAGACAGAAACGACTCAACGTGTGCAGAAAATCATCAGTTTAGTCCATCTATGATTATCACAACCAAGGTGAAGCCGCTTCCTTTGGGTCAGCATTCATCTGAAGGTGAGCTCAGTGTGGAGCTGTTTTTAACACAAAGCGAACTGAAACCCACGGATGGACCGTAAATAATCACCGGCACAGATCAGGAACCTGCAGTTTAAACACGCTGCGCTGTTAGCTGATTGGCTACTGAAGCACTGCATCATTCATTCAACAGCAAAGAGTCCAGAAAGAGACGTTTCATCTTTATGTTAATAATCATTCAATGTTTAAGCAGTGACTCAGCGGTTAATTAGCAGAAGCACCAGAGCATTTTTCAGCATTTAAAGCTCATTTTCATGTGTTAAATCACACCGAGTCATTTCTCTAGAGAGAAATAAAAGCAAATAGACAGCTTTCACTGCTTTCACTGTGCTTATTTCTGAGTTTCCTTTGTTGTTCACAGCAGCACTCGGTGCCAAAGGTCTGGGGTGCACTGCTCAGCTCTGGAATCAGAGGCTTTAGATCTTCAGCAGACACCTGTGAGCTGTGGTGTCACCACACAGCTCAGCCCCTCTGCCATCATTACGTTATAACCTGAGCTGCTGTGCTCTGCCGTGCACGGTCACACGTGCACGGCCACACGTGCACAGCAGTGTAACAGGTGCCTCCTGTGCAGCCTGAGGTTTCCTCTGATGAATGAAGCACAGCCAGTTGGTTAAAAGCCTCCCACAGAAGGGTTTTACTGCAGCTGACACCCGGTGACTTCCTAAGATCATTTATTGGCTCTGATTCATATGAGATTCACTCAAAGGAAAAGCCTTCCGGACTGCCTGTGATGTCACTCACCTATGGAGACTTCTTTGATGAGCTCGGCGGCGGTGTGCGCCCCCTGCACCAGAGATCTCGTCCAGGAGGACAGGTCCCAGTGAGTCTCCACTCTGAAGATGTGGGACTCGATGCCCCGGCCTGTTCCCGTCCGAGTGGCAAAAACCAGGTCTGAGCCCTGAGAGGGGGAACCCCGGGCGCTGCCAGAGTGCACCAGTCTGTGGCGAGAGGAATTACAGCCATGTTTAAGGATAAAAACACACGGTTAAGGATAAAAACACACGTTTAAGGATAAAACCACACGGTTAAGGATAAAAACACACGTTTAAGGATAAAAACACACGGTTAAGGATAAAAACACACGGTTAAGGATAAAAACACACGTTTAAGGATAAAAACACACGGTTAAGGATAAAAACACACGTTTAAGGATAAAAACACACGGTTAAGGATAAAAACACACGGTTAAGGATAAAAACACACGTTTAAGGATAAAAACACACGGTTAAGGATAAAAACACACGTTTAAGGATAAAAACACACGGTTAAGGATAAAAACACACGGTTAAGGATAAAAACACACGGTTAAGGATAAAAACACACGGTTAAGGATAAAAACACACGGTTAAGGATAAAAACACACGGTTAAGGATAAAAACACACAGCTACGGTGTTGTCAGTTCCTCAAGGTTCACATCCGCCTTGCTTTTTGCTTTTAAACAGCCCTGAAAATAAGTTTCTCTCCATCACATCTGATTTTATCCCAAAGCTATTCAGAGCCGAGTCCTCTGGTCCTTCCTATGGTTCTGTAGCAGAACTAAAAGGTCCGGCGTGTGCTGAGGGTCAGTTTAGGAATAATGAGAGCAGTTTGAACACTAAATATGGTTATTAACGGAGTTGGATTGTAATCTGTGCCAAGCTCAGCGCTACAAGCCTTCAGTTTTGCTCAGTTTTGCTCAGTTTTGCTCAGTTTTGCACAGTTTTGCACAGTTTTGCACAGTTTTGCTCAGTTTTGCACCGTTTTGCACAGTTTTGCACAGTTTTGCACAGTTTTGCACACCATATGCCCGAATGCACTTCATTGTGGGTCCAAACTCTAAAGGCCAAAAGGTTGTTTCAACAGAGAAGTTATTTCTTTCTTCTTTCATCACGTCCCAACTTTGTAAAATCAGTTGTAGTTTCTTTGTATTTCTGGTAAAAATGTGAGCACCAAAGCATTCACACGCCTTATAAACTGATGTCCAATGTGGTTAAAGCGTTTAGCGATGCCCCTCCACACTGATCCCAGGTCTGGAATATCAGTAAAAACACGAGGACTGTATTGGTCCTGATTCTTTAGTTCATATGAGAGAAAACAGGTTGGACAAAAAGATGATTTTTCTCCAAAGCAGGAAGCTGAGCAACAACACATTTACATCTGATCATAAAGAACCTGGAGCAGACAGACTCTGTTAGAACCCAGAGGGCAGCTTTCATATATTTGTGCAGAGAATCAAACAAACAAGAAGCACAAAACAGAGTTTATCCCAGAAAAGAGCAGGTCGTTAGGAAACACTGGGTCTACTTTAATGTTCTCACCACATATTTCAGCAGGATGCTGGAAGTTTAAGGGAAGCTCTGAACTTACAAAGTTTATTCAAAGTTTCCTGAGCTGCAGCTGAATAGTTAGCCCTAACCTGCAGATAATCAGTGGTGGACCTGTTAAGTTAAATCAGTTAAATTAAGTCGTATAAAGCCTCCCAGAACAGTAACGAGGTTTAAAACTCTGCTACAGAGCAGATAAAGCTGATAAACACTGCTGTGGGTATGAAAGACCAACATCAGGGACAACAACAGCATAAAAAGCATCATGAACATGGTGTTGAGCTACAGTACAGAAATACACAGGTATTAAACATTATGACACAGGTTATGTATGAGGCAGCCACATCCAGTCAGAGCTGAGCTTCCTTCCTCTTTTTGGGCTTTAATGCTCTGCTCTAACGACTCTTCTGTCTCCGATTAAAAACCTGCCAAAGTGCAGCTGCCTCAGTCATTCCTATCAGTTAGTTTAGGTTTATAAAGCTAAAAGTCAGTGGATGTTATGCCATCACCTTTTCAGACTGTAATACTTTTACAGGGGAGTTATATCCCATTTATGTCTCTGATCAAACGTTCTGCAGCACCAGAACGACCTTTTAAGACCTCCTGAGGTCTCTTTAAAGGACTGAACCCAACGACTGAACCCATCTTTACCTGGTGGCGAGCAGAGGGTGTGTGAGCAGAGGCACGGACCAGGACTCCCTGCTCCACGGCACCGATTCAAACAGCAGGATGTCCTTCTCCGTCAGCGCCATGACAACCGGCCGGTACTGCTGCCGTCCGCCTTCCAGCTGGACCTGAAAGGGTTTCAGCTCCGATTAGCACAGCGAAATAGTTCCTACTTCTCACTCCATGTGCATGTTAGAGAGGTGCCTACAGCACCCGGGCAGAGTAAAGCATTAATGATGGTCTGAAGGGCAACAAATCGGTGAGGAGCAGGACCATCACAGCGCTTAACCCTGAGGTCCATGGGCCACGGCAGCCATTTTTACTCATGACATTTAGCATTAAACGGGTTCATCGGCCTGTTTTTAAGTGGCATTCAGTCACTTCTCCATCGATGTTCCTCATGCTTCTTGCAGACACGCCCCTGAACGTGCTGGACAGAGCCGACTGGACAGGAAGTGATGTAACAGCGCTTCAACAGTCACAGGAAGCAGATAAAAGCTCTTTTCTCCACGTTCAAGCTTATCTGAACTCAGACTAAAAGAAGAAGAAGAGCAGCACTAATTATTGTGGGTAAACTCGAAGCTGCAGCTTCTCCTGGAGAGAACCTATAAAACCCAAATAAGTCGGCACACTGATCACAGTTACTGCTCAAAGCTGCGGGGCCCGTGGACGACTACATCTGCCCTCTTTTCTCAGTTTAAGCTTTTCTACGCCTGGTTCATCTGGCCTCTTTCAGTTTTAGGAAGTTGAGCTATTTTGGTACTTTTCTTTAAATAGTCTGACGCAGATATGACACAAAAACTACTTCCTCGCCATCAGAAGCTTCATCCTCATCTCTAAAACACACATTTCTGCATCACTGCGTCTGCATTTAGAGACGAGGCACGATGAGGAGAGCAATGAGACCGTTAGCTTCAGGCTAACATACCGCCTGCTAACAGTACAGAACTCCTCAGAATGAGCAGCTCCAGGTGAGCTAACGGTGAGCTGCTAACAGTACAGAACTCCTCAGAATGAGCAGCTCCAGGTGAGTTAGCGGTGAGCTGCTAACAGTACAGAACTCCTCAGAATGAGCGGCTCCAGGTGAGTTAGCGGTGAGCTGCTAACAGTACAGAACTCCTCAGGCTGAGCAGCTCCAGGTGAGTTAGCGGTGAGCTGCTAACAGTACAGAACTCCTCAGGCTGAGCGGCTCCAGGTGAGTTAGCGGTGAGCTGCTAACAGTACAGAACTCCTCAGACTGAGCGGCTCCAGGTGAGCTAACAGTGAGCTGCTAACAGTACAGAACTCCTCAGGCTGAGCGGCTCCAGGTGAGCTGCTAACAGTACAGAACTCCTCAGGCTGAGCGGCTCCAGGTGAGCTAACGGTGTAACGGTGATCTGACTCATGCCTGTGCGACAGCATCCAACCAGAAGAGCTGTGATCATGAACGCGCCTGAGGTGAGAAGGTGGGCACGACAGGAAATACCGCAGCGGAAACTTCCTGTTTGAAGCAGTAAAGATAAACTGAGCAGCAGCTTGAATGGACTCCTCAAAGATACCAATCCCAGTTCTTCTTGTGAATGAAGTGAGATTTAAATTTAGAACTGAGGCTAATTCAAGGAAACGTGCACTTCCTGTTTGTTGCTGAGGCTGGGGGGGGGGGGTGCGTTCATGTAAAAGTAATGAAAACACACAGAAAGCTGCTCACCTTTGACCTACATTTCTCTTAAAATGTGTTCATTTCTAACAATATTTCCCTGTGAAAAATGCTTATTAGCTGTAATTATGTCTTAAAACCTCCAAATCTGAGTCAATAAGCGTGTTTAAACCTTTAAAATCCTTTTCCACAGCTCAAAGTTCCAGGGATTCAACTCAATAAAAGTGCTTTTAGCAGCTGTTGTGAAATCCAAGAGAACAGAGTGACAGAAAATGGTGAAATACAACATTTGTGAGCCAGTTTTCATATTCTGAGGACATTTATGCTTTTATAGAGGGACTGTTTAGCTGATCTAGATGCAGCCACCATGACAGCACCCTCCGGTTTGTGGGCCGCTGCATTATGGAGCTTCGACTCTTGCCATCTTTGTATTCCCAGAGCAGGAAGTGACCACATTTGAAGAAAAGGAGCAGCTGGAGTGATGCTGTGAAGCCTATTTAAGGACCAGCAGATCAGGCTAAAGACACTGAATCAGTATTTCACAGAATGAGTCTTTGAATGGGAGCTAAAATGCTTTGGACCCAGTGTCTGGCAGAGCTCATTTATATTACACTTTAAAGCCTTTTATATCACACTTTAAAGCTTTTTATATCACACTTTAAAGCCTTTTATATCACACTTTAAAGCTTTTCCTCGTTGCTTCACATCTAAACCAAAGTGATGATTCTAACAGCCTTTAAATAGGAGGAACAACTTGATTCCACAGCTACATTTACCACATAAATTAGGAAAAAACTAAATGTTATTGGCATGTTCAGAGCCAGATTTCCACTGTTTTAACAGCTTTTGTCCTGAATAAATAGTTTGACAGCTTATTTACGAGGGTTATTACTGTATGTTTAAGCCTCTTCAGACTTTATCAAACCCTCCACTGCTGCAGAAAGCTAATCTAATCTGATGTAATAACTGTCTGAGCTAAAGAAGAAGGCACAGAGCAGAGCGTACCTGTTCAGCCAGCCAGCCGATGTGTTTGAGGTGGGGGTGCGTGGAGGCCGCGGACGAAGCCCCCAGGTAGGCGTTGATGTGCGCCAGGATCTGGGGCAGCAGGGCAGCTATGTTGGTGTGGATGGCGGTGAACCAGGAGTTGGCGGTGGCTCCGTCTTTGCAGCGCAGCACCACTGTGTGCTGGCCATCAGGGGAGTGGAGCTCCAGCAGCCTGCAGGGGGGGGGAATGTGAGAGGAATCTGGCTTAATAAGGTGAACAATGATGGCAGCAAACCAGGGCAGCCTCTTCCTTTTCTGTAGCTTTTCAGACGGTTTCCTGGAAATTTTACTCAAAATTTCCCAAAAGCTGGAAGTAAATAACATAAAAATCCCAAAGGAAAAGTGTTACAAAGTAAATGGAGTTTCAAGCTGCGATTTATTTACAAAAATGACCTAAAACGATGGCCGGAGTGAGTGAGTGTGAGCATGCACGGCTGTTTCTGTCCGTGCACTGTTGCACGGGTGCATGGGATGGGCTCCAGGACGTCTGCGACCCTGAAAAGGAGGAGGTGGGTATGGACAGCCAACCAATGAAAGAATGACCTGATCTGGTGAGTCCATGCCATAAAACTGCAGTTTAACCTGGTCACAGAAAGCAGTTCAGGAGCTCTTTTTCAGCTCCAGAGTTCCTATTTTCACCTACTTTACAGCACAGATCTCTATTAAAGGGTGAATCACATATTCCCTCAGAGTGTTTGGAACTGTTTGGGAAACAGGTGGAGTTTGAAATCTACATGTTTGGGTGAAATAAAGAACAGCTTCCAGGAAATGAGCAGGAAAGCACAGAACTGGTGAAATAAAGAAGAGTTAAAGATGACCTGGAGTCCAGGCTGTAGTTCCAGCCTCCAGCTTCTGTCTCTCTCCCTTTTCCTGCCCACCTACTTTCACATAAAAAGCCTCTAATGCCCAAAATGCCTTTAAAAATATTCACTTTTCCTTTCAAATATATTTTCAATCAAGCTGCAGGTGTCAAATATAAATTTAATTATCAGGAATTACACAAAGATGAGATCAAACACGCTGATTTTCTTGTGTTTGCTGCAGGATTCTGCATTAAACAATAAGGCCTTGGATGGGTTTAGGGGACATACAGCATCAGTACCATTTATTAATGATTTCCCAGCTGGGATCCTCTAATAAACAGCTACAGCAGCTTATTTTGGCTCATTTTACCTGTATTTGTCCACAGTGTGGTACATAAAAAGTCTTCTTCTCTGTTTCCGCTGTGGCGGCTCTTTATTCGGACCGCAGTATGTTACAATCCCGCGAGCTTTAGCGCTCCGATGACTTTCAGATGGACCCGAGACCCAAAAAACTTTAAAGTAGTCCAACCACAGAAGTGGAAAAACTGCTCAAAAATATCAACAAAAGGGCTGAAAAACACTGAGAAAAGATGAAAAACGGTGTGATGGAACTGCCCTCTGCACACTGTTTAACATCAGGGAAATAAACCTCTTCTGCTGTGGCAACAGCTAAAATACATTTATTATCAAGTTAATGTCCTTCAGCAGAACTTTGTCATGTCTGTTAATGTCCTTATTCTTATTTTACAGCCGCTACGCTCTGAATTTGTGTGGTTTTTCAGGTGAAAAGATGGGAAAATTGATCAGGATAAAGGAGCTTCGCTCTGTTTTTACTACTTTACACCTGGTTCTGTATTTTTCTGAGGAATATACTTTGAAATATTAGCATCAACACCACAGATCCATGAAAAATCAACAGAGAAAGCGACGTGTTGGATAAGAGATACGAGAATAAACTGACACCAACAGTCCTTGTAGCGTTTAAACAGTAATTAATCATTAATAACTAATAATAATCTGAACTGTAAGACAAACAGACCTGAAGTTTATTCACAGCTAAACAAACTGTGGGCTTCATTTTTCACTTTAATCTTCCCAAACATGAACAGAAGCTCAGGAAATAACCCCCCCCACACACTCAGGTATCTGCACACAGCCTCCCATCTACCTGTTCTCCAGGTCTGGCATGGTGAGGTTCCTGCTGATGAAGCACATCTTCAGGCTGATGACCTTCCGGTCCTTGGAGGCGGAGGACGAGCTGCTGTGTTTGGGCGACCCCGAGTCCTCGCTGCCGCTGTAGCTGGGCGACTGCGGCCGGATGGCGTCCCACGGCAGGTCGGCCACCAGCGACGGCTTCTTGAAGAGCGGCGACACCTCGCGGATGTACTTTACTGACGTGGGACAAGAGAGAAAAGGGTTAGATTTATGCCACATTTTAAACCTTAATGCTAAAAGCTGAACATCTGATATGTTTCACACTGGTTTACTGGTTAAATCTAAAGTCAAATGCATTTATTCTTCTTCTTCTGAGTTCAGCCATGCTTTAAAGATGGTTTAAAGATGCTTTAAAGATGGTTTAAAGATGGTTTAAAGATGCTTTAAAGATGCTTTAAAGATGGTTTAAAGATGGTTTAAAGATGGTTTAAAGATGGTTTAAAGATGCTTTAAAGATGCTTTAAAGATGCTTTAAAGATGCTTTAAAGATGCTTTAAAGAATAACAAAATCCACTTATTTCACCTGGTTTTTCTGATGATTTATGACTTTTAATTGAGTTTTATCGTTGAATACATTGAGATTTTCTGGTCTACATCCTGTATATATATATATATATATATATATATACATACATATACATATATATACATATACATATATATATATGTATACCTGTGCAGCGTTTTATCTTCAGTGTTGAATAAGAAGCTCAAATTAAATATGTTTAATTACAGGCTATAAAAACACAGCTATCAAAAATCCACACATTAAACCCTATTTTCACAGTAATTCATTTTAATTTGGACCAGATGACTGACTTAATGTTTAAGGAAAACTTTATCAGACGGCAGAATATTAAATGTGGAGATTTGTTTTGTTGATGCACAAACTTGTAAATAAATATATCCATAAATGCACATATTTTTCACCTTTTATAGACCGTCTGCTGCACTGACAAACATCAGATGCTCCATATTCCTGTTCTTACTAATTACCAGCCAACATCTTGCTCTAACTGGCCAAATTAGGTCAAATCTTTATGAAACATGAGCTCCACAGATATCCTGGCTTATCGTAATAGAGTGAACACAACAGTCTGCTGGAGATAATTAGCAAAAAGGTCAAACACATCCTGTGCCAGAGCCAGCTGTTGTACATCTGCATGATATCAGGCCAGCGAGAGGCTCCAAACCGAGCCGTAAGGGAACACCCAGGGATGTTTTCAGAGAGAAGTCAGCATTTAATCTGCTTTTAGAAGGACTTTCAGGACCAGATATGCTCAAACTTTTTAAAAAAGCATGTAGAAAGCTGCGGTTTGACGCTCTGAACATCTAGTTTAAACTAAACTAATGGCCTAAAAGTTCCTGATATCTGCTCCAGGGAGAAAGTTATCTTAGAAAAACAAGAGCTGACTGAGCCGTGCAGATGTGAGCTCAGCCTGCTAAGGAAGGTTGTTTTTGCTCCGATACGATGGATTCACGCTCCTAATTTGGTCCTTCGGCCCCACAGTGGCCTCCCTGTCTTCTCTCCTCTTTCATCCTTCCATCTCACCGTTTTATCTCCTGCACGCTCTCATTTTCACTTTCACAGTGAGAGGGTGAAAGCAAGAAATGAGAGTTTCTGAGTATGAGTTGGACAATGAGTGCTCTGCCTGGTGTGAAACCTGAGAGCTCAGCAGATGAGATCATTGTTGAAAGTAGACAGAAATATTAGTTTTCTGGAGGTATGCAGTGAGAGGTAGAGACAGTTTACAGCTGGGATTTCAAACCAGAGGCAGAGCTGTGTCCAAACTGGGTCAGTCACAGCCGAGAGAAAGAGGGTGAAAGTAAGGTTTCCATTTACAAGCAAAGATAATCTGAAGCAACCTCTTAAAGAAGACAGATCTGACTCAGGGTATACTTTAAACCAGAGGTTTTACTGCAGTAGAAGTAGTTTTCCTGGCTAGAAATAAACTTTTGGGGCAAAAAACAACAACGGCTGTGGTGGACATCCACAGGATTAAAATGGAGAGAATTACTCTCATCTCTGGGAATATTTGCTATAATCCTATTTTTGCCAGTCAGCTTTCCTTTCTTCACATCTTCTAAATGTGGATTAAAAACAAACAGGGCTGCTGTCTAAGCCTAAAGATGCTAAACAGCTAAAATGAGTAATTAGTTCACAGAAGTCATTAAATGGTGAGAATAAAAAAGCTATAAACCGATGATGAAAAGGCAGAGTCTGAGTTTTATTGCATCGTCATCAAGTAAAGAAACACAGTCGGGCTGATTTAGAGCGGCTGTGGTCGGCTGCTTTGGGATTAACGGAGAGGAGCTCCGGCCTGAAAGGGCTTCAGTAACAGATCGACTGTCAGGGAGAGTGATTAAATACCTGAATGCAACCTACAGGCAGCTGATGACATGTGTGTGTTTTACTCAGAAAGAGTCGGTCAGATAGCTCTGAAGGAAGCTCTGAAGGAAGCTCTGAAGGAAGCTCTGAAGGAAGCTCTGAAGGAAGCTCTGAAGGAAGCTCTGAAGGAAGCTCTGAAGTAGGCTCTGAAGGAAGCTCTGAAGGAAGCTCTGAAGGAGGCTCTGAAGGAAGCTCTGAAGGAAGCTCTGAAGGAAGCTCTGAAGGAAGCTCTGAAGGAAGCTCTGAAGGAGGCTCTGAAGGAAGCTCTGAAGGAAGCTCTGAAGGAAGCTCTGAAGGAAGCTCTGAAGGAAGCTCTGAAGGAGGCTCTGAAGGAAGCTCTGAAGGAAGCTCTGAAGGAAGCTCTGAAGGAAGCTCTGAAGGAAGCTCTGAAGGAGGCTCTGAAGGAAGCTCTGAAGGAAGCTCTGAAGGAAGCTGAAGACTGAGAAGCATTCCTGAATGTGTGAGAGGGTCCCAGGGAGAAGGAGCTCTGCTGCAAAACCAGAAGGATTCTGCTTTTCTGAGTTGATGCAGAGATAATCAGCTGAGATACTTTCCCTCCAGAGTCGGGCCCCTCTGTGGTTACAGCTTCGCCTGTTAGACCAAGTCTCACTGCACTCTGGCTGTCTGTCTGCACTCTGGCTGTCTGTCTGCACTCTGGCTGTCTGCACTCTGGCTGTCTGTCTGTCCTCTGGCTGCACTCTGGCTGTCTGTCTGCACTCTGGCTGCCTGTCTGTCTGTCTGTCTGTCCTCTGGCTGTCTGTCCTCTGGCTGTCTCACTGCACTCTGGCTGTCTGTCTGTCCTCTGGCTGTCTCACTGCACTCTGGCTGTCTGTCTGTCCTCTGGCTGTCTGTCCTCTGGCTGTCTCACTGCACTCTGGCTGTCTGTCCTCTGCCTGTCTGTCCTGTGGCTGTCTGTCTGTCCTCTGGCTGCCTGTCTGTCTGTCCTCTGGCTGTCTGTCTGTCTGTCCATCCTCTGCCTGTCTGTCCTCTGGCTGTCTGTCTGTCTGTCCTCTGGCTGTCTGTCTGTCCTCTGGCTGTCTGTCTGTCCTCTGGCTGTCTGTCTGTCCTCTGTCTGTCTGTCCTCTGTCTGTCTGTCCTCTGGCTGCCTGTCTGTCCTCTGTCTGTCTGTCCTCTGTCTGTCTGTCTGTCCTCTGTCTGTCTGTCCTCTGTCTGTCTGTCTGTCCTCTGTCTGTCTGTCCTCTGTCTGTCTGTCCTCTGTCTGCCTGTCTGTCCTCTGTCTGTCTGTCCTCTGGCTGTCTGTCTGTCCTCTGGCTGTCTGTCTGTCCTCTGGCTGTCTGTCTGTCCTCTGTCTGTCTGTCCTCTGTCTGTCTGTCCTCTGTCTGTCTGTCCTCTGGCTGCCTGTCTGTCCTCTGTCTGTCTGTCCTCTGGCTGTCTGTCTGTCCTCTGGCTGCCTGTCTGTCCTCTGGCTGCCTGTCTGTCCTCTGGCTGTCTGTCCTCTGGCTGTCTGTCCTCTGGCTGTCTGTCTGTCCTCTGTCTGTCTGTCCTCTGTCTGTCTGTCTGTCCTCTGGCTGTCTGTCTGTCCTCTGGCTGTCTGTCTGTCCTCTGGCTGCCTGTCTGTCCTCTGGCTGCCTGTCTGTCTGTCCTCTGGCTGTCTGTCTGTCTGTCCTCTGGCTGCCTGTCTGTCCTCTGTCTGTCTGTCCTCTGGCTGTCTGTCTGTCCTCTGGCTGTCTGTCTGTCCTCTGGCTGCCTGTCTGTCCTCTGTCTGTCTGTCCTCTGTCTGCCTGTCTGTCCTCTGGCTGCCTGTCTGTCCTCTGGCTGCCTGTCTGTCCTCTGGCTGTCTGTCTGTCCTCTGGCCAACAGATAACAAACATTCAAGCAGGCAAAGAGAACTTCACCAGCTATCAGTTTTGTATTTCTAAACCTCTGAGGGCAGCTCGAACACATTTGGACAGCGATAAAGAAGGGAGCCACAGAAAGTCCTAAATTAATGCCAAAGTGGGTCAGATCAGGTCTGGCTATGCTTCAGTGGCCCTGAAATCCTGTCTTTGTGCGATATCAGGGGAGATCTGTCCACCCACTATACCACTGGTTCTAAATAATCACTGGGAGGGATTTGATTTAACCCCAAAACATTTAACTACGTCAGCCCCCCCGACATCGATCATCCAATCGTTAGCTCCCCCACTTACTGGGCTCAGTTATTTTCAGTGGACAGACTCTGGCTGTCTGGCCTCATTAGGCTTCAGTAGGTCAAGGGACTCATTTCTCATTTAAAAAGCGCAGTGAAGGTGTCCCAGAAGGGTTTGGGGCAGTTTCAGTGGGTAACTGGCAGCATTATATCCTCCACGAATGACCAAAGGTGCTTTTTGTTTGACTTCTTGTGCTCCTCTTTAACCTTTTGTCTCTTGAAAGTGAGTGAAAGGGCTGCATCTCCCACTCAGTTCCTCCTCCACTGTTGCACAACGATGGCTGTTCTCAGAAAGGCAAAAGGAAAGTGAAAGCAGCGGTTTCTCTGCAGATCCACCATGAGGCTGCAGCCGTGGACCATGGGACTCTCGTGTTTTACGTGTAGTTGCTGCTGGATACAGTGATGTGTTCGGTGGGTTTTAAACGAGTCAATGACCCTAAGGAAGCTGCTGTGGTGAATGTGTTCAGAGGTGCAGTCTGCAGAGGGCAAAGCCGGTAAAGGATAGATGGCAGCAGAGGGGACTGAAGTCTTTTTCTCCAACTGTAATTATGTTGTTGCTGCAGTGG
Source organism: Leuresthes tenuis (assembly GCA_036924055.1). NCBI lineage: Eukaryota > Metazoa > Chordata > Actinopteri > Atheriniformes > Atherinopsidae > Leuresthes > Leuresthes tenuis. Next base: position 455,768 of record JAVGWW010000006.1, on the reverse strand, counting down.
AGATTGTGAATACTGTGTTGTGTAATTTGCTGGCAGCGTGTGGACCCTTCTACATCTGCTTCTATTCAGTTTCCTTTCCTTTTTTGTTCGAAATGAAAGGTCTGGGAGCAGTTTCCGTCTTTGATGTCGTCGCAGAAATCCAATCTATCACCGTGGGACTTTGCCACCACTTTCCTCCTTTCAAAGCCGAGCTGCAACAGATCCCCAGTCAGCGTTAAACTGCTGGCTGGGGCTGAAGAACAGACCAAACAACAGGCCCAGGACGGCTAACAAGGCACAGATACAGTCTGGGTCTCGCTTTGGAGATGAATTTATGAATGTTGGGTTTGGGGAACTAAGAAATGCTTTCCTAGGTTTTCTGGCCAGAACTAATAACTCTTTTCACAGTCTGCGTCTCTCAGATAAAAATGCTTTATTCCCTTCTCATCATGGCAGGCAGATTTAGCTCTTATGTCCCATAGATGTTAGCTCTTATGTCCCATAGATGTTAGTCCTTATGTCCCATAGATGTTAGCTCTTATGTCCCATAGATGTTAGCTCTTATGTCCCATAGATGTTAGCTCTTATGTCCCATAGATGTTAGCTCTTATGTCCCATAGATGTTAGCTCTTATGTCCCATAGATGTTAGCTCTTATGTCCCATAGATGTTAGCTCTTATGTCCCATAGATGTTAGTTCTTATGTCCCATAGATGTTAGCTCTTATGTCCCATAGATGTTAGCTCTTATGTCCCATAGATGTTAGCTCTTATGTCCCATAGATGTTAGCTCTTATGTCCCATAGATGTTAGCTCTTATGTCCCATAGATGTTAGCTCTTATGTCCCATAGATGTTAGCTCTTATGTCCCATAGATGTTAGTTCTTATGTCCCATAGATGTTAGCTCTTATGTCCCATAGATGTTAGTTCTTATGTCCCATAGATGTTAGTTTTTATGTCCCATAGATGTTAGCTCTTATGTCCCATAGATGTTAGTTCTTATGTCCCATAGATGTTAGCTCTTATGTCCCATAGATGTTAGCTCTTATGTCCCATAGATGTTAGCTCTTATGTCCCATAGATGTTAGCTCTTATGTCCCATAGATGTTAGTTCTTATGTCCCATAGATGTTAGCTCTTATGTCCCATAGATGTTAGCTCTTATGTCCCATAGATGTTAGCTCTTATGTCCCATAGATGTTAGCTCTTATGTCCCATAGATGTTAGCTCTTATGTCCCATAGATGTTAGCTTTTATGTCCCATAGATGTTAGCTCTTATGTCCCATAGATGTTAGCTCTTATGTCCCATAGATGTTAGCTCTTATGTCCCATAGATGTTAGCTCTTATGTCCCATAGATGTTAGCTCTTATGTCCCATAGATGTTAGCTCTTATGTCCCATAGATGTTAGCTCTTATGTCCCATAGATGTTAGCTCTTATGTCCCATAGATGTTAGTTCTTATGTCCCATAGATGTTAGCTTTTATGTCCCATAGATGTTAGCTTTTATGTCCCATAGATGTTAGCTCTTATGTCCCATAGATGTTAGCTCTTATGTCCCATAGATGTTAGCTCTTATGTCCCATAGATGTTAGCTCTTATGTCCCATAGATGTTAGCTCTTATGTCCCATAGATGTTAGCTCTTATGTCCCATAGATGTTAGCTCTTATGTCCCATAGATGTTAGCTCTTATGTCCCATAGATGTTAGCTCTTATGTCCCATAGATGTTAGCTCTTATGTCCCATAGATGTTAGCTCTTATGTCCCATAGATGTTAGCTCTTATGTCCCATATATGTTAGCTCTTATGTCCCATAGATGTTAGTTCTTATGTCCCATAGATGTTAGCTCTTATGTCCCATAGATGTTAGCTTTTATGTCCCATAGATGTTAGCTCTTATGTCCCATAGATGTTAGCTCTTATGTCCCATAGATGTTAGTTCTTATGTCCCATATATGTTAGCTCTTATGTCCCATAGATGTTAGTTCTTATGTCCCATAGATGTTAGCTCTTATGTCCCATAGATGTTAGCTCTTATGTCCCATAGATGTTAGTTCTTATGTCCCATAGATGTTAGTTCTTATGTCCCATAGATGTTAGCTCTTATGTCCCATAGATGTTAGCTCTTATGTCCCATAGATGTTAGTTCTTATGTCCCATAGATGTTAGCTCTTATGTCCCATAGATGTTAGCTCTTATGTCCCATAGATGTTAGCTCTTATGTCCCATAGATGTTAGTTCTTATGTCCCATAGATGTTAGCTCTTATGTCCCATAGATGTTAGCTCTTATGTCCCATAGATGTTAGTTCTTATGTCCCATAGATGTTAGCTCTTATGTCCCATAGATGTTAGCTCTTATGTCCCATAGATGTTAGCTCTTATGTCCCATAGATGTTAGCTCTTATGTCCCATAGATGTTAGCTCTTATGTCCCATAGATGTTAGTTCTTATCTCCCATAGATGTTAGCTCTTATGTCCCATAGATGTTAGTTCTTATGTCCCATAGATGTTAGCTCTTATGTCCCATAGATGTTAGCTCTTATGTCCCATAGATGTTAGCTCTTATGTCCCATAGATGTTAGCTCTTATGTCCCATAGATGTTAGCTCTTATGTCCCATAGATGTTAGCTCTTATGTCCCATAGATGTTAGCTCTTATGTCCCATAGATGTTAGCTCTTATGTCCCATAGATGTTAGCTCTTATGTCCCATAGATGTTAGTTTTTATGTCCCATAGATGTTAGCTCTTATGTCCCATAGATGTTAGTTTTTATGTCCCATAGATGTTAGTTTTTATGTCCCATAGATGTTAGCTCTTATGTCCCATAGATGTTAGCTCTTATGTCCCATAGATGTTAGTTTAGCTTCTAGGCTCGTCCACGAACTAGCTGCTCTGTGCACGTATGTTTCTGTTCCTGTGAGACACCTCAGAGGGACCAACCAACATCCCATTGCTTCCCTTCATGCCTCAGAGCCTAAAGAGGATGGACAGAAGAAAAAGAGGACAGTGAGAGATAGAGGAGGGAGAGGAGAGGAGTCTGACTCAACACATTTTTGGTTGTGGTAACACTTGTGGTTCAAAGCTACCAGTCAAACTATTCTTTTCACCACACACAGAAGTAATCATCTTATGGCATGGCTGAAATAATAGCTTACAGAGCAGAGAGTCACTCAATCAGACCCCGGCCTCTGCATTTTCCCCCAAAACTGCCCAGAAATTCCCCTGTGGTTTGGCTCGCCTTGCTCACTTTTCTTTCTTCCCTTTCTTCTTCCATTCCATCCTCTATCTTCAGTCTTTTTTCCACCTCTTCTTCCATTTCATTCCTCATCCTCTGCTCTAACAGAGCTTATAAATTACACCTTTAAGTCTCTGTTTAGCTCTATTCCTCCTCCACCTTCGAGCCTCTCGGCCAGAAACATAATGAGAACAATGTGTCACAATGTGGATCCAACTAAGACAGAATGTGCATGAGGTTCCCATGTTGAGCCTCCTCCAGAGCAAACATACAGTCACCAGCAAAATATTATCCAGCCCCATCACAGGGGAATCCAGTGCAGAGAAGTTGGACTCACTTTGTATCACTCACTGTATGCAGACAATAATAATGTGTCTCAATACTTCTGCAGCAGGTGGCCGACTTTCAACTAAAGTCTGATTAGCATTAATTTGCCAAAGAATGAGACCAAGACAAGACCAGCAGGTTCCAGTTCAAAACCAGAGAGTTCAAGACCAGCAAGTTCCAGTTCAAGACCAACAAGTTCAAAACCAACAAGTTCCTGTTCAAAACCAACAAGTTCCAGTTCAAAACCAGCAGGTACCAGTTCAAAACCAGCAAGTTCCAGTTCAAAACCATCAAGTTCCAGTTCAAAACCAACAAGTTCCAGTTCAAAACCAGCAAGTTCCAGTTCAAAACCAGCAAGTTCCAGTTCAAAACCAGCACGTACCAGTTAAAAACCAGCAGGTACCAGTTCAAAACCAGCAGGTACCAGTTCAAAACCAGCAGGTTCCAGTTCAAAACCAGAGAGTTCCAGTTAAAAACCAGCAGGTTCCAGTTCAAAACCAGAGAGTTCCAGTTAAAAACCAGCAGGTTCCAGTTCAAAACCAGAGAGTTCCAGTTAAAAACCAGCAGGTTCCAGTTCAAAACCAGAGAGTTCCAGTTAAAAACCAGCAGGTTCCAGTTCAAAACCAGAGAGTTCCAGTTAAAAACCAGCAGGTTCCAGTTCAAAACCATCAAGTTCCAGTTCAAAACCAGCAAGTTCCAGTTCAAAACCAGCAGGTTCCAGTTCAAAACCATCAAGTTCCAGTTCAAAACCAGCAGGTACCAGTTCAAAACCATCAAGTTCCAGTTCAAAACCAGCAGGTTCCAGTTCAAAACCATCAAGTTCCAGTTCAAAACCAGAAGGTTCCAGTTCAAAACCATCAAGTTCCAGTTCAAAACCAGCAGGTTCCAGTTCAAAACCAGCAGGTTCCAGTTCAAAACCAGCAGGTTCCAGTTCAAAACCAGCAGGTTCCAGTTCAAAACCAGCAGGTTCCAGTTCAAAACCAGCAGGTTCCAGTTCAAAACCATCAAGTTCCAGTTCAAAACCATCAAGTTCCAGTTCAAAACCAGCAGGTTCCAGTTCAAAACCATCAAGTTCAAAACCAGCAAGTTCCAGTTCAAGACCAGCAGGTTCCAGTTCAAAACCATCAAGTTCCAGTACAAAACCAGCAAGTACCAGTTCAAAACCAGCAAGTACCAGTTCAAAACCATCAAGTTCCAGTTCAAAACCAGCAGGTTCCAGTTCAAAACCAGCAGGTTCCAGTTCAAAACCAGCATGTTCCAGTTCAAAACCAGAAGGTTCCAGTTCAAAACCATCAAGTTCCAGTTCAAAACCAGCAGGTTCCAGTTCAAAACCAGCAGGTTCCAGTTCAAAACCAGCAGGTTCCAGTTCAAAACCAGCAGGTTCCAGTTCAAAACCAGCAGGTTCCAGTTCAAAACCAGCAGGTTCCAGTTCAAAACCATCAAGTTCCAGTTCAAAACCATCAAGTTCCAGTTCAAAACTAGCAGGTTCCAGTTCAAAACCATCAAGTTCAAAACCAGCAAGTTCCAGTTCAAGACCAGCAGGTTCCAGTTCAAAACCATCAAGTTCCAGTACAAAACCAGCAAGTACCAGTTCAAAACCAGCAAGTACCAGTTCAAAACCATCAAGTTCCAGTTCAAAACCAGCAGGTTCCAGTTCAAAACCAGCAGGTTCCAGTTCAAAACCATCAAGTACCAGTTCAAAACCAGCAAGTTCAAAACCAGCAAGTTCAAAACCAGCAAGTTCAAAACCAGCAGGTACCAGTTCAAAACCATCAAGTTCCAGTTCAAAACCAGCAGGTTCCAGTTCAAAACCATCAAGTTCCAGTTCAAAACCAGCAAGTTCCAGTTCAAAACCAGCAGGTTCCAGTTCAAAGCCAGCAGGTTCCAGTTCAAAACCATCAAGTTCCAGTTCAAAACCATCAAGTTCAAAACCAGCAAGTTCCAGTTCAAAACCAGCAGGTTCCAGTTCAAAACCATCAAGTTCCAGTTCAAAACCATCAAGTTCCAGTTCAAAACCAGCAGGTTCCAGTTCAAAACCATCAAGTTCCAGTTCAAAACCAGCAGGTTCCAGTTCAAAACCATCAAGTTCCAGTTCAAAACCAGCAAGTTCCAGTTCAAAACCAGCAGGTTCCAGTTCAAAGCCAGCAGGTTCCAGTTCAAAACCATCAAGTTCCAGTTCAAAACCATCAAGTTCAAAACCAGCAAGTTCCAGTTCAAAACCAGCAGGTTCCAGTTCAAAACCATCAAGTTCCAGTTCAAAACCAGCAAGTTCCAGTTCAAAACCATCAAGTTCAAAACCATCAAGTTCCAGTTCAAAACCAGCAGGTTCCAGTTCAAAACCAGCAGGTTCCAGTTCAAAACCATCAAGTTCCAGTTCAAAACCAGCAAGTTCCAGTTCAAAACCAGCAAGTTCCAGTTCAAAACCAGCAGGTTCCAGTTCAAAACCATCAAGTTCCAGTTCAAAACCATCAAGTTCCAGTTCAAAACCAGCAGGTTCCAGTTCAAAACCATCAAGTTCCAGTTCAAAACCAGCAGGTTCCAGTTCAAAACCATCAAGTTCCAGTTCAAAACCATCAAGTTCCAGTTCAAAACCAGCAAGTACCAGTTCAAAACCAGCAAGTTCAAAACCAGCAAGTTCCAGTTCAAAACCAGCAGGTTCCAGTTCAAAACCAGCAAGTTCAAAACCAGCAGGTTCCAGTTCAAAACCATCAAGTTCCAGTTCAAAACCAGCAAGTTCCAGTTCAAAACCAGCAGGTACCAGTTCAAAACCAGCAAGTTCCAGTTCAAAACCAGCAAGTTCCAGTTCAAAACCAGCAAGTTCCAGTTCAAAACCAACAAGTTCCAGTTCAAAACCAGCAGGTACCAGTTCAAAACCAGCAGGTTCCAGTTCAAAACCAGCAGGTTTCAGTTCAAAACCAGCAGGTTTCAGTTCAAAACCATCAAGTTCCAGTTCAAAACCAGCAGGTTCCAGTTCAAAACCAGCAAGTTCCAGTTCAAAACCATCAAGTTCCAGTTCAAAACCAGCAAGTTCCAGTTCAAAACCAGCAGGTACCAGTTCAAAACCAGCATGTTCCAGTTCAAAACCAGCAGGTACCAGTTCAAAACCAGCAGGTTCCAGTTCAAAACCAGCAGGTTTCAGTTCAAAACCAGCAGGTTTCAGTTCAAAACCATCAAGTTCCAGTTCAAAACCATCAAGTTCCAGTTCAAAACCAGCAAGTACCAGTTCAAAACCAGCAAGTTCCAGTTCAAAACCAGCAAGTTCAAAACCAGCAAGTTCCAGTTCAAAACCAGCAGGTTCCAGTTCAAAACCAGCAAGTTCAAAACCAGCAGGTTCCAGTTCAAAACCATCAAGTTCCAGTTCAAAACCAGCAAGTTCCAGTTCAAAACCAGCAGGTACCAGTTCAAAACCAGCAAGTTCCAGTTCAAAACCAGCAAGTTCCAGTTCAAAACCAGCAAGTTCCAGTTCAAAACCAGCAGGTACCAGTTCAAAACCAGCAGGTTCCAGTTCAAAACCAGCAGGTTTCAGTTCAAAACCAGCAGGTTTCAGTTCAAAACCATCAAGTTCCAGTTCAAAACCATCACGTTCCAGTTCAAAACCAGCAAGTTCCAGTTCAAAACCATCAAGTTCCAGTTCAAAACCAGCAAGTTCCAGTTCAAAACCAGCAGGTACCAGTTCAAAACCAGCATGTTCCAGTTCAAAACCAGCAGGTACCAGTTCAAAACCAGCAGGTTCCAGTTCAAAACCAGCAGGTTTCAGTTCAAAACCAGCAGGTTTCAGTTCAAAACCATCAAGTTCCAGTTCAAAACCATCACGTTCCAGTTCAAAACCAGCAAGTTCCAGTTCAAAACCATCAAGTTCCAGTTCAAAACCAGCAAGTTCCAGTTCAAAACCAGCAGGTACCAGTTCAAAACCAGCATGTTCCAGTTCAAAACCAGCAGGTTCCAGTTCAAAACCAGCAGGTTTCAGTTCAAAACCAGCAGGTTTCAGTTCAAAACCAGCAAGTTCCAGTTCAAAACCAGCAGGTACCAGTTCAAAACCAGGTTCAAGAGCAGGAAGTTCCTGGTAGACTGGGAACTGTTAGAATTAGAATAGTTACAATAAGTTGGACCAGCAAGCTGCACATTCCCAGTCTGGTCCTACCGGCCCAAACTGAGCCCGGTTCCCAATAAAGAGCCCACAGCTGATAAATGGCTGGTCCAGTCCTAAGTAAAGACATCCCAACCCAGCCAGAGTCCTAAAACAACTCATTATGTCCAACATCCGAGGAGAACCGTGTCTGCATGAGTTTATTTTACATTTATTTAGCTTTTCAAACTCCTGATGAAGTGGGTCAGATGCTGCTCTGTAAAAATATATATCAGTGTTGAGAAAGCAGGACAAAATGCTGCCAAAGAAGCTTTTATATATGGGAATTATGTAATGACAAATCCTCGATGCTGATTGGCTGAGATTTGACTTGAGCTGCAGCCATCAGCAGATGAACAATCAGCAGATTAATCATTAAGCAACACATCAGTCAGATTCAGCCCTAATCAAGCAACAACCTGGATCTGTCAAATGTATGCACTGAAACTGTGTTAAAGATCATTAACATTGTCCAGTGCAGCCATGGTTTGTGCTTCTGCTGCCATTGCCTCCTCAAACGGTTACAGTTTAATCTGCAAGTCGAACCGTTCCTGAGAGGCGCTCCTCAGGGTGGGAAGTTGAAAAATGATGCCTCAGGATTTTACATTTTAAACCCAAACTCATCAGGTTATCTGTATAACCCAAATAAAGAAATGAATGCATATTACTGCTTACAGGCAGGCTAAAATGACCTGAGAGATGGTAAAAGGTTGAAAGAACGGTGCAACGAGTGCCGTGCACAGCCAGGCTGATACTTTGGTTTCCTCCTTAAAACTGAGGTGAAATATGTGGAAAAAGAATAAGAAACGGCAGCTTTCACCACACCGTTGATAAAAGACTCTTAAAAGACTATTTCAACAGCGTGAGAATCACACGGACTCATCCACGTTCTCACTGGTCTTAAAAGGATAAAAACACAGAAAAACATTAACTTTCAGCAGACTTTTTCCATCTGTGCTGGCAGACAAACATTAAGACCCGCTCAAACAAAAGAAGGAACCTTCAGACTATCTAAGACAACGAAAAGAAAAGACACAGAGATGTAGAATGGACCACAGTCACACAAAACGATGGCAAAGAGATGCAAAAGTACCAATAAAAAGCAAAAGAACCACAAAAACTACCAGAAACAGACACAAAAAGTCACACAAAATGAGTACAAAAAGAGAGAAAAGACACAACTGAACCACTAAATGATGCCAAACAAGGAGAAAGAGCTGCTTAAATACAAAGGGCCTGAACCACTGGAAAAGAAACGCAGATCAACAACAAAAAGAACTATAAACTGATCCAAAACCACCCAGAAAGAGCAGCAGAAAACCCACACAGTGGCAGAACCATTAAGAGACACGAGATAAACACAATGCATGCTAAGCTGAGACCTGCCCGCCCCCCCGGGGGCTTGGAGGCTGATCATAAGGTCATTTAACAGCCTCCTGACAGCTGGACACCAGGGACTCTACGGATGGATGTCCAAGAGCTCTGCTGTGCCCCGGTTCAGGCTGTGCACGCTCGTGCACGGCTGCAGCGCTCGCCCCGTGAGGACGGCGCTCAGAGGAAGAACTGGTCCCCGTCAGGCCTGTCCCCGTTTTATCAAAGCCCTTTGTGTCCGGGATGAGCTTTTTTTATTCCTCCAATTACGCACACAAAGGGCTGCGTTTCTGTCCTCTGAGCAGCGAGCCGAACCCATCGGGTCCACCAGCCGCCGCAGCCAGCTTTGGATGATCACCGGGACGTATGGGATGGTGAGAGGAGAGGGTTCATCTGCAAGTGTGGTGTCCGGGGTGCTGAAAGGAGGGATAACGGGCTGCATGAGCACAGAGCAGCAGGATAACAGAGCAGCAGGATAACAGAGCAGCTGGATAACAGAACAGCTGGATAACAGAGCAGCAGGATAACAGAGCAGCAGGATAACAGAGCAGCAGGATAACAGAGCAGCAGGATAACAGAGCAGCAGGATAACAGAGCAGCAGGATAACAGAGCAGCTGGATAACAGAGCAGCTGGATAACAGGCTGCAGGATAACAGAGCAGCAGGATAACAGAGCAGCAGGATAACAGAGCAGCAGAATAACAGAGCAGCAGGATAACAGAGCAGCTGGATAACAGAGCAGCTGGATAACAGGCTGCAGGATAACAGAGCAGCAGGATAACAGAGCAGCAGGATAACAGAGCAGCTGGATAACAGAGCAGCTGGATAACAGGCTGCAGGATAACAGAGCAGCAGGATAACAGAGCAGCAGGATAACAGAGCAGCAGAATAACAGAGCAGCAGGATAACAGAGCAGCTGGATAACAGAGCAGCTGGATAACAGGCTGCAGGATAACAGAACAGCTGGATAACAGAGCAGCTGGATAACAGGCTGCAGGATAACAGAACAGCTGGATAACAGAGCAGCTGGATAACAGAGCAGCTGGATAACAGAGCAGCAGGATAACAGAACAGCTGGATAACAGAGCAGCAGGATAACAGAGCAGCAGAATAACAGAGCAGCTGGATAACAGAGCAGCTGGATAACAGAGCAGCTGGATAACAGAGCAGCAGGATAACAGAGCAGCTGGATAACAGAGCAGCTGGATAACAGAGCAGCAGGATAACAGAACAGCTGGATAACAGAGCAGCAGGATAACAGAGCAGCAGGATAACAGAGCAGCAGAATAACAGAGCAGCTGGATAACAGAGCAGCTGGATAACAGAGCAGCTGGATAACAGAGCAGCAGGATAACAGAACAGCTGGATAACAGAGCAGCAGGATAACAGAGCAGCAGGATAACAGAGCAGCAGGATAACAGAGCAGCTGGATAACAGAGCAGCAGGATAACAGGCTGCAGGATAACAGGCTGCAGGATAACAGAGCAGCAGGATAACAGAGCAGCAGGATAACAGAGCAGCAGGATAACAGAACAGCAGGATAACAGAGCAGCAGGATAACAGAACAGCAGGATAACAGAACAGCAGAATAACAGAGCAGCAGGATAACAGAACAGCAGGATAACAGAGCAGCAGGATAACAGAGCAGCTGGATAACAGAGCAGCAGGATAACAGAGCAGCAGGATAACAGAACAGCAGGATAACAGAACAGCAGGATAACAGAGCAGCAGGATAACAGAGCAGCAGGATAACAGAGCAGCAGGATAACAGAGCAGCAGGATAACAGAACAGCAGGATAACAGAGCAGCAGAATAACAGAGCAGCAGGATAACAGAACAGCAGGATAACAGGCTGCATGAACACAGAGCAGCTGGATAACAGAGCATCAGGATAACAGGCAGCAGGATAACAGAGCAGCAGGATAACAGAACAGCAGGATAACAGAGCAGCAGGATAACAGAGCAGCAGAATAACAGAGCAGCAGGATAACAGAACAGCAGGATAACAGGCTGCATGAACACAGAGCAGCTGGATAACAGAGCAGCAGGATAACAGAGCAGCAGCAGGATAACAGAGCAGCAGGATAACAGAACAGCAGGATAACAGAGCAGCAGGATAACAGAGCAGCAGCAGGATAACAGAGCAGCAGGATAACAGAGCAGCAGCAGGATAACAGAGCAGCAGGATAACAGAGCAGCAGGATAACAGAGCAGCAGGATAACAGAGCAGCAGCAGGATAACAGAGCAGCAGGATAACAGAGCAGCAGGATAACAGAGCAGCAGGATAACAGAGCAGCAGCAGGATAACAGAGCAGCAGGATAACAGAACAGCAGGATAACAGAACAGCAGGATAACAGAGCAGCAGGATAACAGAGCAGCAGGATAACAGAGCAGCAGGATAACAGAGCAGCAGGATAACAGAGCAGCTGGATAACAGAACAGCAGGATAACAGAGCAGCAGAATAACAGAGCAGCAGGATAACAGAACAGCAGGATAACAGGCTGCATGAACACAGAGCAGCTGGATAACAGAGCATCAGGATAACAGGCAGCAGGATAACAGAGCAGCAGGATAACAGAACAGCAGGATAACAGAGCAGCAGGATAACAGAGCAGCAGGATAACAGAACAGCAGGATAACAGAGCAGCAGGATAACAGAGCAGCAGGATAACAGAACAGCAGGATAACAGGCTGCATGAACACAGAGCAGCTGGATAACAGAGCAGCAGGATAACAGAGCAGCAGCAGGATAACAGAGCAGCAGGATAACAGAACAGCAGGATAACAGAGCAGCAGGATAACAGAGCAGCAGCAGGATAACAGAGCAGCAGGATAACAGAGCAGCAGCAGGATAACAGAGCAGCAGGATAACAGAGCAGCAGGATAACAGAGCAGCAGCAGGATAACAGAGCAGCAGGATAACAGAGCAGCAGGATAACAGAGCAGCAGGATAACAGAGCAGCAGGATAACAGAGCAGCAGGATAACAGAGCAGCAGGATAACAGAGCAGCAGCAGGATAACAGAACAGCAGGATAACAGAGCAGCAGGATAACAGAGCAGCAGGATAACAGAGCAGCAGGATAACAGAGCAGCAGGATAACAGAGCAGCTGGATAACAGAACAGCAGGATAACAGAGCAGCAGAATAACAGAGCAGCAGGATAACAGAACAGCAGGATAACAGGCTGCATGAACACAGAGCAGCTGGATAACAGAGCATCAGGATAACAGGCAGCAGGATAACAGAGCAGCAGGATAACAGAACAGCAGGATAACAGAGCAGCAGGATAACAGAGCAGCAGGATAACAGAACAGCAGGATAACAGAGCAGCAGGATAACAGAGCAGCAGGATAACAGAACAGCAGGATAACAGGCTGCATGAACACAGAGCAGCTGGATAACAGAGCAGCAGGATAACAGAGCAGCAGCAGGATAACAGAGCAGCAGGATAACAGAACAGCAGGATAACAGAGCAGCAGGATAACAGAGCAGCAGCAGGATAACAGAGCAGCAGGATAACAGAGCAGCAGCAGGATAACAGAGCAGCAGGATAACAGAGCAGCAGGATAACAGAGCAGCAGCAGGATAACAGAGCAGCTGGATAACAGAGCAGCAGGATAACAGAGCAGCAGGATAACAGAGCAGCAGGATAACAGAGCAGCAGGATAACAGAGCAGCAGGATAACAGAGCAGCAGCAGGATAACAGAGCAACAGGATAACAGAGCAGCAGGATAACAGAGCAGCAGGAATCCTTCTGGCCCAATCACAGCTCCTGAACACTGCAACATTTCTACCATCGAAGCTTCATGACGTTTGGGCTTTTACAAAAGATCATTTCAGGATCTTTAGGATAGCTCAGGCAGCTCAGGCAGCTCAGCTGTGTCTTCATCTCACAGCTACAGGGCCGACTAACAAGTTTCAGCATCCGATGTTTGCTCGAATCTTCTCGACCCGAGTCTCTTTTCTACAGATTATTTATCCATTCACTACAGTTCTTCACTTCTTCTTCATCTGTTTAACCAAAAATAAGTTGAAGCTGAAGATGCATGTCCAGAGAATGGCTCCTTCAGAGCTTTTATGCATTTATTTAGTGCAGGAAGCTGTTTTATTAAGGCAGAAGATTTAATTTAAGAGCCCGACTCCCTCAACCCCCCCGCCTTCATCCTTATGTTTGATAACCATGAGTTTAAAACGTTATATCAACACCTTCAGTGTAACAACAGTCCAGTGCCACAGCTACACCCGACACAACCTGTTAATACACTTAGCAGCAGTGAGAAACTCTCCAGCTGTGAGCATTAAGAGCTAAAGCTACTTACAGGTCAGAGTCCCGGCCAAACAGGTAAAGAAGAGCCACAGAAGCGGGAGAGAGGCCTTTTAAAGGGAATACGAGAGGAGGTGTTCCCGGAAAAGATGAGTCTCCAGGAAGAGACGGACCCCCCGGCTTTAAAGGCCTCCGTCAGCTCCTTCCTGGCCTCACAGACCAGCCGTGAGGAGAGGAGGAAGAAGGCTGAGGATGAGAGGAAGCTGCAGCTAACAGAGGGACCACAAAGGTTTCCAACTTCTTTATGGCTGCAGAGCTGTGGTCCCTCTGTTAGCAGCAGCTTCCTCTCATCCTCAAAGGTTTCCAACTTCTTTATGAAGACAGGGCGATGAGATGAAGTCATCTGACAGAGGTGGAAGCAGGACTTTCTGAGGACTCCATGTGGAACCGGAGCAGGTTCGGTTGCAAATCAAAAGGTTGGAAAAGGTCAGATTAATCTTTCCCTCAGACTTTCAGATTTGAAGCAAACGTTGAGCTCAACATCCTGAGAGAGAAAGAGCGACAGAAGACGACCTTTCTGTGTAAAAATCCACCAAACGTTCCCTCCGGGGGGGGGTTAACCAGAGCTGAGCATCAACAGGGCGCTCTAATCTGCTTTAGACTCGCCTCCTTCCAAAGCTCATCAACCTCTGACTTTAAAAGGTAATCAGAGAGAGTTCCTCTAAATAAGATAAAACGACCTGTGAGAAAACACAGCGAAGGAAACCGGCTGAGGACGGGACGGCGCTGTCTTTTGGTTTTTATCCTCGTGTCTCAGGGTTAGGGGTCAGGGGTTAGCCTTAATCAGCCTAACCCTAACCCTGAGGGTTAGGGGTCAGGGTTAGCCTTTATCAGCCTAACCTTAGCCCTGAGGGTTAGGGGTCAGGGTTAGCCTAACCCTATATTAAACCTTATTTGTATTAATTTTTAATGAACGTTTTCTCCCTTTCTGCATCGGTCTGTGGGCTGAAGATGAAGCAACCCGGTGGGATTTATCACTTCATTTAAAGTTAGTTTCATCTGAACTGATGAGCTCCGGTCCCAGAGCATGAATCCTGCTGTTTTCTGCTCCAACGCGGTTCTTTTAGACAATGAGAGCAAATATTCTCACGTCTTTGAGAAAATGTTTTCTCCTGCACTAAAGAAAAAGTGCAGAAAGTCGCAGGACTTTCATAAAAGGCCAGATCAACACATTTCTCAGGCAGTTCTTTGTGTTTTCAGTTTCTTTTTCACTCGCCGGTTACTTTCTGTTTCACCTTCGGTTAGGTTTAGGAATAAAAAAGGATGATCGCTTTAAAACGAAGGTCAGCCTGCTGAAACTCGCCTTTCAGCCTTTCCCACTAAAATAATTACTGAAAGATTCAGCTGAGCAACACTTTATCAGTGAGTTGGCTTCGCTGCAGTTTCAGAGCCTTCGTTTAACAGAAACCTGCTTCCATCGGTCCCCGTTACTGAATCCAGATGTTCACCTGGAAGGACCTGAATGACTAAAATATGATACAGAAATACATTCCTGAGCTGCTCCAGGTGAACCAGGAGCTGCTTTTATTCAACCTTAACATATTAAGAATTAAAGTGTTGCTGTGTACCGAGCCCAAATGGGTCGGCCTCTGATGAGCGTTTAAGAAGATAAACGTCTTTTCCTCTCATTTCTTCTGACACATAAAGCCTCACACGCCAGTCAGAACCGAGCCTGCGGCGTCAGAACCGAGCCTGCGGCGTCAGAACCGAGCCTGCGGCGTCAGAACCGAGCCTGCGGCGTCAGAACCGAGCCTGCGGCGTCAGAACAGAGCCTGCAGAGTCAGAACCGAGCCTGCGGCGTCAGAACAGAGCCTGCAGCATCAGAACCGAGCCTGCGGCGTCAGAACAGAGCCTGCAGCATCAGAACCGAGCCTGCGGCGTCGGAACAGAGCCTGCGGCGTCAGAACCGAGCCTGCGGCGTCAGAACAGAGCCTGCAGCATCAGAACCGAGCCTGCGGCGTCGGAACAGAGCCTGCGGCGTCAGAACAGAGCCTGCAGAGTCAGAACCGAGCCTGCAGCATCAGAACCGAGCCTGCGGCGTCAGAACAGAGCCTGCGACGTCAGAACCGAGCCTGCGGCGTCAGAACAGAGCCTGCAGCATCAGAACCGAGCCTGCGGCGTCGGAACAGAGCCTGCGGCGTCAGAACCGAGCCTGCGGCGTCAGAACAGAGCCTGCAGAGTCAGAACCGAGCCTGCAGCATCAGAACCGAGCCTGCGGCGTCAGAACAGAGCCTGCGACGTCAGAACAGAGCCTGCAGCGTCAGAACCACGTCAGAACCAAGCCTGCGGCGTCAGAACCGAGCCTGCAGCGTCAGAACAGAGCCTGCAGCGTCAGAACCACGTCAGAACCGAGCCTGCAGCATCAGAACCGACCCTGCAGAGTCAGAACTGAGCCTGCAGAGTCAGAACCGAGCCTGCAGAGACAGAACTTGCTGGGTATTTCTCCGTTAATCTAAATGTCTGAAGCTGTGAGCGGGTCTCAGACCACCTCAGAGCTCCTAAATGGGTTTTCAACTCGCAAAAAAACCCCAAACCCAAAAGGTTTCCATCGAAATGTTGTTACTGTGAGGAACCTGTTGGTCCAGTTGGGACGGCAGGTGCCCGTTACTTTCAGTACAGATTAATCAGTGCCATGATCTCCTGAACCAGCACTGGTCCAAGACCCAAAGAGGTTCTGTTGGCTTCTGTCTGAAGCTGGTGAAGACTTTAAGGACCCGACTTTAACTCACTTTAACACTTATTCCAGTCATTTCTTCACAGCTCTGCCTCAGCAATAAAGAATCCTGCGAACCCAAAGCAGCAGAACCATCCGAGTCCTGACCTCTGGCCTAAATAAGCAGTCAGGAATGTGGGGCTCCTGAGCTAATTGTGAGCAGTTTATGCATTGTGTACTCGCACGGCGTTCTGGAAACTGGAGCCTCGCTCCGACTGAGCGCCGTTTCTCTTCTCAGAGCGGTGGCAGATCCACAAACCAGCCGGTGACAGACAGCCGCCACATTCCTGCAACCAGAGGTCAGGACTGTGGCCTTTT
Source organism: Leuresthes tenuis (assembly GCA_036924055.1). Classification (NCBI taxonomy): domain Eukaryota; kingdom Metazoa; phylum Chordata; class Actinopteri; order Atheriniformes; family Atherinopsidae; genus Leuresthes; species Leuresthes tenuis. Next base: position 439,370 of record JAVGWW010000006.1, on the reverse strand, counting down.
AGATCCTCCCGCCGCCCCGAGGGTCACAGAAAGGCCTTTAGGTCCTCCCCGCCGCCCCGAGGGTCACAGAAAGGCCTTTAGATCCTCCCCGCCGTGCCCGAGGGTCACAGAAAGGCTCGCCGTGCCCGAGGGTCACAGAAAGGCCTTTAGGTCCTCCCCGCCGTGCCCGAGGGTCACAGAAAGGCTCGCCGTGCCCGAGGTCACAGAAAGGCTCGCCGTGCCCGAGGGTCACAGAAAGGCTCGCCGTGCCCGAGGGTCACAGAAAGGCTCGCCGTGCCCGAGGGTCACAGAAAGGCCTTTAGGTCCTCCCCGCCGTGCCCGAGGGTCACAGAAAGGCCTTTAGGTCCTCCCCGCCGTGCCCGAGGGTCACAGAAAGGCCTTTAGGTCCTCCCCGCCGTGCCCGAGGGTCACAGAAAGGCCTTTAGGTCCTGCTCGCCGCGCCCGAGGGTCACAGAAAGGCTCGCCGTGCCCGAGGTCACAGAAAGGCTCGCCGTGCCCGAGGTCACAGAAAGGCTCGCCGTGCCCGAGGTCACAGAAAGGCTCGCCGTGCCCGAGGGTCACAGAAAGGCTCGCCGTGCCCGAGGGTCACAGAAAGGCTCGCCGTGCCCGAGGGTCACAGAAAGGCTCGCCGTGCCCGAGGGTCACAGAAAGGCCTTTAGGTCCTCCCCGCCGTGCCCGAGGGTCACAGAAAGGCCTTTAGGTCCTCCCCGCCGTGCCCGAGGGTCACAGAAAGGCCTTTAGGTCCTCCCCGCCGTGCCCGAGGGTCACAGAAAGGCCTTTAGGTCCTGCTCGCCGTGCCCGAGGGTCACAGAAAGGCCTTTAGGTCCTCCCCGCCGTGCCCGAGGGTCACAGAAAGGCCTTTAGGTCCTGCTCGCCGCCCCGAGGGTCACAGAAAGGCCTTTAGGTCCTGCTCGCCGTGCCCGAGGGTCACAGAAAGGCCTTTAGGTCCTGCTCGCCGTGCCCGAGGGTCACAGAAAGGCCTTTAGGTCCTCCCCGCCGTGCCCGAGGGTCACAGAAAGGCCTTTAGGTCCTGCTCGCCGTGCCCGAGGGTCACAGAAAGGCCTTTAGGTCCTGCTCGCCGTGCCCGAGGGTCACAGAAAGGCCTTTAGGTCCTGCTCGCCGCCCCGAGGGTCACAGAAAGGCTCGCCGTGCCCGAGGGTCACAGAAAGGCTCGCCGTGCCCGAGGGTCACAGAAAGGCTCGCCGTGCCCGAGGGTCACAGAAAGGCCTTTTACACGGCGCCGTGTTCAAAGTGTGCTTTAAAACGACACCTCATCCCTGAGCTTTTCACTCCGGTTCATTTTGGAGCTACAAACAGGCCTGATTTCAGAGGAAATGTCCCACATTGATTAGTTCCTACAGTTTGTGCTCGTCAGTATTCACCCGGTGTTCCTTCCAAGCCATTAAACCTGCATTTAGCTGCTCCCAACCTAAAGTTTCCAAACCCTAAGGGCTCTGCAGCCTCTCTGCCTGCTACTCCCTACTTTCAACTGTTCTCAAGACTCAACAGGCATCAACTCAAAATGCACCATCTGCATATTCTCCCACAAACAGCTCCATCCACAGCGTTTTGGTTCTGATCAACAGAGGATCTGTGCCTTAAATCATATCCTCCGTCAGATTTATGGAGAGATACACATCCAGGTAGTGTTTTGACCCAGATTTATATCAGTTTAACTCAGTTTAAGCTCTCTTTAAAGACTAAACCTTATCAGTACGCTGCTTCTTCAAATGACACCAATTAGTGGCCATGTTCCCTGTAATCGTCCCGAGAATCTGGAGCAAACTTTTGACATGCTGCTAAAAATAAAAGGCGACTTCGGCGTGTTTCCATTAACTCCTGGAGAGCAAATAAAGCAGGCTGTGCAGGCAGTGAAGGCTGCATGAAGCCGGACTTTATCAAACAGGCGTGAAATGATGCGTCACCGGAAACAAAAGGAAGAAAAACCAAGAAAAAGAAAAATATGTCTGAGACAACTTCAGTGGAAATCAATCAAATGAAGTTTTACGTTCATTTTATGATCCGTTTTCATCTGGTCAGTGAGGAAAATAAATAAAACAGGACTTTCTGAACCCCGGCTGCCACACAGTGGGTCCAAAGCTCCAGAACATTTTACCTGTACATGGCAAATAAAGCATGGTTTTATCCCTCAGAGCGTGCATTCACACGCAAACTAATCTCATCTCATCATCTTTGCACACCGCGGCCTCGTATCTTTATGGAGCCGCAGAGATTTCAGTGTTTGTGGAGTAAAACTGTGGTTAAATTCCTGTTAAATCACACCTAGAGTTCAGAGGATGTGATTTAGGACCCACTTCCCCTCTGCTGCTGGTCCCAGGCCAGCATGGAGCTGTTTCCCTGTGTTTCGGGTGCTCAGAGACACATGAGTTCACAGTAATGTGGGAAACTACTCTGAAATGGGTCGATCTCATTAATCTAACGCACCTCCAGAGGGATCATTTGCCTTAAACAGATCTTAAAAGGTGTAACTGCTTTGCTTCTTACATGCATGTCCCAACATGTGCTTTGAAATCATTTTAACACCTGCAGGGAACTTTATCTGCATAGAACAGCTCAAAGTTAAGCAATAAGTTGAATAAGTGCAGTAAAAGCCATGTCAGAGCCCGGGTAGCTCACAGAGGTGTGTGGCCAGACCTCTGGAGTCTAATCTCGGCCTTTTCAAATCCCCGCTCTCGCGTTGGCCAACTTACCCTCCAGCGTCACTTCTTTCCCGGCCTTCTTCAGCGCCTGGACCGCCATGTCGTGGGTCGCCTCCCGGAGGTCGTTCCCGTTCACCGACAGGATCGCGTCGCCCACCCGAAGAGCCCGGCTCTGGTCCGCAGCGAGCCCCGGAAAGATCTTGGAGATGAGGATGGGCATCCGGTTCTCTCGCCCCCCCTTGATACTGATCCCCAGCCCGCCAGACTCTTGCTTGACAACCCGGACTTTCCGCACGGCTTCGGAGGAGCCGTCGACAGTGACAGGGAAGTCGCCTTGTCTCGACCCGAAGCTTGACCCCGGACTGCCGTAGCTGGAGCCGGGGCTTCCGAAGTCAGAGTTTGAGCCGTTATTCGGGTACTTTCCAGGGCTGTTCACGCCGTAGTTACCTTCGTGCTGACCCCGACTGACGCCCCCGCGCCCCGGGCTGCTACTTCGTCCCCTAATCCCGTGGTTCTGGTTCTGAAGTGGGTCTGGACCCGAAGAGGGACCGCGGCCGGGGTTCCCGACACTCGTGCCCGGGTCGTTTCCGTTCGACATGCCATTTCGCAGGCCGGCCGGAGAGTAGTCCCAGTGATTGCCCCCCTGCCCAGCCGCCTCCGCCTCGGCCGTTAAAGTGAGCGTTTCCCGCGTGAGTTCTGCCGCCACTCGGATCCAACGGTCGCGCAGCAGCAGGTCCAGTTGGCCGTTTTTGTCCGCGCGAGTCCAGATTGCCATTCCTGAACGGTTAGCCTGCTCCGAGGCGGGCCGCTCTCACACTAAACTCATCATCAACTTTTTCCTCTTTTTCAGAGTGCGCACAAGCAGCGACTAGGCAGCACGGGCCCGCATCGACACACCCACTCCCGCCGCGACTGCAGGGAGAAGGGGGGGGACCGAGGGAGTCCCGGGCCGCGGGGAGAGCAGAAGAACCAGCGACTCTGATGGGCCAGCCTCGGAGGGCTCGTCGAGTTCAAGCCGTAAAGCTGTCCAACTTCCAGCGGAAAGTCAGCGTGAACACAGCCGGGGAACTTCCGTTCAGAGCTGTCAAAATAAAGTCAAACTAATCAAACATTACACCCTCCCACACTAGAGATCATTTTGTTGCCTTAAAGCGTCAATTTGCAACAAAGGTGCCCAAATATCACGCTTTTAGGTAAATAAAAGGCTGCAAAATTGGGGGGAAAACAAGCAATCGCTTCAAAATTAAATTTTTACTTTAATAAATATCAATTTGTTATCATACCGAACTATATAATATATATAATATCTCATAACTAAGTGCTTATTATGTTTCTTTGTGACTGAATGTGTCTGAAGTTGGTGATGGGAACATTGTACTTCTGGCTTTTAACTGCATCCTGGTAGCTTGCATCTCTGTCCAGGTCCAGGGATTAGGATTCAATTCATTTCAGTTTATTTATATGCACCAAGTCACCTCAAGGCACTTCAAAGATAGTCCGATTCAAATCATTCAAATCCAATTAGTCTAATTCATACAGAGCCAATTAAAAATGATAAGTTGCCGAGCTAAGGACACCCGAAGATTTCATTCAAACTCCTCCTGTATTTAATCCCCGTCCTGAGCTGCACGAGGCGATGGTGGAAAGAAAAATACTCCCTCTTAACAGAAAGAAACCTCCATCAGAACCAGAACCAGGGAGGATGGCCGAGGGGACAACAATCACCGTAACACCAGAGCAGGGATACCTGCTGAGAGAGAGAAACACAAGTTAATGATGTCATAAATGTACATAAAGAGCAAAGGAAACAGAGAGAAGAGGTGCATCATGGGTGGTTTCAGTCCCTGAATATAAGCTTCATCAGAAAGGAAAGTTTCAGCCTGATCTTAAAGGTAGAGAGGGAATCTGCTTCCTGAAGCCAAACTGGCAGCTGGTTCCACAGAGAGGGGCCTGATAACTGAAGGCTCTGCCTCCCATTCTGCTTTTAGGGGCCTGATAACTGAAGGCTCTGCCTCCCATTCTGCTTTTAGGGGCCTGATAACTGAAGGCTCTGCCTCCCATTCTGCTTTTAGGGGCCTGATAACTGAAGGCTCTGCCTCCCATTCTGCTTTTAGGGGCCTGATAACTGAAGGCTCTGCCTCCCATTCTGCTTTTAGGGGCCTGATAACTGAAGGCTCTGCCTCCCATTCTGCTTTTAGGGCCCTGATAACTGAAGGCTCTGCCTCCCGTTCTGCTTTTAGGGGCCTGATAACTGAAGGCTCTGCCTCCCATTCTGCTTTTAGGGGCCTGATAACTGAAGGATCTGCCTCCCATTCTGCTTTTAGGGGCCTGATAACTGAAGGCTCTGCCTCCCGTTCTGCTTTTAGGGGCCTGATAACTGAAGGCTCTGCCTCCCATTCTGCTTTTAGGGGCCTGATAACTGAAGGCTCTGCCTCCCATTCTGCTTTTAGGGGCCTGATAACTGAAGGCTCTGCCTCCCATTCTGCTTTTAGGGGCCTGATAACTGAAGGCTCTGCCTCCCATTCTGCTTTTAGGGGCCTGATAACTGAAGGCTCTGCCTCCCATTCTGCTTTTAGGGGCCTGATAACTGAAGGCTCTGCCTCCCGTTCTGCTTTTAGGGGCCTGATAACTGAAGGCTCTGCCTCCCGTTCTGCTTTTAGGGGCCTGATAACTGAAGGCTCTGCCTCCCATTCTGCTTTTAGGGGCCTGATAACTGAAGGCTCTGCCTCCCGTTCTGCTTTTAGGGGCCTGATAACTGAAGGCTCTGCCTCCCGTTCTGCTTTTAGGGGCCTGATAACTGAAGGCTCTGCCTCCCATTCTGCTTTTAGGGGCCTGATAACTGAAGGCTCTGCCTCCCATTCTGCTTTTAGGGGCCTGATAACTGAAGGCTCTGCCTCCCATTCTGCTTTTAGGGGCCTGATAACTGAAGGCTCTGCCTCCCGTTCTGCTTTTAGGGGCCTGATAACTGAAGGCTCTGCCTCCCATTCTGCTTTTAGGGGCCTGATAACTGAAGGCTCTGCCTCCCATTCTGCTTTTAGAAACTCTGGGAACCACAAGGAAACCTGCAGCCTGAGAGCAAAGTGCTCTGTTGGGGAAATATCCAACTGTGAGATCTTTAACATGTGATGGAGCTCGGTCATTAAGAACTTTATATGTGAGGAGAAGAATCTTAGATTCTATTCTGAATCTAACAGGGAGCCAATGAAGAGAAGCTAAAACTGGAGAAACATGATCTCTCCTGTTAGATCTCATCAGAACTCTGGCTGCAAGGTTTTGGATCAGCTGGAGGCTTTTCAGAGAATCTGTGGGACAGAACAATAATAAGGAATTACAGTAGTTCAGTCCTGAAGGAACAGATGCATGGAGCAGCTTCTCTGAGACAGGATGGTCCTGATTTATTACGAAGGTGAAAGAAGGCAGAAACTGTTTAATATGAGAGTCAAAGGAGGGCTTTATTGGCCCCGAGTGATTTAACTGCATAATGTTGCCCCAAAGCAACAGATTAATTGCACCGCCGCACGTCTTATGCTCTCACTGTTTCATTTCTAAGAATGAAATTAAAGGGACAGTCCAACAAATGCCTGACAGCAGCACCATGCTAAAGACGGTTAATTTAGGAGCCTCCTTCTGTTAATCAGGATGTAAAAATGTTATTTCATCCTTCATAACTTTTCCATCACAAATAATTACCAACAGCAGCTCGACTAAAGTCACTTAAAGCTGCTTAATGTAGTTTATTTAGACTTATCTTCATTTCCTGCTTTTTGTCCAAGTTTAGAATATTTATGGTGTTTATTTGCTTATCTGTTTTTAACTGAAGCAGCTTTTAATGAGCAGAGGGAAGCTACTAAAGAGTTCACAAGTTCATCTTTAAATTTGTTTGATAAATAAATAGTTTGAGTTTTAAATTATTATCTAAACCCAATATTCTGAGTTTAGATAATAACTTTAATCATCCTTTAACATGTCAAATCTATAAGGCGACTTTTTACTGATCATCTCCACAAATTCACCTCATCCGACCAAAATCTTTTGCATTTTTATGGCATAATTTTTACTTAAAAATGATATATTTTAGCTTAATTATTTATATTCTTTTAACCAGCCAAACATAAAGGAAACTCATACAGATGCTCAGAATGTAACTGAGCCAAATGCACATTTTGTATTTCCATTTAAAGCTGAAAAAGATGAGATTTAACTGCAGCGACGGCTCAGTTCAACGTGTATCTGACCTCTGAAAACGTTAGATAAAGGATTGGTGGCGCCGAACAGACCCAAAGACGGGAGACAGAACCGACCCACACAACAATAATAATGATCATTTCCATTTTAGACATGCTTTAAACGCTTCTTTCTGCATTTTTAACTGTGGTCAGGCTGGTGGGAACAGCAGAGACAGTTTAATTAATTACCAGAGTGACATGTCCAGCTGGGCCTTGAATTAAAAGGGAAGAAACTGACTTCTCAGCATGAATCTGTCCCGTCCCCACATCTTACCGACCCACTGACCGACCTTATATTAACAGAGAAAGTGCTGTTTTCTGTGCCTTTCTACGTTTAACTGCTCATATCTTGTTTTTAGTATCAGCTCAGAGTGTCTCTCCAGATGAATAAAGTCCATTTATCTTCTTCACTAAAGGTTTCTTCTGTTATGAAAGCATAAGGAGTGCTTTTCCTGTTTTGGGCTGAAGCTCAGCAGCTTGACTCCACAGCTCTGTCTGCTGAAGCCTGAGCGGATGACAGCAGGAGGCAGCCAATAGACCTGCAGGTTATTTATTCATGATGGGGGGGCGGAGCTTCATTGCAGGCATTATGGATCCGCTGGCAGGGTACAAAGCCTGCTTAAGTTCACTCTCTGTGGTCACTCTATTAATGGATTCTCCCGCCTGCTGCTGTAAACTTTCACACTTTCACACAGATGCTGTCTGCTTTGATTCAATCCAACTCACTTTTTCACAGCTAGAACTGATCTAATGTTCCCTGTTGTTCGGTCTTTAGGATCCAGTGAGACGCCTCAGACATTAACATGAATGCACTGAGACTTCCGTTACAGATCAGAACATTTCAGAAGTGCTGAAGCTTAATTTGACTCAGCTGAACTGCAGCCGTCTGTCGCCATCACCTCAGCCTCCTCCAACCTTTAAAGGCGCCGCAGGTAAAGTTCGAGCTGCTGTAGAAAACTTGGCCAGCAGGTGAACTCTGGACCTTTGTATCCCAGAGCAGAGCTCACAGCCTGTGTTTTATTCTGAAGAACTGAGGCAACAGCATTTAATGAGCTACAACCTGTCTGTTTAAACTTTGAAAAGATTTTGACTGTAAAACTGACGCTTTTGTAAAATACTGCACATGAAAACATGCTAATAAGCAGGATAATTAAGTTTCTTTCTCTGTTAAAACCTGAGCAAAGGTCTGGAGCATTTAAAAGAGACTTGTGGAGATTTCTGGGTTTTCTGGAAGTCGTGACCTCCTGACCTCTGAGTAGATTTTTGCACAGATCCATGCAGCCACTAAAAAAGGACAGAACCTTTTAGCCTTTCTTTTAGCTCGTTAAAGCGTGGTTTTGTTCAAGCTCTGCGGTTCTCAACCTTCTCCAGTCGAGATCCTCCAACAAGACTTCTCCTGAAAATTAACTCACAGCTCGTTCATTCATCAGCGCAAAAACGCACAATTTCATCCAATATGAAAGGATGTTTTCGTCCTAAACCAGGAGCTTTGATTCAGCATTTTTAAGATAAATATCTTTCTGAAGCCGGGCTGAAACAGAACCACAAACCTGATTATTACAATTAAATCAGAACTCTTTCAGGGAAGAAAAATAAATCTAAAAGACCCTGAATGTCTCCCGTTAGCTAAATAAATTAAACACAACAAGAACCTGCATTTAAAATGATGAATTTTAAGGGAAATGTGACTGATTACTGCTTTGATGCAGTTTATTTCCTGCTGAGATTTACACTGAGCAAACGTTCCTAATTACTCGCTCTCCTGATCTCCGGTGGAGACACAGCAGGAGGTTTAGATCCATGTGCTCAGAGATGCTCACAGATCTGACTCTGAAGAGTCCAGCTGACTCAGATCTGTGAGCATCTGGTCTTTTCTCCTTCATTAATGTTCTATAAAGGAGACGATGCAGGAACTTTCTGTTACAGCCACTTCTTTCTTTTTCCCACATTCTGCTGCAGATCTGCTGCTGTGTTTGGGATCTTTGTCCTGTTGATGAGCCAGTTTCAGCCCAGCTTTAGCTGTGGGACAGATGGCCTCACATCTGACTCTAGAATACTTTGGTATCCAGAGGAGTTCATGGTGGACTCAATGACTGCAAGGTGCCCAGGTCCTGTGGCTGCAGAACCAGCCCAGATCATCAGCCCTCCACCACCGTGCTTGACAGCTGGTATGAGGTGTTTGTGCTGATCTGCTGTGTTTGGTTTCCTCCAAACGTGCTGCTGTGCATTAGGACCAAACATCTCCACTTTGCTCTGGTCTGTCCAAAGGACATTGTTCCAGAAGTCTTGAGCTTTGTTCAGATGCAGCTTTGCAAACCTAAGCTGTGCTGCCATGTTCTTTTTAGAGAGAAGAGGCTTTCTCCTGCAGCCCTTCCAAACAAGCCATCCTTGTTCAGTCTTTTTCTAACTGTGCTGCCATGACCTTTAACCTTTAACATGCTAACTGAGGCCTGTAGAGTCTGAGATGTAGCTCTGGGCTTTTTCACCTTGGGGTGACCTTTAACCTTTAACATGCTAACTGAGGTCTGTAGAGTCTGAGATGTAGCTCTGGGCTTTTTCACCTTGGGGTGACCTTTAACCTTTAACATGCTAACTGAGGCCTGTAGAGTCTGAGATGTAGCTCTGGGCTTTTTCACCTTGGGGTGACCTTTAACCTTTAACATGCTAACTGAGGCCTGTAGAGTCTGAGATGTAGCTCTGGGCTTTTTCACCTTGGGGTGACCTTTAACCTTTAACATGCTAACTGAGGCCTGCAGAGTCTGAGATGTAGCTCTGGGCTTCTTCACCTTGGGGTGACCTTTAACCTTTAACATGCTAACTGAGGCCTGTAGAGTCTGAGATGTAGCTCTGGGCTTCTTCACCTTGGGGTGACCTTTAACCTTTAGCATGCTAACTGAGGCCTGTAGAGTCTGAGATGTAGCTCTGGGCTTTTTCACCTTGGGGTGACCTTTAACCTTTAGCATGCTAACTGAGGCCTGTAGAGTCTGAGATGTAGTGACTATCTCTGGTCTTTAATTAGCTTTCTTTGACCAACCTTCTTAACCAGGTGCAGATGTTTAAAGTGATATATTAGATGGGGTTTGACACACTGCAGTTCAGCTCAGGATAAACACAGCAAACAGTGAAACGTCGTGTTTGTTATTAGATTTTATTGCAGCTGAGGTTTACTTCGTGTTTACTAAACCAGAGCAGATACAAGCGTCCGTGGGGAGTGAGAGGCGGCAGCTTCATCTGCTTCATGATGCTTCACCCACTTACATTCACAGTGTCGCCGCTGTCAGCCCCCCCCAGCTGGACCGGGACCTTCACAAGCTTCGCATAAAGAGGTCTGGTATGCAGCCGCAGCCTTTTGTTACAAATCCCTTTTTGGGTGGTTAAAAATAAACAATATTTGGCTGAATACAAGCTTTCAGTTCAGCATTTCTGCTTCGGTTTTCTAAGATACATTCATGGCAAAAAGAAGGCAATCTCACAGAGCTGAAATGCTCATGCTATGCAGCTTCTCCACCTCCACCTCCACCTTCACCTCCTCCTCCAGCTCCTCCACCTCCTCCTCCTCCTCCTCCTCCTCCTCCACCACCTCCTCCTCCACCCTCCCATCAGGGACGGCTCACCCCCCAGCACCCTCCTGGTCTGCCTCCTCCACCCGAAGGTGTCCTTAAGCCATGGAGCAGCAGATAAAGCAGAGTTCAGTGAAACCTCACCTCTGTGCAGGTGGGGGGGGGGGTGGGGGTGGGGGGGGGGGGGTGGGGGGGGGGGTAATACAGCCAGGTGAAGCAGATGTGGTTTGGAATCACGAGATTCTTATTAAAAACGGTCCAACGCAGCTCCAGAACATTTCTTTTACATTTATCATGTCATAACAACCATTAAATGATGCATTTAATGCTCCAATCCAGCATTTTTAAAGATTCCTAAAGCACCTCACTGGATTATATATTTCATTATATCTGACTGAACCGATCCGATAGATCTGTAAGCTCTGCCCGAAGCCACCAGAACCCCCACAGAACCCCACAGAACCCCACAGAACCCCCACAGAACCCCCACAGAACCCCACAGAACCCCCACAGAACCCCACAGAACCCCACAGAACCCCCACAGAACCCCACAGAACCCCCACAGAACCCCCACAGAACCCCACAGAACCCCCACAGAACCCCACAGAACCCCACAGAACCCCCACAGAACCCCACAGAACCCCACAGAACCCCACAGAACCCAAGTCCTTCAGTGAGTGTGTGCACAGTGCGGTCTCTGCTCATTGGTTTACGATGCTGATGGTCTCAGTGCGGCGGGGCTGCGGCGAGGAGAAGGGCGATGATGCGTGAGGGTGAGGGTGAGGCCGCTGTGGCGCCAGGTGACGCTGCACCTGTGGGTGAGGGGAAGCCTCCAGGTGGGGGTGACGCTGCGCCTGAGGCTGAGGGGAAGCCTCCAGGTGGGGGTGCGCCTGAGGCTGAGGGGAAGCCTCCAGGTGGGGCTGGCGCTGCAGCTGAGGTCTCTGGGCGCTGGCGGCAGCTCTGGCTTCTCTCTTGGGGGTGTTGTTGAGGATGTCCAGGCTCCGGCGGCTGGAGGAAATGACATCAGCCACAAATTTGGTGCATTCGGCGCAGACGTCCCGCAGCGTGCAGCCGTGAGCGTACAGATGGGGGAACTCCTCCTCCACTGAGCGGCGGGACAAACTGCGCAGAGACCTGCAGACCGAAACAAACGGTGAGAGGCTGCAACATCTCACAGGAGCACAGAAAACAGTGCAGCTGCAGCTGTGAGGATCACAGGTTATTCCAGGTTATTCTACAGTTTATTCCAGTTTATTCCAGTTTATCCCACAGTTTATTCCACAGTTTATTTATTCCACGGTTTATTCCACGGTTTATTTATTCCACGGTTTATTCCAAGGTTTATCCCACAGTTTATTCCACAGTTTATTTATTCCACAGTTTATTTATTCCACAGTTCAATCCACAGTTTATCCCACAGTTTACTCCAAGGTTTATTCCACAGTTTAACCCACAGTTTAACCCACAGTTTAATAAAGACATGTGGAGAGTCAATGGGAAATGGTGCCAGGTTAAACTCCATTGTCCAATACTGGACTTTTCACTCTTAAAAACACAAATTAAATCAACCTATCAGCTCAGCCTTATAATCAGTTAATTGTTTTATGTTTATTGGAGTAAAGAAGCTATCTGAAGACGTCCTTTTGGGCTTCATTGGTGCTTTATAGCTCAGCAATAAACTGTTAACATTAAGCTTTGTGTGGCGATATTACTGAGAAACATCTGGAAAAAGCAGGATATTATGTGAAGAATAACAGCAATCTGTTCGATGTTTGTTTCAACACCGAGAAAAGATGCAGAAAGATGTTATTTTCAGTTCATTCTTCTTCCATTTCTCATGTGAACTCGGTCCAAAAGCTGCTCACATCAACAAAAGAACACGTACATGAAATTAATGTGAAAACTGGAATATTCTGCAGACTTTAAGCTCAATTTATCTGATTTAAACTTCATCTTTTCTTTTCTCATCTTTTCTTTTCTCATCTTTTCTTTTCTTTTCTCATCTTTTCTTTTCTCATCTTTTCTTTTATCATCTTTTCTTTTCTCATCTTTTCTTTTCTCATCTTTTCTTTTCTTTTCTCATCTTTTCTTTTCTCATCTTTTCTTTTCTCATCTTTTCTTTTCTTTTATCATCTTTTCTTTTCTCATCTTTTCTTTTATCGGCCGTCTGCACGAGTTTGTGAACTGAGAAAGAAAAGATCCAAGTTTGAAAATGGAAATGTTTCTCAGATTTTAGCTGCTGCAGTTTGAGCCTCTTTTATTGTTTTTATTGTTTGATAATGACACAATAATGGAATTCTGTAGATGATAAAGTCTTTATGACTTTATGTTGGGGAGAGTTATTCTTAAACAGTAAATAATAATAAATAAAAACTATTTATCCTCACAGTTTCCCAGAATCAGCCGACATATCATCTAAGTCATGATATTTCTCCAGTAAGACGAGTTTTTTTCATCATTCGACATGTTGTCTGGAACCATTTTCACCCAAAAACAGCCACTGACAGCATTCTGTTTTCATTTAAACTTTTATGAAAGTTGTACACAAATGTGTGACAAAAAGTGAAAGAATTCCATTTTAAAGATGATTATCTCCACAGCTTTATTTCTTTATTTCTGGGCCCAGTTCCTTTCTCGGGGCTCACTGTGTTTGTTGTGGCTGCTTCACAATAATTCGTGGTGATTCCTCAGAAAAGCTTACAGCTGTCGCAGTAAATCAAACATCTGGATAACGTGACACTTGATCTTTCTGCTCTCATTCAGACTGAAACATAAACACAGCATGGTGCAGCAGCAGTGGGACGGACTGTCACAGCCGCTAATGAGAAGATTAGGGTCAGCTTTTCTGATTACTAACAGAACATTAACATTTACTGTTATAAAACCTCCTATTTCCGTCCTCCGAGCAGCGGTCGGGTCTTAGCTGGGCAACAGAACAGCGAGCGCACTTTATCTCCTCCACACGCTGTCGCCCAAGAAGGGAGGATAGTAACGACAGCTGGGTAATTGTTACGTAACGGCTGCTTAGAGGCCTTAGCAGAGACGGCTCTGATTATATAACAAAAGAGTGGGGGGTGGGGGAGGTGGGGATTGGACTGAGGAGGCAACCTGGGCCGTTTCTGCTTAGGCTGGAGAAGGTTAGCGATCTCTGACTCCAGGGAAGCGCACACTTAAATAGGTTTAAGCAGAAGTTTGGCCTTCTTAGCTTCAGTAAAATGGTCACAAATAGAAGAAAAGGAGGAATTTCTACAGAAATTATAACAGATTCTCCTGATGTTCAGCCATGAACTTTTGATTGGACAACAACATACATGAAAAAAAACACTTAGCTTAGCTTAGCTTAGCTTAGCATAGCATAGCTTAGTAGGTTATACATTATTTTTACATTTACCAAACAACTTGATTCCCGTTTTATAAGCTCCTTTAAAGTGCATTCAGTGAATTAATTTTTCTGAATGCAGAAAAAGAAGCAGTGTTCTGGTTTATGAACCAGAAATGCTCCATATAAATGCAAAATGAACCACTTTAAGATGTGAGGAGCTCTCCAAACATGGACAGATGATGCCTCAGGTTTTAATGGCTTAATTCCATCGAACTCGATCAAAGTTTTGAGTTCAGATGATTAGTTCCTTAACTTATATAGAAAAGATTAAAAATGTTTTCTGGATGAGTTTCTTTTTTGACCCTAAAAACATCCAATTACACACATTTAAGCCGTTACACGTCTCTTTGTGTATCTTCTCCAGGGAAATCCTGCAGTTTTCTCTCTTATTAAATGAAAGAAACCATCATGCAGATCTGAGCTCCTCCAGAGTTTCAGCTCTGCTGTTTCTGCGAGTTACAAAACAAACAGACTCACTTATAGACTTGGCTTTTGTGTCCCTGGCTCTTGGGAGTGCTATGGAAGCCCACAGTGTACACAGGAATATGGGCCATCTTCTTGGAGGGGATCTTCATCTGGAGGAGGCATAAGAGTCAGTCAGAGTTCAGAGAAAAGGAAGATTTCAAACACACTTAGCATGAATCACACACACAAAGCAACAGAAAACCTAAAACGGATTCACAGCACGACACAAATGAGCCACAGCACAAAACACATCACAGGAAATAATAATAAAGAAGCAAAATCCAGACCTACAGAACCACACATCCAACATGGGCCGGGACTGAGGCAACAAATCAAAACCAACAGAAGAGCATAAGGTGACGTCAGCAGAGGCACCAACAGGCCTGAAATACTGTCGAGAAACTGCATTTAACCCTTTTAATTCCTTCAACCTGATTCAATATTCTGTTTATCGTGAACTACTAATTCAGACGAGTGGCTTAAGACTAAAAGAGACAAAAATGAACTAATTGAGTCTTTAAAAATGAACAGCATGCACTTCATTTTCTTTCTTTATTTTATGATAAACTTGCAAATACATCAGTTAAAATGGTCTTTAAACGCTGGATTTCCTGGATCGTGCACTTCTTCAACATGCTGGACAATAATTCTGTATTTATATGAAACTTCTACAGTTCAGATCAATCAGTAACTCATCGCCACACAGAAGGAGTTCGTAAGAAGTCAATCAGAAAGAGTCAAAGCTACCTTTGCACTGCAGGACCCACAGACCGACCTGGAAGATGGACAGAAACACATCAATACTTTAGTTCTGCTGAGCATTTAATCCTAAAGGGGGAAAATGCTGAGATTTAACAGGTTGTTACTGGTTAATTTAACTTTTACTCCATCTGCTCCCTTTCTTACAGAAGAGCCACAGAAACTGGTAGAATCCACTTTCTCATCATTTGAGAACAAATAAATCAACAAACTCTATGGATCTAATCAGTGGAATCAAATTAAGACTCCTTATAGCTTCCTTTTTCTATCCTTTTACTCGTGGTTCTGTTCGCTTGTGTAAAAAAACACTCAATTAACTTCTTTGTGGGGAATTGTGTAAAAACTGAAGAGGAAAAAGTTTGATATGAACCGATAAGATTAGATTAAAGATTAAAAGAGGACTTAAATGATTGAGAAAGTTCCCCCTGAGTGTCTCCAGAGCATCAGTTTTAACGTGAGTCAGGCTGGAGGATGAAATGTGATGGAAAACCTTTCTCTCATACCTTTTGCACAGTAAGCATGTGGAGGGCCAGGAGAAGAGAGGAAATCTGACTCTGCAGCAGCAGCAAACCTGAGAAAACTGTCAGGGTTAGTTTAGGGTTAAAAGCACGGAGACAAACTCTCAGGACGAATGTTCGCTGCACCTTTCCTCTCTTCAGGTTATTGTAGAGCTCTTTGCTCTGAAGAAACTTCTCCATCTCTGCTTTGACCAGCACACGGCGCACATTGATGACCTCATCCACCGTCAAGGCCAGACTCTCCACAGGGTGGCTGAACTCCTCCTAAATGCAGCAGAAGGGAGGAAACCCATCAGTCTCACTTCTTGTTTTACATCGATTAAATCCTGAGGTTATATATGAGATATATTATATATATCTATTGGTTCAGAATAAACAAGCCTACATCAAAGCCAGCCGTTGGAATAAATGCAGACTTTAAATAAAGTGTAAATGACTAATTCAATCTTTAAAACAACAATCCCACCGGTAATAAACTAACTGGCTCATTATCTGATATGCAGGACTGTTATTAAGCTGTTTTACTGCAGGTCTGAACACTAAATGAGCTTAATAAAGACTTTAGCTGCACTATTATAGCACATTCTTACTGAGGTTTCTGCCCTGAGGACCATTTATTGGTGTTAATTTATATATTTCAACATGAAAACTTCCTTTTGACTTTTATCTGAATTAAATCACATAAACCTAGAAGCACACCTCCACTGTAAAACTAATCTGGTGACACTTATTTTAGGAAATTAGATTTAAGGGCGGGATAATAGAGCAAAATAGCTTGATTGAAAGATTAAATTAGCTGCAGAGCACCTCCTGCAACACTTATCTCACCATCAGCTGGTGCTCGTCTCCTGTCCTGGAGCAGGAAGTCGTCTCTTGGCCCTCTGTGGCCTCATCGACTGAGCTCAGGGACAGGCGGGCCGGGGAGGGCGGCACCCAGCTGTGAACTGGGAAGGAGGCTGGGGTGTGGAAATGGATTAAAAGTCAGAGAGAGGAAATGATTCATTAAATGAGGCGGGATCAAACGAGAGAAGCCACAAATCCTGCTCTAAGTCCATGAATTACACATCAGCCTCTTTCATCGATTCCAGCTCTGCCATTTATTATTAATCTGATCTCAGAGGAGAGATTCGGCTCGAGCTGCTACATCTGCAGTAAGACGTCTGCTCAGCGGCCGGTTTAAAAGCTGCAAACCTCACACAGCTGACCTGCGGCGCCTCCTCCGAGAGGCAGGCCGGAGCAGGCCGAGAGGCAGGCCGGAGCGGGCCGAGAGGAAGGCCGGAGCGGGCCGAGAGGAAGGCCGGAGCGGGCCGAGAGGCAGGCCGGAGCGGGCCGAGAGGCAGGCCGGAGCGGGCCGAGAGGAAGGCCGGAGCGGGCCGAGAGGAAGGCCGGAGCGGGCCGAGAGGAAGGCCGGAGCGGGCCGAGAGGAAGGCCGGAGCGGGCCGAGAGGAAGGCCGGAGCGGGCTGAGAGGAAGGCCGGAGCGGGCCGAGAGGAAGGCCGGAGCGGGCCGAGAGGAAGGCCGGAGCGGGCCGAGAGGAAGGCCGGAGCGGGCCGAGAGGCAGGCCGGAGCGGGCCGAGAGGCAGGCCGGAGCGGGCCGAGAGGAAGGCAGGAGCGGGCCGAGAGGAAGGCCGGAGCGGGCCGAGAGGAAGGCCGGAGCGGGCCGAGAGGCAGGCCGGAGCGGGCCGAGAGGAAGGCCGGAGCGGGCCGAGAGGAAGGCCGGAGCGGGCCGAGAGGAAGGCCGGAGCGGGCCGAGAGGAAGGCCGGAGCGGGCCGAGAGGCAGGCCGGAGCGGGCCGAGAGGAAGGCCGGAGCGGGCCTTTCAAACAATGACCTCAGCATATGGACAGCAGAGCTGCTAATGCATGAGTCATAAAAAGATAAAATACTCTGCAGGGAGTTCCTGCAGCACGCTATTCAAAGACATTAGTTTTACCCTCCTTTAGTTCAGACTTTATCAGCATCTTTATATTTAATTAGAATCCATCATGAGTCCATCAACAGCTCCGTGTCAAACCTAGAGCTCGTATTTCAGTGAGCTCACAGGAATCTAATGAGCTTTGGGGCAGTGACCTGGAGTAGTTTGTCTCCCTAACTCTAACCGAATAAACCGAATAAACATCATCGTTCAGGAGCTGCTGGACTTTATAGTCCCTGTTCTTCTTGGAGGGAAACTTTTAGAAAGCTGGTTATCTTTTTGGGTGGATGGCCTGAGTCCAGCTGTTTCTGTGTGTTTTTAGTTTTTATGCTAGTTTAAAATCAAATTTCATGCAAAAATATCAATAAATTCAGTTTATTTCTCATACCATGAGATTACCAGATTCAAGGCCTGCAGATTCAAGGACTGCAGATTCAAGGCCTGCAGATTCAAGGACTGCAGATTCAAGGACTGCAGATTTAAGGACTGCAGATTTAAGGGCTGCAGATTCAAGGCCTGCAGATTCAAGGACTGCAGATTCAAGGACTGCAGATTCAAGGACTGCAGATTTAAGGACTGCAGATTTAAGGGCTGCAGATTCAAGGCCTGCAGATTCAAGGCCTGCAGATTCAAGGACTGCAGATTTAAGGACTGCAGATTTAAGGACTGCAGATTTAAGGGCTGCAGATTCAAGGCCTGCAGATTCAAGGACTGCAGATTTAAGGACTGCAGATTTAAGGGCTGCAGATTCAAGGCCTGCAGATTCAAGGCCTGCAGATTCAAGGACTGCAGATTCAAGGACTGCAGATTCAAGGACTGCAGATTTATGAATGACAGTGATTGAGAATTAGTCCTGAGTTTCTTTTCAGTCCTGATTTTGTTTGTCAGTTTAGCCTCAAAACTAGAAAACAAGTTTATTAATTATTTATTAATTATTTATTTAAATGAGCTGATTTGAACCTGATCCTGATCCCTAATATTCCCTGAATGTGTTTGAAACCAAAGCCATCGTTGAGTCTGAATGTGACTGAATGAAGAGAAATCTGTCTCCACACATGATGAAATGAAACTGAGAGCAGAACTCTTCAGGCTGACCTCTGTGGTGAGCAGGCGGCCCGGCGCCAGTCAGCGTCCTGGACCGAGGCCTCGCATCCCGCAGTCTGACCGCCTCGCCCAGCCGGGCCGACTCCGACAGCGAGGGGAGCATCTCCCCCCGGAGGAAGGCCAGGTCGTGCTCGGAGAAGGACCGATCCCGTTTCAGAGGGGTGGGGGAGCTCTCAGCCCTCCTCAGGTCCCCGCCGTCTGGAGACTCCTCCTCCTGCCGGGGTTAAAGGTCGAAGGGAAAGGTTGGGATGGGGAGGGAAGAGGAACAGGAAGTGATGCAGTTATTTATGTGAAGGCGGCAGGTTTAGTTCCACTTTAAACCACAGCCTGCAGGACCCTGAAGGACACAGAGGAACAGCTGACTGTGAGGTCAGAGCTGTTCATTAGCTTCATCTTAAGATTCTTTAAGAGCAGCAAACTAATGTTGGCTTTATATAGCATCAGTGAGGATTTGGTGAGAAATGATCCAATCACAAGCCCTGGTGCCAGCAGGTGTCCTGAGATCCAATCACTTGGGTTTCATTCACTGAAGATCTTCATAGTCTGAAAATCAGTCTTTTCTCTGATCATAAAGCCTTGTTTTCAGGAACCTCCTGTAAGTCTTTCTAAGTCTGAACAGCTGGATGCGTTTCCTTTGCTCCTGGACTTGAGCTCATGGTTAATTCAGTTTGAGTGAAAGCGGATGATGTGGAAAACGTTGAACTAAAGGAAACTGGACACCAGCCTGAGCAGTAACCAATACGTCGATGGAAAACACTTAAAGTCAGGTTTACACTCCTCCAGGTTCATGTAATGTTGTTTTCTACTGCCTGTATGTGGAGATTTAGCCACTTTGGGGCCATTATCTGCTTCTGTTTGCAATCTACAGATCGCTAAAACAGAATTACTGCTAATACTGAGGAAATATCTAAAAATGTCGTGTCTCAGACCTTTCATGAACTTTTTTTATGATTTAAAAGCAGATTTTTGGATATTTGTTCACGAATATTTCCTTTTTTTGGGAATGACAGACCGTTTTGTGCAGTTTTGATTCAAAATTGATTGGAACAGCGAGTTAAATACCAGAGAGCACGAGAAATATCTAATATCTGCCTCTATCCTATAAATCCCACAGAATTGATTCATGTTCATCATCATCAGGCAAAGATAGCAGAAAATCTCTTCCTCTGGAAATGTTTGCAGAGTTTAATCTGCCCTAAACTGGTTCACGGTGGATAGATACTGAATGTAAAGAGCCTGTCGGTGACCCACAGGAGGGTTAAACTCATAAAGCCTCTGTTGAATAAGGTAGAAATACTCGTGCCACCTTTTGTAAACCAGACTTTCAGTGTGTCATGATGAAATGGAACGAATAGGATTTGTGCTGAAAGGAAACAGAAGGGACTAAAAGCAGGGAACAAACACCTCATTTCCCATGTGGACAAAGTCGCTCTGAGCTGCTGCTAAAGCTCACCTGAGCCCGTGAGGACGTTGCTTTAAAAGCTTTTTCCCTGAAAGCTCTCACCTCAGATATGTTCATCTCCTCCATCTCGGCCAGAGTCGGGGCCTTCAGCAGGATGCGGGGGCGAGGCGGCGGCCGGGGCTCCGACACCGACAGGTCGATGCAGGAAGTAGATTTCACATTGCAAGGGCACGTCTGAGCCAGACAGGGCAGAGAGCCAAATGCTGAGGGAGGAGAGACCAAAGCAGCATCAAGCAGCAGTCGGTCGCACTCAGACCAGGAGGCACTGAATGCAGCGCTTCAGTGGCTCCTGAACACATCACTGAGAGAGAAAACCGAGATTCTTCTCAGTCAGTGACTCACTTCTGCTCAAACCTGTTCAAACCGCCTCATTAAGGCTGGAGGTTGCTTTGCTCCAAAGGCACTTCCTTAATCTGGTATCTGGGATGCATGTTTCAGGTCATTAGACCTCATTAGTGTGGACAGAAGGTGATGAAAGGAATGAGGAATACACTGACAAACATTACATTTTATCTGCAGATAATCAGTGAAATATTTTCATTATTTGAACCTTTAGTTTAATTGATGTCAACCATTAATAATAACCTTCCTTTTACTGTGGTGCACACCGTCCCTACGATTAAAGGCATCTAAAAACATCAAAAACATGTCAGAACTTTAATCCTTTTCTTTAAAAACCTGGGCACATACCAGTCTATTTAGCTTACTAAAAGAAAACCTGAGCACATTTACCCAAAGGTAAAGCCATTTCATTTAATTTGACTTCTGTCTCCTTTATCAGCTGCAGCAGCTGGCCTCGATCTGTAAATAGCTGGTCAATAACTAATGAAATGGAAAAGTACTTTTGTGTTTCAGGTCTGACTCGCATCCAGTCCTTAAACCAGGACTCTCGGGTCTCCTGGGTTCTGTGGTTCTTCAACTGAAAATGATTTGTTATTAATTCTTATGATCTTTAAAGATCCAAGTTGACTTATTTGGGGATTTTCCGGTTATTCTCAGTTGTCTTCAGTCTTTGTTGTAAACTGAATAAAACAGATGAACAAATAAGGAGTCAGTTTGTGATTTAAAGGAGGATTTTGTTGCTTTGGTCTTCAAAATGTATCACCACAAGGGGGCAGCGTTTTATCAGAAGATGCAGAAGTTTCCATTCCTATTCAAGAATAATTTATCTGTTTATAATTCATTTTTCAGCCTAATTTATGACGAGGTTTTCTGTCGATGGTTCCTTTCATTTTAACTGAAAAATAAATCATAATGAGAAGAAATCGGCTGACTAACAATTAACAATAAGATGAGCTCACGATATTTTTAATCTTTGTGCTGATGTTAGCACTAATATGGCGGCAAACATGGAAACTAACATGACAGCTAACATGGCGGCGAAGGCAAAGTTTGCACGCCAGGAACTTCCGACATTGCAGTAATTATTGTGCTTTTATATCTGCATTTTATATATTTATTTTTCATTTATTTTCTACACAGAGCAACTTAACTTAGGTTGTGATCTTTTTATGTTAAATATCACATATTATCATTATTATATTATTATAATACGCCAGTATTTGATAGGAATGGGCCTTTTACTTTATTGCACAATGTATACAAGGATGATGCTAATATTAAAAGACTTTTGGTGGAACTTGTTT
Organism: Leuresthes tenuis; assembly: GCA_036924055.1. NCBI lineage: Eukaryota > Metazoa > Chordata > Actinopteri > Atheriniformes > Atherinopsidae > Leuresthes > Leuresthes tenuis. The sequence continues at coordinate 417,675 of JAVGWW010000006.1, read as the reverse complement.
GGCAAACTTTGACTTTTTCTGTTAAATTTAGCGACGATGGTTGGAAAAAACCAAAAGGAAAGATTGTCAGGACTGATTATAATTATTGGCGCCTCACGTCTGTCATTGTGTGGAAGAACAGGTCTCAGCTTCCTCTCCTGCTTGATCTCTGCCAGGACCCGGTCATGGAGGCACTGCTGCTGGGGGGGAGGAGGCGGGAGGCTGCGCTCTGAAACCTGAGGATGACAATCAGACCACATCCACAGATTCATACATCTGAGAAATAAGGAAAAGAGCTGCTCTTTTGCTGCAAACTTTAAATGAAACATCCATGTAGCAAAAAAGGGGAAAAACACCCCCCCAGATCATAAAGCTGGACCGAAAACATCCAGCAAAAACAGGACCATGAATGCTAAATATACAGAAAACACACATTAAATCTAATGTTAGCAACTGAAGAAAAAACACAATTAACTGGTAGATGAACTTATCTTGCACAATGTTGTCTTTAAGGCATCAGACTCAGGTTCTTTCATACATAAAAACAGGTTAAATGTCCGTCCTGCTGAACAGAATATGGGATAAAAGACGACATCTACTCACTGGTTTCAGTGGAGGTCTCGATCGGATGAAATCCAGGATCAGTTCGTGGGCATTTCTCTTCACTCTGGTGGGAATGTCACCATCCACCTGCAGGAGGTAAGAAACAACACCTGAGCTTAGGGCTACAGTCAGGTCACCATCCACCTGCAGGAGGTAAGAAACAACACCTGAGCTTAGAGCTACAGTCAGGTCACCATCCACCTGCAGGAGGTAAGAAACAACACCTGAGCTTAGAGCTACAGTCAGGTCACCATCCACCTGCAGGAGGTAAGAAACAACACCTGAGCATAGGGCTACAGTCAGGTCACCATCCACCTGCAGGAGGTAAGAAACAACACCTGAGCTTAGAGCTACAGTCAGGTCACCATCCACCTGCAGGAGGTAAGAAACAACACCTGAGCTTAGAGCTACAGTCAGGTCACCATCCACCTGCAGGAGGTAAGAAACAACACCTGAGCATAGGGCTACAGTCAGGTCACCATCCACCTGCAGGAGGTAAGAAACAACACCTGAGCTTAGAGCTACAGTCAGGTCACCATCCACCTGCAGGAGGTAAGAAACAACACCTGAGCATAGGGCTACAGTCAGGTCACCATCCACCTGCAGGAGGTAAGAAACAACACCTGAGCATAGAGCTACAGTCAGGTCACCATCCACCTGCAGGAGGTAAGAAACAACACCTGAGCTTAGAGCTACAGTCAGGTCACCATCCACCTGCAGGAGGTAAGAAACAACACCTGAGCATAGGGCTACAGTCAGGTCACCATCCACCTGCAGGAGGTAAGAAACAACACCTGAGCTTAGAGCTACAGTCAGGTCACCATCCACCTGCAGGAGGTAAGAAACAACACCTGAGCTTAGAGCTACAGTCAGGTCACCATCCACCTGCAGGAGGTAAGAAACAACACCTGAGCATAGAGCTACAGTCAGGTCACCATCCACCTGCAGGAGGTAAGAAACAACACCTGAGCATAGAGCTACAGTCAGGTCACCATCCACCTGCATAAGGTAAGAAACAACACCTGAGCTTAGGGCTACAGTCAGGTCACCATCCACCTGCAGGAGGTAAGAAACAACACCTGAGCTTAGAGCTACAGTCAGGTCACCATCCACCTGCAGGAGGTAAGAAACAACACCTGAGCATAGGGCTACAGTCAGGTCACCATCCACCTGCAGGAGGTAAGAAACAACACCTGAGCTTAGAGCTACAGTCAGGTCACCATCCACCTGCAGGAGGTAAGAAACAACACCTGAGCTTAGGGCTACAGTCAGGCTCTCAGCCGCTTGTCCTCAGCTGTAATTTTACATCTTTCGCCACTTTTGTGTAACACGACTAACTTTAAACACCAAACTGACACATTATCCCCTCCTCAAGCCATCGAACAGCAGCAGCTCTGAGGCTCATTTCTGTTGTTTATTCTAAAAATGGAGCGCGATGGCGCCGGAAAAACAGAAGGCTGAGAGAGGACCCTAAAAATATTTGGGTTGTGAAGCTGAATAATGTATCTGCCCCTCAGAGGAGGCCTCAAGGTGACCTCTGCCACATCTAAGCCTGCGACAGTACACCGCAGGTTTGGCTCTATTTATCGAGCTGTGCCTTGGGAAAACGAGGACAATTCAAGGTCCATTCAAGGCCCATTCAAGGCCCATTCAAGGCCCATTCAAGGTCCATTCAAGGCCCATTCAAGGCCCATTCAAGGCCCATTCAAGGCCCATTCAAGGTCCATTCAAGTCCCATTCAAGGCCCATTCAAGGTCCATTCAAGGCCCATTCAAGGTCCATTCAAGGTCCATTCAAGGTCCATTCAAGGCCCATTCAAGGCCCATTCAAGGCCCATTCAAGGTCCATTCAAGGCCCATTCAAGGCCCATTCAAGGTCCATTCAAGGCCCATTCAAGTCCCATTCAAGGCCCATTCAAGGCCCATTCAAGGCCCATTCAAGGTCCATTCAAGGTCCATTCAAGGCCCATTCAAGGTCCATTCAAGGTCCATTCAAGGCCCATTCAAGGCCCATTCAAGGCCCATTCAAGGTCCATTCAAGGCCCATTCAAGGCCCATTCAAGGCCCATTCAAGTCCCATTCAAGGTCCATTCAAGGCCCATTCAAGGCCCATTCAAGGCCCATTCAAGGCCCATTCAAGGCCCATTCAAGGTCCATTCAAGGCCCATTCAAGGCCCATTCAAGTCCCATTCAAGGCCCATTCAAGGCCCATTCAAGGCCCATTCAAGGTCCATTCAAGGTCCATTCAAGGCCCATTCAAGGCCCATTCAAGGCCCATTCAAGGTCCATTCAAGGCCCATTCAAGGCCCATTCAAGGTCCATTCAAGGTCCATTCAAGGCCCATTCAAGGCCCATTCAAGGCCCATTCAAGGTCCATTCAAGGCCCATTCAAGGCCCATTCAAGGCCCATTCAAGTCCCATTCAAGGTCCATTCAAGGCCCATTCAAGGCCCATTGAAGGCCCATTCAAGGCCCATTCAAGGCCCATTCAAGGCCCATTCAAGGCCCATTCAAGGTCCATTGAAGGCCCATTCAAGGCCCATTCAAGGCCCATTCAAGGCCCATTGAAGGCCCATCTCATCCCAGAGCATTTCTCTTACTGCTCATTTTAAATGAATCCTGCACAGATGGAGGACGTGTTTCCTCCGTTCCTCATGAGGTCACTGCTCCCCTCCAATAATCTTTCTACCAATCAGTTCTTAGCCTTTGTTCTTAAAACTTTAATTCTGTCACTCTGCCCTTCCAGCAGCCCTCCTCCTCATGTGGTTTGGGACAGATTTAGCTTCCTTTCTAACTGCTTTAGCAGGGTTTAGCATCTTAGTTTTCTGCAGAACCTTAGACCCACTTCCCTTTGCAGAGCACCTATTTTCAGATTGGACCCGGCTGATGAGACGGTTTCTGATCAGCGCTCACCAGTTGTCCCTCACCACTCCCTCGGTATTCATCCTTCTGGTTTTGTTTTCTGCTCATCGGATCAGTTACTTGTTGGTCTGTTCCCAGTGGATCATCTGCTCCTTGCTGCTTTCATGTCTCAGTTTGATTCATGAAAAACCCCAGAGAGCCTTTCTTCACCTCCTCCTCCTCCTCCTGCTGCTGCTGCCAGAACCGTCACAAACGCAGTAATTGGATTTATACAGGGTCCTGTTTTCTGCTTTTTAACCAGCAAAGATGCCACAAAGATCTTTTGAACTGTATAAAAGCTTCAGGAGGTCCTGTATACACACAACTGAAGACATTCTGTAATGAAACTGGATCTGATAGTTCTGTCAAACTGTAATGAGTTAGCAGGTGGATATGAAATAAAAAGTATTGGACAGAAGCAGCGACTTCCAACCCCACTTATTCACACTAACAGCTCATTTTCAGCCATGACCTGTGCAGAAAGCCAGCTGTGGAGCGGCTGTTCTGTGCCTGAAGCAGCTGGACGGTGTAAGCGGCTGCTTCAGTTTGTCTGTCTGTCATTTCTCTTTTTATAGAAGGAGACCTACTTTCCAAGAAGTGTTCGGAGCACATCAAGGTTGGACGTTACACACAGAATAATCCGCACTTATGGATCATAAATCTGTCCAGTCACACCTGCTCAGCTGTGATTTGGATGGTTTGAGCACCTCAAACAACATTTAAACTGTTTCCACTGTTTCCCTAAAGCAGGGATGTCAAAGTCCGGTCCTGGAGGTTTTAGACGTTTCCCTGCAGGTTTTAGACGTTTCCCTGCAGGTTTTAGATGTTTTCCTGCAGGTTTTAGACGTTTCCCTGCAGGTTTTAGATGTTTCCCTGCAGGTTTTAGATGTTTCCCTGCAGGTTTTAGACGTTTCCCTGCAGGTTTTAGACGTTTCCCTGCAGGTTTTAGATGTTTCCCTGCAGGTTTTAGATGTTTCCCTGCAGGTTTTAGATGTTTTCCTGCATGTTTTAGATGTTTCCCTGCAGGTTTTAGACGTTTCCCTGCAGGTTTTAGATGTTTCCCTGCAGGTTTTAGATGTTTCCCTGCAGGTTTTAGATGTTTTCCTGCATGTTTTAGATGTTTTCCTGCAGGTTTTAGATGTTTCCTGCAGGTTTTAGACGTTTCCCTGCAGGTTTTAGACGTTTCCCTGCAGGTTTTAGATGTTTCCCTGCAGGTTTTAGATGTTTCCCTGCAGGTTTTAGATGTTTCCCTGCAGGTTTTAGACGTTTCCCTGCAGGTTTTAGATGTTTCCCTGCAGGTTTTAGATGTTTCCCTGCAGGTTTTAGACGTTTCCCTGCAGGTTTTAGATGTTTCCCTGCAGGTTTTAGACGTTTCCCTGCAGGTTTTAGATGTTTTCCTGCAGGTTTTAGATGTTTCCCTGCAGGTTTTAGACGTTTCCCTGCAGGTTTTAGATGTTTTCCTGCAGGTTTTAGACGTTTCCCTGCAGGTTTTAGACGTTTCCCTGCAGGTTTTAGATGTTTCCCTGCAGGTTTTAGACGTTTCCCTGCAGGTTTTAGATGTTTTCCTGCAGGTTTTAGACGTTTCCCTGCAGGTTTTAGATGTTTCCCTGCAGGTTTTAGACGTTTCCCTGCAGGTTTTAGACGTTTCCCTGCAGGTTTTAGATGTTTCCCTGCAGGTTTTAGACGTTTCCCTGCAGGTTTTAGATGTTTTCCTGCAGGTTTTAGATGTTTCCTGCAGGTTTTAGACGTTTCCCTGCAGGTTTTAGATGTTTCCCTGCAGGTTTTAGACGTTTCCCTGCAGGTTTTAGATGTTTCCCTGCAGGTTTTAGATGTTTCCCTGCAGGTTTTAGATGTTTCCCTGCAGGTTTTAGACGTTTCCCTGCAGGTTTTAGATGTTTTCCTGCATGTTTTAGATGTTTTCCTGCAGGTTTTAGATGTTTCCTGCAGGTTTTAGACGTTTCCCTGCAGGTTTTAGATGTTTCCCTGCAGGTTTTAGATGTTTCCCTGCAGGTTTTAGATGTTTCCCTGCAGGTTTTAGATGTTTCCCTGCAGGTTTTAGATGTTTCCCTGCAGATTTTAGACGTTTCCCTGCAGGTTTTAGATGTTTCCCTGCAGGTTTTAGACGTTTCCCTGCAGGTTTTAGATGTTTCCCTGCTCCAACACACCTGATTCAGATCGATGCATCATTAGCTGGTTTGTGCAGAACTTAACAATCTTTCAAAGAGATCCATTTAATCTGAATCAGGTGTGTTGAAGCAGGGAAACATCTAAAACCTGCAGGACAGCGGCCCTCCAGGACCGGAGTTTGACATCCCTGATCTAAACTAATCTACCGTAGAGCTGGTTTTAGTTGTATTTACTTCAGAAAGCTATTTTACAGATATTTAAAGAAAACAACCAACCAGCTCTCATACTTTACCCTTTGAATTCTTATGTAATCGATTCTCTTGCTCTACAAACAAATGATTGAATCTTTTGTTTTTGCAGCTGGTTAAGCTGTTAAGTTAACACTTAACATTAACACTTAACATTAAGCTAACACTTAACATTAAGTTAACATTAACACTTAACATTAAGTTAACGTTAACACTTAACGTTAACACTTAACGTTAACACTTAACGTTAACACTTAACATTAACACTTAACATTAAGCTAACACTTAGCATTAACACTTAACATTAAGCTAACACTTAACATTAAGTTAACATTAACACTTAACATTAAGCTAACACTTAACATTAAGTTAACATTAACACTTAACGTTAACACTTAGCATTAACACTTAACATTAAGCTAACACTTAGCATTAACACTTAACATTAAGCTAACACTTAACATTAAGTTAACATTAACACTTAACATTAAGCTAACACTTAACATTAAGTTAACATTAACACTTAACGTTAACACTTAGCATTAACACTTAACATTAAGCTAACACTTAGCATTAACACTTAACATTAAGCTAACACTTAACATTAAGTTAACATTAACACTTAACATTAAGCTAACACTTAACATTAAGTTAACGTTAACACTTAACGTTAACACTTAACGTTAACACTTAACGTTAACACTTAACGTTAACACTTAACGTTAACACTTAACGTTAACACTTAACATTAAGCTAACACTTAGCATTAACACTTAACATCTGTGCAGGTCGGACTCTCACCATGACTTTGCGCAGCTGGAACCTGCGAGCTTTAATGTCCTGCATCAGCATCTCGAACGGCGTGAGGCTGAACTCTGTGGCCAGAGGGTTGAACGGCTGCTCCTGCACCTTCTTCAGCTTCACCCCCTGCCTGAGCTCCTTCATCAGCTGCACCCACAGACGAGCCTGTGATGGAAACAACAGCTGCCTGTGTCAGCGAGATGCCTTCTCCAGTCAGACACTGCTGCTCTGAGCTCTGTGCTCTCACCCAGTCTCTGTGTTTCAGGGCATCCAGCTCAGCTGCAGATTTGTCCTCCAGAGTCTCCTCCTTAGAAATCTTCCTCAGCATCTGTGCAACACAAAGCAGGTCAGACAGTGTTAGCATCTGTTAGCATCTGTTAGCATCTGTGCAACACAAAGCAGGTCAGACAGTGTTAGCATCTGTTAGCATCTGTTAGCATCTGTTAGCATCTGTGCAACACAAAGCAGGTCAGACAGTGTTAGCATCTGTTAGCATCTGTTAGCATCTGTGCAACACAAAGCAGGTCAGACAGTGTTAGCATCTGTTAGCATCTGTGCAACACAAAGCAGGTCAGACAGTGTTAGCATCTGTTAGCATCTGTGCAACACAAAGCAGGTCAGACAGTGTTAGCATCTGTTAGCATCTGTTAGCATCTGTGCAACACAAAGCAGGTCAGACAGTGTTAGCATCTGTTAGCATCTGTGCAACACAAAGCAGGTCAGACAGTGTTAGCATCTGTTAGCATCTGTGCAACACAAAGCAGGTCAGACAGTGTTAGCATCTGTTAGCATCTGTGCAACACAAAGCAGGTCAGACAGTGTTAGCATCTGTTAGCATCTGTGCAACACAAAGCAGGTCAGACAGTGTTAGCATCTGTTAGCATCTGTTAGCATCTGTGCAACACAAAGCAGGTCAGACAGTGTTAGCATCTGTTAGCATCTGTTAGCATCTGTGCAACACAAAGCAGGTCAGACAGTGTTAGCATCTGTTAGCATCTGTTAGCATCTGTGCAACACAAAGCAGGTCAGACAGTGTTAGCATCTGTTAGCATCTGTTAGCATCTGCAGGCTTTGACCGTCCCAGCAGGGATTATTTTAAGATGTTTTTCATGCACTTGCTTATTATTTCATGGCTCTTGCATCTCAAACCAGAACATTTTTATTTTGTCCTGTTTAATTATTTCAGTAGTTGACTATAAGTCAACCGCTCAGAGGTTCCTGCACAGATGACCTCTACAATAACCTTCAGCATTTGGTCGTAGTGCCAAACGCCCGTTAATCATCATTCTCAGTGCAAGACCTTTAGTTATGACCTAAACTAAGGTTCTTAATAGTTAATTATCCATCCAGACCCAAGTGTTCAAAGCAGCCTTTTAGAACCTTTTTAGAGGTTAAATCTCACACATCACTGCCATTTTCTTCCTGTTTCTCAGTACCTTTTAGTAATATAAACATGTGTCGTGTGGATTAAATGTGTGTGTTGCTCGAGATAAATAACTGAACAGAGCGGTGCGTTACAATGATAGATTTAAAACAATAAAACACTGCAGCAAATGCAGCTTTCAGGATTATCAGCAACTTCAAAAGAAAAGAGTGTTTTTTCATTTGTTTAAAGCCATTAAAAACATTCTGTTTAATTAAAAAAATCTCATTACAGCAACAGGAAAGACTTTTTCCCCAATGACTGAACATTTAATGTTCTTTATTTTCATGGGAACAGGTGATTTTAACTCATTTTACCCGTATAGTTAATGCTAATAAAAGCCATGCTGTTTGTGTTTTAGCTTCTGTGATGTTTTTTATGACAAAATATGATACATTTCATATTGTTTTATACAGTAAGTTAAAAACGGAACAAAAAAAGCTGCTTTAAGCTGTCTTTACGGGACTTTTTGATAGATTTTTGGTTTCCCTCAGCTAAAAATGGCCTGCATCTGAACATGTAAACAGCCTTTGAGCTGTTAAATATGCATGAGCAGAGGAAAGCCTGCAGTGACTCAACAGAAGGTAGAGGCTGAGTTCATGGAAGAAGGCAGAATCTACTAATTTAACAGAGTCTGCAGCATAGAAACAGAAATATCAGAGAGAAGGGTCAAACATAGAAACTTTGTGCAGAAACGTGCAGCAGCAGCAGTGGTTTTTGCTTCTTATTTCTCTGGTTTTATCTCCTGAATGTTCTCACCTGAAGCTGAAAAATAGCATTAATAACTGAATTGTTTTGGTCCAAAGTCTAACTTCTTCTGTATTTATGTACTGTGCATAAAGGGGATTTTCTGTGCTCCTGCTCATTCTTTTTGGGTCTTTCTTTTCTTTTTTCTGTTCTAACTAAGCCTGATCAACACATTTAAGAACCCCTGACAGTGGAACCCGATGTACCTCCTTTGCATTTCTTATCTTGATGAGGAAGGTCTGCAGCTCCTGGGTCTCAACAAACAGAGCCCGGCACACAGCCTGGTAGTGTTCAGGAGCCAGACTCGGGTCGGCCAGGCGAGACGCACACAGCACCATCACCTGGCGACATGTGCACACCGGCCTAATGGCACCGCCCTGCTCGTCCTCCTCCTCCTCCTCCTCCTGCCCACTGTACCCCTCATCTGTGGCCCCAGTGGTGCTGTGGACCTCCCCGTCCTGGTCCCCGCCGGCCATTCGCTCAATGAGGCGCTCCAGCTGGGGGCTGAGCTCCCGCTCCTCGCTGTCGTCCAGCCCCCAGTCCAGAGCTCGGTAGATGGCCACGCCGAGCGACTGGACCAGCTGGAGGAGGAGAAAAGCAAGAACAAGGCCGGGTTTAACGGGCTGACTGCGACACATCCAGTTCTCAACATGTCAAAATCCACCAAAACAGAAGCGACCAAATCAATTCAGACTGAATATCAACTCCAACTGAACAGGTTCCATCTCTATAATAAAATGGGCTGTGATCTGCAGTGTGACCTGATGGTGGCGCTGCTTCTCTCACAGTCACAAGGAGAGTTAGTTTCCTGTAACCTGACAGTGAAGCAGCTGGATCTCAGGTTTAGCCTTTAACATGTTCTGCTGATAACGGTTCGGCTCAGTGAAGATCTAACAGCTGATGGTGTAGAATCCCTCAGATAAACTCTGCTATAATGAATACAAGCTAAAAAGGTTCATCTGAAGGAACATCTAATGAATACAAGCTAAAAAGGTCCATCTGAGGGAACATCTAATGAATACAAGCTAAAAAGGTCCATCTGAAGGAACATCTAATGAATACAAGCTAAAAAGGAAGGAACATCTAATGAATACAAGCTAAAAAGGTCCATCTACTGAAGGAACATCTAATGAATACAAGCTAAAAAGGTCCATCTACTGAAGGAACATCTAATGAATACAAGCTAAAAAGGTCCATCTGAAGGAACATCTAATGAATACAAGCTAAAAAGGTCCATCTACTGAAGGAACATCTAATGAATACAAGCTAAAAAGGTCCATCTGAAGGAACATCTAATGAATACAAGCTAAAAAGGTCCATCTGAAGGAACATCTAATGAATACAAGCTAAAAAGGTCCATCTACTGAAGGAACATCTAATGAATACAAGCTAAAAAGGTCCATCTGAAGGAACATCTAATGAATACAAGCTAAAAAGGTCCATCTGAAGGAACATCTAATGAATACAAGCTAAAAAGGTCCATCTGAAGGAACATCTAATGAATACAAGCTAAAAAGGTCCATCTGAAGGAACATCTAATGAATACAAGCTAAAAAGGAAGGAACATCTAATGAATACAAGCTAAAAAGGAAGGAACATCTAATGAATACAAGCTAAAAAGGTCCATCTACTGAAGGAACATCTAATGAATACAAGCTAAAAAGGTCCATCTGAGGGAACATCTAATGAATACAAGCTAAAAAGGTCCATCTACTGAAGGAACATCTAATGAATACAAGCTAAAAAGGTCCATCTACTGAAGGAACATCTAATGAATACAAGCTAAAAAGGTCCATCTGAAGGAACATCTAATGAATACAAGCTAAAAAGGTCCATCTGAAGGAACATCTAATGAATACAAGCTAAAAAGGTCCATCTACTGAAGGAACATCTAATGAATACAAGCTAAAAAGGTCCATCTGAAGGAACATCTAATGAATACAAGCTAAAAAGGTCCATCTGAAGGAACATCTAATGAATACAAGCTAAAAAGGTCCATCTGAAGGAACATCTAATGAATACAAGCTAAAAAGGTCCATCTACTGAAGGAACATCTAATGAATACAAGCTAAAAAGGTCCATCTGAAGGAACATCTAATGAATACAAGCTAAAAAGGTCCATCTGAAGGAACATCTAATGAATACAAGCTAAAAAGGTCCATCTACTGAAGGAACATCTAATGAATACAAGCTAAAAAGGTCCATCTGAAGGAACATCTAATGAATACAAGCTAAAAAGGTCCATCTACTGAAGGAACATCTAATGAATACAAGCTAAAAAGGTCCATCTGAAGGAACATCTAATGAATACAAGCTAAAAAGGTCCATCTACTGAAGGAATATCTAATGAATACAAGCTAAAAAGGTCCATCTGAAGGAACATCTAATGAATACAAGCTAAAAAGGAAGGAACATCTAATGAATACAAGCTAAAAAGGAAGGAACATCTAATGAATACAAGCTAAAAAGGAAGGAACATCTAATGAATACAAGCTAAAAAGGTCCATCTACTGAAGGAACATCTAATGAATACAAGCTAAAAAGGTCCATCTGAGGGAACATCTAATGAATACAAGCTAAAAAGGAAGGAACATCTAATGAATACAAGCTAAAAAGGTCCATCTGAGGGAACATCTAATGAATACAAGCTAAAAAGGTCCATCTACTGAAGGAACATCTAATGAATACAAGCTAAAAAGGTCCATCTACTGAAGGAACATCTAATGAATACAAGCTAAAAAGGTCCATCTGAAGGAACATCTAATGAATACAAGCTAAAAAGGTCCATCTACTGAAGGAACATCTAATGAATACAAGCTAAAAAGGTCCATCTGAGGGAACATCTAATGAATACAAGCTAAAAAGGAAGGAACATCTAATGAATACAAGCTAAAAAGGTCCATCTGAGGGAACATCTAATGAATACAAGCTAAAAAGGTCCATCTACTGAAGGAACATCTAATGAATACAAGCTAAAAAGGTCCATCTACTGAAGGAACATCTAATGAATACAAGCTAAAAAGGTCCATCTGAAGGAACATCTAATGAATACAAGCTAAAAAGGTCCATCTACTGAAGGAACATCTAATGAATACAAGCTAAAAAGGTCCATCTGAAGGAACATCTAATGAATACAAGCTAAAAAGGTCCATCTGAAGGAACATCTAATGAATACAAGCTAAAAAGGTCCATCTGAAGGAACATCTAATGAATACAAGCTAAAAAGGTCCATCTACTGAAGGAACATCTCACAGCCGCCCAGAAAATATTTGTCTTCAGCAGCTGTGGCATCGATGTTGAAAATAAAGGAGGACTGACATCGATGAAGTCCAGAGTCAGAACTGAAAAACTCATAAATATGTATATTATTATGTATAAATGTTGCCACTGTCACCATTTTAAGTGATTTTACATTTATTAAAGCTTTTAAACAGCTTTTAAATAATCTTTTAATGTTTCTATTTGCCTGATTCCCCAAAGTCTCAGGAGTCTTAATGACGTCTCATACCAGAAGTCGCTGTTTGTGTCTCACCTGACGCTCTGCATTGGGAGGAAGAGGAGAGCCATCGCCGTCATCTGCAGAGACAGAAGGTCATCGGATCAGAACATGATGCTCAGAAGATGCAGAAGACCCTCAGATACAAAAGCAAATCCTCTGTTATAGGTTAAAACTTTAAAGAAATTCTTTTCTAAAGCGGTTTTCTCCACACGTCTGAATGTGTTTTTGTGCTGGAGGTCACTTATTGTGCCCACGTGAGAGAGTAAAACAAGCTTTTCTCCCGGCTCAGATGTCAATAATGACACCGAGAGGTCTGAAAGTCTTCGATCAGCAGCTCCTGCTGCAGAGAAACAACAGAGTGGAAAACTGATAGGAGCCGGAGGCAGAGAGACAAAGACGCTGGGCAGAAGAGACGAGAAGGTTCCTTTAAAACTGTCAGAGATCCAATAAGTGGCTGCATTTCATTCTTCACTAGATTAACTATCTTTAATGAAAAGAATTAGGTTTAATCAACTAAAATAAAGATAATGGCTTCCTTGTATGTTAATGTTTACGCCTTTTTATGGGAGGATGGAGTTTATATGTCTCATTTCATCATTAAACCATTTTCACTGTGATAAACTGCAGATTTACAGGAACTTTCCTCATGGCCCATTTCAGCGTAACTTCATGGTCTATAGTTGGATCAGCAGGAGGTGTTTTCCAGTGTAGGACTGGGTGTGGTGGGGGGGGGCAGCAGGATGTGAACCACAGACCAACAGAGCCTCACTGTGTTCCCCGTGTGAACGCCGGCGCCGCCTCCATCGCCAACAAAAGAAAGGCCGTTACGACAGAGTGAGACGATAACATGAGCCTGTCTGAAACCGGTCTGACGGGTCGAATAAAGGAGTCTGGGTCACAGAGTGTAACCAGTGATACCTCCAACACTTTCCCAGTCTGAGTCAGAGTGGAACCAGTGATACCTCCAACACTTTCCCAGTCTGGGTCAGAGTGGAACCAGTGATACCTCCAACACTTTCCCAGTCTGAGTCAGAGTGTAACCAGTGATACCTCCAACACTTTCCCAGTCTGGGTCAGAGTGGAACCAGTGATACCTCCAACACTTTCCCAGTCTGGGTCAGAGTGTAACCAGTGATACCTCCAACACTTTCCCAGTCTGAGTCAGAGTGTAACCAGTGATACCTCCAACACTTTCCCAGTCTGGGTCACAGAGTGTAACCAGTGATACCTCCAACACTTTCCCAGTCTGAGTCAGACTGTAACCAGTGATACCTCCAACACTTTCCCAGTCTGAGTCAGAGAGTGTAACCAGTGATACCTCCAACACTTTCCCAGTCTGAGTCAGAGTGTAACCAGTGATACCTCCAACACTTTCCCAGTCTGGGTCAGAGTGTAACCAGTGATACCTCCAACACTTTCCCAGTCTGGGTCACAGAGTGTAACCAGTGATACCTCCAACACTTTCCCAGTCTGAGTCAGACTGTAACCAGTGATACCTCCAACACTTTCCCAGTCTGAGTCAGAGAGTGTAACCAGTGATACCTCCAACACTTTCCCAGTCTGAGTCAGACTGTAACCAGTGATACCTCCAACACTTTCCCAGTCTGAGTCAGAGAGTGTAACCAGTGATACCTCCAACACTTTCCCAGTCTGGGTCAGAGTGGAACCAGTGATACCTCCAACACTTTCCCAGTCTGGGTCAGAGTGTAACCAGTGATACCTCCAACACTTTCCCAGTCTGGGTCACAGAGTGTAACCAGTGATACCTCCAACACTTTCCCAGTCTGAGTCAGACTGTAACCAGTGATACCTCCAACACTTTCCCAGTCTGAGTCAGAGAGTGTAACCAGTGATACCTCCAACACTTTCCCAGTCTGGGTCAGAGTGGAACCAGTGATACCTCCAACACTTTCCCAGTCTGGGTCACAGAGTGGAACCAGTGATACCTCCAACACTTTCCCAGTCTGAGTCAGAGTGTAACCAGTGATACCTCCAACACTTTCCCAGTCTGGGTCACAGAGTGGAACCAGTGATACCTCCAACACTTTCCCAGTCTGGGTCAGAGTGGAACCAGTGATACCTCCAACACTTTCCCAGTCTGGGTCAGAGTGGAACCAGTGATACCTCCAACACTTTCCCAGTCTGAGTCAGAGTGTAACCAGTGATACCTCCAACACTTTCCCAGTCTGAGTCAGAGTGTAACCAGTGATACCTCCAACACTTTCCCAGTCTGAGTCAGAGTGTAACCAGTGATACCTCCAACACTTTCCCAGTCTGGGTCAGAGTGTAACCAGTGATACCTCCAACACTTTCCCAGTCTGAGTCAGAGTGTAACCAGTGATACCTCCAACACTTTCCCAGTCTGAGTCAGAGTGTAACCAGTGATACCTCCAACACTTTCCCAGTCTGGGTCACAGAGTGTAACCAGTGATACCTCCAACACTTTCCCAGTCTGGGTCAGAGTGTAACCAGTGATACCTCCAACACTTTCCCAGTCTGAGTCAGAGTGTAACCAGTGATACCTCCAACACTTTCCCAGTCTGAGTCAGAGTGTAACCAGTGATACCTCCAACACTTTCCCAGTCTGAGTCAGAGTGTAACCAGTGATACCTCCAACACTTTCCCAGTCTGAGTCAGAGTGTAACCAGTGATACCTCCAACACTTTCCCAGTCTGAGTCAGAGTGTAACCAGTGATACCTCCAACACTTTCCCAGTCTGGGTCACAGAGTGGAACCAGTGATACCTCCAACACTTTCCCAGTCTGGGTCAGAGTGTAACCAGTGATACCTCCAACACTTTCCCAGTCTGGGTCAGAGTGTAACCAGTGATACCTCCAACACTTTCCCAGTCTGGGTCAGAGTGTAACCAGTGATACCTCCAACACTTTCCCAGTCTGAGTCAGAGTGTAACCAGTGATACCTCCAACACTTTCCCAGTCTGAGTCAGAGTGTAACCAGTGATACCTCCAACACTTTCCCAGTCTGAGTCAGAGTGTAACCAGTGATACCTCCAACACTTTCCCAGTCTGGGTCAGAGTGTAACCAGTGATACCTCCAACACTTTCCCAGTCTGGGTCACAGAGTGTAACCAGTGATACCTCCAACACTTTCCCAGTCTGGGTCACAGACCAGTGATACCTCCAACACTTTCCCAGTCTGGGTCAGAGTGTAACCAGTGATACCTCCAACACTTTCCCAGTCTGAGTCAGAGTGTAACCAGTGATACCTCCAACACTTTCCCAGTCTGGGTCAGAGTGTAACCAGTGATACCTCCAACACTTTCCCAGTCTGAGTCAGAGTGTAACCAGTGATACCTCCAACACTTTCCCAGTCTGGGTCAGAGAGTGGAACCAGTGATACCTCCAACACTTTCCCAGTCTGAGTCAGAGTGTAACCAGTGATACCTCCAACACTTTCCCAGTCTGGGTCACAGAGTGGAACCAGTGATACCTCCAACACTTTCCCAGTCTGGGTCAGAGTGTAACCAGTGATACCTCCAACACTTTCCCAGTCTGGGTCAGAGTGTAACCAGTGATACCTCCAACACTTTCCCAGTCTGGGTCAGAGTGTAACCAGTGATACCTCCAACACTTTCCCAGTCTGAGTCAGAGTGTAACCAGTGATACCTCCAACACTTTCCCAGTCTGAGTCAGAGTGTAACCAGTGATACCTCCAACACTTTCCCAGTCTGGGTCACAGAGTGGAACCAGTGATACCTCCAACACTTTCCCAGTCTGGGTCAGAGTGTAACCAGTGATACCTCCAACACTTTCCCAGTCTGGGTCAGAGTGTAACCAGTGATACCTCCAACACTTTCCCAGTCTGAGTCAGAGTGTAACCAGTGATACCTCCAACACTTTCCCAGTCTGAGTCAGAGTGTAACCAGTGATACCTCCAACACTTTCCCAGTCTGGGTCAGAGTGTAACCAGTGATACCTCCAACACTTTCCCAGTCTGGGTCAGAGTGTAACCAGTGATACCTCCAACACTTTCCCAGTCTGGGTCAGAGTGTAACCAGTGATACCTCCAACACTTTCCCAGTCTGGGTCAGAGTGTAACCAGTGATACCTCCAACACTTTCCCAGTCTGAGTCAGAGTGTAACCAGTGATACCTCCAACACTTTCCCAGTCTGAGTCAGAGTGTAACCAGTGATACCTCCAACACTTTCCCAGTCTGAGTCAGAGTGGAACCAGTGATACCTCCAACACTTTCCCAGTCTGAGTCAGAGTGTAACCAGTGATACCTCCAACACTTTCCCAGTCTGAGTCAGAGTGTAACCAGTGATACCTCCAACACTTTCCCAGTCTGGGTCAGAGTGTAACCAGTGATACCTCCAACACTTTCCCAGTCTGAGTCAGAGTGTAACCAGTGATACCTCCAACACTTTCCCAGTCTGAGTCACAGAGTGTAACCAGTGATACCTCCAACACTTTCCCAGTCTGGGTCACAGAGTGTAACCAGTGATACCTCCAACACTTTCCCAGTCTGGGTCACAGAGTGTAACCAGTGATACCTCCAACACTTTCCCAGTCTGAGTCAGAGTGTAACCAGTGATACCTCCAACACTTTCCCAGTCTGAGTCACAGAGTGTAACCAGTGATACCTCCAACACTTTCCCAGTCTGGGTCAGAGTGTAACCAGTGATACCTCCAACACTTTCCCAGTCTGAGTCAGAGTGGAACCAGTGATACCTCCAACACTTTCCCAGTCTGAGTCAGAGTGTAACCAGTGATACCTCCAACACTTTCCCAGTCTGGGTCAGAGTGTAACCAGTGATACCTCCAACACTTTCCCAGTCTGGGTCAGAGTGTAACCAGTGATACCTCCAACACTTTCCCAGTCTGAGTCAGAGTGTAACCAGTGATACCTCCAACACTTTCCCAGTCTGGGTCAGAGTGTAACCAGTGATACCTCCAACACTTTCCCAGTCTGAGTCAGAGTGTAACCAGTGATACCTCCAACACTTTCCCAGTCTGGGTCAGAGAGTGGAACCAGTGATACCTCCAACACTTTCCCAGTCTGAGTCAGAGTGTAACCAGTGATACCTCCAACACTTTCCCAGTCTGGGTCACAGAGTGGAACCAGTGATACCTCCAACACTTTCCCAGTCTGGGTCAGAGTGTAACCAGTGATACCTCCAACACTTTCCCAGTCTGGGTCAGAGTGTAACCAGTGATACCTCCAACACTTTCCCAGTCTGGGTCAGAGTGTAACCAGTGATACCTCCAACACTTTCCCAGTCTGAGTCAGAGTGTAACCAGTGATACCTCCAACACTTTCCCAGTCTGAGTCAGAGTGTAACCAGTGATACCTCCAACACTTTCCCAGTCTGGGTCACAGAGTGGAACCAGTGATACCTCCAACACTTTCCCAGTCTGGGTCAGAGTGTAACCAGTGATACCTCCAACACTTTCCCAGTCTGGGTCAGAGTGTAACCAGTGATACCTCCAACACTTTCCCAGTCTGAGTCAGAGTGTAACCAGTGATACCTCCAACACTTTCCCAGTCTGAGTCAGAGTGTAACCAGTGATACCTCCAACACTTTCCCAGTCTGGGTCAGAGTGTAACCAGTGATACCTCCAACACTTTCCCAGTCTGGGTCAGAGTGTAACCAGTGATACCTCCAACACTTTCCCAGTCTGGGTCAGAGTGTAACCAGTGATACCTCCAACAATTTCCCAGTCTGGGTCAGAGTGTAACCAGTGATACCTCCAACACTTTCCCAGTCTGAGTCAGAGTGTAACCAGTGATACCTCCAACACTTTCCCAGTCTGAGTCAGAGTGTAACCAGTGATACCTCCAACACTTTCCCAGTCTGAGTCACAGAGTGTAACCAGTGATACCTCCAACACTTTCCCAGTCTGGGTCAGAGTGTAACCAGTGATACCTCCAACACTTTCCCAGTCTGAGTCAGAGTGTAACCAGTGATACCTCCAACACTTTCCCAGTCTGGGTCACAGAGTGTAACCAGTGATACCTCCAACACTTTCCCAGTCTGGGTCACAGAGTGTAACCAGTGATACCTCCAACACTTTCCCAGTCTGAGTCAGAGTGTAACCAGTGATACCTCCAACACTTTCCCAGTCTGAGTCACAGAGTGTAACCAGTGATACCTCCAACACTTTCCCAGTCTGGGTCAGAGTGTAACCAGTGATACCTCCAACACTTTCCCAGTCTGAGTCAGAGTGTAACCAGTGATACCTCCAACACTTTCCCAGTCTGGGTCACAGAGTGGAACCAGTGATACCTCCAACACTTTCCCAGTCTGAGTCAGAGAGTGTAACCAGTGATACCTCCAACACTTTCCCAGTCTGGGTCAGAGTGTAACCAGTGATACCTCCAACACTTTCCCAGTCTGAGTCAGACTGTAACCAGTGATACCTCCAACACTTTCCCAGTCTGAGTCAGAGAGTGTAACCAGTGATACCTCCAACACTTTCCCAGTCTGGGTCAGAGTGGAACCAGTGATACCTCCAACACTTTCCCAGTCTGGGTCAGAGTGGAACCAGTGATACCTCCAACACTTTCCCAGTCTGAGTCAGAGAGTGTAACCAGTGATACCTCCAACACTTTCCCAGTCTGGGTCAGAGTGTAACCAGTGATACCTCCAACACTTTCCCAGTCTGAGTCAGACTGTAACCAGTGATACCTCCAACACTTTCCCAGTCTGAGTCAGAGTGTAACCAGTGATACCTCCAACACTTTCCCAGTCTGGGTCACAGAGTGTAACCAGTGATACCTCCAACACTTTCCCAGTCTGAGTCAGAGTGTAACCAGTGATACCTCCAACACTTTCCCAGTCTGAGTCACAGAGTGTAACCAGTGATACCTCCAACACTTTCCCAGTCTGAGTCAGAGTGTAACCAGTGATACCTCCAACACTTTCCCAGTCTGAGTCAGAGTGTAACCAGTGATACCTCCAACACTTTCCCAGTCTGGGTCAGAGTGGAACCAGTGATACCTCCAACACTTTCCCAGTCTGAGTCAGACTGTAACCAGTGATACCTCCAACAATTTCCCAGTCTGGGTCAGAGTGTAACCAGTGATACCTCCAACACTTTCCCAGTCTGGGTCAGAGTGTAACCAGTGATACCTCCAACACTTTCCCAGTCTGAGTCAGAGTGGAACCAGTGATACCTCCAACACTTTCCCAGTCTGGGTCAGAGTGTAACCAGTGATACCTCCAACACTTTCCCAGTCTGAGTCAGAGTGGAACCAGTGATACCTCCAACACTTTCCCAGTCTGGGTCAGAGTGTAACCAGTGATACCTCCAACACTTTCCCAGTCTGAGTCAGAGTGGAACCAGTGATACCTCCAACACTTTCCCAGTCTGGGTCAGAGTGTAACCAGTGATACCTCCAACACTTTCCCAGTCTGGGTCAGAGTGTAACCAGTGATACCTCCAACACTTTCCCAGTCTGGGTCAGAGTGTAACCAGTGATACCTCCAACACTTTCCCAGTCTGGGTCAGAGTGTAACCAGTGATACCTCCAACACTTTCCCAGTCTGGGTCAGAGTGTAACCAGTGATACCTCCAACACTTTCCCAGTCTGGGTCAGAGTGTAACCAGTGATACCTCCAACACTTTCCCAGTCTGAGTCAGAGTGTAACCAGTGATACCTCCAACACTTTCCCAGTCTGGGTCAGAGTGTAACCAGTGATACCTCCAACACTTTCCCAGTCTGGGTCAGAGTGTAACCAGTGATACCTCCAACACTTTCCCAGTCTGAGTCAGAGTGTAACCAGTGATACCTCCAACACTTTCCCAGTCTGAGTCAGAGTGTAACCAGTGATACCTCCAACACTTTCCCAGTCTGGGTCAGAGTGTAACCAGTGATACCTCCAACACTTTCCCAGTCTGAGTCAGAGTGTAACCAGTGATACCTCCAACACTTTCCCAGTCTGGGTCAGAGTGTAACCAGTGATACCTCCAACACTTTCCCAGTCTGGGTCAGAGTGTAACCAGTGATACCTCCAACACTTTCCCAGTCTGAGTCACAGACCAGTGATACCTCCAACCCTTTCCCAGTCTGAGTCAGAGTGTAACCAGTGATACCTCCAACACTTTCCCAGTCTGAGTCAGAGTGGAACCAGTGATACCTCCAACACTTTCCCAGTCTGAGTCAGAGTGGAACCAGTGATACCTCCAACACTTTCCCAGTCTGAGTCAGAGTGGAACCAGTGATACCTCCAACACTTTCCCACACTTACAGCCCAGTAAACACAAAAGAGCTGCTGGAAACACCTTGTGCATGAGTCCCTTATGCTGAGGCTGTTGTTGCTTCTCTCCTCTCAGCTTCCCGGCTCCTTTCCATGTTTAGTTTTTCATAAATAAAACCATTGTTTTAAATTCCCTGCACAGCTTTTCTCCTTTTTCCCATTAACAGTTTGAACAGGATGCTTTCTGTGCCAGTGGCTCAACCAGTTCCCTGGGACTTAAAACTCTGATTTAGAAACAGAGGTCGGGGGAAGTTCCTTAGAAATTAAACTGCTGCCAAACACACCTCCTAAAGAGGTTCATAGAAGATTCACTTGGACATAAAGGGACTCATTGAAGACACCAACCAGGTGTATAATCTCTATGTTAGGATTAAAAACATTCATCCTTTCCAACATCTGCTCCACATTTGAGGCCATTGAAACCACAAAGTTGATCTCTTACTTAAGAGAAAGTTGAGTACAAATAACTACAGCAACATGACGGGGACCACAGCTGTAACTACTGTGTATGAAGCTTAAATATAATCCATATGAATCCAGGCTGCTCACAGAGAGCTGCAGGTCTATACAAACACCCGTTTGATTTCACAGCAGCAGCTCCAGCGTTGTTAGAAGAGGAATAAATGAGCCACTGAAGACTATACCTCTGACATAACGAGCAGCTTAAGCCTCAAATGTTGATTTTAGCAAGTTTCTGAAGAATTATTTTTTAAATCGTGCTGCTGAGGTCAACGAGGAGACGAGCCACTGAGTATTATACCCACCAGGCACTCTCAGAGGGTAGGAAAATCACATTAGCAGCTAAAGTTAGCATCTGACGGGCTGTAATGCACGAGGCTCTGTTCTGCAGGTTCTGCAGGTTCTGCAGGATGCATCTGGTTCTGTTCAATAACTCTGATGGAGGAACATTTTAAAATGAGAAACTGCACGATTTTCATCTCATTTTCTCTGATAAACTGATTCAAACACACCAGACTTTACTCTATGACTCACCCGTCAGTGGCCTGATTCCAGTTTAAACCCGTGTTAGGGTCATACTCGCTGTGTGAGAGCCTTTCACGGTTATCACGTATTATACGGCAGAGATTACGCTTTGTGGTGATGAAACTCAATCACAGGGAACCAAAAGGTGGTAGTTTACTGCTCTTTAAGGTTTCTGAGTGTTTATGACGCAGAGCTAAGGTTAAAGATACAGAAAAGAAGTGGAATTAGTTCTGTAAGCAAAGGTTTTTTGGGAAAATAAATTAATTTAGGTCTAATGATGGAGCTGCAGACACGTTATTATACTGAAGAGACAAATGTTCAGTATAAACAAACCAATGTCTGCTAATATGAACACACACATGATCTATAACTATCCTGAGAGTCTTCCTGCCAACTGCAGGCAAATATCTGATCAAGCTCCTGAGATGTCTGACTGACGGGGAACTACAGAGTTCCTTCCTATTAGCCTTATGTCACACATATTTAATCTGGAAAATAATGTTAAACATAAGCCTGACTCATCTCTGTCTTTCACACAAACAGAAAAACTCTCCCAGATGGACTCTGCCTTCAGTTGCCATGGAAATAAGGTCTTGGAAACCACCACAGTGACAGAAGAAGAACTGGGTTCAGATAATAAATGAGCAGAGGAGAAAGAAAGAGAAAAGAAAGAACGTTCCAGCTGTTACCTCAGACCAGACGCAGGGGAATTCACATTATCTGAAGCCAGCCACAGATATCTGAGCTCATCCTGTAAAGTGAAGCTGCAGCCAGTCATGTGACCTGAGGTGTGTGTGCCTTTAACGCAGCGCCTCCTCCCAGCTAACGAAAAGCAAAAAGGTCAGAGGTCGCAGCTTCGGTCCAAACTCTTCGGGATAGAAGAGCTCCTTGAAATGGAACAGCAGGGTTTCACCTGGAGCTCAGCTAGAAACTAAAAGGTCAACAGAACAGGTGCAGTAAGAATGCATTACCTGCCCATTCTGTAAAATCTATATTTATAATAAATACCATTTTATCTTAAAGGCCCCGAAGCCTCCTTTCTCTATGTATATCTATCCATCCATCCATCCATTTTGGACAGCAGGAGGACGCTGGAGACGGGGAGAACATGCAAACTCCAGACAATTTGGACCCCATATTCAATAGATTTAATGAATCTTTTACTGGAATGAGATGATCGATCACACGGCTGTACGGCTGCATTTAGGGAGCTGGGTGCTGACTCTGGAGTCCCTCTGAGGACAAACCTTAGTGACGTGATGAGGTGTTTATTCAGTGGATTAAAGCATCATAGAGTGGCATTTCCCTGTTTGGCTGCTCAAACACCAGAGGGTTAGGGGGTTAGGGTTAGCACTGGGATGCTCCTGCATGACCGCGACCCTGTAACACAGTTTATACACAGGGTATAGGGTAACCCTAACCCTTATACTCGGGGTCTAGGGTCACCCTAACCCTTATACTCGGAGTATAGGGTAACCCTAACCCTTATACTCGGAGTATAGGGTAACCCTAACCCTTATACTCGGAGTATAGGGTAACCCTAACCCTTATACTCGAGTATAGGGTAACCCTAACCCTTATACCCGAGTATAGGGTAACCCTAACCCTTATATCCGGGGTATAGGGTAACCCTAACCCTTATATCCGGGGTATAGGGTAACCCTAACCCTAACACTCGGGGTATAGGGTAACCCTAACCCTAACACTCGGGGTATAGGGTAACCCTAACCCTAACACTCGGGGTATAGGGTAACCCTAACCCTTACACTCGGGGTATAGGGTAACCCTAACCCTTACACTCGGAGTATAGGGTAACCCTAACCCTTACACTCGGAGTATAGGGTAACCCTAACCCTTACACTCGGAGTATAGGGTAACCCTAACCCTTACACTCGGAGTATAGGGTAACCCTAACCCTTATACTCGGGGTATAGGGTAACCCTAACCCTTATACTCGGGGTATAGGGTAACCCTAACCCTTATACTCGGGGTATAGGGTAACCCTAACCCTTATACTCGGGGTATAGGGTAACCCTAACCCTTATACTCGGGGTATAGGGTAACCCTAACCCTTATACTCGGGGTATAGGGTAACCCTAACCCTTATACTCGGGGTATAGGGTAACCCTAACCCTTATACTCGGGGTATAGGGTAACCCTAACCCTTATACTCCGGGTATAGGGTAACCCTAACCCTTATACTCCGGGTATAGGGTAACCCTAACCCTTATACTCCGGGTATAGGGTAACCCTAACCCTTATACTCCGGGTATAGGGTAACCCTAACCCTTATACTACGGGTATAGGGTAACCCTAACCCTTATACTCCGGGTATAGGGTAACCCTAACCCTTATACTCCGGGTATAGGGTAACCCTAACCCTAATACTCAGAGTTTACTCATATTGAGTCACACGAGGCCTGATTTTTCTGATCATCATCACTATTTTTCAAATAACAACCTTAATTTCATTGTGAAGCTGCTTTTACACGATCCCTGCGCAGAGTTATCGATGAAAACAAGTCTACGTTGGAAGCAGAGTAACTATTCTTAGTGAGGGAGGCCACGGCTATTTCAGCCTTTGACACAGATTAATTTCCTCCCACGACACTCGTCAGGATTTAAAGGGCGTGGAAACTGTCCTTTGCACTTTTCTCCTCTTTACGAGTTATTTTACTGTAGAAGTGCATCCATTTAATTGTGAAAATACCTGCAGTAATACTTTATATCGACTTATTTTGGTTGAATACTCATTAGTTAAGTGTACTTTTGGTCAGTGAGCTGAAAACTGCTTTTTATTTCTCTTACAAAAGAAGTATTATCTTTAGTTTTATCTTCCAGCAGCAATCTTCACCCGGACTTTGACTTCCTGCTGGCATTAAGCGTACACGGCGGCCTCATCCTTTGGCGTTATCCAGCATTATACATAACCAGCTATCATACTGATACGACTTAATGACGACTGACTGGAAAACTAAAACTCCTGAGGGTTCGCAGATAAGATGCAGCTGAGTTTAAGGTTTACTGCACAGCTTGCAAACAGTTATTGAACAATTTAAGTTAAAGATTCAGATGTTTCTGAACCGTCCTTTTTTAAAAATTCAAATCCAGTTTTTCATATTCAGAAAACTCAAAGTTTAAATAAATCTTCATACATGTTTATATGAGATGTTTTAATGTGTGAAGATTTGTCTCTTTTCCTGGTTCTTCAGCATGGTTAAAAGAGCACTTATATAAATATAAAAAGACACTTTTCAGCCTCTTTTAAGTCGCTGTTTTTGTTCGTCTGCATTTTGAAACATGTTGGGTCACTTTTATATAAATATAAATATAAAACACTATAGAATGATTTACAAGTGATCTAAATCAGGCATTTAATCAAAAACTGTTCATTTTAAATGTGAGAAAACATTAAAACAGGGTCACGAACAAAAAGTTTTGAAATGTAATATTTCTCCATTCATGATTCAGCCGCTCAGTGTTTTTATTCAATTTAATTATACTTCAATAATCCCTGAAGGGATATTGTATTGCTGCAGGATGTATATTCTATATTTTAGATAACAAAATGAAATAAAGTAACAACCAGCTGACATATATTTAGTGTATAGTGTAAATATTTAGTGCAGCAGAGAGGAAGGTGAGGGAGAAATCTTTATAGGTTGTCTTGAATGATTGAGGTGCTGCTAATGATGTCACACACAGCTCTGAAAGTATTCCAGCTCTGAAAGTATCTCAGCTCTGAAAGTATTCCAGCTCTGAAAGTATTCCAGCTAAACTTTCTTAGTGGAAAAGCATGAAACTCACAGCCAGCAGCTGCAGAAACAGTCCTCCTCCTTCACTGCTACTGTTCTGTCTGCCCATAAAGTCTTAAAGCTGAGTAAAGACGTCTCTCAGTTGTTCTTACAGCCATCTCTGGGTGAAAATTGTAATATTTCCCTCTTAATATTCCTGCTGCGTCCTTATCAGGGTTTTAAGCTCGTGCACTTTGTTTGCCGGTGATCTCACACTTCCTGTGAAGGTGAAGAAAACTTCCTCCTCCTTTTTTCTCTGTATTCATGTTGTTTCTGTATTTATCAGACGCTTTTATCCAAAGCGACTTACAAATGAAGCTATAACAGCTCTATAAAAAGCTAACAATAAGCTAACAATAAGCTAACAAAAAGCTAACAATAAGCTAACAATAAGCTAACAATAAGCTAACAAAAAGCTAACAATAAGCTAACAATAAGCTCCATAGAAGGAACCCAGGAGTCCGACTCTGTCAGAGGGGACAGAGTAGAGATAGGGTGCAGGCATAGAAGGAAGTGCAGAAAGATAAAGTGCAGAGATAGAGGGGGGAGGGAAGTACAAGGTAAGTGCTGGGATAGGAGATGCTCTCTGAAGAGCTGGGTATTTTCATCACCTCGTCTTATTCCAGGCTTTACTTGGGCCTAAATGAATACAAATAATTCCCTTTATTCTGTCTTAGTGTACATTTTACGCAGAATGCCATGTTTTTGGAATCCACCATTTTAATGTCATCTAGAAGACCAAAGCTTTGTATTTTCATCATTTCAACCACACCTACTGATCAGAAAAGCTTTACAAGCTGTAACTACCATATCTGCCCCATGAATTAGTTGCCAGACAGCATATTTTTGTCAAACCACATTTCTGTGACAGCGTTCCAACTGGTTCACGAACACGTCTCATGAAGGGCAGCACCGAGGCTCAGCTAAGATGCTGTCAGAGCTCCGGCTGACGTCAGCAACACCAGGAAACTGCTCACAGACCCTGGTGCTGCCCTCAGGAGTCGTCCCAGCAGACTGAAGACGTGGACAGGACAGCAGAAAACAGGCAAGGCATCCACAACGCTTACATCTTCACTCTCCAGAGAGCAGAGAGGTGAGAATAATGCACAGAGCTCAGGTGGAGGCATCAAATGTGTGTTTCTATCAGCATAACTCTGGTCTGGATCCCTCCACCTGCTGCACATTCCTACCACCCCATCCTGAAATTTCCATTTCGAGTAAACAGAAAGTAATTTACGACGACTCAGACTGCTCGCTGCGAATGCTAATGTCACCATTTGCTGTCTCCCTTTATGCCTTTATGTAAATTCACCGGGACTCTGGCTGTCATTTACCGTCAGAGACGTCTGAGATTCAGCTCTTTGTTTCTCTTGAGACCGACAGAAATACATCCAGTAGATTAACACGGCTGAGATGCTGCTGCTTCTGATCTGCCGGCCCTTTAACTCTCAGATATCTTTGGAGAAAGCACTAATCCAACCTACAAATCTTTTTTTTTATTGACACATTTAATCATTTATGGAGCTTCTTTTTTTCTGTAAACGTGGCTCTAAGCTACTTTTTATTCATATGAAACTAGACCCAGTGCAAATCAAAGTGTGAATAAAAATAAATCTTTAAAGATAGTCTTCATTCATAATGAAGTCTGTATCTCAGATCAGTTATTGAGCTTCCACATCAGCCCAGATGTGTAAAACTGTTCATTTCTGCTGCCCCGGGATCTTAAAGAAAAGAAAATGGCCCTAAGTTTCCTCTTGGGTCAGCAGAGTGTAAACTAACACAGTCTGTCAGGATAAACCGTTTTAAATGAGAGCTTCAGCATCTCACAGGGTTTAAATGGAGTTAATCAGGACCTTCCAGGGTCCCTACAGGTGTATGTTGGATCCAACGGGCCCCAGCAAAATAAGGAGTGCATCACATCCACCGATCAGCCATTAAAAGCAGGTTAAATATGTGACTCATTATTCTGCAGGGAGACAGGAGTCTCAGGAAGAGCTGCAGGAACTACTCAGATCCCAATCTGATCAATCATCCACGGGAACAAACCAGATCTCTAAATGTGCCGCGTCACAGCTCATCAGACCCAAAACATCTGCTGCTCAGAGCTTCTTTTGGCTCCGAACCGTTAAGCAGGTGGTTCTGATGATCATTAATACAGAGAAAAACTCCGTCCTGCCGCAGCTCAGAAAGCTTTCTTTTATCTGGTTGCATCTGGTGCAGTTATTTCTGAACTGGTTTGTATCCTTCCCTGGATGCCTTGTTTTAGGGTTTTATTTTACACTGGCTCCATGTCAGTCTAACTGTGGTTTTAACATCTTTATTTCATCTTTATTCAATCCAACGCACTGCTCCTATGATATCACAAACTCATCCATTTAATAACTGCCTGATTGGACGGACAAAAGTGGAAGAAAAACAGAAATCCACCACAAACTTTGGTCATTTCTTCAATCAGACAGAAAGACTCAGCCTTTTCCACCCAGCTAACAGCCTCCACCCAGCTAACAGCCTCCACCCAGCTAACAGCCTCCACCCAGCTAACAGCCTCCACCAAGCTAACAGCCTCCACCCAGCTAACAGCCTTTTCCATCCAGCTAACAGCCTTTTCCATCCAGCTAACAGCCTCCATCCAGCTAACAGCCTCCACCCAGCTAACAGCCTCCATCCAGCTAACAGCCTCCACCCAGCTAACAGCCTCCATCCAGCTAACAGCCTCCATCCAGCTAACAGCCTCCACCCAGCTAACAGCCTCCATCCAGCTAACAGCCTCCATCCAGCTAACAGCCTCCACCCACTTAACAGCCTCCACCCAGCTAACAGCCTCCATCCAGCTAACAGCCTCCACCCACTTAACAGCCTCCATCCAGCTAACAGCCTCCACCTAGCTAACAGCCTCCATCCAGCTAACAGCCTCCACCCAGCTAACAGCCTCCACCCAGCTAACAGCCTCCACCCAGCTAACAGCCTTTTCCATCCAGCTAACAGCCTTTTCCATCCAGCTAACAGCCTCCATCCAGCTAACAGCCTCCATCCAGCTAACAGCCTCCATCCAGCTAACAGCCTCCACCCAGCTAACAGCCTCCACCCAGCTAACAGCCTCCATCCAGCTAACAGCCTCCACCCAACTAACAGCCTCCATCCACCTAACAGCCTCCACCTAGCTAACAGCCTCCACCCAGCTAACAGCCTCCACCTAGCTAACAGCCTCCACCCAGCTAACAGCCTCCATCCAGCTAACAGCCTCCACCCAGCTAACAGCCTCCATCCAGCTAACAGCCTCCACCCAGCTAACAGCCTCCATCCAGCTAACAGCCTCCACCCAGCTAACAGCCTCCACCCAGCTAACAGCCTCCATCCACCTAACAGCCTCCACCTAGCTAACAGCCTCCACCCAGCTAACAGCCTCCATCCAGCTAACAGCCTCCACCCAGCTAACAGCCTCCATCCAGCTAACAGCCTCCACCCAGCTAACAGCCTCCATCCAGCTAACAGCCTCCACCCAGCTAACAGCCTCCACCTAGCTAACAGCCTCCACCCAGCTAACAGCCTCCATCCAGCTAACAGCCTCCACCCAGCTAACAGCCTCCACCCAGCTAACAGCCTCCATCCAGCTAACAGCCTCCACCCAGCTAACAGCCTCCATCCAGCTAACTGCCTCCACCTAGCTAACAGCCTCCATCCAGCTAACAGCCTCCACCCAGCTAACAGCCTCCACCCAGCTAACAGCCTCCATCCAGCTAACAGCCTCCACCCAGCTAACAGCCTCCACCTAGCTAACAGCCTCCACCCAGCTAACAGCCTCCATCCAGCTAACAGCCTCCACCCAGCTAACAGCCTCCACCTAGCTAACAGCCTCCACCCAGCTAACAGCCTCCATCCAGCTAACAGCCTCCACCCAGCTAACAGCCTCCATCCAGCTAACAGCCTCCACCCAGCTAACAGCCTCCATCCAGCTAACAGCCTCCATCCAGCTAACAGCCTCCACCCAGCTAACAGCCTCCATCCAGCTAACAGCCTCCACCCAGCTAACAGCCTCCACCCAGCTAACAGCCTCCAGCTCTACTCAAAGCTTGAAATATCAGAGGGAAAGACTCAAAATGAACAAACAGAAATGACAGAAACTAGTTAAAGGATGGTGGTCAAACAAGGACTGAACTTTCACCATAACTGCTCAAACAATCCGAAAAGCTTGTTTATCGATGACATCATCCTCTATCTGCAGACCCTGTGGGTTTGTATTTATTCTATAATTCCCCACAAACACTAAAGCCGCCACAGAGAGTCGCTCTTACAACCAAAACCTGATGATAAATAACAGGAAAGCAGCATCATTAACAGGACCAACTATAGCCTTCATCAACACAAAGCCAGAGTCCCGGTTCAGTTTCCCACAATCAACAGTAAAATATAAGGAAAAATTAAAAAGGCATCAACACAGGATCATTTATTCTGCTTTAATCTTCTCATTCTTCTCCTTTAAGTATTTCTACTCTGAATCTGAGCAGAACTGCAGAAACAGCCTCACACTCAGTCATTGTTGCTACCTGTCAGTGGTTCTGGTGTCTTCTCCTGTCTGATGTAAGTTTTAAAAAGAAATGCGAGTGTAAAATCAGCACCACCCAAAAAACAACAATCCATGGAAACTACACCAAGCTGAAGTGAACTCTAACCATCCTCTGACTGATTCAGCTTCATTCAGAGCTCTGTAACCACCTGTAAACATCCAAGATGCTTGGTTTTAAATTAGCAATATTCATTAAATAAGCAAATAATTAAGGGATTAATAAATATCCAGGGAACTAGACAATATTGAAAACACATATTCAAATAAAATGTAACTTTCTTTGCAGTTTTACAGTAAACCGACAGGAATTAGATTACTTTTTAGATTCTTTTTTCATGATTTTTACTCTTTTTGAGGCAAAATAAGGGTCTTAGGCAAGCATTTAGTGGCTTTACATCGTAAACGATTTAATTAGTAACTGTCTAATCTAAGGCATCTGATGCAAAGTTAGCAGCTTCCACATGGAAACAAACTGAACGTCCATGCATGAGCATAAAAAAGGAGAAATTACATCCTCAGAACGTTTACTTTCATCTTCGGTCGGCTTCCTGAGCAACAGAAATATCACGGTAAACCCTGAAGTTAGCAGGTTATTCCTTCTGTCTGCAGGCAGCATCTCTGACTTTCTGACCTCTCGGTCAAACCTGAGCAGAAGGAAACTCTTCTTTCAGGCCTCAGCAATGAGCCACAAGCAGCATTTTAATAAAACATGAGTTTCTGGAGCTCATGGCAGCGACTGTCCTGGATGCGATGGTGGAAAGATGTGGATACATTTCAACAGAGAGGAGGAAACATGCACAGTGAGTTTGACCTTACGTTGTCTCCAGCGAGGACAGAAATACTCCACATGCTGGGGGATATTATGCAGGTACAGGCTTAATTCAAAGGGGATTAAAAAACTAGACGACTGCATAAAATCCTTTGGGCTGCCATCCAATCTTTCTCCAAAACAGTCTTTGCATAAAGGGATTCTCGGGTGAAGCTGTGCTCTATGAATAATTAATAATTAACCGGCATATTACAAGTCATCCTTGTTGGCATAGAAAGGGGAACCATAGATAGTCTGTTCTGTCATACAGAAATAACAGGCTATTTTGTGTGAGGATAACTTTGTGGCTCCTTAAAAATATTAAAATAATGTAGGAGGTCAGAATTGATGCTGTAAATGAACAGGATGTTCCCATGTGCCAAAGTCCGCCTGAAACTCGTATAATTTAGCATGGGATTGGTTTAAATTGGATGTTTTTTGAATAGATGAACATATTTTTAGTTATTTTAGGGGAGACCGGTTAAAAATCTTGAATTCTGCAATGACATGGTCAGCCTCATGGTGTGTATTTTAGGATATTTTCAACACTTTAACGCTGATCCGAACTGACGGGGTGACCTCGCTTTGAGAAAAAAAAGTAATTATTTTACTTAAACTGAGTTATTTCGCGCCGAATATAGAAAATATGCTTTAATTTTTAAAATAACACCGCCAACTTGCCGACTTTTCCTTTGGTACAAGAACTTTTCCGTGTTTTTGCGCTGAATGATGGGGGAGTAAACAGAAGGGAGCCGTCCTACCGTCGTGGGGGGGCTCCGGCTGTAACGACACGGTTCCGTCCCTGTGCAGGCGGATGAAGGACGGGTCCTTCGCCCGGCCGAGCCGCCCGGCCGGCGGGCGGGGCACTCTGAGTCCGCTGCAGCACTGGTAGCACACCGCCCACGCCTGCTCCTCGTTGATCGGCTGCTCGTAGGACTTCAGCACCTCCTCCAGAGACAGCTCCCGGGGCTCGGCCAGGTCCCGCACCTCGCCGCGGTCCGTGGGGGCGCTTACTCGCGAATCCCCGTCCTCGGCGCTTCTGTTGGTGGATCTGGCCATGGCTGCATGAGCCCATGCTTCCCTACGTGGACACCGGGGCCATCTGTGGCGTCCGCTGGTCGGCCAGGTCTCCTGTCCACCGATTAACTTGCTGTCAGCTGCCGCAGCTGCGCCTCGTTACCAACCGCGTTGTCAAGGTAGCCAACGGACCACTTCCGGTTTTAAATGTTAAAAAAATAAAACGAATACTTTGTTTCAAGGAATTTTGAGGGAATTTTCGGCCTCGGTGTTTTTAAATCTATAGAAAATGAATCAAAGTGATATAATTTAAATAATAAAGTTTGTTCTCCCCAAAGCGTGATTAACCCTCTTTCGTTTCTTCTTCTTCTCCTTTCTGCTCCGGCACACCACAGATTAATCACTGCACCCCCAGCAGCCTCCAGACCATGAAATGAGTCAAAGCAACATGAGAGGATTGGGTAATATTTCGCTCTTTGGCTCTCCCTGCAGTTGAGTCCTGTAACTGTGCAGCAAAGCACATTAATTTATTCATTTTGTGTTGAGGAGGCCACAAAGATGCCATCAATAGCCCTGAACTGTAGTACCCCAGCAACAAGTCACTCCAGGGTAGTTTTAGGCCCAGGAATGTGCATAACAAAGGTTACTTAAAAACGAGTCAGAGCACATAGATTTAAGGTTCATAATCTTACTATTACTGTTACTTTAAATCCCCTAAACTGATGATGATGTAAATAATCTAATAAAAGGGTGCAGTTTATAATATCACTAAACAAACTGAAAATGGAATCATTTGTTTAAAATATAACAAGAAATCATGAAAAATTGTCTTTAAACGGTCTATTTTTAAGTGAAACCTAAATAAAATCTAATGATGAACATATTCAGTATATTCGGCCAATGGTTTGAATAACGTCATACTTTCAGTAAAATCACGACACTTCCGGTTGGAGTCTTGTTTTTGTTGGTAACTTGACTTCCTCGCTGCCGTGAAATGAGACACACCAAGCGGGTCTGCGGGGAACCGTCCTCCCGGCTGCCGCAGCCTCCATCTGCGGGGAACCGTCCTCCCGGCTGCCGCAGCCTCCATCTGCGGGGAACCGTCCTCCCGGCTGCCGCAGCCTCCATCTGCGGGGAACCGTCCTCCCGGCTGCCGCAGCCTCCATCTGCGGGGAACCGTCCTCCCGGCTGCCGCAGCCTCCATCTGCGGGGAACCGTCCTCCCGGCTGCCGCAGCCTCCATCTGCGGGGAACCGTCCTCCCGGCTGCCGCAGCCTCCATCTGCGGGGAACCGTCTCCCGGTGATGTGTTGTCTCTGTTTTCTGTGGATGTGGGATCTCACGGATTATTATGGGATAGAAGGAGTCCTGTCCAAGCGTCCTTCTGTAGAAATGAATGCGTTATTTGGGTCACTTCAGAGCTGCATTGTGGGTAGTTTCTGCCTTTTGCCCGAAGTTGATCCATTTAGACTGTTTTTGTATAGATTTAACTGATCTCAGGGGCCATTTTACATTTGACTTTGTGGTCTCTGTTTGGCCCCTACCTCCACCGTGAGGCCCCTACCTCCACTGTGAGGCCCCTACCTCCACTGTGAGGCCCCTACCTCCACTGTGAGGCCCCTACCTCCACCGTGAGGTCCCTACCTCCACCGTGAGGCCCCTACCTCCACCGTGAGGCCCCTACCTCCACTGTCAGGCCCCTACCTCCACTGTGAGGCCCCTACCTCCACTGTCAGGCCCCTACCTCCACTGTCAGGCCCCTACCTCCACTGTGAGGCCCCTACCTCCACTGTCAGGCCCCTACCTCCACCGTCAGGCCCCTACCTCCACTGTCAGGCCCCTACCTCCACTGTGAGGCCCCTACCTCCACTGTGAGGCCCCTACCTCCACTGTGAGGCCCCTACCTCCACTGTGAGGCCCCTACCTTCTGGCGCTCCCCGCCGTAAATTCAAAATGGCGGAATCCGTGACAGATTTTTAAAAGGTGCACGGCCGGTTTTATGTATTTAAGGGTTTTAGGTGCACCTTATGGTGCGGAGAATACAGTAATAAACAATTATTCATGTCCTCATTTATATTTCAGGTACTTTTTTACTACTCTTTTCCTGCTCTGTTCTTGCATTAAAGTGTAATCACAGCCTCATCTGTCCACTGTGTCTGATTCTGTCCATCATGGCCTCCACTGCAGCCCTGAAGCAGTCCGATCACAGCAACCAGAAACTCTCACTCTGCTCAGGTCATTCGGGTGTTTTCATCTCTGATAGGATTCATTTTAACAGTTGCTTGAAAAACTAGACAGAAGTAAATTGAGTTTGAATTCAAATATAGATTAAGTTGAAGCTGTTTCAATGTCTTTCAATGCAGTAATAGTTTTTTTGCAGTAATAGTTTTGGACACCAGGGGGCACTGCACTCACTGACCAACAGGAGTTCTCCCATGTGCTCAACACTTGTTGGCTGCTTTTTCTTCACTCTGCCGTCATGTCTGAGGTGGTTTGAGCAGATGAGGGTGGAGGTCATCTGGTGCAGATGTATCTCAGCTTGTTGGTCAAACAGCTCTTATTTACAGAGCCTGGAGGTGTGTTTTGGCTCATTTTCCTGTCAACAAAAAGCAAATGATGGAGCCTGTGGGACGGAAACAGGAGGAACAGCATGTGGAAGCCATTCATCTTCTTTGTGGGGTCACAAACCTTTTAAAAACAGTGCAGTGAGCCTGTTTAAGTGTTTTACATTTAACCTGAAACCAAACATATTTAGAAGAGCAGCTTACGTTAAAAACTCAGCCAACAGGTGGCGCCGAAATGTAAATGATGTTGGAATCACTTCAGAAACAGCTGAAGCCATCAAGGTTTGGATCAGAAACAGAAGAAAAACAGACAAAGGCTCCATCTGAGGATTTATTCCTGTTATTAGTACCATGTAGTTTTCACTGATTCTTCTTACAAACATCACAGCTTCGTGTTCACAGCAAAGACGTTTTAATAAAACCAAAGTCGGATTCTCAGTAAAACAAGCAGCCGATTCCAGTGAAAGCCTGTTATCTGGAGGTCATTTACATGCGTTTTACATACAGCGTCGTACCCTGTTGGTGTGGAAATCTGCACAAATAAGCCAAGATCAGAGGCTACAGGATGCTAATAATTCTGTTTTCCACTCAGCTGATCAATACTCAGCAGCTATTTGTGGATCTGCTGTGATTTTTTTGGTCTTCCCTGTTTTCACATCATGATCAGAACATTTTGTTCGGTCATTTTCTTGCTAAACGGTTTAAAGAGAAAACGAGGATTAGATTCATGGATCAGTGAAAGTTGTTAGTCGGAGCTGCAGTTCTGCTCGTTTCTTTGCTCTGAATCAAACTCAGATGAACAGCAGCGAAAGTCTCATAACTAAAAACTCTTAGTTTTACATGTTTTCCAGCCAATTAACTGAACATTTTCTCTAAAATGCAAAAGAAAAGAAGCTTTACAGTAAATCTAGAACAGAATAATAACTCTCTATTCTATTGGAAACTTTTGTTCGTCTGAAACCATGACAACGAGATGCAAAATGAACACAAACCAATGAAATGATCTCACTGAGAGGCAGGAAAGGATGACTTTTGAAAGCCTGAGCCGGTAGAAAGCGTAGAAGCTGTAAACTTCCACTGATGTAGGATCAACCCAAACATCCAGTGTGGAAAACTGGTTTTACGAGTCGTCCCCTCATCAGAAGAAATGTCAGGTTTCACTCCAGCCTCCAGCCCCTCGTCTCTTCTCAGCTGTTCTGCCCTCCACCTCCACATTCTGCTGAATAATCTTTAATATCTTCCATGCAAATCCAGCCCATATTTCTCTCCTTTAGGCCAGATGTTGAGATGGAGCCAAACAAAGGAAAGGCTGAAAGATGCTAAAAATAGCCCGGAGACATAAAGTACCCTGTGGGTTTGTCTCTTTACATATTCAAAAATAATATTTCCATGTGGTCCTTCACAATAAAAGCATGGATGAAAGAAGATGAAATGTTGCTGCTTTGAAAACAATCTTTTGTTGCATAAATTAAGACAAAAAAGTGACACATCGCTAAAATGTGAGAGAAAACTGCCTTCATGCGTTTGACATTTTGACTGATCAATACCTTAAAAGTCAAACAAATTGACATAAAACACTAAAAGAATCTGAACTAACTACTAATAAGTCTAAAAATGTAAATCAACACGATCCATTATGATTCCAACTCAAAACAGGGTCATTTAGTGTAATCAATTACTACGTGATCAATAAAAAATAACTGCTAAACAAACATAAATAAAGAATTAGGGAACTCAAGGGTCCAGATTTCCAGTTTTCTGCCTTCAGTTAAAAGCCTGCTGAGCATCATCAGCCGTCTTTAATGAGCTTCTTCACCCCTTTGGAGGCGACTGTTTGATCAGGAAACGGCAGAAAAAGCCGCTTAAATGGAGCAGAATTCAGTGCTGAGGTAAATATGATTGAGCTTGAGATTTGTCCCCTTCGGAGGGGAAGACTTCCCAGCTGTAACGTAAAGCTGCTTTTAGTGAATCATACGGCTCCTTCGCTTCCTCTGCAGGCTGCAGTTCAGAAGAAACAGAGACAGAGAAGTTTGACATCTTTAGCTGGAGTGCAGCAGACCTCAGAGGAGTGCCGGTGCGTTCAGGAACAGGCGAGCAGTCACTGCCGGTGCGTTCAGGAACAGGCGAGCAGTCACTGCCGGTGCGTTCAGGAACAGGTGAGCAGTCGCTGCCGGTGCGTTCAGGAACAGGCGAGCAGTCACTGCCGGTGTGTTCAGGAACAGGCGAGCAGTCGCTGCCGGTGCGTTCAGGAACAGGCGAGCAGTCACTGCCGGTGCGTTCAGGAACAGGCGAGCAGTCACTGCCGGTGTGTTCAGGAACAGGCGAGCAGTCGCTGCCGGTGCGTTCAGGAACAGGCGAGCAGTCACTGCCGGTGTGTTCAGGAACAGGCGAGCAGTCACTGCCGGTGTGTTCAGGAACAGGTGAGCAGTCACTGCTCTGCAGAGTGCCGGTGCGTTCAGGAACAGGCGAGCAGTCACTGCCGGTGTGTTCAGGAACAGGCGAGCAGTCGCTGCCGGTGCGTTCAGGAACAGGCGAGCAGTCACTGCCGGTGTGTTCAGGAACAGGCGAGCAGTCACTGCCGGTGCGTTCAGGAACAGGCGAGCAGTCACTGCCGGTGCGTTCAGGAACAGGCGAGCAGTCACTGCCGGTGTGTTCAGGAACAGGTGAGCAGAGCTGCAGAGTGCCGGTGTGTTCAGGAACAGGCGAGCAGTCACTGCCGGTGTGTTCAGGAACAGGCGAGCAGTCGCTGCCGGTGCGTTCAGGAACAGGCGAGCAGTCACTGCCGGTGCGTTCAGGAACAGGCGAGCAGTCACTGCCGGTGTGTTCAGGAACAGGCGAGCAGTCGCTGCCGGTGCGTTCAGGAACAGGCGAGCAGTCACTGCCGGTGTGTTCAGGAACAGGCGAGCAGTCACTGCCGGTGTGTTCAGGAACAGGTGAGCAGTCACTGCTCTGCAGAGTGCCGGTGCGTTCAGGAACAGGCGAGCAGTCACTGCCGGTGTGTTCAGGAACAGGCGAGCAGTCGCTGCCGGTGCGTTCAGGAACAGGCGAGCAGTCACTGCCGGTGTGTTCAGGAACAGGCGAGCAGTCACTGCCGGTGCGTTCAGGAACAGGCGAGCAGTCACTGCCGGTGCGTTCAGGAACAGGCGAGCAGTCACTGCCGGTGTGTTCAGGAACAGGTGAGCAGAGCTGCAGAGTGCCGGTGTGTTCAGGAACAGGCGAGCAGTCACTGCCGGTGTGTTCAGGAACAGGTGAGCAGAGCTGCAGAGTGCCGGTGTGTTCAGGAACAGGCGAGCAGTCGCTGCCGGTGCGTTCAGGAACAGGCGAGCAGTCACTGCCGGTGCGTTCAGGAACAGGTGAGCAGTCGCTGCCGGTGCGTTCAGGAACAGGTGAGCAGTCACTGCCGGTGTGTTCAGGAACAGGTGAGCAGTCCCTGCCGGTGCATTCAGGAACAGGTGAGCAGTCACTGCCGGTGTGTTCAGGAACAGGTGAGCAGTCCCTGCCGGTGCATTCAGGAACAGGTGAGCAGTCGCTGCTCTGCAGCGTTTTCACATCACTGTTTGGTTCCCAGGGAGCCGGAACCTTGGCGGAGCACGAAGAAAACGATCCGATCTCAAGTTAAAAGAGTCAGATTGAGCCGCACCCAGTGAGAAATAAAGGGCCATGAAACGGACTGGGGATAAAAACCGATCAATAACCCCTTTGGGCAGTGTGTGCTGCCCCCTAATGTCTGATGGAAGCTTTTCATTAACCACAGACTCTAACTTAGTAACTTATTCCCACTGCTATGAAGGAGCCTTCTGATTCGTCTCCACCTCCTTTCCCTTCCTTTCAGTGTGGGACTTCTTTAGATCCGACTCCCTTTCGTTCTCCACCTCCTCGCACAGATGTGAGCAAACACAAAGTTGTTCAAACGAGCCAAAAAGGGAGATTTTGTTGCATCTTTCCCAAATGAACTCAATCCCTTCCTCAGTAATTCATCCATCCTCGACCCTCGGCTCCCGGCTCAGAGACGGCTCTGCAGCATCAAACCATTGTTTAGCTGCAGCAAACATCTGGATCTGATGACTGCTGAAGGTGTTTCATTCGTTTCTAAATCATTTCACAGTGTGGGATGGAGGCCCTCTGAGGACACACTTTCATCTCCTCCTCTCGCTGCCTCAGTAAAAGTGTAAGATATTTCGCTCAGGTTGGTTTTGGGCTCAAAGGCAGGAGGACGGAGCAGAGAGAAGACGCAGAGCCTCAAATTAAACTGATCAGACGATGGTTGGGGAGTCCAGGAGAGACCCTGCAGGTCAGGGCAGGCCTCCGGAAAAAAGAAATGATCAGAACTGGACTCAACTCTTGTGTTTGTGGGGATCTTTGGAGGGAGGCTTCCTCTTACTGTGGAGCACAGCTGCTCATTTAGCCGAATCTCTGCAGAGGAGGTGGAGGCTGCAAACTGAAACTGAACTAAACCACGAAGAAATGAATCTGAACTATCTGCAGAAGAAGCTCTCCTTGCACCACCGAACACCATAAAACACAGATGTGTCATAAAAGCACATCTCCATGTGAGCCCTGCACATGCACAGCCCACAAAGACGCCGCCAAAAGCCCAAAAATATGTCAAGCAGCTGCAAAGCATAAAGATGTGGAGCGGGGCTGGAAACCAAAGCTGTGACCTGCAGCATCTCAGGCCTGAGAAGTACTCCAAAAAGAGTCAAAAGCACAACAAACTTCTCTCTTTAAAGTTTAGTTCAACTGAAAGCATCAGTTTTAAGATCAACACCAGCATCATAACTTGTATTCTAAGTGTTAAACTGTGGAATGAACACTGCTAACGTGGGAAAATGAGCCCAAAACAGCTGCTGCAGAAAGGAGTTCTGTTATTTAGTGGCTAACAATGTAAGCCCTAACCCTAAAGTAAACCCCAAAGCCTATTTATCCCTCTTAAAATGTAACAAACTTTTTAATCTCCAGCTGGATTAATTGATTAATTTCAGCAATAACTACACCTGATCATAAAATCTAGTCAAAAGTGCTGTGAAGACGGCCTTCTGCTGGTGTTATTTCTACAGGAAACCGGGTAAATGTGAGTGAATCTGCTGCCATGCTAACACAAACAGCTGCTCCTAAACCCTCCTTCTCATGTGAATCTGACACAAATGCATGCTTTTATCAGCCAGCATGGCGCCGGCGCTCCCTCAGTTCATGGAGCAGTGATTTCCCGTCCAGCAGCTGAAGCAGAAGGCAGTTCGGTGCAGTCTCTTGGTGAGGAGGCCTCCTTCATCTTTTAACTGTTACTTGCATGCTGGGACTTTGCTGGCAGCCAGCTGAACTGAAACGGCTCCTGTGGCACCAGCAGATCGATGTCGAGCCTCTTCTGCTCTTTGTCGCTGTTCACTGTCCTGTAGCCCAGCAGCGACATGGCTCCTTTACATAGATCCTGGATGCGCTTGACCTTGCTGTGAGGCAGCGCGGTGCGCCAGGCCTGAGAGACGTCGGCAGCGTTTCGGGAGGTGATCTGGAAAGCTTCCTTGATGGAGCCTTTGCCCTTTCCGTGGGTCAGAGCGTAGATCCATTCCTGCAGCTGTGCCGTCATCTTTAAATCCACAAACTCATAAATGGCCCTTATCTCCTTTAGCGGGCTGCGCGCCACATCCTCGTAGCGCACCATTTTGTAGCGGCCCTGCAGAAAGGGGGGGGCCTTCAGGAGGGCGCGCTCGTTGATGCGCACGTGGCTCCGGCAGATCTCCTGCATCACCTGGTACTGCATCTCAGCTGCTGGTATGTTCCTCTGCTCCAACACAACAGCGTTGTCCCTCTCGAAGGACTTGGCCGACTCCTCCCTGGACCGCATCACGGCCCGTGGGTCTCGGACCAGGTGGATGATGCGCAGATCCAGGTGTGGGTCCTGCAGAAGGGGGTAAAGCGACTCCAGCTCGAACAGCCGCACCTCCTTCAGCACCACGTGGCTGTAGGTGGCGCAGGCCTCCTCCACCCTCTGCAGGCCCTGAGCGTCACAGGTCCGGAGGCACTGGGTGTGGTTGCTGAAGTGGTGGCGTGGCGTGAGAGGGCAGACAGGCGGCGAGCACAGCGCCCGGCTGTGACTCCACATGAACAGCGAGGACACGTTGTGCCGCTCCGGCATGTAGGCGTCCATCACTGAGAAGTCGCACCGGAACACGCTCCGGATCAGATCCCTCACAGCCATCCGCAGAGCTCGGGCCCCAGATTTCTCCACCTTGGTCCAGACGTGCCACGCTGGTTCCATCAGGTAGAAAACCGAGGGGTGCTGACTGAACACCTGACCCAGGAAAGATGAGCCCGAACGCCACGAAGACAGCAGAAGGACGTGGACTTTTCTGTCGGCGGCGGCGGGGTCGCAGGGGCTGAGCTGAACGTACCAGCTGCAGAACAGCACCACTGCTGCCCCCTGCAGGACCACCAGTAAGATCAAGGTGTTGAAGTTCACTCTGCAGTGGGGGGTCATGGCTGTGGGTCAGCGTCTTATTCCCGCTTCTTCTTCTGCAAACAGACAAAAAGAGGAGATAAAGGTCAGTTTTACACCAGTTTGCATCTAAAATCACCCCTCTGTGTGCCCCCCCCCCCCCATAACCCCAAAGTTTAAATGTCTCTGACCAGCGCTGAGCAGCAGCTGAGCTCACAGACGACTGGCCGCGGCTCCCAGGGGGGGGGGGCACAGAATAACAGCTCAATGAGGGCTAATCGCAGCCGGAGGTCGCTGAAAAGCAAAATAAAAGTGATGCTGACAGAGATCAGTGCTGAACTGTCCAGGAAGGAGGATGGTTTCCATATCAGGAACGACTGATTTCCCGTGTTTTTGTTCTTGGGATGTTGTTAACGGGCTGAACCCGCTTCGCTGAACACGCCGTCCTGTCTGTCACTGGTGGTTCATTCAGATTCCTTCAGCTGCACTTTGTCCAGAAAGCAGTTCTTCCTCAGGCTGCTACAAACACATCGTTTTTCTACAGGTGCAGCAGCTGGTTGTCTGGTTTTTCTTTCTATTTCTGTTCTGTTTCCTCTTCTTTCCTCTTCTTCTTGTCCCCCGGTCCGGTTCAGTTCTATTAAATGTTAAATACTGTAAACAGAAATAAATAAATGGGCATCAAGGGCAGCTTCACATTCATAAAGCTTCCCTTGGCAAAGTAAATCTGTATAAAAGGTGTTCAGACTGCAGTTCTGCTGCCGTAAAGCTGAACAGGATAAAGGAAAAACCCAGATCGCTGTTGGCTGCTGATCAGTCACACAACAAAGCAAATTTAATGCCAATGAAATAGTTTCAGGTCAAGCACGTCCTGCCTGTAATTCACTTGATTTCATTTCTGAAATGTCCTTTTTATTGGGCTGTAAAACATCCCAGAGAGCAGAGAACTGAAGGCTTTGGCTTCATACCAATAAAGTTAAAGCTTAAGCTGCTTCAAAGAGTCACTGAAACCAAAACGGGACGACAGAAAGCAGGAAGAAATGCAACTCTGCAGTAATCCGATCTTCACGCTCGCCTCGATGTTCTTCAATATTTAGAGTTCACTGATCAGGCTCGAGCAGAAAGGTTCAGGTTTAGAAAAGAATGAGAAAAAGGAAGATAGCTGTTGAAAGTAGGAGGCCAAGGAGAGCGTAGCATCATGTGCTGAACGTGTCCCGACAGGCTCCAGAGCCTCCAGATAAACTCCCTCTGCTGCATTCTGCATCCTGTCTGGGTTACATCACACTGTCATTAACACAACATCAACCCCCAGCTTCTTCAG
Organism: Leuresthes tenuis; assembly: GCA_036924055.1. Lineage (NCBI taxonomy): Eukaryota > Metazoa > Chordata > Actinopteri > Atheriniformes > Atherinopsidae > Leuresthes > Leuresthes tenuis. Next base: position 375,650 of record JAVGWW010000006.1, on the reverse strand, counting down.
GGCTTTAACTGACAGCTGGACTGGGGGAAAACCCTTTAAATCACGCAGAAGGAAATGTCAAACGACTGCCATCATGCTGCTGCTCAACTCTATTTCACCACATCTCTCTGACCTCTAAGCTTAAATGAAGCTTCACACACACTTTAGAAACATCTTTATTGGGTGAAAAGGCGACCTTCACGTGTCCAGCAGCGACTTCAGATCCTGAGCAGCCAGTTTTCTCGGGGCGTGGGTGAATGCTGCGTTAAGCTGTGAAACTAAGCTGCTTTAATGCCAGAGAGCAGCCTCTGTGACAGAAACACCTTCACTGCCACGTTGGCCAACACTGAGGGATGTGTGCACAGCTTCAACAGAGCAAACATCTCCCTTTCTGAGACATTATCATGACGTATTCTTTCCATTTTCAGCTGGGAATGTTTCCCATAAAGAACTGAAATCTACTTCCTCAGGCCAGTCTTTGTCTGTCCTTCTGAAATCAAGCATTTCCAGATCAAACCACTGACTGAACCTCTCAGGAGGAAGGCAGATCGGCTTCACTTTTCTTCAGAGGAGGGGTTTCTGCACCAGAGCTGCATTTGTTCAGTAGAACACTATTGGGACACTTCAGTAAGAGGAGCAGAGGTCCATTCGATGGGTTTTAGAAGATAAGGAAACACTAAAAAGGAAGAATAAAGGCGAATAAAGCGCTTCAGCTCACAGTGGAGTTCCTCGTGCACTTTAAGAGCTTCTATTTAACCTGCATGAGCCAGCAGTCATCTGGCTGCTGATAGACCAGAGCAGCCAACCCCCACCATGACATACGGCTGTTTTATCCACAGATCAGCCATGATAAAACTGATTTAACTTGGTTAAAAGATGACCAAGTAAAACTGCTCTCATAAAGCAGCGTTTTACTGAAAAAACAGGAAAGAATCCTTTTATTCAGAGAGTTGTTGCTGCTTCATAAACATACAGACCAGCCTCTCTTACACTCATCCTTTAATACAAAAAACAGCAAGAAAGAAGAAGACGAAGAGCCTGAGCTGCACCCAGCCTCCAAACCCCCCAAGATATAAATGATGAGATCTGCTGGAATCTCTGGGAAGGAAGCCCAGACCACAAAGACCCTCCTCAAAGTACAAAGGACCTGTTGCTAAAACCCTGACTTTATCAGGCTTAAACTGGTTTAAAAACACGTTTTTATGCCTGAAGTCTACAGATGCTTGGTTTCTCACACATGATTCATGCATCTGACCCCTAAAGGCTCACAAAGTCTGACATATATGTATATATACCTGCTTCTCTGTCCTCCTTTATGGACTAAAGCCTAAAGGCTCAGATATTTCTGAGGAATTCTGCATGAGAGATTTGACAGACAGAGCTGTGCTGTTTACTATCCTGTAAGAAGCTGTAAAAAGGCCATTCTGAAGGAAGGGAACGGGCAGAAAAGGCTGAGCTGTGCAGGAAGTGGCTCCGTCCTGGGAGCTGGACTCTTTGTTGGTGGTGCCTGGGAGGAGGATGCAGAGGAGGGAAACTGGCTCCATCCTGGGAGCTGGACTCTTTGTTGGTGGTGCCTGGGAGGAGGATGCAGAGGAGGGAAACTGGCTCCGTCCTGGGAGCTGGACTCTTTGTTGGTGGTGTCTGAGAGGAGGATGCAGAGGAGGGAAACTGGCTCCGTCCTGGGAGCTGGACTCTTTGTTGGTGGTGCCTGGGAGGAGGATGCAGAGGAGGGAAACTGGCTCCGTCCTGGGAGCTGGACTCTTTGTTGGTGGTGCCTGGGAGGAGGATGCAGAGGAGGGAAACTGGCTCCGTCCTGGGAGCTGGACTCTTTGTTGGTGGTGCCTGGGAGGAGGATGCAGAGGAGGGAAACTGGCTCCATCCTGGGAGCTGGACTCTTTGTTGGTGGTGCCTGGGAGGAGGATGCAGAGGAGGGAAACCGGCTCCATCCTGGGAGCTGGACTCTTTGTTGGTGGTGCCTGGGAGGAGGATGCAGAGGAGGGAAACTGGCTCCATCCTGGGAGCTGGACTCTTTGTTGGTGGTGCCTGGGAGGAGGATGCAGAGGAGGGAAACTGGCTCCGTCCTGGGAGCTGGACTCTTTGTTGGTGGTGCCTGGGAGGAGGATGCAGAGGAGGTAAACTGGCTCCATCCTGGGAGCTGGACTCTTTGTTGGTGGTGCCTGGGAGGAGGATGCAGAGGAGGGAAACTGGCTCCGTCCTGGGAGCTGGACTCTTTGTTGGTGGTGCCTGGGAGGAGGATGCAGAGGAGGGAAACTGGCTCCGTCCTGGGAGCTGGACTCTTTGTTGGTGGTGCCTGGGAGGAGGATGCAGAGGAGGGAAACCGGCTCCGTCCTGGGAGCTGGACTCTTTGTTGGTGGTGTCTGAGAGGAGGATGCAGAGGAGGGAAACTGGCTCCATCCTGGGAGCTGGACTCTTTGTTGGTGGTGCCTGGGAGGAGGATGCAGAGGAGGGAAACTGGCTCCGTCCTGGGAGCTGGACTCTTTGTTGGTGGTGTCTGAGAGGAGGATGCAGAGGAGGGAAACTGGCTCCATCCTGGGAGCTGGACTCTTTGTTGGTGGTGCCTGGGAGGAGGATGCAGAGGAGGGAAACTGGCTCCGTCCTGGGAGCTGGACTCTTTGTTGGTGGTGCCTGGGAGGAGGATGCAGAGGAGGGAAACTGGCTCCGTCCTGGGAGCTGGACTCTTTGTTGGTGGTGCCTGAGAGGAGGATGCAGAGGAGGGAAACTGGCTCCGTCCTGGGAGCTGGACTCTTTGTTGGTGGTGCCTGGGAGGAGGATGCAGAGGAGGGAAACTGGCTCCGTCCTGGGAGCTGGACTCTTTGTTGGTGGTGCCTGGGAGGAGGATGCAGAGGAGGGAAACTGGCTCCGTCCTGGGAGCTGGACTCTTTGTTGGTGGTGCCTGGGAGGAGGATGCAGAGGAGGGAAACTGGCTCTGTCCTGGGAGCTGGACTCTTTGTTGGTGGTGCCTGGGAGGAGGATGCAGAGGAGGGAAACTGGCTCCGTCCTGGGAGCTGGACTCTTTGTTGGTGGTGCCTGAGAGGAGGATGCAGAGGAGGGAAACTGCACAGCAACACTCAGCCTCTCCACCAGGTGTTTACCCCCCACAGAAGCAGCTACAGACTCATTCCCCCCTGTGTAGGCCAGAGGAAGTCCTGTCTGCCTGTGGCCATCAGACGGTTTCATTCATCTACCTCAGGTCCAGAGAGGAAGTGGAAACACTGCGTCCTGAGGCCAAATACCACCTCTCCTAATCACCTGCTGGTACGAACTGTTTTCTTTATTGAGGCTGCTGTTTGCACACATATTGGACTCAGTTATGGGGGGGGGGGGTATTAGATCAGGAAGGAGCAGCGTGAAGACGATCCGTCCCACTGCAGAGATCCTGGGACGGTCTCAGGCAGTTCTGTGCTGCTGCACCAGCCGTATTACATCATCAACCTGACCGACCAATCACAGCCAACTACGGGCAGTGATGTCATATTTTTGCCATATCGCCCACCCCTCAGTTACTGAAGTTATTCTATGTTTCCCACTATCGTCACATCGCCCCCCCCTCGATGAATCCTCCCCAGAGCCCGGACCAAAAGGCAGCCAACAGCCAAAGAAGAGCTTCGGATGTTCCTCAAGACTTTTTACATTTATTCCTCAGTAAAGACCTTTAATGACTTAAAGTCGAACAAATGATTTACTGACCTGCTTTGGAACAAAGACTGTTTCTCTCTTCATTCAGAGGACTCGTATTACCTCCTGCTCTGTAGAGTTTACTGTCTAACTGCGGCAGCTGCTGAGCTCCCAGCTTTTCCAACAGTTCTTCTATCGGACCTCCACAAAGACGACAGTCCTGCAGGATTTACAGCCATGAAACTGCAGCCTATCAAGAAAGTGGGATTCAGTCTGCTTTTATCTGACTCCAGATAAATACTCCAGATAACTTCAGGGTTCTTGTTATAAAACAAGCGATTAATTCTGCAACATCAGTGAGTTCAGGAAAGTCACCTGAGAGAAGGTGAAAAGCTGGGAGTGCATTAAAGATACAGGAGTTACGAGGTGTATAAAGTTTATTATGGTGGACTTAGACTGATGAAACACTTCTAACACATTATTATTCACATCATACCCGACAGTCAGTTCTTTTAGGGCCCAACTGAGAAGAATCCATCACTTTCTCCATAAAGTCAGAGAATTAAATGTGGAGAATCCAGTCCAGACATGAATAAATCACCATGATGTGAACAACCATGAGAATAAAACCGGAGAATATAAAGTAAACTGCACAGAAACTGACTAAACATGTGGTCTCTTTCTCTTTTGCCCTTCAGTCATGCAGGTTGTGGGTGAACAAATGTTAAGTTTGCACATTATTACATCATGAATAACCAACCTCCTGTCCTCAGTCTCTGCTTCACTTCTCCAAAGAGAAACTCTATAATATAAACTCTATAATATAAACTCTATAATATAAACTCTATAATAGAAACTCTAGAATAGAAACTCTATAAGGTTCCATAATAATAAAACCTTTCCACACAGAGTGACATTTTTATTCACTACCCATGAAATCCTTTTTAGTTCCTTACTTATAATAATATAATCCGGGGGTGCATTATGTCATCTTAGCTTTTATCTGTACTTTATTCAATGTCATTCAGTTTATGAGGGAAAATGGGAAGCTGGAACTATTGTGTGTTCCTGATTTAAATCTCATCTGTTATTAATGCTTTTTGTGTCTGAACTTTCATTATTTTATTTCCTATGTTAAAATAAAACTTAATCAACATCTTCAAGGAAGATTTTGAGGTCTAAATAAGCAGCTGAGAGTCATAGAAAGTCTAATTTCAGCCTAATTTCAGCCTAATTTCAGTCTAATTTCAGCCTTCTGTGAACTAAACACATCTCAACTTATTTGGTTTCTTGTCACTTATTTTTATTAATAACTAATCAAACTATTTTAATGAACTAATATTTCTCTACGGAAATGAATTGTGTGGAAAAACAGCAGGAACAGCATCAGTTGTGTTGTGGCTGAACTTCTTAATGAGGCCACAGAATCTGAGGGTCCCTGAACCCACTGATGGGGGGTAAACGGGGTGTTACCAACCCGCCTTCGCCTGCCTGGGGGTCACATATTGTTAATAATAACGTCCAGGTTTGGATTAACCCCCTGTTTGGGAGTTATTTAGACTTTTTAGACGCATTTACTCGAGTAAAACAGCATGTACCCACATTAAATAGTCCGTCTGCGAAGCGCTGAGTTTAACGGAAAGAAACGGCTCCAACGGTTCCAACGGAAATGGGTTGCTTCGGGCTGTTTACTCATGTGAGCTTCGCTTATTTTGTGAGGAAACTAAATGAACCAGTAAATAAAAAGCCATACCTTCAGTCTTTAATCGGTGGCGCTGCTCTCCGGGGAAGCCAGTGCGCGGTGTGGTGCGTCCCTTCACCCCGCGGGACACCTTCTCCTCTCCGCTGTCTTCGGCCACCAGCGGCTCCAATGACTCCTCTTCCACAGCCACTTGTGCACAAACTGGAGTTTGAGACGTGGCCAGTGTCTCCTCTGCGCTTGGATGACGAGCGGCTGGCTGGGCGGAGGCTGCCTGGAGTGGAGAAGCAGACGGAACCTGCCGGCAGGGAAGCATCAATAAGAGCACAGAGAGGTGGAAAATGATCATCCCAAACATTAGAAACAGCATCCGCTGCGTCATGGCCACCAGAGCTGGCGTCCAAAACGGTTTCCCAGGCGTCCTTAAAGCCCCCCAACCTGTTCTTACTGTAATAAACTCTTATTTTAAAGCGTTGCTGTGATGAGACGAAGTGGAAAAACCTGCTGACTGTGAAATAAAGCGAATAAAACTACAGTAATGACAGTAATTCTTTGTAACTTCCTGCTTTAACATGCATTTGACTGTTTTAGGAGTTACCATAGTTACCATGAACTGCAATACCAGGACAAATCTATTTTAATCACTGTTAGAATCTAAGGTGAAGCTTTTTCTTATTCTGACTAATCTGATTCAGTTTTGTTTCTTACGTTTGATCAACCATCAATAGAACAGATCAATATCACATGATACAAACTAAAACCTGCAAAAAGACACATATTACACCAATTTTAAAGTCCATGTCTTTCATCATCAGTTCTAAGATCCTTTATTAGTTCATAAAAGTCTCGGTGGTCTTAATTTAATGGTCAGAGTTGTTATTTTTCTGTTAATTATTCCTAAAGTGAGAACCAAAAACTTAAGGTGAGATCCTCCCATCTGTGACTTTCCAGCTTAAAACCCACCTTCTCAGGTGATCTTTTCCTGCCTCAGACTGAGTCCGATACGATCGAAGCAGCCTGTTGAATCAGAAAGAAGCTTTTGTGGGAAATATCGTACTTGTAAATGAAACAATTAGGAGCTATTAAGACCTTTTACAGCTTCCGACACCTTTAAAACACTTAAAACTTCCCCGGCTCTGGGTTATTATTTGAAAAGTCATGTGTTTGGGTGAAGTGGAAGAGCAGAAGACTGACCACATGAAAGGATGCATCTGGTTCCTGCAGCAGCCAGACTCATATCCTCTGGCCTGCAGCAACTAAGCTCCGGTCTCCAGTAAAGGAGGAGGAACTTCCCCGGGCTCTGGTGTGGAATCGGTCTGAAACAGTCGCAGTAATGTGTGAAAGGAGATAACAATCCTCTGGGATTCAAACTGCAGACCTTCTGCGGGGACAGGTGCTTTGTTTTTCCTCCCCACAGGAAATATATCTCATAAAGTTCTGTAGGGACACAATGTGGATGTTGTGAGAGAATAATTGTGGTTATTCGCTGAGTTTTCCTCTTGTAGCAGGTCTCAGTTACATGTCCTGTGAAAGATCTCACATTGATGGTCATTAACCATCATATTAAGTCATGTATCCAAGTTATATATAATATTAAACTGCATGGTAACAGTAACATTCAGAAATATGTACCATAACTGAGTTAAATTACACAAAATCAACTGTTTAACATACAGTTAAATGTATTATATTAATATATTCATACAAAACAGATCTTTAATTCAATAAATGTGTGTTTAGATCCAGAGTTAATATATCTGATAATATATCTGATGTCTGTCCCAAACACAGAAACCAGGAAATAGCTGCAGAACTGGTTACTAATGTGCTTTGGAAGGAGTCAGAAGCATGAATTTGGTGTGTCTGCTGCAGACTGAAATGTGTCATAATTATTTAAATGGGTTAACATGTCTGCCCTCCTGTCCCTGCGCCTCAGTAATTTTCCATCTCCCTGCCTCTGCCCCGCTCCACCTGCCAGCCACTCCTCCCTCATCCGCCCAACTTCACTCAGCTGCAGCTCATTCCCAACCAGCCCTGCATATCAGCAGCAGGACCGAGCTCAACTCTGGCAACTATCAATGGCAACCTGAGCTGCCACAGGGTGCCAGAAGGTGCCACAGGGTGCCACAGGGTGCCAGAAGGTGCCACAGGGTGCCACAGGGTGCCAGAAGGTGCCACAGGGTGCCAGAAGGTGCCAGAAGGTGCCAGAAGGTGCCAGAAGGTGGCAGAAGGTGCCACAGGGTGCCAGAAGGTGCCACAGGGTGCCACAGGGTGCCACAGGGTGCCAGAAGGTGCCAGAAGGTGCCACAAGGTGTCAGAAGGTGCCACAGGGTGCCAGAAGGTGCCACAGGGTGTCAGAAGGTGCCACAGGGTGTCAGAAGGTGCCACAGGGTGTCAGAAGGTGCCACAGGGTGTCAGAAGGTGCCACAAGGTGTCAGAAGGTGCCACAGGGTGCCAGAAGGTGCCAACGGGTGCCAGAAGGTGCCACAGGGTGCCACAGGGTGCCAGAAGGTGCCACAGGGTGTCAGAAGGTGCCAGAAGCTGCCAGAAGGTGCCACAGGCTGCCACAGGGTGTCAGAAGGTGCCACGGGGTGTCAGAAGGTGCCAGAAGGTGCCACAGGGTGTCACAGGGTGCCAGAAGGTGCCAGAAGCTGCCAGAAGGTGCCACAGGCTGCCACAGGGTGTCAGAAGGTGCCACGGGGTGTCAGAAGGTGCCAGAAGGTGCCACAGGGTGTCACAGGGTGCCAGAAGGTGCCAGAAGCTGCCAGAAGGTGCCACAGGCTGCCACAGGGTGTCAGAAGGTGCCACGGGGTGCCAGAAGGTGGCAGAGGGTGCCAGAAGGTGCCAGAAGGTGGCAGAAGGTGGCAGAGGTGCTGCCACCGCTGTTTGCAGAGGCCGATCCTGATGTTCCGTGAACAGTAATAATTACTTTAAAATGATGATGCAGTTATTGGTTGTTCTTTGATAAAGTGTTAGACCCAAAATACAAAGTCACTGCTTTTAGACGGAAACTATGTCTTACATAGCATTATGTAAATCTATATAAGTATATAAGTATAAATGTATGTTGTAGCGTCCAGCAGGACGTGCTGAAAGGATGACGAAGAGCTGCTCCACAAACAGTGGGTTTATTATCCTGCTGGCCGTAACTACGCTAAATCAGCGACCCTCTGCTCTCTCTGCTCTCTCTGCCTCTGTCCCTCACACTCGACTCCGCTAACTTTAGGGCAGAATTGCTCTATTTAGAGCAGTTTTAGGAGGTTAAATAGCACAGATACCAGGGATGTGCAGGATCATTTTGGTTTCCTCTGTTAATCGAATCCAAACAGAGGAACATTTATGGGAAATGGAGGATAAATATATTTTCAGATTCAGTGTGATTTCTGCCGTTAATACATCTGATTTCCATCCCAAACACAGAAACTCGCTGCAGAACTAGATGAATTATCATGTTTTTTTTACAGTTAAATCTTTATTCTGTGTGTTCTGAACTGTTATTCATGAGCTTCTTTTCCAGCTCTAAACTATATAAACCTGAATGCTGAAGGGTGTTACTTATCAAGTAAATATTCCCTTTTATAACACAATATATTATGTGTATAATGGGCTGAAACCTGTCAGGTGCTGTACTCCAAAGCAGCGTGCAGAAAGATTTGTGCACATTAGGAACCAGAAAGTCCTCCTCTGGTAAAGCTGCAGCCTCCTCAGAGAGTCCAGATGTGAGGTTTTCTGCATAGATGAAATGAGTGACTCATACAGCTGCAGATGTATGAGTCTGTGCTGCATCACTCCAGGCCAGGTGCCAGCAGTTGGACTGAGGGGTTTAGCAAAGATACTCAGGCTGAAGCTGGACTGAAGCTGGACTGAAGCTGGACTGAAGCTGGACTGAAGCTGGACTGAAGCTGGACTGAACACCAGCTAACACCTAACCCTGTTTTTGGGAGAGGAACAGGAAAAAGTCTGCAGTATCCAACTAACCCTTTTATTTTAAGCAGGGCATATGTATGATGAACCAACAGAGCAAAGCCCCCAGAGAAGGGTAATAACCTGCATCCTCTCTCAGCTGAGAGTTTTCTTTACTGGACTTCTCAAAGTTTTATGGTTTCAAACAGTTTGGAACAGGCTGTGGCGGGTTGATCATGAACAGATGGAGGCTTTATTCTAATTAGGGCTACATTGTTCATCTCCTATTCTGAAACAGACTAAAATATAATGGGGGGGTAGCTACTAAACAGATGGACAGACAGATAAATGAGAAAGCAGAAGGAGACGTGTGATAAAATCAGAAACATGGGTGTCTGCAGAGGACTGAATCATGTTCTGAGGATAGTTTCTGTGGCCCAGTGGGTGTGACTCTTGGATAACTTTCTGGTATAATCCTGGTTGGCCTGAGTGGTTGAAATGAGCTAACAGGGAGGCCCAGGCTCCAGAAAACAAACCAGCATTCACACATTGCCAAACATCTCCTGGGACAGTGAGTCAGTGGGAGGAGGAGAAGGAAACAACATGCTTCTAAAGGAGAGCTGTTCTCCCACAACACATTTCTTTCAGTGGGTAACAGTGAAAGAACACTGAGAACAGATGTGTGCAAAGTAAGAGACTCAGTTATTAAGGTGCTGATGTGTAGCCTGACCTCAGTTATTAAGGTGCTGATGTGTAGCCTGACCTCAGTTATTAAGGTGCTGATGTGTAGCCTGACCTCAGTTATTAAGGTGCTGATGTGTAGCCTGACCTCAGAGACTCAGTTATTAAGGTGCTGATATGTAGCCTGACCTCAGAGACTCAGTTATTAAGGTGCTGATGTGTAGCCTGACCTCAGTTATTAAGCTGCTGATGTGTAGCCTGACCTCAGAGACTCAGTTATTAAGGTGCTGATATGTAGCCTGACCTCAGAGACTCAGATATTAAGGTGCTGATGTGTAGCCTGACCTCAGTTATTAAGGTGCTGATATGTAGCCTGACCTCAGAGACTCAGTTATTAAGGTGCTGATATGTAGCCTGACCTCAGAGACTCAGTTATTAAGGTGCTGATGTGTAGCCTGACCTCAGTTATTAAGCTGCTGATGTGTAGCCTGACCTCAGAGACTCAGTTATTAAGGTGCTGATATGTAGCCTGACCTCAGAGACTCAGATATTAAGGTGCTGATGTGTAGCCTGACCTCAGTTATTAAGGTGCTGATATGTAGCCTGACCTCAGAGACTCAGTTATTAAGGTGCTGATATGTAGCCTGACCTCAGAGACTCAGTTATTAAGGTGCTGATATGTAGCCTGACCTCAGATATTAAGGTGCTGATATGTAGCCTGACCTCAGTTATTAAGGTGCTGATATGTAGCCTGACCTCAGAGACTCAGTTATTAAGGTGCTGATATGTAGCCTGACCTCAGTTATTAAGGTGCTGATATGTAGCCTGACCTCAGTTATTAAGGTGCTGATATGTAGCCTGACCTCAGTTATTACGGTGCTGATGTGTAGCCTGACCTCAGTTATTAAGGTGCTGATGTGTAGCCTGACCTCAGTTATTAAGGTGCTGATGTGTAGCCTGACCTCAGTTATTAAGGTGCTGATGTGTAGCCTGACCTCAGTTATTAAGGTGCTGATGTGTAGCCTGACCTCAGTTATTAAGGTGCTGATGTGTAGCCTGACCTCAGTTATTAAGGTGCTGATATGTAGCCTGACCTCAGTTATTAAGGTGCTGATATGTAGCCTGACCTCAGATATTAAGGTGCTGATGTGTAGCCTGACCTCAGAGACTCAGTTATTAAGGTGCTGATGTGTAGCCTGACCTCAGTTATTAAGGTGCTGATGTGTAGCCTGACCTCAGTTATTAAGGTGCTGATGTGTAGCCTGACCTCAGTTATTAAGGTGCTGATGTGTAGCCTGACCTCAGTTATTAAGGTGCTGATATGTAGCCTGACCTCAGTTATTAAGGTGCTGATATGTAGCCTGACCTCAGTTATTAAGGTGCTGATATGTAGCCTGACCTCAGATATTAAGGTGCTGATATGTAGCCTGACCTCAGTTATTAAGGTGCTGATATGTAGCCTGACCTCAGTTATTAAGGTGCTGATGTGTAGCCTGACCTCAGTTATTAAGGTGCTGATGTGTAGCCTGACCTCAGATATTAAGGTGCTGATGTGTAGCCTGACCTCAGATATTAAGGTGCTGATATGTAGCCTGACCTCAGATATTAAGGTGCTGATATGTAGCCTGACCTCAGATATTAAGGTGCTGATGTGTAGCCTGACCTCAGAGACTCAGTTATTAAGGTGCTGATGTGTAGCCTGACCTCAGTTATTAAGGTGCTGATGTGTAGCCTGACCTCAGATATTAAGGTGCTGATGTGTAGCCTGACCTCAGAGACTCAGTTATTAAGGTGCTGATGTGTAGCCTGACCTCAGTTATTAAGGTGCTGATGTGTAGCCTGACCTCAGTTATTAAGGTGCTGATGTGTAGCCTGACCTCAGTTATTAAGGTGCTGATATGTAGCCTGACCTCAGTTATTAAGGTGCTGATGTGTAGCCTGACCTCAGTTATTAAGGTGCTGATGTGTAGCCTGACCTCAGTTATTAAGGTGCTGATATGTAGCCTGACCTCAGTTATTAAGGTGCTGATATGTAGCCTGACCTCAGTTATTAAGGTGCTGATGTGTAGCCTGACCTCAGTTATTAAGGTGCTGATATGTAGCCTGACCTCAGTTATTAAGGTGCTGATATGTAGCCTGACCTCAGTTATTCTTAAATAGCTGCTGATACGGTGATGCTAACACAGCTGTACGTCAGGCCTGTTCTTCTATTTCTGTGGCGGACTTCTATCTGTTGGACTGGCGCCTCTCTAGAGTTATAATTGTGTCTTTGTGGCAGACTGCAAACATCCCAGATTATCAGATAATAATCAGTGACACATTGAATTGCCTCGGGGCCATCTGCACCTCTTTCTGATAGCTCAGGAGTTTAATCATTAGTCTCTGACACATCTTATCGCTGCTCATTCAGCAGCAGCATCAACTCTGCGGGTGACATGAACAACATGACATGTCACCGCTCCCCAGAGTCAGATTCTACATCAACAAGTGTTGCTGTATCTTCCTCAAAGGCTGTCATTACGGGATTAGGAGTGTAGCTCGGTGGGTAAAAAGAAGAAAGCACTGAGCTGTGACTAAACATGATTTAAATATGCTAAAAATGGGTGTGTTTTGGTTAAAGAGAGCATTTAACCAGTGAAGCCATGTATGATACAAAAATGAATGTCTTTAATGTCACAAATATCCACCATAAAGACAGAAATACAGAAAATCTGTTTTCTACACATGCTAAAGAACCTGCAGCGAAGGAGAGAGATTCTTTTTCAGAACAACTAGTAATCCAACAGAAAAGGAGAAACACGATGAAGCTTTGATGTTAAAGGGGAAACTTTGAATGATTTCACTCAAACTGTGAAGAAGCTGACAGACGTTCAGACGTTGGAGGTCATGGAAATGTTCAGCTGGTGTTCCGGCTTCCGTGGTTTATCTCACAGAAGCAGCTGGGCGAGGTTTCTGCTTTGTGACGGGAGAAGTTCTCTGCTGATTCTCTATGATAAGAGGAACCTACAAAACCTACAAAACCTGCCACCAGCTGAGAAGTTTGAGGCGATGGTTCAGTGGACGAATGTCTCTGATGCAGCTGGTCGAGTGTCTTCATATTCATCTAATGTAGAACCTGGTGTTTGCCTTAAAACTGGATGGAGAAGGCGTGTCAGAACAAAAGAAAGCCTGCAGGATGATGGGACTTTACTCAGTGCCTCTTCGCCTCCTGCCTGCACCAGAAGTGAAGCTGTCTTCTCACTTTGATCAACTTGTGGCTTCATTTATTAAAAACATCGTACAACAATGTGCAGGTAAAGGATCAGCTGGTTAGTTGGGCTCAGAGGGGGTTACTGCTGGTTTTTAGGGGGTGTTTGGAACAGGATGTTGGCCCTAAGATCTGGGAACAGCACTGAGAAGCTAGCAGACAGCCAGACTGGGTGAAGTTAGAGGCTCCAGAGGTCGATGCACAGCTGCAGGCAGAGTGTTCCCGCTGCATCACGACAGGTGAGGTTTCCCCACAGGTATGGCTACGGTTGTTAGAACCTGGTTCTGAAAAACAAACCTCTGGATGCGTTCACAGACCCAGAGGAAGATGAGCAGGACGCTGACGTACTGAATCCAGGCAAACTTGATGGTTTCCCAGAAGCCAGGACGATAAGTGGAGGGAGACGGTTAAGGTGGAACTCATGATGACATCAGACCAAAGCTCTGTTTGTTAGCCCAGTTTATGAGCTCTAATGAGCTCTAAAGAGTCATTCTTACCCAACTCTGCCAGACATGAACGTTTCACTGTAACGAACCGCTGATCATACCGGACCATGTGGGTCTGTGGAAGAAAACCCGGAGTGCTGAGCTGGAAAAGGTCCATTTTATTCTGATTCATTTCATTCGTCATTTAGCTTCCCTCTGAATTAGCATCGAGTCACTTTGAAGCTCATGAACTGCGGTTAATGATGATGAAACGTTAATGTTTCACAGCCTGTGGGTGGATTTAATATTTCTGTTAAACTCTTCCATGTAAAAACAAAGAGACTCAAACACATTTAGCTCCACAGACAAGAAGAAAACAATGAAAATATGACCAAGATCTTAAATGTCACAGTTACAGGATGATCCATAAATCCCTAAATGTTTTCCACCAGAAAGGAATCTTTTCTGAACTAGTCCAGATTTATCTGCCTAACATCTGTTTCAGCAGATGTTTAACTCGTTTAGGAGCTCACATCTGAGAGAATAACTCGCTGAGTCGGCTAAAAAGTCTCTTTTTTTTTTCCCAAACACATGATTATTATTACTATTATGACAGAGTTGCATGAAAGTTTTCGTGCTCATCCAAAGATGTTGGAGTGAAGGGTTGAAAAAAAACTGCTGATGAGGGTAAAATGACTGAGATTAATAATTAATTATTATGATTAAATTAACTATTAATACTGTTAATAGTTAATAACAGTGATCATCCAAAAGAATTGTGTATTTCTCTCAGCTTCTCATTCCCAGAGTGTTTAAAATAATTTATTTAGTATCATTATGATTTTAAGGAATAAATTCACTGGTTTGTGTTAAGCTTCAGAATAGTTATTCGTGCTTAAAGCTGGAATAAAGCCATTTTCAGAAGGTTTAAAGGATATCTGATGACCTCGGCTGGGTAACGGATTTCAGCAGTGAGCTCAAAGGGGGAACCAGCGGCTCGGCCCACAGTCCAAACCGGCATTGGACAGGACAGCACTGTGGTCACTAAGGCAGAAAAAGGAAAGCGCCATGAAGTGACAGCCAGCTGACATTCAAAGTGAAGTTCTGTCCACTTACGGTTCCTCTTCTGGTAGCTCCTGACGATGTTTTCGAGGTCATAGGAACTCGCGAAAGGACTGGACTCGTCGATCACCGACACCTTGGTGTGAAACAGACGCAACAAAACTGACACCACAGTTTACAATGTTCTGCAAATATGTCCTGATTATAGGCCAGAGTGAGGATGTTAAACAGCGTATTTCTTTATTAATGCCGATAATAACGGGAATAACTAAATATTGTTTGTGTAAGTATTCGCCCCGAGGTGCTCTTTGGACTCTTTGGCATGAATGCTTGGATGGAAACACTTCAGTTAACTTTCAGTTACTCATTAGTCATGTTTCCATCCAAAAGTGATTTTTTTTCATCAAAAGTACAGTTTTCTGCAGGTTGGCATGACAACCAGGCTGTTTTACCCCCAGCTACTCCTTTCCATGCGGAGCTCTTGCTATAAGCTCTCACTTCTCTGCTGTTTACTGTCCATTTATTTGTTTCTCCTTAATTAAAGTTAAGCCACACAAACCTTCTGTTGGCCGCCATGTTTGTTGTCCTGTGAGAGACCCGGAAACAGCTGTTTCCATCCCTTTTCATTTGTGTGAATCAGGGGATTTTAGTTGAAATGATGGCCTAATGTTCTCGATGTGAACAGGCTGATGGAAACGCTCCTATTGCTTTGTTGTTCTTTTGTTAAAAGCTATAATGGGCAGTAAAGATTTATCTTATCTCACATCAGGCTGTACCGTCACCAAATCATATAAAACCCATAAAGGCCATTTGCCTCCTTATATCAGCAGCAATAAAGTCCTCCTCATTAAAGAATAACTCGTGTTTTCTCACGTTGTAAATGTTGTACAATGTTGTACAACAAAGGTTGTCTTTACGGGATTAGGAGTGTAGCTCGGTGGGTAAAAAGAAGAAAGCACTGAGCTGTGACTAAACATGATTTAAATATGCTAAAAATGGGTGTGTTTTGGTTAAAGAGAGCATTTAACCAGTGAAGCCATGTATGATACAAAAATGAATGTCTTTAATGTCACAAATATCCGCCATAAAGACAGAAATACAGAAAATCTGTTTTCTACACATGCTAAAGAACCTGCAGCGAAGGAGAGAGATTCTTTTTCAGAACAACTAGTAATCCAACAGAAAAGGATGAACCTTTGATGTTAAAGGAGAAACTTTGAATGATTTCACTCAAACTGTGAAGAAGCTGACAGACGTTCAGACGTTGGAGGTCATGGAAATGTTCAGCTGGTGTTCCGGCTTCCGTGGTTTATCTCACAGAAGCAGCTGGGCGAGGTTTCTGCTTTGTGACGGGAGAAGTTCTCTGCTGGTTCTCTATGATAAGAGGAACCTATAAAACCTACAAAACCTGCCACCAGCTGAGCTGTTTGAGGCGATGGTTCAGTGGACGTTTCCAGGGTGAATGTCTGGTCGAGTGTCTTCATATTCATCTAATGTAGAACCTGGTGTTTGCCTTAAAACTGGATGGAGAAGGTGTGTCAGAACAAAAGAAAGCCTGCAGGATGATGGGACTTTACTCAGTGCCTCTTCGCCTCCTGCCTGCACCAGAAGTGAAGCTGTCTTCTCACTTTGATCAACTTGTGGCTTCATTCATTAAAAACATCGTACAACAATGTGCAGATAAAGGATCAGCTGGTTAGTTGGGCTCAGAGGGGGTTACTGCTGGTTTTTAGGGGGTGTTTGGAACAGGATGTTGGCCCTAAGATCTGGGAACAGCACTGAGAAGCTAGCAGACAGCCAGACTGGGTGAAGTTAGAGGCTCCAGAGGTCGATGCACAGCTGCAGGCAGAGTGTTCCCGCTGCATCACGACAGGTGAGGTTTCCCCACAGGTATGGCTACGGTTGTTAGAACCTGGTTCTGAAAAACAAACCTCTGGATGCGTTCACAGACCCAGAGGAAGATGAGCAGGACGCTGACGTACTGAATCCAGGCAAACTTGATGGTTTCCCAGAAGCCAGGACGATAAGTGGAGGGAGACGGTTAAGGTGGAACTCATGATGACATCAGACCAAAGCTCTGTTTGTTAGCCCGGTTTATGAGCTCTAATGAGCTCTAAAGAGTCATTCTTACCCAACTCTGCCAGACATGAACGTTTCACCGTAACGAACCGCTGATCATACCGGACCATGTGGGTCTGTGGAAGAAAACCCGGAGTGCTGAGCTGGAAAAGGTCCATTTTATTCTGATTCATTTCATTCCTCTGAATTAGCATCGAGTCACTTTGAAGCTCATGAACTGCGGTTAATGATGATGAAACGTTAATGTTTCACAGCCTGTGGGTGGATTTAATATTTCTGTTAAACTCTTCCATGTAAAAACAAAGAGACTCAAACACATTTAGCTCCACAGACAAGAACAAAACAATGAAAATATGACCAAGATCTTAAATGTCAGTTACAGGATGATCCATAAATCCCTAAATGTTTTCCACCAGAAAGGAATCTTTTCTGAACTAGTCCAGATTTATCTGCCTAACATCTGTTTCAGCAGATGTTTAACTCATTTAGGAGCTCACATCTGAGAGAATAACTCACTGAGTCGGCTAAAAAGTCGGCTAAAAAGTCTCTTTTTTTCCCAAACACATGATTATTATTACTATTATGACAGAGTTGTATGAAAGTTTTCGTGCTCATCCAAAGATGTTGGATGAAGGGTTGAAAAAAAACTGCTGATGAGGGTAAAATGACTGAGATTAATAATGAATTATTAATTATTAAATTAACTATTAATACTGTTAATAGTTAATAACAGTGGTCATCCAAAAGAATTGTGTATTTTTATCAGCTTCTCATTCCCAGAGTGTTTAAAATAATTTATTTAGTATCAATACGATTTTAAGGAATAAATTCACTGGTTTGTGTTAAACTTCAGAATAGTTATGAGCAGCACTTGGTGCTTAAAGCTGGAATAAAGCCATTTTCAGAAGGTTTAAAGGATATCTGATGACCTCGGCTGGGTAACGGATTTCAGCAGTGAGCTCAAAGGGGGAACCAGCGGCTCGGCCCACAGTCCAAACCGGCATTGGACAGGACAGCACTGTGGTCACTAAGGCAGAAAAAGGAAAGCGCCATGAAGTGACAGCCAGCTGACATTCAAAGTGAAGTTCTGTCCACTTACGGTTCCTCTTCTGGTAGCTCCTGACGATGTTTTCGAGGTCATAGGAACTCGCGAAAGGACTGGACTCGTCGATCACCGACACCTTGGTGTGAAACAGACGAAACAAAACACCACAGTTTACAATGTTCTGCAAATATGTCCTGGTTATAGGCCAGAGTGAGGATGTTAAACAGCGTATTTCTTTATTAATGCCGATAATAACGGGAATAACTAAATATTGTTTGTGTAAGTATTCGCCCCGAGGTGCTCTTTGGACTCTTTGGACTCTTTGGCATGAATGCTTGGATGGAAACACTACAGTTAACTTTCAGTTACTCATTAGTCATGTTTCCATCCAAAGTACAGTTTTCTGCAGGTTGGCATGACAACCAGGCTGTTGTACCCCCAGCTACTCCTCTCCATGCGGAGCTCTTGCTATATGCTGTCACTTCTCTGCAGTTTACTGTCCATTTATTTGTTTCTCCTTAATTAAAGTTAAGCTTCTTCCTCCGGCCACTCAAACCTTCCGTTGGCCGCCATGTTTGTTGTCCTGTGAGAGACCCGGAAACAGCTGTTTCCATCCCTTTTCATTTGTGTGAATCAGGGGATTTTAGTTGAAATGATGGCCTAATGTTCCGATCTGAACAGGCTGATGGAAACGCTCCTATTGCTTTGTTGTTCTTTTGTTAAAAGCTATAATGGGCAGTAAAGATTTATCTTATCTCACATCAGGCTGTACCGTCACCAAATCATATAAAACCCATAAAGGCCATTTGCCTCCTTATATCAGCAGCAATAAACTCCTCCTCATTAACGAATAACTCGTGTTTTCTCACGTTGTAAATGTTGTACAACCCCCGATGAGGCAGCGGCGTCCTCTGCTGCAGCCGCAGGTCTCCGCTGATGAACAGCTTGGCGGCGGGAACAGGAGAAGCGTGCTGCACAAAGGCCAGGCTCTGCATCACCACTGTGGACATCCGCTGGGGAAGAGAACCAAAGACATTTTCCTCTGTAACGCTGCTGCTGCTGTGGAGCTTTTAAAGAGTTTGGATATATAAAACTAACGTTGTGTCCTTAAACTTAGCAGCACGTGTTGCTTTTTCATCAGGCTGCTTAAAACACCATGTTTTACATCGTTTTACATCGTTTTACATGTTTTACATCGTTTTACATCGTTTTACATGTTTTACATCGCTTTATATAGTTTTATATAGTTTTACATCGTTTTATATCGTTTTACATCGTTTTTACATCACTTTACATCGTTTTACATCGTTTTATATCGTTTTACATCGTTTTACATGTTTTACATCGTTTTATATAGTTTTATATCGTTTTATATCGTTTTACATCGTTTTACATCGTTTTACATGTTTTACATCGTTTTACATCGTTTTATATAGTTTTATATAGTTTTACATCGTTTTATATAGTTTTACATCGTTTTACATCGTTTTTACATCGTTTTATATCGTTTTACATCGTTTTATATCGTTTTACATGTTTTACATCGTTTTACATCGTTTTACATGTTTTACATCGTTTTACATCGTTTTACATGTTTTACATCGCTTTATATAGTTTTATATAGTTTTACATAGTTTTATATCGTTTTACATCGTTTTTACATCACTTTACATCGTTTTACATCGTTTTATATCGTTTTACATCGTTTTACATGTTTTACATCGTTTTATATAGTTTTATATCGTTTTACATGTTTTACATCGTTTTACATCGTTTTATATAGTTTTATATAGTTTTACATCGTTTTATATAGTTTTACATCGTTTTACATCGTTTTTACATCGTTTTATATCGTTTTACATCGTTTTATATCGTTTTACATCGTTTTTACATCGTTTAACATCGTTTTTACATCGTTTTACATCGTTTTATATCGTTTTATATCGTTTTACATCGTTTTACATGTTTTTTTAGAGGACAGAATACATACAAAGAGCTGGTAGCTGAAGGTCAGCAGCAGCTGGACGCTGTACATCTGCTCATCAGGTTTCAGAGGAAGCTGCAGCTGAAAGATCAAAAGGTCCAACTTCCCGTCCCGGTTCAGGTCCTCTTCTCTCACCTGCAGAGCGTCGTCATGGAAACAAATCAGTTAAACTTTAAAGAAGTTGTGAGGCACCTCTATATATACTGCTGGTTGTCTGAATATGAAATATATGTATTGTTAGGTGCTCCCCTTTGAAATATCTGCACATTTATACAGAACTTCAGAGCTGGTGTGACATCCTTCCACTTCATCAAGAATCTGTCCAATAAAACTTTAGATATATTTCTACTCACATCCAGTCATCGTTGCCTTTCAGCCTCTTTTTGACCCAAAATGTTTCCCTTTTCTTCAGTGTTTTGCCGTTTATTTATATCCCGTCAGAATGATTAAATTGAGTTGAGCTGCGGTTAAAGTTTGAACTTAAATGGACCGCCATCTTTTTCCCAGCAGCACATGCACAGGACTAAAATCTCTGCTGTGAATTATTCTACATGTAAGAGTCGCCAAATTTAATGTGCAGACGATGTCTTTGAGTTACTTGAGCTGTGATTTTTGATTTTATCATGATGCTGTAGTTATAAAAAGCAGGACTTTATTCTTTATTAGAGCAGAGCGACAGAGTTTAATCAGAGCAGAGCGACAGAGTTTTATTAGAGCAGAGCGACAGAGTTTTATTAGAGCGACAGAGTGCTCTTTGTGCTCTTTTGGGGGATTTTTGGTCACAGTTTCTGACGTGTTTAGTCTGGTTCTGGTTGGACGAACTCAATAATTCAGTTTTGTTCTTGTGTCATTCCAACATGACTTCGAGTTCAGCCTTAATAGTTTAAGTGTTTAACACCTAAATTCAGGACTTCACTACAGAAACATATCATCAGAAAATTATTCAAATCCAGAAGAATTAAAGTTGTAGAGTTGGTTAGAATATTAACCTAATGATTATTCCCAGTTTCTGACATTAAATACTGAACAACTGATCAAATCAAACCCAATAAAGTTCCTACTGAAGCTCTAAGTACCTGGTCAAATATGACAGAATAAATAAGTGTTTAAGTTAAACTCTGACAGGTGATGCTCATAGAAACAGAGTCGTTCAAAATTAAGTCGACAAAAGTCATAAAATAAACCTGTGGTCTTCAGACTTTTTCTACCAAGTAATCAAGCACTGATTTAAGGGATTTAATACTGATTTAATATATATAATCTGTTCTTACAGACACAGCAGGGATCCGTAGGTTGGCTCCAAGCATGTTGTTCAGATGGGGGAAGGTGCTCCAGGCAACATAGTGTCCCTCAGTACTGGTCGCTGCCACGAGCAGAGTCTGGTACTGGAACCTCACAACCGGTTGCTCTTCATAAGTGCTTCGTTTTATCCAGAAACCTGAAATAAGAACAACTTCAAACAGTGGGCAGGCATGCCTACCTGATAAAACTGAATCTGGTTATTATAAATCAGACTCTGTACAGGCGTGTCTAATCACTTTTCCTGAATATAACTCACACAGCCGTGGTTCTATCACTGGTTTAATCTTTATCAAACCTTCCTCTTATTGCTGAACCTTTTATCCTCAAAGCAGGACAGGATCCCCCTTCTCGGGGGCTTCGGAGCACAAAATTCATAAATTGAGCCACCAGCAGCCTAAAAACAAACCAGTGCTCTTTACATTTAGACTGAAAGCTATCCTGATAACTAATTTATTGATTAAATCACATTTTTTAGTCCATCTTTGAAAGGTTTAATGTAAGAAAAGGATTTGTTTCTGTTTTTCATGAATGGATCAGTAGAATGTGTTGATTTGGGCTTGTGGGAATAATGGTGGATTGTTTCTAAAACTGTTCTCGTGTTGAAGTATCAATAAACAGATTTTGTACCTTTTCAAGGCTTTGTCTGTGTTTGTTAAAGCGTATCTAAAACTTTCATGGACATCTGTGTTGTTTCTTAAACAAGAAGCACAACAGTTGAGCGTCACACATCACAATCCTTTACCTTGACTCCTGTAAGCGACCAGCAGAGGTGGGATGTAGGTTAGGCACAAAACAACAACCAGGAACAAAGTGGCCTTTGTACACACGCTGGTTTTGTACCGTATCACAGCCGGGTGGGAGTAGACTTCATAGAAAGCCATAAGTGTTGATATAAAGAGCGTTCCTAACCGCCAGCTAGCTTAATGCACAGCTAGCACAGATGCTAACCTGAATGATTAAAGTGTTTTAAACTTCACAGAAAAGAAAACGCTGAACAAACGCAGATTAGTCCTTATCAAATAATATCCATCTACCTGCTTCCGGAATGAAATAACCTTTAGAGGTACATTCATCACAAAACTTTAGGCATTAACATGCTATTTATGTTAGCTTCTGAAGCTACTCAAGTCGCACGCACTGCGCCATGTTAAGCGTCTGGCGGTTACCATGGCTGCCAATGTTAGCGCTGAGGCTGCGTTCAATGGAGTTGGTGCAACAGCAAACTAGAAACTAAGTGTAAAGTAGACTCGTATAGAAGAAAGATTTAAGGATACTAATGAAGTGTCACATGCGCATTGTTTAGTGTCTCTTTGTGGTATCTCTCTGAGACAGTTTTGCATCTTTGTAGTGTTATGTCTCTCTTATGATTTGGAATCCAATAAGTATTTTCTCTGCTTCTGTCACTTAATAACACAGTGATGAGGAGGAAATTGAAAATTTAGGTACAGCAACTGATTAGTTAATTTACATTTTACTTTATAATTTGATCAATTCTTTCAAAATGTTTTCAAAAAGGATCTCTAGTCTGTGTTATGTATAAGTTGACGTTTTTATATTAACCGACTTTCTCCGACGGCACCCGAAGGCAGCATTCGCACCAACACCCCTGTCTGACGGTGACGTCACCCCTCTGCCAGACCGACAGCTCAGAAGCAGAGACTTATTGTTGACGTTTTGTTTTGATCGCATTTGTCTGGATTTTTTGGACATTACGCCGACATTACCCGCTGAGTTAGAAGCTCCCTTCGCCTCTGCCGTCACGCCTCAGTGCGGGGATCCAGCAAAGATGAAATGGATGTTTAAAGAGGACCATTCCCTCGGTAAAGGGGTTTGGATTGTTATGAAACAAGAGCTGTTCTGATCGTATCATGCATCTTCCTTCTCTACTGCCATCCCCGCATCGACCTGTTGTTATTTTCTGGCTATATCACCCCTCATAGACGCAATAATGCATGATTTTCGCTGCCACCTGCAAATGGCTGCTGTCAGTCGATATTTACTAATGGTGCATGACTAGCAACTAATGCTAACATGTTTTTCTGAAAGACCTCAAAATTAAGCTCACCTTCAACATCGTGTATAAATCAAATTAATCAGCTGATCCTTGCCCGAAATTTGTCTTTCCATCGTAAGCATCTATTCCATTTCTTACTGGTGTAAAAGCAAAGCCCATTGGTAATAAAATCTATTAATCTGGTCAGTTTCAGCTAAATTAGTACCCCAAGTTTAATGTACTGTTTCCTGCTGTTCAGCAGCACCTTTCAGGGTAATTAACATGACATTTGTGGTGCACCATCCTGTACATGGATGCCAAGTGTTTCCTTGACATTTGGCCCCTAAATGGTTGGAATTAGCAGAATTTTGAGTAAGTTTTGTGTAAAATTCTCTCCAGAATCTGATGGCAGGAGCATGTTCCAGTCCTGTGGGTGACATTTGTTTTCATGCTCTCATCAGATAACCTCAGGGCTCCTTTTTAAAGAAACACGTCCAAAAGTAGGCCTCTTATCTGGGCTAATGAGCGAGTGCACCTAAATGGATACACCAGTCCTCACCCTCACCTCACCCTCCCCTCCCTGGAATTATTGCTCCTACATTGAGATGATGTTGAGTGTGTGTAGAACCACTAAATAAAGGCCATTTGTATGATTCATAATGTGATTATGGGTCACTCCTGAAATTGCTAATCATCCTCCTGACTTGTGGTTTGGTTCTTTTTGCATTTAAAGCATCAACTGCTCGGTGGGCTGAGGCTACATGTTGTGCTTTGCCCTGTTTCTGGAGCCCTGTCCCAGGAGGCCTCGCTCATCCCATTAATCTCTGACTTCCTGTTTGTTTGCTGTCTCTCCCTCAGAGCACCGATGTGTGGAGTCAGCCAAAATACGCAACAAATACCCCGACAGAGTACCGGTGAGTTGTGGGGGAGGGGTGCGAATGACGAGTGAGTGACAGGAAGTCGAGAGATAAGGAAGGATTGATAAAGAGTGAATGTTGGCTCCAGCAGTAGGGAATTAAACCCAAACAGATCACCAGCTGACTTAGTGTAAACAAACCCATAACTTTCAGTAAAATGTCAAATATGACAGATTAAAGTGGCCATTTGTTTAAATGTCAATGTGTCAAACCACAGAAAACAAAGCAAACTTAAAGGGATTGCGTCTCACTTTAGGCACATTACAGCCTTTCACAGATCAATAATTTAGCAGATTATAGTTCAAATCCATTTCCTGCAGCTGCTTTAGTCCCAGGGCAGGACTTTGCCCCCACTAAGGTCCGATCTAAAGAGTCATTTTAATGTGCTTCTCTTGCTTTGAGGACAAAGAATGGCCTTCATTTTCTACCACCTCTTATCTTTAACGGTTGCCTTACTTCCTGCAGCTCAGCCTGGGGGATCCTGAGAGGTTTCCAGGCCACCAAAAGTTATTCAACCCCCCCGGTGTGACATAGATATGTCCCCTGGTGTCCTCTGAGCTAAAAGCACCTGGAATCCCTCCGAGGGAGGTGTTCAGATGGGATTCTGATGTCTATAACACCTCAATAGACAGAAAAAGCATTTCTGTTCAGAGCTCCTCCTTGACTGTGACCCTCTGTGGGAAACTCTTTCCTGGAGACCTGAAACCCATCTGTGCACAGCTGGAGGAGCAAAACATCTGCATCAAAGTTGCATCAAAGTTGTGGCGACTGGACAAAATTTGCATTGATTGTTCAGAGGGTGAATTCCTGGAGGGATAAAACAAGACGATTTGGTGCAGTAATGGAATAAAAAAGGCCTGAACTGCAGTATCTCAGGCTCAGGCGCTCCTGGGAGCGGTTCCAGGCCCGGGAATGGGAATAAAGAAGTTAATATGCTTAAAAATTACTCAGAATCCCAGAGTTTTAAGGTTCACACACACATCCAGTGCAACACCATGAGGATGAAATGGTTCCTGTGGGCTGAAACAGTCTGAATCAGTAGAGGTTCTGGGGCCCTAAAATGATTGATGCTGATGCTCTGTTATAAACAGGCTGGCATATCAGACATGGCAACTTTTAAAAGCTGCAATAAGTCACAGGAGGGAGAGAAGTTCATGCTTTTGTCTTTAAAGCTTTCATTTCAAGAGAGCTGAACATTAATAATGTTCATTCAAGAAGCGTTCTCCTGAAATATCATCAGAGCTTACACCTCTACAGATATGTTATATGTTTGTTGCCTGGTTACGAACCTGACAAATTAACATTATTAATATATCCTGTTAGACCTTAAAGTTCATGTTACAGCAAAGAAAGAACAAATGCTTTTAAAACTATAAATCTGCTTATAAATTCAATTCAATTCAGTTTATTTATAAAGCGCCAAATTACAACAAAAGTCATCTGAAGGCACTTAAATAATATAATAATGATTATAATTCAAGCCAATTGGAGTTCAATTCATTGTAATCCTAATCCAATGAAGTCCAGTTAATTAATCTCATATAAATCTATCATACCTGCTTACTGTTCGTTTTTCCAGGTGATAGTGGAGAAGGTTTCTGGCTCTCAGATCGTGGACATCGATAAGAGGAAGTACCTGGTTCCCTCTGACATCACAGTGGCCCAGTTCATGTGGATCATCAGGAAACGGATCCAGCTGCCTTCAGAGAAAGCCATCTTCCTGTTCGTTGACAAAACTGTGCCTCAGTCCAGGTGAGAGCAGCACCGCAGCCTTCCAGTTACCTCGATAGCCATAATAATAATAATAATGTGTGTAATAATAAGTGGTTTTTATGGCGCTACATGAAGCTGAGCAGCTTTCTGATGACAGTTTGAGCTTAAAATGTTCCCCCCTTTATAAAAGGTTTTATTGAGCTGCATGAGAGGCTTTGGTCAGAATACCTGCTGTTTCAGCCTGTTTTCACACCTCTTTGTTAGCAGTCTGTTTGCAGGGGGGAGACTTGGCAAGTGCCCCTCAACCCCACCCTTTTGTTGAGGTCAGGAGCTTTCAACTACCCCCCCCCCCCCCCCCCCCCCCCCGAAAACACCCCAAAACAAAGTAATGTGGGAACAATGATGTTCATCTTTCAAAAAGTAGCAGCATTGATGTGTGTCATCTTCATTAGCTAAGCTGTTAGCGTTAGCTGTTAGCGTTAGCTGCTGCTAAAGGAGGAAATAAATCAGTAAATAAACCATGAGGAGTTATTTCATTAGCTAAGCTGTTAGCGTTAGCTGCTGCTAAAGGAGGAAATAAATCAGTAAATAAACCATGAGGAGTTATTTCATTAGCTAAGCTGTTAGCGTTAGCTGCTGCTAAAGGAAGAAATAAATCAGTAAATAAACCATGAGGAGTTATTTCATTAGCTAAGCTGTTAGCGTTAGCTGCTGCTAAAGGAGGAAATAAATCAGTAAATAAACCATGAGGAGTTATTTCTTCATTAGCTAAGCTGTTAGCGTTAGCTGCTGCTAAAGGAAGAAATAAATCTGTAAATAAACCATGAGGAGTTATTTCATTAGCTAAGCTGTTAGCGTTAGCTGCTGCTAAAGGAAGAAATAAATCAGTAAATAAACCATGAGGAGTTATTTCATTAGCTAAGCTGTTAGCGTTAGCTGCTGCTAAAGGAAGAAATAAATCAGTAAATAAACCATGAGGAGTTATTTCATTAGCTAAGCTGTTAGCGTTAGCTGCTGCTAAAGGAAGAAATAAATCAGTAAATAAACCATGAGGAGTTATTTCATTAGCTAAGCTGTTAGCGTTAGCTGCTGCTAAAGGAAGAAATAAATCAGTAAATAAACCATGAGGAGTTATTTCATTAGCTAAGCTGTTAGCGTTAGCTGTTAGCATTAGCTGCTGCTAAAGAAAGAAATAAATCAGTAAATAAACCATGAGGAGTTATTTCTTCATTAGCTAAGCTGTTAGCATTAGCTGCAGCTAAAGGAAGAAATAAATCAGTAAATAAACCATGAGGAGTTATTTCATTAGCTAAGCTGTTAGCGTTAGCTGCTGCTAAAGGAAGAAATAAATCAGTAAATAAACCATGAGGAGTTATTTCTCAGATGCTTCCATTTCCCTGCTCTGAAGTTCAGGCTCTGAGAGCTGGAACTGATCCTCTTTGTGGCTCAGTTCCTTCAGTCCAGCGTTGAACTGGACCAAGTTGTTAAAACAGTGGGATGAAAAGTGGCTGCTGCACATTCACAGTCTTTAGCTAACTCTGCTGGAACATTAGCCTCAGATATAGTTTATCCACTGGGCTCTTATATCCTCTGAGGCTGCTGCTGGATGGAAGATGCATGCTCCTCAGTGCAGCTGACAGCAGAACATTTCCACCAGAAGCTGGCTTCATCCGCCCAGCAGGGTGGATGTGAGTGGGCGGGGCTTAGCAGAGGAGGCGGAGCTTAGCAGAGGAGGCGGAGCCAACTTAGGGAGTGACATACTTTAGAAATGAAAATCAGAACGGCTCCTTAAATGAGGAACTTTCACACAAAAATAACTAAAGAAAATGTTCTACACTTGATTCGTTCCCAAGAGCAGAAAAAAGCGATTTTTCCTTCATATGTCACCTTTAAAGCTGGACTTTAGACTCTATGTTCAAATAATTTATGGATGTTAAACTGCTTTTCTTGGCTAAGTGATCTGCCTTATCAGAACTCTGACAAATTACTTTTTTGGAACTTTTCTCGAACGAAAAATGCGTTCCCATGTTTGCAAAAGAACAATTTTTGGAATGAAATGATGCATCTATCCATTTCTATTCCTGCTGAATCCAATCAGTGTTTGCAGGGGGGGGGGGGGGGCTGCAGCCTATCCCAGCAGCCACTGGGCGAGAGGCGGGGTACATCCTGGACAGGTCGCCAGTCTATCCGGGGCCTATAAATAAATAAGTTCCAGTAAAATAATTTATATTATGTCCAAGAGTACCTTCTCCTTCTCAAACTAATTTTAAAATAAAGCGCCTGGGTTACTGAGCGTTTCAGAATCCAACAGACAGCAGAACCTGGAGGCTGGATTTGGTTCATTCTCACAGGCTTTCTTTCCCCTTCAGATAAAACGTTGGGTTGAGGTGTTTAAAGCGTCGTTAAAAGCTTTGTGTCTTCTCCTCACGATGCTTGAAGAAGCAGCAACACGTTAGCTTTAGCTTGCGTGATGCTGTGATGTCGCCGTCTCTGTCCATCAGCACTGAAACATATTATTATTATTATTATTAATATTATTTATCTTTTAAACTCACAGCTGTTGGCATCAACCTCGAAATCCAGTATTTACCAGATTATAAAAGACAGTTTATTTAGAAATCGTGAGGCAGAGATGAGCTTAAAGCAGTGAAGGTTGTTGTAGGATTTATGGTGTTTATCTGGGGAACCGAAGAGCAGGAACAATCTTAGGTTCCTGTTCCAACCTTAGAACAAACCGTATAAATCTTAGGTTCCTGTTCCAACCTTAGAACAAACCGTATAAATCTTAGGTTCCTGTTCCAACCTTAGAACAAACCGTATAAATCTTAGGTTCCTGTTCCAACCTTAGAACAAACCGTATAAATCTTAGGTTCCTGTTCCAACCTTAGAACAAACCGTATAAATCTTAGGTTCCTGTTCCAACCTTAGAACAAACCGTATAAATCTTAGGTTCCTGTTCCAACCTTAGAACAAACCGTATAAATCTTAGGTTCCTGTTCCAACCTTAGAACAAACCGTATAAATCTTAGGTTCCTGTTCCAACCTTAGAGCAAACCGTATAAATCTTAGGTTCCTGTTCCAACCTTAGAACAAACCGTATAAATCTTAGGTTCCTGTTCCAACCTTAGAACAAACCGTATAAATCTTAGGTTCCTGTTCCAACCTTAGAACAAACCGTATAAATCTTAGGTTCCTGTTCCAACCTTAGAACAAACCGTATAAATCTTAGGTTCCTGTTCCAATCTTAGAACAAACCGTATAAATCTTAGGTTCCTGTTCCAACCTTAGAACAAACCGTATAAATCTTAGGTTCCTGTTCCAACCTTAGAGCAAACCGTATAAATCTTAGGTTCCTGTTCCAACCTTAGAACAAACCGTATAAATCTTAGGTTCCTGTTCCAACCTTAGAACAAACCGTATAAATCTTAGGTTCCTGTTCCAATCTTAGAACAAACCGTATAAATCTTAGGTTCCTGTTCCAACCTTAGAACAAACCGTATAAATCTTAGGTTCCTGTTCCAACCTTAGAACAAACCGTATAAATCTTAGGTTCCTGTTCCAACCTTAGAACAAACCGTATAAATCTTAGGTTCCTGTTCCAACCTTAGAACAAACCGTATAAATCTTAGGTTCCTGTTCCAACCTTAGAACAAACCGTATAAATCTTAGGTTCCTGTTCCAACCTTAGAACAAACCGTATAAATCTTAGGTTCCTGTTCCAACCTTAGAACAAACCGTATAAATCTTAGGTTCCTGTTCCAACCTTAGAACAAACCGTATAAATCTTAGGTTCCTGTTCCAACCTTAGAACAAACCGTATAAATCTTAGGTTCCTGTTCCAACCTTAGAACAAACCGTATAAATCTTAGGTTCCTGTTCCAACCTTAGAACAAACCGTATAAATCTTAGGTTCCTGTTCCAACCTTAGAACAAACCGTATAAATCTTAGGTTCCTGTTCCAACCTTAGAACAAACCGTATAAATCTTAGGTTCCTGTTCCAACCTTAGAACAAACCGTATAAATCTTAGGTTCCTGTTCCAACCTTAGAACAAACCGTATAAATCTTAGGTTCCTGTTCCAACCTTAGAACAAACCGTATAAATCTTAGGTTCCTGTTCCAACCTTAGAACAAACCGTATAAATCTTAGGTTCCTGTTCCAATCTTAGAACAAACCGTATAAATCTTAGGTTCCTGTTCCAACCTTAGAACAAACCGTATAAATCTTAGGTTCCTGTTCCAACCTTAGAACAAACCGTATAAATCTTAGGTTCCTGTTCCAACCTTAGAACAAACCGTATAAATCTTAGGTTCCTGTTCCAACCTTAGAACAAACCGTATAAATCTTAGGTTCCTGTTCCAACCTTAGAACAAACCGTATAAATCTTAGGTTCCTGTTCCAACCTTAGAACAAACCGTATAAATCTTAGGTTCCTGTTCCAACCTTAGAACAAACCGTATAAATCTTAGGTTCCTGTTCCAACCTTAGAACAAACCGTACAAATCTTAGGTTCCTGTCCAACCTTAGAACAAACCGTATAAATCTTAGGTTCCTGTTCCAACCTTAGAACAAACCGTATAAATCTTAGGTCTGCAGGTCTCTCCGAGGCAGAGGGCGAAGCCACTCCTTCATTCTCATTTTACACGGATCCCACCTTTTTCCCACCAGCCCCAGTTACTCCTGACATAATGATAAGATGCATAATCATAGTTTATCTGAGACATCTGACCCGCTTCCCAGAGTCTTCTGTTGTGCTGCTGCTGGATTTAAAGGATCATTTTACTGCACCTGCAGCTCTTTAAAAGAAACTGCATCAACTATTGTGATGTTTCAGCACATTGGAGCTTTTCCACCCTAAGAAGCCGGAGCAAAGACTCCTTTAAGAGTAAATTATTAAAGTTATTATCAGCTGCACAGCTCCTTTTGATTTCATCGTCTCGATGTCTCGGTGCTTTAAGCGCTGATCTCTCACATGATCAGTGATTTAGTTACCTTAAATCCCCCATGATGCAACACTCCCCCACCATGTGTGACGGTGTGGGGTCACACTCTGGCTCAGATTAATTAGAATAGGAATCTTATTTCAGAACGACAGGCTTTTTTCTCCGGTTTCTTACTGGTTTGAATCTGAAGGCGACTTTCTGTTCTTACAGCTGGGATTTTAGAGGCTTTTTGTGTTACCGAGCTCCAAAATAACTGCTGATTTGGCAGCTCCTAAAGTCTCTGGTTGGTGGTTCAGTTTAAGATTAAAAGGTCGTGTATTTATTGTTCTGTAGATTCAGGAAATACACAAAATGACTCATTTAACCCAACCTGGTTGGCAGCTGTTGAACACGTGCACACGCACGTGCACACGCACATGCACACGCACGTGCACACGCACGTGCACATGCACAGGGTCATGGAGACAGACACTGGAGCGGTGGGCAGCTCCTTTCACAGCGCCGGGGGACGGTGCTTTGCTCAAGGGCACTTCGGCCCCCCTCCAGCTGTCAGGTCACCAAGCTTTGAGGGGCGAGAATCGAACCACCAACCTTCCGGTTATTGGACGACCCACTCTAGCCCGCGGCCTGTTTTACAACCAAAGGACGGCCTCCTTCCTTTGTCCCCATGAACCACAAACTTAGATCCAGCAGAACTTTTTATCTCCTCAGTTTGTTGTGAAATAAAGAAAAAAAAAGCTTCTTCTTACGATTCAATACACAAAAGCAAAATGTAACGAATTGTGTCCGAGTTCAAATCCTGATGGACCTGACCGCATACATTTAAACCTTTTAGGTCCATTTAAACCGTACTTTTTATTGGTAATAAACAGTCTGCATTAAAATCAGATTTATATAAATGACAGAGATTTTAAAACCTGTATCATCAGTCCTTGGGTTTAGCTCCACATAAAGTGTTCTGTTCCCTGCTGGCAGGTAAGGAGGAAATCATCCCCTCAGCTTCACACTTCCATTAAAGGGTTCAGACCACCAGAAAATACCAGATATTTGGGTTTGTCTGAGCAAAACCGGACTCTGAAGCTGCTGTTTCTGTGATTGTTGGTGACTCTGAAGCTGCTGTTTCTGTGATTGTTGGAGACTCTGAAGCTGCTGTTTCAGTGACTGTTGGTGACTCTGAAGCTGCTGTTTCAGTGACTGTTGGTGACTCTGAAGCTGCTGTTTCAGTGACTGTTGGAGACTCTGAAGCTGCTGTTTCAGTGACTGTTGGAGACTCTGAAGCTGCTGTTTCTGTGATTGTTGGAGACTCTGAAGCTGCTGTTTCTGTGATTGTTGGAGACTCTGAAGCTGCTGTTTCTGTGATTGTTGGAGACTCTGAAGCTGCTGTTTCAGTGACTGTTGGAGACTCTGAAGCTGCTGTTTCTGTGATTGTTGGAGACTCTGAAGCTGCTGTTTCAGTGACTGTTGGAGACTCTGAAGCTGCTGTTTCTGTGATTGTTGGAGACTCTGAAGCTGCTGTTTCTGTGATTGTTGGAGACTCTGAAGCTGCTGTTTCTGTGATTGTTGGAGACTCTGAAGCTGCTGTTTCTGTGATTGTTGGAGACTCTGAAGCTGCTGTTTCAGTGACTGTTGGAGACTCTGAAGCTGCTGTTTCTGTGATTGTTGGTGACTCTGAAGCTGCTGTTTCTGTGACTGTTGGAGACTCTGAAGCTGCTGTTTCTGTGATTGTTGGAGACTCTGAAGCTGCTGTTTCAGTGACTGTTGGAGACTCTGAAGCTGCTGTTTCTGTGATTGTTGGTGACTCTGAAGCTGCTGTTTCTGTGATTGTTGGTGACTCTGAAGCTGCTGTTTCTGTGATTGTTGGAGACTCTGAAGCTGCTGTTTCTGTGATTGTTGGAGACTCTGAAGCTGCTGTTTCTGTGATTGTTGGAGACTCTGAAGCTGCTGTTTCTGTGATTGTTGGTGACTCTGAAGCTGCTGTTTCAGTGACTGTTGGAGACTCTGAAGCTGCTGTTTCTGTGATTGTTGGAGACTCTGAAGCTGCTGTTTCTGTGATTGTTGGAGACTCTGAAGCTGCTGTTTCTGTGATTGTTGGTGACTCTGAAGCTGCTGTTTCTGTGATTGTTGGAGACTCTGAAGCTGCTGTTTCTGTGATTGTTGGAGACTCTGAAGCTGCTGTTTCTGTGATTGTTGGAGACTCTGAAGCTGCTGTTTCAGTGACTGTTGGAGACTCTGAAGCTGCTGTTTCTGTGATTGTTGGAGACTCTGAAGCTGCTGTTTCTGTGATTGTTGGTGACTCTAAAGCTGCTGTTTCTGTGACTGTTGGTGACTCTGAAGCTGCTGTTTCTGTGATTGTTGGAGACTCTGAAGCTGCTGTTTCTGTGATTGTTGGAGACTCTGAAGCTGCTGTTTCTGTGATTGTTGGAGACTCTGAAGCTGCTGTTTCTGTGACTGTTGGTGACTCTGAAGCTGCTGTTTCTGTGATTGTTGGAGACTCTGAAGCTGCTGTTTCTGTGATTGTTGGAGACTCTGAAGCTGCTGTTTCTGTGATTGTTGGTGACTCTGAAGCTGCTGTTTCTGTGATTGTTGGTGACTCTGAAGCTGCTGTTTCTGTGATTGTTGGAGACTCTAAAGCTGCTGTTTCTGTGACTGTTGGTGACTCTGAAGCTGCTGTTTCTGCTCTGTGTTGCAGTCTGACGATGGGCCAGCTGTACGACAAGGAGAAGGACGAGGACGGCTTCCTGTATGTTGCCTACAGCGGAGAAAACACCTTTGGCTCCTTTTATACAGCACAGGGTTAATCCTTCCTGCCCCCCCCCCACAGTAGGGCTCGACTCACTGCTGCAGAGCTTCAGATTCGGACCTTTACACGTGTTTCTCACGTAATGCATCTACACATTCTGCACTGTCAAGTTTTTATACCGAAAACACAGAATATCGCTGAAATTAAACAAGAACAAAAGTCCCGGCTGGTGATTAGGGACAAAAACAACGTCTGACTTTAAAGGTCGTCTTTTTGTCACCATCGCTGGTTTAAGCTCATGGAGACACATCTTAAACACTGCCGACACGTCCGATTAGCAACGACAGCAGCTGGCAGCAGATTCTCAGCCTCAGTATTAGACTAAAAGAGGGAAAATTAAACCGAGACGAACCCAGTTCTTCGTCAGAAACCCTGCGACCGTGAGCTGAACCATCAAAGTGCTCTGTGATGGGATCAAACCCACGTGCACGTGAAAGAAAGGCCGTGCACGTGAAAGAAAGGCAGCGAGCGTGGAGGAGAGTCCGGCTCAGATCAGCTTTCAGTTCCTCTTCATTCCATCAGCTCAAAGCAGCTTTTTGCAGTAAAAATAAAGAATGAAAACAGCTCCAGAGCCGAAAAGTGAGGATTCCTTCGTGGGAATTCTTTCCATTAAAAGCTTTACACGGTTTTATGTATTTCTGCTCCTTTCTGCTCCTTTCTGCTCCGTGCACGCCTGGAAGGGTTCGATCTTTGCTCCGTGCACGCCTGGAAGGGTCTGATCGCTCACTTTATTCCCCCCCCCCCCCGTGGAGTGACGCGTCTCGCTGAGCACTTTTTACGCCTCATTACTTCTCCCTGATAAGATCTTTGAGCCTCTTCTGCTGGTCGCAGTGGAAGTTTGTTAAAGTCTTTAAGGAGTTAATACCATGAAGTCTGTTATCTTTGGTGGTATCCTTTTAATCTCGGCACCAGTCCCAGCTCCTTATTCCCCATCCTGTGTAGTTATTGACTGTAAAACTCTTTCAGTTGTGTTTGACTTGTATGAAATGTGCTGTTTGAATAAAGTCTGATTCTTCAATTTGACATTTAGATGTTTTCTTTTTCTCTTTTGGCATTAAGTTATGAGGAATAAAGTATCTGATGTCTCCAGTTTTCCTTTCGGTTTCAGTTCAGGGTACATTTAATATGAAAGGTGGTAACAGGCTCCTGATGTAAATGTTTTGATCCGAGTGGAAACTTTAGCAGCCGTTTGCTTCCTTTAAAGAAGGAACTATTTAATCAGCACGAAGCAGCGCTTCACTCAGAAAATAATGCAAAGTAATGTTGAGCTAAACAGGAAATGATTAAACAGCCCAAAACCTGCTCAGTGTGACGCGTCACTTCACTTGATGTGCACAAAAAACCCGTTTCTGTTGAGTCTCTGTCGCTGAAATCCTATTTTTGGGGACAAGTCAAAGCCCAGATTGGCAAAACCAAACTAAAAATGAACGTAGCCTCGAAACGAGTCGTGGATTAATGCGTAAATACAAGCAGGTTGCAAACAAAAGGCAGGAAAACGACGAGAAATGAGCTCCAACAGACTCTTAAATGCCCTGGTCCTGATGTGCACATTCCATTTTAAATTAAAGTCATTTAGGCGAGTCCACCCAAACCATCACACCCCCGCCGCCATGTTTAACAGAGGAGCTGCTGGGCTTTGGATCTTCGACACTTTGTTTGGGCTCCACACTTTCTTCCTGCCATCTGGATCTCTGATCATCTTATCCCTGCCATTCATTTCTACTGGAACTGAAATGAATGAAAAGCCTTTAAATTAAAGTCTGGAAAGTGCACTTTAATCTGTTTTGACCTGGTTGATTTAGAGTTTTATTCTGAGGAGGAACTAAACTCAGGCTCCATTAGGTGGCCTCCTGCCTCTGGATTATACATGAATTCAAGCTTATTGAGATAATTCCCAATGTGGTGAGAACATGATTCCTATAAAATGCTGGATATAAAGGTTTAACCTCCAAAAAGGAGGGTTTCCAGAAAGTCCTCAGGATCTGGAAGGCTTTCTAACACTTTTTTAATATTAAGCAGAACGTCTCAAATCAACATGAACTGAGGGCTCCTGCCTTGAAAAAAGGGATGTGATGTTTCTCTCTTTAATTAAAAAGGAAATAAGCAAAGAGCCATACAAACACCTTTCATCTGGTCATTAATTCCATTCATTTCCATCACTTTGACTCCCTGTATTTCATCTGGTTGTATATCTGCTGCAGAGCGTTCGATCCTGTGTTAATCAGCACCTGAATAATCAATCATCAGGTCTTTTCTGGCTCTTTTCCTCATTTTTGAGCCTTTCAACATCAGGAGGAGGAATTCGCTTGAATTTACTCAAAGAATAAATGACTGGTTCAAAAACATTAGTTAAAAACCACAGGAAAAATGTAGTAAAAGTACAGAAAAAGGACCCTGGTGCACTTTTAACATCATATGATATGTATAGCCTAGTGTGTAAGTGTCATATCTTCTTAAAGTTTTAATGATTAGAAACGTTGGTTAATTAAATCGTGGCGGCACATTTTTAGCTCGCCTTGCATAGACAGCGCTGTAATCTCCGGGTTTCAGAGGCTCGAGTTAATTTAGTCCGTTTCACTGAGGCGACGCTAACATTTTGAGTGTTTCCACCTTTTATTCGAGCCCATGAACGAGTTCCAGCTGATTCAGGACCTTTAACTTCTTGCAGAAGATGCTAATGTGTTGTTAGAATGTGATAATATTCAGGAACATATTTTAATCAGTGTTGTGTGGTCATTATATATGTCCAAAAGACTTTGAAAAAGGTAAAACTGACCAATAAAGATGATTCAAACTGGATTTTCAGGCTGTTTCTGCCTTATTAGAAGTACTGTATGTTTATTTTTTTATTTCATTTATCATGTGTGATCTCAGGGTTTAAAGATGCTTCCAGAGACAGGAAATACATTTAAACTCACTGATGAACATTAGATTTATATCATGTAAGGTAAGAAAAGGCCAAATATTTTCTGGATGGGGTATATTATATCATATCTTATAACCATAAATCTGTGTAAATAATGGATTTTTATCTATAGGCCGTCAGTATGTAGAGGAAATGCAGCACAGATACAGTTAAGGTTTTAATTAACTGATTTGTTATAACTTTTCATTAATACTCTGGGATTTGTAAGAAAGTTAAAATCATGATTAGTACAAATCTACACACCAAAGGTAATATATATACTTATAATTACATCTTGATAGGTTTACAGGTGTGTTTTATAAGGAGACTAAAAACCTGAAGAAGCCGATTTAATTTACCTTTCCAATATATGGGCCAGCTGCCCAGACTGGTCAAAGACGAGTGTTAATGCCGGTATTTTTATCTTTAATCAGCATCATTTTCATACTTTTTGGTTTCAGAGCAAGTTGAAGTGTGTAGATGTTGTACAAAAGTGGCCCCAGAATGGAGCCTTGGGGAACTCCACATCATTTTTGACAGAAAAGACAAAGAACAGTTGTCAAAATCCAAATGTTTTCCAGTTAAATCCGAACTGGAAAACATGAAAACAGTTTAGTTGCATTGAAAAGCATCTGAGATATAGGTTTTATAGAAATGGGAGGGACTGACCTGCAGGAAAGTGACTCACAGGTTCGGACTCTAACCTCTAACCACTCAGCCAGGTGAGCTACCCTAACCCGGCACCCTTTTCTCCACTTTCTGTGGTTGATGAAAAATTCTGTTGTTGCTACTTAAACTGGGTTAAAAACAGCAGAACAATTCAAACTCCTGCCATAAAAGGTTTAATGAATTGTTTATAATTCATTAATTCAGCAATAATTCAGCCATGCTCAATGTGTACAGTTTGAGTCACAAAATGCTTAAAGTTTGGGATCAAGATTGTCCAACTTAGACAATCTCAGGTCATCTTTAGATCATCTTAAGAACTTAACTCAACTAAAGATGATGATAGCAGTGACAACTGCTGCTTCTTGGCTGACAAATGAGGCAGAAGACGGGCACAGGACGGGTATAGATGTTCACAAAGTGACAAAGAACAAAGAAAACAAAGGAGAATTCATGCACTGAGTGGCAAGAAACAGATGAAACGGAGGCGTGGAGATATTAGGAAACTGAAATCAGGTTTAAACTGAAACCAGGAGGCAAAATGGCCGAGGTGCACAATAAAAAACTCAAAATGAAAAAATAAACCACGCTAGCACAGAAACGAGGGACATAACTCATAAAAACTGCTAAACCTTGACATGCTAACATGTCCAATCTCTGAAAGGTGCCTTCAGTCTACAGAGCCAGCCTGGGTGGTTCCCTCTGGTGGGTTTTGGGAGATGAAGCACCAACTCCAGGAGAGCAGCCTTCACCAAACCGATGAATTACCTGCTGTTTGGGAGCTCGGATACTGCAACAACAGGTGTTCATGAAAAGCTTTCCTCTTCAGGCTGCCAGCAGAGAAGTGAGTGCAGGCGGAGAGAGAAAGACAACAGGAAATATACCAGGCGGAAACAAAGTGGAATTATCCTGAATCCTAATAGCACTGCCTCCCAGTCCATGTGGGACAGGAATGCTCATCCTGACTTTAAACTGCAACACGTCGTTCACTGTCAGCCAAGAGGAATCAGGTGGAATCTGCTGAGCTGATGCAGCAGCACAACTAATCCTCAGTTCTTACACTGAAATCACTTCTGGCCTCCAGAGAAGAGGCTGCTGTGCAGAAATATGCAGGTTCTACTCACTCTTTGTCTTTATGAGTGAGAATTTACAGCCTGAGGCAAATAATTTGTGTTACAATGAACAAAAAGAAACTGCACAGGGCTCTGAATCAGCTGAGGAGTCAGTGTGGCTTTTAAAGGGGAAACTATGTCGATGACTTCTACTCAAATGTGAACGTTGATCGTTTCCTGCATTTTTAAACTAAAAACTCTTATTTTTATGAATGTAAAGCCAAAACCAGACGTGAACACTGATGTAAAGATACAGAAAACGACCGATTATACGGGTATCCTGCTGAAAAACAAAGTTCTATCAGATTAGAAACCCAAGATGAGGTTCATATTGTATCATGAATGATGTTGAATGACATATTCCAACAGTAAAAGCCTCCTCGGTGCTGTCTGTGGGTCAAACATGGGGAGGGTCTTTGAATCATGACTGAGAATCCAAACTTAGAGGCAGATACGTGCAGCTGAGAGCACAACCGCAGCCAGGCAGCTGCACTCACAACATGCCCTGTGAAAATAAGGCCATCAGCCTCTCTGAACAGCGGGACAGTGCAGGGCGTCCTGAGCTACAGATCAGCTACATCCTGAGCTACAGATCAGCTGCATCCTGAGCTACAGATCAGCTGCATCCTGAGCTACAGATCAGCTACAGATCAGCTGCATCCTGAGCTACAGATCAGTTACATCCTGAGCTACAGATCAGCTGCATCCTGAGCTACAGATCAGCTGCATCCTGAGCTACAGATCAGCTACAGATCAGCTGCATCCTGAGCTACAGATCAGCTACAGATCAGCTGCATCCTGAGCTACAGATCAGCTACACCCTGAGCTACAGATCAGCTACAGATCAGCTACATCCTGAGCTACAGATCAGCTACACCCTGAGCTACAGATCAGCTGCATCCTGAGCTACAGATCAGCTACATCCTGAGCTACAGATCAGCTACATCCTGAGCTACAGATCAGTTACATCCTGAGCTACAGATCAGCTACAGATCAGCTGC
The DNA here is from genome assembly GCA_036924055.1 of Leuresthes tenuis. Classification (NCBI taxonomy): domain Eukaryota; kingdom Metazoa; phylum Chordata; class Actinopteri; order Atheriniformes; family Atherinopsidae; genus Leuresthes; species Leuresthes tenuis. Next base: position 336,558 of record JAVGWW010000006.1, on the reverse strand, counting down.
ATCCTGAGCTACAGATCAGCTACAGATCAGCTACATCCTGAGCTACAGATCAGCTACAGATCAGCTGCATCCTGAGCTACAGATCAGCTGCATCCTGAGCTACAGATCAGCTGCATCCTGAGCTACAGATCAGCTACACCCTGAGCTACAGATCAGCTACACCCTGAGCTACATATCAGCTACACCCTGAGCTACAGATCAGCTGCATCCTGAGCTACAGATCAGCTACATCCTGAGCTACAGATCAGCTACATCCTGAGCTACAGATCAGCTGCATCCTGAGCTACAGATCAGCTGCATCCTGAGCTACAGATCAGCTACAGATCAGCTACATCCTGAGCTACAGATCAGCTGCATCCTGAGCTACAGATCAGCTACAGATCAGCTACATCCTGAGCTACAGATCAGCTACACCCTGAGCTACAGATCAGCTACATCCTGAGCTACAGATCAGCTACACCCTGAGCTACAGATCAGTTACATCCTGAGCTACAGATCAGCTGCATCCTGAGCTACAGATCAGCTACACCCTGAGCTACAGATCAGCTGCATCCTGAGCTACAGATCAGCTACAGATCAGCTACATCCTGAGCTACAGATCATCTACAGATCAGCTGCATCCTGAGCTACAGATCAGTTACATCCTGAGCTACAGATCAGCTGCATCCTGAGCTACAGATCAGCTGCATCCTGAGCTACAGATCAGCTACAGATCAGCTGCATCCTGAGCTACAGATCAGCTACAGATCAGCTGCATCCTGAGCTACAGATCAGCTACACCCTGAGCTACAGATCAGCTACATCCTGAGCTACAGATCAGCTACATCCTGAGCTACAGATCAGCTACACCCTGAGCTACAGATCAGCTACACCCTGAGCTACAGATCAGTTACATCCTGAGCTACAGATCAGCTGCATCCTGAGCTACAGATCAGCTACACCCTGAGCTACAGATCAGCTACACCCTGAGCTACAGATCAGTTACATCCTGAGCTACAGGTCAGCTGCATCCTGAGCTACAGATCAGCTGCAGATCAGCTACACCCTGGGCTACAGATCAGCTACATCCTGAGCTACAGATCAGCTACATCCTGAGCTACAGATCAGCTACACCCTGAGCTACAGATCAGCTACACCCTGAGCTACAGATCAGTTACATCCTGAGCTACAGATCAGCTACACCCTGAGCTACAGATCAGCTACACCCTGAGCTACAGATCAGCTACACCCTGAGCTACAGATCAGTTACATCCTGAGCTACAGATCAGCTGCATCCTGAGCTACAGATCAGCTACACCCTGAGCTACAGATCAGCTACACCCTGAGCTACAGATCAGTTACATCCTGAGCTACAGATCAGCTGCATCCTGAGCTACAGATCAGCTGCATCCTGAGCTACAGATCAGCTGCAGATCAGCTACACCCTGAGCTACAGATCAGCTACACCCTGAGCTACAGATCAGCTACACCCTGAGCTACAGATCAGCTGCATCCTGAGCTACAGATCAGCTACATCCTGAGCTACAGATCAGCTACATCCTGAGCTACAGATCAGCTACATCCTGAGCTACAGATCAGCTGCATCCTGAGCTACAGATCAGCTGCATCCTGAGCTACAGATCAGCTGCAGATCAGCTACATCCTGAGCTACAGATCAGCTACACCCTGAGCTACAGATCAGCTACACCCTGAGCTACAGATCAGCTGCATCCTGAGCTACAGATCAGCTACATCCTGAGCTACAGATCAGCTACATCCTGAGCTACAGATCAGCTACATCCTGAGCTACAGATCAGCTGCATCCTGAGCTACAGGTCAGCTGCATCCTGAGCTACAGGTCAGCTGCATCCTGAGCTACAGATCAGCTACACCCTGAGCTACAGATCAGCTGCAGATCAGCTACATCCTGAGCTACAGATCAGCTACAGATCAGCTACATCCTGAGCTACAGATCAGCTGCATCCTGAGCTACAGATCAGCTGCATCCTGAGCTACAGATCAGCTACATCCTGAGCTACAGATCAGCTACATCCTGAGCTACAGATCAGCTACATCCTGAGCTACAGATCAGCTACAGATCAGCTACATCCTGAGCTACAGATCAGCTACATCCTGAGCTACAGATCAGCTACAGATCAGCTACATCCTGAGCTACAGATCAGCTACATCCTGAGCTACAGATCAGCTGCATCCTGAGCTACAGATCAGCTGCATCCTGAGCTACAGGTCAGCTGCATCCTGAGCTACAGATCAGCTGCATCCTGAGCTACAGATCAGCTGCAGATCAGCTACACCCTGAGCTACAGATCAGCTACATCCTGAGCTACAGATCAGCTACACCCTGAGCTACAGATCAGCTGCAGATCAGCTACATCCTGAGCTACAGATCAGCTACAGATCAGCTACATCCTGAGCTACAGATCAGCTGCATCCTGAGCTACAGATCAGCTACAGATCAGCTACATCCTGAGCTACAGATCAGCTGCATCCTGAGCTACAGATCAGCTACATCCTGAGCTACAGATCAGCTACATCCTGAGCTACAGATCAGCTACATCCTGAGCTACAGATCAGCTACATCCTGAGCTACAGATCAGCTACATCCTGAGCTACAGATCAGCTGCATCCTGAGCTACAGATCAGCTACATCCTGAGCTACAGATCAGCTACATCCTGAGCTACAGATCAGCTACATCCTGAGCTACAGATCAGCTGCATCCTGAGCTACAGGTCAGCTGCATCCTGAGCTACAGGTCAGCTGCATCCTGAGCTACAGATCAGCTACACCCTGAGCTACAGATCAGCTGCAGATCAGCTACATCCTGAGCTACAGATCAGCTACAGATCAGCTACATCCTGAGCTACAGATCAGCTGCATCCTGAGCTACAGATCAGCTGCATCCTGAGCTACAGATCAGCTACATCCTGAGCTACAGATCAGCTACATCCTGAGCTACAGATCAGCTACATCCTGAGCTACAGATCAGCTACAGATCAGCTACATCCTGAGCTACAGATCAGCTACATCCTGAGCTACAGATCAGCTACAGATCAGCTACATCCTGAGCTACAGATCAGCTACATCCTGAGCTACAGATCAGCTGCATCCTGAGCTACAGATCAGCTGCATCCTGAGCTACAGGTCAGCTGCATCCTGAGCTACAGATCAGCTGCATCCTGAGCTACAGATCAGCTGCAGATCAGCTACACCCTGAGCTACAGATCAGCTACATCCTGAGCTACAGATCAGCTACACCCTGAGCTACAGATCAGCTGCAGATCAGCTACATCCTGAGCTACAGATCAGCTACATCCTGAGCTACAGATCAGCTGCATCCTGAGCTACAGATCAGCTACAGATCAGCTACATCCTGAGCTACAGATCAGCTGCATCCTGAGCTACAGATCAGCTACATCCTGAGCTACAGATCAGCTACATCCTGAGCTACAGATCAGCTACATCCTGAGCTACAGATCAGCTACATCCTGAGCTACAGATCAGCTACAGATCAGCTACAGATCAGCTACATCCTGAGCTACAGATCAGCTGCATCCTGAGCTACAGATCAGCTGCATCCTGAGCTACAGATCAGCTACATCCTGAGCTACAGATCAGCTACATCCTGAGCTACAGATCAGCTGCATCCTGAGCTACAGATCAGCTACATCCTGAGCTACAGATCAGCTACAGATCAGCTACATCCTGAGCTACAGATCAGCTACATCCTGAGCTACAGATCAGTTGTTGACCCAACAAACAACAAGTGAGTAGTGAGGAATGGAAGCAGTCACGTTTATTTATGAGCATCACTCACATCATTTCTTATTCACGCTACATCTGTTACGCCAGCTTTTGCTTAAAAAATGTGATTTTTTAACAGCCACTCTTTCAGGCCAGCAGTTATTTTGACCTCCAGGTTTCTCCTGCAACAAAGAGGGTTTTTCATGGAGCCCTTTGAGGACATTCCTGCTACAGAGTCGGTTTTCAGTGAAAGAGGAGGAGGTCTCTGGCGCTGCGCGGCCACAGAGGAAACGCCTGGCTGCGCAGCTGCTGCCAGGCCTGCTGGTACGCCTGGGACGCCTGCTTGTAGTCCAAGTAGGTGTGCAGCTCGGCCGCCCTGAACACAGAGGAGGGGCAGGGTGGGTCATTATTCCCATGTGTTTGCATTTAAAGCGTTAGAGTCACAGTCAGGCTGGGAAGAAGCTGCTAAAGGTGCTCTGGACACGGTGGTTGGAGCAGATAATTAAGCCTTTTCACACATAACTTCATGAATCTGGTAAAATGATGCTGCTCCTTCATTCAGACGTACCTGTGAAAGGGTCAAAAGAAGAGCCCCGTTACGCAGGAACAGGTCAGTTTCTGTCATCAGAACTCATCACAGTGTGTTTGAGGAACATGCTGGGATGGTTAAAGCTTACAGGAACTTCAGCTGCACCACAGCAACAGAGAAGCTGTTTCCAACCCAAAGAGAATCTGATGTTTCCTTCATCTGAGGACACCAAAGTCCTGAGAAGTTGAGCCTGCAGAACCGTGACCTCTCTGGTGTTTCTGCAGCACCTTCAAATAAACTGAAGCCACTTCTGTTGTGGCTTAAACTACAGGAACAGGCTGCATTAAATGTAAAGTTTGATCCAAGTAATCAGGGAGAATTCAAACTAAATAAGACACGAGAGTCTCTGGGAGGTGCACATATTTAAAGGATTATTGGTAAAAAACTCAAGTTGTTTGGAGTCAATAAATCAAATAATATTAAGAGTCTTTGCTTTGAAAAGGAAAGATAAGATTTAAACAGTTCAAATGCAGTTAAAGGGTTTCCTTTCTCCCTGATTGGCTTATATAACAGCTTTTTAAACGCTTTTTTAATGCTTTTATTCCACCCCTTAAGCATGTTTACTCTCCTCAGGTGTGTCTCTGCCAGCTTTTACTGATCTCATAATAATAATCTCATAATCTTTTCTAATCTTGAGCAGATTAAGTGGACATTGTGGAAGATTCGTCTCCCGTGAACACAAACGAACACATCCTGGTTCCTCGTTCATTCAAACGCTGCCGTGCTGTGGGCTGGAGCTCGTGTGTGTTTGCTGTGCTGAGATCAGGTTACCCGCTGAAAAGCTGACAGACAAAAGCTCCTCTGTTCCCTCTCTGGGAGAACAGTCCCATACAGAGCTGGGTTTCTTCAGAGGACAATTCATCGATTTTTGGCCTTTTCCTGGAGGCTTAGGGCCAATTCAAGTATCGATTGAGAGAGTACGGTCCGATCTGAAAACAGGTCGGCCTGTTCTGACAGCAGGAATTTGAGCTTCTGTGATGGAAGAAAAGTAATAAAAAAAGAAAAATGTGGGAACCAAAGGCTCAGGTGCACAAAGGGGGGGGGGCCATGGCATGAAATGGGAGCTCCACATAGAAAAAAAGGTTCTTTTGAGGGCAGCAAGAAACTGTTTTAGAATCAGTTTGAGACCAAAGGTGGAAAGAGTTTAAGGAAAAGTGAACATCATACATCTAAAATCTATGAATCCATTTAAATCCGAGGCAAAGACTTCCAAACAAAACCTGGAAATGAATAACTCACAATTCCAGTCATTTTGATCTATTTCCTGGGAGGATTCCCTGCTTCTTTGTGATAATAAAAGAGAAAGTTACAGACCAACAGAGACAATAAAACTTGGATGATTTGATCACTGACTGCAGTCCTGACATCGTTCACATCTAACAGTGAGCATCACAGCTCCAAACTGACCGCTTTGTTAGCCTAACCCTGAATGATTCATTTAGCAGCTTTAATCAGATAAACCAGGAAGGAAGAAACAGATGAAACCAGGTAAGAGCAGGAGGAGCCGACTCTGCACCTCCGTTCTGGGCTTTCTCTTCATGCTGCTGTTTCTGTCGGGACTCAAAGTGGTGTGAGGGTTACTTCTACTCAGGGCAGCAGCTTCAACCCCAGTGAGACCCTGAAAGAGGCTGCTGTTTGTTACCTGAGCGAGTCGGGCAGAGACGACGGCTCCGTGGCCAGCACAAGGGACAGGAAAGAGTGGAAGAGCTCCAGTTTACACAGCAGAGACCTGGAGACACATGAAAGGGCCAAAGGTTACTCTGAGGCCAGTCAAATCTCTTTAAACTGCATGCATGATGGGAGCAGGGAGACTCCACCTGGCCTTCCTCGTGCCCAGAGCCTTCTTGGTGACTCCTTGCTTGTAGCCGTTAGCAGTGACATCTAGTGGCTGCTGCGCCACATTACACCAGCTGATGGCTGAGGAGGGGAAGAAGGAGAGAGAGATGGATGGACTTTTCTCTGTGGCAGGACTCCAGTTCCTGGGCTCGCCCTCTCTTTCACAGAGCTAAGCCACGAACACGTTCAACAAAGACCCCGTTACTTCCACAGGTTTTATTCTTTCTGATGAGGCTACTTCTGCTCACTTTCAGGGACAGATGAATGTCCTCATCAGGCTCGAAGCAAACAAGCTTTTCTGATTCTGAATAAAAGCTTTGAGATGTTTAAAGTTGATCCTAAACCTGTGGCTTGAACTCAAAGAGGGGAATATAGACGCTTTAATCCTGATTTTTCCAGTGGATTTATAGTGATAAAGTCTAAATTGACTGTGATGGCTTAGTGAATGTAACTTATAAACTTAGACAGTCCTTAAAGCTGAGCTGAGTCTGGCTGAGACAGGCCAGCAGACTTTGGCTTCATTTCTGCTGATTCACACCGATGTGACGGGCCGTGAGAGGCCTACCTGCTCCACAGGGGGAGACCCGTCCCTGAGCGGCCTGGTGCTGCAGCTCGGTCCGGCTGTGGCTGAAGGGGAACTCCAGGCTGGACTGCAGCAGCACCGGGGAACTCACAGAGAAACCAGCTGGAAGGCCTGATACATGGGAGCATCTGCACAGAAGAGACAGAACAGCTGCTGTCAGCATGAGGAAAACTGGGCTGATTAAACCTGTTTAATTGGGCTAAAACTGGTCTGATTAAACCCGTTTAATTGGGCTAAAACTGGGCTGATTAAACCCGTTTAATTGGGCTAAAACTGGGCCGATTAAACCCGTTTAATTGGGCTAAAACTGGGCTGATTAAACCCGTTTAATTGGGCTAAAACTGGTCTGATTAAACCCGTTTAATTGGGCTAAAACTGGTCTGATTAAACCCGTTTAATTGGGCTAAAACTGGTCTGATTAAACCCGTTTAATTGGGCTAAAACTGGGCTGATTAAACCCGTTTAATTGGGCTAAAACTGGGCTGATTAAACCCGTTTAATTGGGCTAAAACTGGGCTGATTAAACCCGTTTAATTGGGCTAAAACTGGGCTGATTAAACCTGTTTAATTGGGCTAAAACTGGTCTGATTAAACCTGATTAATTGGGCTAAAACTGGTCTGATTAAACCTGTTTAATTGGGCTAAAACTGAGCTGATTAAACCCGTTTAATTGGGCTAAAACTGGGCTGATTAAACCCGTTTAATTGGGCTAAAACTGGTCTGATTAAACCCGTTTAATTGGGCTAAAACTGGTCTGATTAAACCCGTTTAATTGGGCTAAAACTGAGCTGATTAAACCCGTTTAATTGGGCTAAAACTGGGCTGATTAAACCCGTTTAATTGGGCTAAAACTGGTCTGATTAAACCCGTTTAATTGGGCTAAAACTGGGCTGATTAAACCCGTTTAATTGGGCTAAAACTGGTCTGATTAAACCCGTTTAATTGGGCTAAAACTGGGCTGATTAAACCCGTTTAATTGGGCTAAAACTGGTCTGATTAAACCCGTTTAATTGGGCTAAAACTGGGCTGATTAAACCCGTTTAATTGGGCTAAAACTGGGCTGATTAAACCCGTTTAATTGGGCTAAAACTGGTCTGATTAAACCCGTTTAATTGGGCTAAAACTGGTCTGATTAAACCCGTTTAATTGGGCTAAAACTGGGCTGATTAAACCCGTTTAATTGGGCTAAAACTGGTCTGATTAAACCCGTTTAATTGGGCTAAAACTGGGCTGATTAAACCCGTTTAATTGGGCTAAAACTGGGCTGATTAAACCCGTTTAATTGGGATAAAACTGGGCTGGAAGTTGTTTTGTGGGACTTCAGGATGTCCCTCGTGGAACAAACTCATCTTCGGACGTCTCGGTTCTCTTCAGCTCAGCAGAACTGCTGAAGTGAGGAAATCATGTGACCTTCACAGCTCTGCTGGTTAGTTTTTAATTAGGACCAACAACCCTCTGCTGTGAAAGATCAGGCAGAAAGAGGTTAATAAAACTCACCGTGCCACCAGAGCTCGGTGCATGGCTTCCTGGCTGTACGGACCCCCCCCCACCACCACGGTGCTGAAGTGCAGGGCCTCCTCCAGGTAATGGGACAGGAGTGCGCCCTGAAAGCCCAGCACCCCCCAGCGGGCCATTTTATCACTGCAGGACAGGGACAGAGTGGGTTCTCCTCGGCCCGGTTTCACCCGGAGCACCTCGGTTCTGTGGTATCCCCCCCCAGGGAGCATTGGGTCGCCCCGGCCGCCCGGGACACACTTGGCCCCCGTCCTGTGGATGTCAGGGACCTGTGGATGCTCCCCGGCACAGTCAGAGGTTGTCTTTGTGACATTCCTCCTTAAAATCCCTTCTTCTTCTTCTTCTTCTTCTTCTTCTTCTTCTTCTTGCGTTGCCTTTCCTTCAACACGAGGCAGCTTTGAGGTTCGTCCTCCTCCTGGTTCCTCAGCTTTCCTCTTCAGGTCTCCTCCCCCAGCCTTTTCCCGGCCGTTCTCACATGTGACGGCCGGGCAGGGCTGAGACTGGCTGACAGTCACAGGGACGATGGAGGCGTCCCCACCTGCTGACAGACAGCAGAACTCAGACCAGCTCTGCTTTCCTGCTGCAGCCGAACAGCAGAACCATGCTGGACTTACAGGGCGTGTGACTGGTGAAGAGCAGGAAGGAAACCCCGGGCTGAAGCCTCCACTTCCCTCGCTGAGACGCACAAAAGACGGCGCTGCCCCGGCCGCTCACGGCGCCATGCAGCTCCTGGATCAAATACCTGCCACAGACCCACAGAAACGGCGTTTAAACCCAGTTCAGTGGAAATAAGGAGCAAAGGACCCAGAACAGTGAACAGAGGAGAACTGATCACCTGATGCAGCCCCTGCGGGCGATGACCTCCGCGTGGCTGTCATTAAGCACATCACCTAAAAGTTTGGGAGAAAACCAAAGACAAAAGTTACCGTTAAAGTAGCAGAAATGCGTCATTTCCGGAGATGTTCTGCCAATCTGAAAGAGTTCATTAAGGAAAGCGAAAAATATTCCTGCTAAATGTCCGTGATGGAGGAGATAGAGACAGAAAATATAGAAAATATAAAATAAAGACACCTTTGGGACTCATGGCTGACTGTCCAATGCATTTGGTCCCCGTTCCCATGGAAACAACCTCCTTCTCAACTGTAAAAGAGAAACATTTATCCCACTGTGTTGTTTTTCAGCTTCAGTTTCTAACCAGTTCACAGTAAACAGAACTAAAGATAAGCTGCCCGACCTGAGCCTGAACTGTCGCCCCGGCTGAGTTTAACCACAGCGGCCAGCAGGGTCCACTCTCTGCCCGGCTCAGGCTTCCCTCTCCGGGGCAGCTGGCTGAAGCGCTCGTAACACAACTCGGCGACTTCATCCGCGTTTATCATGTCAAAACTGACGGTCTGAGTAAAGACGAAGGAGCGGAACAAATATAACAAGAGATGATGTTTAATACCGTTTAATCTAAGCTGGCGTGGATGTTCTTAACCGTTACTTTTATTCAACTTTACAGCGCTGGATCAACCATCACCGGCGCTTTGAGATCTCGCGAGAAGATCGTAAAGAAAGTACTTCCGGGTTAAGCCAAGGCGAGACTTTCACAATTAGTCCGGAAAAAAGTGGGATTTCAAAATAATTTCAATTCATTTAGTTTATGATTTGTAGATTTCTTTAAAATAATATCCTCGCAGAGAAGAAAGAGCAATTGTTGTAGGATCGTTGTATTTCATGATCATTATTACTTATTTGTATTAATTATTATTATATTTAAAATGAAGAAATATTTGATAAAAAGTTCAAACTTACTGGATGCATCTTTACAACAGAACCACATTTTGTATCTGGTTTAGTTATTTTCCCGCTTCTTTCTCCTCATTTTGCATGTTTTTTAATTTGTTTATTGGCATTTTGTATCTGGTTTAGTTATTTTTCCGCTTCTTTCTCCTCATTTTGCATGTTTTTTCATTTGTTTATTAGCATTTTGTATCAGGTTTTGTTAGTTTCCCGCTTCTTTCTCCTCATTTTGCATGTTTTTACATTTGTTTATTAGCATTTTGTATCAGGTTTTGTTAGTTTCCCGCTTATTTCTCCTCATTTTGCATGTTTTTTCATTTGTTTATTAGCATTTTGTATCTGGTTTTGTTAGTTTCCCGCTTCTTTCTCCTCATTTTGCATGTTTTTACATTTGTTTATTGGCATTTTGTATCAGGTTTTGTTAGTTTCCCACTTCTTTCTCCTCATTTTGCATGTTTTTTCATTTGTTTATTGGCATTTTGTATCTGGTTTTGTTAGTTTCCCGCTTCTTTCTCCTCATTTTGCATGTTTTTACATTTGTTTATTGGCATTTTGTATCTGGTTTTGTTAGTTTCCCGCTTCTTTCTCCTCATTTTGCATGTTTTTACATTTGTTTATTGGCATTTTGTATCTGGTTTTGTTAGTTTTCCGCTTCTTTCTCCTCATTTTGCATGTTTTTACATTTGTTTATTGGCATTTTGTATCTGGTTTTGTTAGTTTCCCGCTTCTTTCTCCTCATTTTGCATGTTTTTACATTTGTTTATTGGCATTTTGTATCTGGTTTTGTTAGTTTCCCGCTTCTTTCTCCTCATTTTGCATGTTTTTACATTTGTTTATTGGCATTTTGTATCTGATTTTGTTATTTTCCCGCTTCTTTCTCCTCATTTTGCATGTTTTTTAATTTGTTTATTGGCATTTTGTATCTGGTTTTGTTAGTTTCCTGCTTCTTACTCCTCATTTTGCATGTTTTTTAATTTGTTTATTGGCATTTTGTATCAGGTTTTGTTATTTTCCCGCTTCTTTCTCCTCATTTTGCATGTTTTTTAATTTGTTTATTGGCATTTTGTATCTGATTTTGTTATTTTCCCGCTTCTTTCTCCTCATTTTGCATGTTTTTTCATTTGTTTATTGGCATTTTGTATCTGTTTTTGTTAGTTTTATGCTTCTCTTCTCTTCTCTGACTTCTCTCTTTTTCCATCAGTTATGTATCTTTTTACAGTAACTTTGAACATTCATTTTAAACTTGTAAGACGTTGTGCCTCAGTGAGCCAAAAACCTCTGGGCCCTTCGTGTTTGTGCTCCATATGTCTACTCAGTCATCCTCCTGAGCTGCTGGATATACATTTCCAGTTTTAACCACGGTTGTGCCTGTATGTGCTTACTGAAGAGCCAATGGGACGGTCACAGCGGAGAAGACATAAAGGATTGTTTGTATGGTTACATCCAAGCATGTATTTTCAATTACAAAGACCCTGTTGGCCAAACCACAAACTGTGTCCTGATGAGAGGAAAATGCTGCTGGCGCTGGAAAGGCTTTATCAACACGAACAATCACTGCCTTTTGACTAGTTTCAGTTTGTAGAATCAAATTATTCAACGTTGTTCAAGTCATCAGTGATGCTGGAAGAATCAAAATGCTGTGGAACAAATAAAGTATCCTGCTAAAGTCAAAGAAAAGAGTTTAACATTTCCTGAAAGCACGAGCAGTGATGGTTTTTAACATTTTCTGGGATTATGATGCACATTAATCGTGGTTTTGCAAAATGATGCGAATGTATAAAAAGCATTAAAGTGTCTTTTTGTATTAGTAGTGACAAAATAAATGATTTAGTGATTTTTTTATGTTATATAAACACAGAATGTTTGAGTCTGATCTCTCTAAGTTATTTTAAAGTGTTTTTGTGGACATATTATATTAATTTGCCTGTTTTTTTTATACTGGGGACTTTTAAGGGTCTCTAAAGAGAAATAACCCAGTATTTCACAGTAGCAGCAAAAACTAGCATTACGCTGCCAAGGCTGAGAAATAACATTCTGGATCCAGATAAATAACAAATTGTTATTGTTGTTCTCCAAGAATAGCTTTCTATTGCTCAAGAAGAGCAAAAGATGACATTTCCATTTGTTATTCTTGGACATCGGCTTCATTTTCAGTTCAGTTCTGTTAAGCCACCAAACACTGACCCACTTTAGGCACTTTGTTACCAGCAGCCTGTCACAAAGACGCATCATTTGTTCCCATTTCTTTAGCTGCATCTATGAAAAACAGCAAAGAAAACACAGTTTGACAGACAGAAAATAGGATTTCTGCAGCAACAAGGTGATTCCCAAAGAGCTATTAGCTGAAAACTTGGCATATCTCAGCATGGTGTGCAGTGTGTCCTTAAAACATTTGAGGAAACTGGACAAGTGGAGGACAAAAGAAGAAGTGTCAGGCCTAAAAAACTATCTCCAGCAGATGAACAGGATCTGAAAGTGATGTCCTTAAGAAAGAGGAAAAAATCCAGCTGTGACCTGACAGGACCTGAGAGATGCATCTGGACCTTCAGCTGATCCATCTACTGTTGGCCCAAGCCTCATCAGAAATGGGCTCCATGGAAGGGTGGCTGTCAAGAAGCCGTTCTTAAGGAAGGGAAACAGGGAGAAAAGGCTGAGCTGTGCCAAATGACACAAGAAGTGGACTGAAAATCAGTGGCAACAGGTCTTATGGAGGGATGAATCCTCCCCAGAGCCCGGACCTCAACATTATTGAAGCAGTGTGGGATCATCTGACAGAGAACGGAACAAAAGGCAGCCCACATCCAAAGAAGAGCTTTGGGATGTCCTTCAAGAAGCCTGGAGAACTATTCCTGAAGACTCCTTAAAGAAATGACAGAAAGCTGGTCTCAGAGGGTTCAGGCTGTGTTGGAGAATAAAGGAGCTCAGACCAGAGATTCACTTTAAAGCTGCTGAGAACTGAACAAAATATACACTTCTGCCCTTTATATGGTTTCTTCAGTTGTGTTTAAACATATTTCAGTAAATTTCTGAAACTCGTTCCTGTTTTCCTGGAAACAAATGAAGGAAATCTGTGTGTTTTAAGATGTTTGAGACAAACAGAACAGTGTTAAAACTGCAGAACTCACCCTGAACATGAACCTGATAACAGGGGAAATGGACTGATGGAGGCCGGGAGTCGAACCGCCAACCTTCCCATCGGCGGACGGCTGCCCCCCCCCCAGATGATGAGGTCATGTGAAAGAGTTCCCATAAAAGCATCGACACAACGTAAGACTGAAATCTCATTTATTTAGGATCTGTACAACGCTGACTTTCACAATTAACAGAAGAATAAAAAATTAAATCCCATCTCCTGCCTGCAGCCTCTGTAACGGAGGGGCTCTCAGATTCAGACGCACTCCCAGCTCCCGTCACACGCTGCTGCCTTAAAGTGAATAAATGTATTTCTCTGGTAGATATGTTGTACTGCATTTGTGAGAAGCTGTGAGTCCACATTAAGGCCAGAATGCCGTCTGGTTCTGGTGCGGTTTAAGCGAGGTGTGAGGGTGTTACGTTCCATCCATCCCACACAGGCGTGCACACGCCATCTATACATGCACACACACACACTCTGTGTTCCTGTGACTTCCTCCCATGATCCAGTTCACTACGATGCCCCCCCCCAGGTGAGGGTTCAGCCTGTGATTAAATGTGAAATAAGAACAATAAGAACAAAAACCAACGCCTTGAACCGAGCATCACTCCTGGCCGAAGCCCTCCGTCTCCTCGATGGCGAACATGAGCTTCTCCCGGAGCTGCTCCAGGCTCCTGTAGGGCGGCAGATCCAGACGGTTGAAGCTGCGAGGAGCAGAAAACAGGAAGTGAAGCGTTACTCTGCTGAAGCCTGAAACCCTGAAGTATTCACAGAAGAGGGGATATCTGACCATGTGTGGCTTCTTGGAAGCCAAGTCTCCTTCCCCACTTTGTCTATGCAGAACTTCTGGGGACCGTTACTTCCTGGGGGGGGAGAGAAATCAGTCAGCTGCTCGGTGCGTTCACTGACCCCAGCCAAGAAAACGAAAGCTCAGATTCACATGAGAAATTCATTTCGTTTCATTCAGCAGGGTCATCTCACCGTTCTTTGCATCCACAGATAAGTCTTTATCAGCTGAGTAAAACCAAACATTAAGATCTGCCTTTGAGCGTCTCGCAGGTATTTATCGGCTCCGGCTCGGCGTGACAGGAAGCCGTTACAAACTGTAGCCTGGAGCCCAGAGGTTAAACAGGCCTGTTGTAGCAGCTTTAAATCACTTTTTCTTTCTTTTGACACGTTTCTTTTGGTGTAAAAATGTTACGAGACAAAGAGAAACTGAACTGAAGTAAATGAACCAAACAGTAGAAGAACAGGCCTAAACGGCGCTGGGGTCAGTTTTATCAGTTCAATAGAAACGGTTATTTCAGGAAACGCTCATCAAACTCGTGTTCTGTTTCCGGATCGCCTCTTTTTGGAGGCATTTCTCTTTTTTCACTGCATTGCCAATAAAAACGATCTCAGGAACACTTGTCTTTATCCTCCACACCGGGACTTGGAACGAACACTTTTGTGTTCCCTGAGAACCCGGCACCCAGGCTGAGCCTCACAGCTGCGTACCTATGAGCTCCGTGAAGCCTCCGACCGGCAGCCGGCAGGTTCCCGTCACAAACTGAAGCAGGCGGATCCTCTTCTCGTTGTCCATCTCCTTCACCACCTGCAGCAGCAAAGCTTCATCACTCCCTGCACACTCATAACTGAAGAACACCTGTGTGAGTGCACCTGTACCTGCCAGAACCAGTGGATCTGCTTGCTGTTCTTGGTGTAATGTCTGTAGATGGTGTTCTTCTGCCAGTCGGCCATATCGATCTCCTGCATCCCACAGAGCATCAGCTGAGACAAAGAAAGCAGCAGTTAAAGCTCTCCAGTCTCTATGTGCCATCAGGTATGTTTAATGGTGGTTATTCTCTCCCTGCAGACACCACTGAGGCTGTCCTTAAACCAGAGGACACCATTTAAGGCCTCCGATGAGTACATTTATGGCAGCTGAACACTGGCCCAGGACTGCTGTGGAAACATCAAGGAGAGGAGATGTTTCCACAGCCAGATTTGTGCTGAAATGATCTGAAGAAGGCGTTTTGTGAGCGTTCAGCCTGCAGCTCGTGGATATTTTTGTCAGTTAATGAGCAGCTAGTCTGCAGGAGCATCAGCTGTGTGCTGTTAAAGAGCTTCATGCTGCTTCCCTTTTCTCTGCCTCACACTTTTACCCAAACTGCTGCTCCTGAAAATCTCATGTGAAAACAGCTGATGGAGACCGTAAAAAGAGAATCCTCCTCATTAATCAGCTCTTCTTTGCATTAATGGACACAGGTCCTTGTATTTGCTGGGCTGTTTTACACAAAGTTTCAGCTGATCTCATTTAGTTTAAAGCCCGGTCCCAGCAGATGTCATTCATCAGGATCTCCTGTATCTGAGTTTTCCCTCAGCTCCTCACCTCCAGCTCTTTCTCATCAAAGTAGCGAAGCCACTCCAGAGGAACCACCTCGTTGAAGCCGTCCAGGAAGGCTTTGGTCTGCTCCTCCACCCCGCGGGTGAACCTCCAGTCTGTCAACAGGCTGCAGAAGGAAACGTTACTGCTACGCTCTCTGGCCTCAGCCCATGCCCTGACTCTGTTGGGCCAACTCACCCGATGTACTCCTCCTTGTTCTCCTCAGTGACCAGCTCGTTCTCGCCGTCGTCCTTCAGCTGGTGAGTGGAAACCTTCCCCAGAATCTCCATGTCCTGAGCAAAGTACAGCTCCACGCCGCACTCCTCCAGGTTGTTCTCTCTGGACACAGAAACACGTTTTCATGACTTGTTCTCGCGCTGTAAAGGACACTCGTCTAAACCAAGGATGGTTCAGAATACTTTCAGGATTTCAGCAGGTTGGACTTTTTAAGCCTCATTAGCAGAGCAATTTAAAGTCTGAAATGGCCTGAAAACACTCTGAGTTACACTGAACTAACTATGACTTTGTCACGTTTCATACCAGTAAACAACAATATTTCCTAAATAAAAATCCTTTTAACTGAAGACTTCTGGACCCAGAAGAACACCTTTTTATTCTGTGGTTTTTTAAGTTGTTTCCTGTATGTTTTCGGTTCAGGTAACAGGTATAAAGGCTGACTTTTTAATCCTCCGCAGACTTGTTCAGGTGACTTCAGAAGCAGAAATGAGGCCTGGAAAAGGCCAGAACCACCCTGTGATACTCACTTGACCCACATGATGGAGTTATAGAACTCGGGGTCGATCGACTCCAGGTCTTTCAGAGTGGGTTTCTTGTCCAACATTCGCTTGTAGAACGGCAGCGTGAAGCCGGTGTCGATGAACTTTCCGTGGTACAAAGCCTGCAGGGAGGAAATGTTACATTAGAAACGGCCACCTGCTGTCCTCAGCTCGCAGGTTTGGGTCTCAGGACAGAAGGAAGCTCAGAAGGAGAGTTTTAGATGTTTTAGTGTCTTTTAAATCTCAGTGTTTGTGCTGATGTTTCACTGAGGGACTGTTAGAGCTCATTCTGGGGTTTAAAAGCTCTTTCCAGGAGTCATAAATGGGCTTTATTTCAGGAGAACTGCAGCCCCTCCCCCCTGGTTTGATGCTGCCTTACACAGCGGCTCAGGCTACATTTCACTTCAACATGACATCCTGGATGCTGTTTTCTCCTCGTTTTATGGCAGACAAATGGATGAGTCACTCAAATTATGATGTGGAAACCTTCGTGTGAAATCAGGCAGCTTCAAACCAAGTCATAATCTTTCTTAAGAGTGTGTGTGTCTGCCAGACGGCTGTTTAATGTTAGAAACCAACAGAGGGTTCAGAGCTGCGATGAGCCAACAGCAACACAGACGCTGACTCAGTCTGCTCTCTCCTACTGTCCTACGGACCACGAGTCTCACAGATCAGATTATAGACAGGATGGCTGTGGGAGTGAGAAAGGTGAGGAGTGAGAAAGGTGGGGAGTGAGAAAGGTGAGGAGTGAGAAAGGTGAGGAGGTACCAACATGGCTGTGGGGAGTGAGAAAGGTGAGGAGTGAGAAAGGTGAGGAGTGATAAAGGTGAGGAGTGATAAAGGTGAGGAGTGATAAAGGTGAGGAGTGATAAAGGTGAGGAGTGAGAAAGGTGAGGAGGTACCAACATGGCTGTGGAGAGTGAGAAAGGTGAGGAGTGAGAAAGGTGAGGAGGTACCAACATGGCTGTGGGGAGTGAGAAAGGTGAGGAGTGAGAAAGGTGAGGAGGTACCAACATGGCTGTGGGGAGTGAGAAAGGTGAGGAGTGAGAAAGGTGAGGAGTGAGAAAGGTGAGGAGGTACCAACATGGCTGTGGGGAGTGAGAAAGGTGAGGAGTGAGAAAGGTGAGGAGGTACCAACATGGCTGTGGGGAGTGAGAAAGGTGAGGAGTGAGAAAGGTGAGGAGGTACCAACATGGCTGTGGGGAGTGAGAAAGGTGAGGAGTGAGAAAGGTGAGGAGGTACCAACATGGCTGTGGGGAGTGAGAAAGGTGAAGAGTGAGAAAGGTGAGGAGTGAGAATGGTGAGGAGTGAGAAAGGTGAGGAGTGAGAAAGGTGAGGAGTGAGAAAGGTGAGGAGTGAGAAAGGTGAGGAGTGAGAAAGGTGAGGAGTGAGAATGGTGAGGAGTGAGAAAGGTGAGGAGTGAGAAAGGTGAGGAGTGAGAAAGGTGAGGAGGTACCAACATGGCTGTGGGAGTGAGAAAGGTGGGGAGTGAGAAAGGTGAGGAGTGAGAAAGGTGAGGAGTGAGAAAGGTGAGGAGGTACCAACATGGCTGTGGGGAGTGAGAAAGGTGAGGAGTGAGAAAGGTGAGGAGGTACCAACATGGCTGTGGGAGTGAGAAAGGTGAGGAGTGAGAAAGGTGAGGAGTGAGAAAGGTGAGGAGTGAGAAAGGTGAGGAGTGAGAAAGGTGAGGAGTGAGAAAGGTGAGGAGTGAGAAAGGTGAGGAGGTACCAACATGGCTGTGGGAGTGAGAAAGGTGGGGAGTGAGAAAGGTGAGGAGTGAGAAAGGTGAGGAGTGAGAAAGGTGAGGAGGTACCAACATGGCTGTGGGGAGTGAGAAAGGTGAGGAGTGAGAAAGGTGAGGAGTGAGAAAGGTGAGGAGTGAGAAAGGTGAGGAGGTATCAACATGGCTGTGGGGAGTGATAAAGGTGAGGAGTGATAAAGGTGAGGAGTGATAAAGGTGAGGAGTGAGAAAGGTGAGGAGTGATAAAGGTGAGGAGTGAGAAAGGTGAGGAGTGAGAAAGGTGAGGAGGTACCAACATGGCTGTGGGGAGTGAGAAAGGTGAGGAGTGAGAAAGGTGAGGAGGTACCAACATGGCTGTGGGGAGTGAGAAAGGTGAGGAGTGATAAAGGTGAGGAGTGAGAAAGGTGAGGAGTGAGAAAGGTGAGGAGTGAGAAAGGTGAGGAGGTACCAACATGGCTGTGGGGAGTGAGAAAGGTGAAGAGGTACCAACATGGCTGTGGGGAGTGAGAAAGGTGAGGAGTGAGAAAGGTGAGGAGTGAGAAAGGTGAAGAGTGAGAAAGGTGAGGAGTGAGAAAGGTGAGGAGTGAGAAAGGTGAGGAGTGAGAAAGGTGAGGAGGTATCAACATGGCTGTGGGGAGTGAGAAAGGTGAGGAGTGAGAAAGGTGAGGAGTGAGAAAGGTGAGGAGTGAGAAAGGTGAGGAGGTATCAACATGGCTGTGGGGAGTGAGAAAGGTGAGGAGGTACCAACATGGCTGTGGGGAGTGAGAAAGGTGAGGAGTGAGAAAGGTGAGGAGTGAGAAAGGTGAGGAGGTACCAACGTGGCTGTGGGGAGTGAGAAAGGTGAGGAGTGAGAAAGGTGAGGAGTGAGAAAGGTGAGGAGTGAGAATGGTGAGGAGTGAGAAAGGTGAGGAGTGAGAAAGGTGAGGAGTGAGAAAGGTGAGGAGGTACCAACATGGCTGTGGGGAGTGAGAAAGGTGAGGAGGTACCAACATGGCTGTGGGGAGTGAGAAAGGTGAGGAGTGAGAAAGGTGAGGAGTGAGAAAGGTGAGGAGTGAGAATGGTGAGGAGTGAGAAAGGTGAGGAGTGAGAAAGGTGAGGAGTGAGAAAGGTGAGGAGGTACCAACATGGCTGTGGAGGTGAGAAAGGTGGGGAGTGAGAAAGGTGAGGAGTGAGAAAGGTGAGGAGTGAGAAAGGTGAGGAGGTACCAACATGGCTGTGGGGAGTGAGAAAGGTGAGGAGTGAGAAAGGTGAGGAGTGAGAAAGGTGAGGAGTGAGAAAGGTGAGGAGGTATCAACATGGCTGTGGGGAGTGAGAAAGGTGGGGAGTGAGAAAGGTGAGGAGTGAGAAAGGTGAGGAGTGAGAAAGGTGAGGAGTGAGAAAGGTGAGGAGGTATCAACATGGCTGTGGGGAGTGAGAAAGGTGAGGAGGTACCAACATGGCTGTGGGGAGTGAGAAAGGTGAGGAGTGAGAAAGGTGAGGAGTGAGAAAGGTGAGGAGTGAGAAAGGTGAGGAGTGAGAAAGGTGAGGAGTGAGAATGGTGAGGAGTGAGAAAGGTGAGGAGTGAGAAAGGTGAGGAGTGAGAATGGTGAGGAGTGAGAATGGTGAGGAGTGAGAAAGGTGAGGAGGTACCAACATGGCTGTGGGAGTGAGAAAGGTGGGGAGTGAGAAAGGTGAGGAGTGAGAAAGGTGAGGAGGTACCAACATGGCTGTGGGGAGTGAGAAAGGTGAAGAGTGAGAAAGGTGAGGAGGTACCAACATGGCTGTGGGGAGTGAGAAAGGTGAAGAGTGAGAAAGGTGAGGAGTGAGAATGGTGAGGAGTGAGAAAGGTGAAGAGTGAGAAAGGTGAGGAGTGAGAAAGGTGAGGAGTGAGAAAGGTGAGGAGTGAGAAAGGTGAGGAGGTACCAACATGGCTGTGGGAGTGAGAAAGGTGGGGAGTGAGAAAGGTGAGGAGTGAGAAAGGTGAGGAGGTACCAACATGGCTGTGGGGAGTGAGAAAGGTGAGGAGTGAGAAAGGTGAGGAGTGAGAAAGGTGAGGAGTGAGAATGGTGAGGAGTGAGAAAGGTGAGGAGTGAGAAAGGTGAGGAGTGAGAAAGGTGAGGAGTGAGAAAGGTGAGGAGTGAGAAAGGTGAGGAGTGAGAATGGTGAGGAGTGAGAAAGGTGAGGAGTGAGAAAGGTGAGGAGGTACCAACATGGCTGTGGGAGTGAGAAAGGTGGGGAGTGAGAAAGGTGAGGAGTGAGAAAGGTGAGGAGTGAGAAAGGTGAGGAGTGAGAAAGGTGAGGAGGTACCAACATGGCTGTGGGGAGTGAGAAAGGTGAGGAGTGAGAAAGGTGAGGAGGTACCAACATGGCTGTGGGAGTGAGAAAGGTGGGGAGTGAGAAAGGTGAGGAGTGAGAAAGGTGAGGAGTGAGAAAGGTGAGGAGGTATCAACATGGCTGTGGGGAGTGAGAAAGGTGAGGAGTGAGAAAGGTGAGGAGGTATCAACATGGCTCTGGGGAGTGAGAAAGGTGAGGAGGTACCAACGTGGCTGTGGGAGTGAGAAAGGTGAGGAGTGAGAATGGTGAGGAGTGAGAATGGTGAGGAGTGAGAAAGGTGAGGAGTGAGAATGGTGAGGAGTGAGAAAGGTGAGGAGTGAGAAAGGTGAGGAGTGAGAAAGGTGAGGAGGTACCAACATGGCTGTGGGAGTGAGAAAGGTGAGGAGTGAGAAAGGTGAGGAGGTACCAACATGGCTGTGGGAGTGAGAAAGGTGGGGAGTGAGAAAGGTGAGGAGTGAGAAAGGTGAGGAGTGAGAAAGGTGAGGAGGTATCAACATGGCTGTGGGGAGTGAGAAAGGTGAGGAGTGAGAAAGGTGAGGAGGTATCAACATGGCTGTGGGGAGTGAGAAAGGTGAGGAGTGAGAAAGGTGAGGAGTGATAAAGGTGAGGAGGTACCAACATGGCTGTGGGGAGTGAGAAAGGTGAGGAGTGAGAAAGGTGAGGAGTGAGAAAGGTGAGGAGTGAGAAAGGTGAGGAGTGAGAAAGGTGAGGAGTTGGTGGCTCGGTGGCTTAGAGGAGAGAAGCATCTTTAAAGGCAGCCAGCTAAGAGCTAAATATAGGCAGCTGCTGGCGGTGGAGGCTGGGCGCGGCAGTGAGGTCATGATGTGGGCGAGGGGCGGGGCGAGGGTGGAGGGCCAGACGGCGCTTTGGAGTCCGTCCCAGAGACATTATAGCTGGAGAGCTAAAAACAACCCGACTGTCTTTAAAACAGACAAAAGAGTCCTTTCTCTGTGAAATTTCCCTGTGAAACTAATGGAGGATGCATGTGAATGTGTGAGTGTGTGAGTCTCATCTAACCTGCATCTGCTAATAAAATCTTTTATGCTGATCATTTACCCGATAAAACTTAAAAAATGTGTGAAAAATACTTAAACTTTTTGTCAAACAATCCAAACATCACACATAAGATCAAAGTAACGCATTTAGCACCTAAATTAAATATATCTGAAACCAAAGGAAGCAAACCTTACATTTGGAGGTCTCAAACCTGAGAATATTTTGGATTTGAGCTCATCTAAAAACTATTTTTCTTCAGCTTTGGTTAAAAAAACATTTTCTTTCGTGTTTAATGACTTTGAATCCTGAAGCTTTAAAGGTTTAAAAGCAAAATCAAACCTGAAACATCCACACATTTGGACTTCTTTATCCCGTTAAAACCACACATTCACACCCTTTCCACGCAGGGCAGGAAATGAGGTCCTCGCTGTAACTCAGACCGAAGGACCTGGGTTTGTTTGGGTTTTTCTCTGGTCTACAGGCTGAGATATGCTCGGGTTCTTTAAAGAGAGCCTGAGAAATGAATGGGTTTAAGAACAACTGCTTCAGTATTCAGTCAGATAGTATAGGGTTCAAAGCAGCTTTCTGCCTAAAGCTTCCTAATAAAGACTAAGTTTAATTCTACGCCTTAGAAGCCATTAAAAACATGGTGAGTGGGGGGGTGTTTCTGCTGAATGGCACAGCTTTGTGTGGACTTGTTGGTGAAATGTTCACCAGAGATCCAGCCGGTCCTCCTAACTCAGCTGTAAATGCTGGGCTGACACGGTGCTGAGGTGAGGCTCACCATAGCGATGAAGCGCCCGATGAAGCGGAAGTAGGTGAGGTGGTCGGGGTTGATGGAGGACGCCGGGTTGATCTGGAGACAGTAGTTGTTTTTGCCGGCGTATTCGAACAAGCAGTACATGGGGTTCAGGACTTCGTGGGACAGCAGGAAGAACCACTCCCTGCGGAGCGAGAGGACAGAGGGCATTACTGTCGGGGAGGAAGCTGCAGCACGGCGAGAAACTCGCTTACAGGAGCAAACAGTCAGTTTTAACCACAAAGTTCAGTTTCAGCACTGTGAGCACAGAAAACATCCTTCAACAAACAGGAAATAAACAGTTAATAACAGTCTGTGTCACAAATCTCACAGAAAACAGCTTTAAAAGGAGCAGCCGGCATGGAGGGATTCATTTAAAGCATCAGAACTGTAAAAATCAGCTCCTTAGTGACGTCCTCTGAGCTTTTATAAAGCTCCGGACACAAAGAAAGCAACAGCAAGTCTGGTTTTATTCCAGGAGCAGTTAAACCCGGGGGGCAGGCAGCCCCCGCCATAACTAATGTTCAGCTGGTTTTATTTGACTCATAATTTGGATTTCTGCTGTTTTTTTCTCCAAATAAGTGCTTTAGTGGTGCTGGAGAGGGATGAGCTCCTCTGAGCAGGTCACTGTGTGTTTCAGCTCTCCTTACAGCTGGATTTCTGGACAGTTGTCCTGTAAACACGAGCCGCTGATGTGTGCCTTGCTTCCTGAATCCCTGCCTTGGAGGGACGGACCTGTTATTTTATAAAGGTGGAGCAGAGCTTTCAGGCCGGATCGCACCCATGAACCAACCCATGAACCACAGCAGGACAGAACATGTGAGACGGAGGATAAATACAGCAGCGTTGGATTAAAGCAGCACTGTGGAAAGAGGCATGTTAGACAGGATGGGGGCCTCCACCAGCTGCAGCACCCAGCGCCCCGCAGGCCCCGGCCAGGCTTTGGGGGGTGGGTGGGGGGGTATGAACTGACGGACGGACTGACGGACGCAGACACCTCCCAACATCCCGTCCGTGGTTCTACCCTGTGGTAGAACAGCATGATGTCACCTACCATAGGGTAAAACCACTGACGTGACACCGGAGACAGAGACAATGCAAAACCAAACAGAACGAATGAAAACAAACATGAGAACATTTACAGAGACCCGAAGGACAGCAGGATGGATACATGTGATGGGAAGGAGGAGGACAGAGAGGAGGCCTTGCATGGGTTCAACGTCTAACCAGTAAAAGCACATTTTCCCTCAAATATGACAGACTTCTGCAGCCCTGTGAGGCTGCTGAAGCTTTACATTAAAACCTGCTGAGAGGCGCTTCAACAGAAACAAAAATACGGCTTTTGTAATATCTGAAAGGACTGAAATGATGGATCTGAACGTTTTCCAGGTGAGTTTCAGGTTTTCTGACTTCACAACCTGTGTTTACAGCTGCAGAGTCAGAGAAACTGAGGGAATGATCCTCACTTTGTAATAATCTGACCATGAAAGGCACAGTTTTCACCTGGTAGCTTCACCTGAAACGGACACACTGCCCCCGTCAGGTCACACAGGGAACTACAGCTCAACTGTCTTAAAACACAATGTATTACAGTCTATTCTTTCTATTCATCATTAAAGAGCAAATCTTATTGATATCAGTACTAAAGGAGAGATTTATCATCATTTCTGGGTTACTAATGACCCGACGTGTTGATTAGAGAGTTAAAAGAGGTTCCCAATGGCACCAGGGCCTGAGCTGGAGAAGATTTTGAGGCCGAATACTGAGGCAGTCTATCTTTCATTATAGGAGTGTGCTACATATTCTTATTTTTAAAGGCTCGTCTTAAAGCAACACTGGAGAAGTTTGTGAACCTTAAAACTCATTTAGAGCTGATATTTGTAATAAAACATTCGCCTGAAACCGCCCAGGAGCACTCGGGCCTTCGGTTTCTGTCCACCACACAGTTTGGCTCGAAGGTCACCTGATACTTTTGGGGGTCTTTGTGGCCTCTTTACCAAATGAATGTGTCCGGCTGCTCAGAGATTTAACTCCTATGACAGAGGCCAAAGAGCAGGAAATATTTAAAGTTTTAAATAACTGGCACAAGACAAACCAGGTGGCATGTAAACGCCATGTTTGCACACTTTATTTTAGTTTTACTTCAGCTGAATCCGTATATCCTCATCAATCAGTAATCTGAGCCTCAGTGGGAAACCCTGTTTATCTGCTCACTAATCAAACTTTAAAGGTTCAGGGGTTAAAGGTCAGATCCAGAGCAGAGGCTGAAACACATGTCACCAACATTAACACCAAAGGTATCCACAGGTCAGATTAACCCAGAGACGCAGAACGTGAGGGGAGGCGTGTTGCAGCTGCTCTCACCTGGCGATGCCGCCGTAGTCCAGCCCCTCCTCCCCTCTCATGATGATGTAGAGACGGCGCCGCAGATCGTACGGCTTCACATTCATGATCTGAACACAAAAACGAGTGAATATCATTGGAATTAGACGGAAAAACCAGCGTGAGCGACTGAATATTTCATCTGTTTGCTTCCAGCTAATTTAATCCTGCACACATTCATCTGAATGAGTCTGATTATTCACTTCTTTATTTATTTCTTTACTTACTTTTTACTGCTTTGACAGTAACCTACTCTCTAATCTCATTTGGTTTTATTTAACTTTGCATCTTCATCATCTTTATTAGAAACCTTCTTCATATGAAAGGGAACAAATGGTTGGTTTTAATGTTTCTAGCAGAGTGAAATCAGTGTAATTGGACCATTAAAATATGCATGTACTGCACCTTTAATTACCTTAACATTCATTGTTCTATTCAGTAAAAGAAATGCTGGTTTTATTTTACAGATTTAGTCTGTCTGACCTGCTGAAACGAGTCTTCAAACAGCGTCTGCCTCGACACGGAGATCTTCACGTGGCTGGGCAAGGCGTTGGACTGCAGAGAAACAGTTAGAACAGTTCAGTTTTAATTCCTTACTGCAGCTTAATCTGGTTCAGTTCTTATAAATAAGAAATATAAACTGCACAGACTGGATCAGGTACTGACTCAGCTAAAGAAAGCCTGATATTCAAAATCTGCACAAATGTCTAAAGTATGAATTATCTGCTTCAAATCACCTAAAAATCCAACATATTTAGTCACTTATTATATCCAACAACTGGCTAAGATTGTTCAGAAATATCATTCTGCAGTGAATTACAGCTGATTTTTTATTTTTTTTGCTGAAAAATGACATTTAAAACAATATTACAGCATCTTGTAAAGGCCTTTCACATGAATGATAAAACTGAGAAATAAAGGGTTTTACTGGAAAGCTTGAAGGTTTCCAGAAGGTTTGTTTAAACAAAGCTTTAAGGAATAAACATTTATGTCTTCTGTGAATAATCCCAAATATTTGTGAAGTAAAACTTCTTACGCAGTGTGAAAACGGTGCGTTAACTTTCTGTGGTGATATCGGGCTGCAGAAATAACGCCAGAGGAGCCGCGAGAAGTCAGGAGATGTGAGTAATTAAAGCAAAACCAGTCTGTGACTCCTGCTGCCTTTGCAACAGCAACTCAAACAGAATCAAGTAGAAAGCTGAGGCTGTTTTCTCCGGTACGACCACAATAAATGCCTTAAAAATGTCACCGAATCACTGGGTGACGGCAACGATTCAGACTTTAGGACGACCAGCAGCTGAAGCTGAAGCTCGGTGGGATTCAGACTTTAGGACGACCAGCAGCTGAAGCTGAAGCTCGGTGGGATTCAGACTTTAGGACGACCAGCAGCTCAAACTGAAGCTGCTGCTGCTGCGGTTCAAAACCAGTTTAAAAGCTGAAAAGCTGCTCCTGCAGCGTTTCTCCAGCGTTCACTCAGCTGATTAACAGCTCTGCTCTCTCCTCTTTTCACGGGTTAACAGAGCATCTTCGGCCTTAAAATAAAGAGCTTTTTTTAAATAATGCTGCAGAAATAAAAGTGAAAAGATGTTTTTTTGACCAGCCTGGCTGTGAGGGAAGCTTTATGACCTGAGATGGAGGCAGTTTAACACTTACATGACACAGGAAACGGAACTGGTGGTATTTCCACCTGAAGCTGCGATCATAGGCGCCGGGAGACCCGCCCTGTCGAGACCTGCAGACACACACAGACACACACACACACACACACACAGACACACACACACACACACACACACACACACACACACACACACACAGACACACACACACACACACACACACACACACACACACACACAGACACACACACACACACACACACAGAGACACACACACACACACACACACACAGAGACACACACACACACAGACACACACACACACAGACACACACACACACACACACACACACACACACACACACACACACACACAGAGACACACACACACACAGAGACACACACACAGACACACAGAGACACAGAGACACACACACACACACACACACACACACACACACACACACACACACACACAGAGAACACAAACACTCGGTCAGTTTAATAAAATCCAATAAAAATCTGTGCTAATCAACAGAACCCCGATAACCTCCTTGAAGAAGCTCTGATGTCGCAGATGTTAAACTCTCTGCCTGAAATAACTAATCAGTGGCTCCATGTCTGGGCCTGGGCCTGCAGCTGTGTTAGTATAAGCTCCACCAACCCTTCGCAGACTGGAGATGTGCTTTGTCAGCAGCAGAGAGGCGGAGATGCAGAGTCAAAGAAAGATGATGGGAGAGAGAAATGAGGGAAGAAAAGAAGAAGGAGGCCTCTAATGTGTCGGGTTTATGCTCGCTGAGCTGCCAGGCACATCTCGGTTTGGGTTAGGAAACAGAGACCGCAGCAGCAGCAGCAGCTGAAGCAGCAGCTGAAGCAGCTGAAGCAGCAGCAGCAGCAGCTGAAGCAGCAGCTGAAGCAGCTGAAGCAGCAGCAGCAGCAGCTGAAGCAGCAGCTGAAGCAGCAGCAGCAGCTGAAGCAGCAGCAGCTGAAGCAGCTGAAGCAGCAGCAGCAGCAGCTGAAGCAGCAGCAGCAGCAGCAGCTGAAGCAGCAGCTGAAGCAGCAGCTGAAGCAGCAGCAGCAGCAGCAGCAGCAGCAGCAGCTGAAGCAGCTGAAGCAGCAGCAGCAGCTGAAGCAGCAGCAGCAGCTGAAGCAGCAGCAGCAGCTGAAGCAGCAGCAGCAGCTGAAGCAGCTGAAGCAGCAGCAGCAGCAGCAGCTGAAGCAGCTGAAGCAGCAGCAGCAGCTGAAGCAGCAGCAGCAGCTGAAGCAGCAGCAGCAGCTTCTATGTCCTCTATGACCGTGTAACTATCAGCAGGAAAAGCAGCTCCAGATTCACCAACACACACACGCCGTTACAGCAGCAGGACCGGGAGCACACACAGTTGCATGCTGGGAGTAAACACAGAGGCACAAACAGCCACACACATGCCAGCGCAGCCTGCTGGTGTCGCACATCTCCCCAGTTCTGCGGTGAGATGTGAGACTGCTTCAAGGCAAAGCAAACATCCCCCGGCTGAGGAGAGCAGTGTGAACATGTTGCTGTGATGAGTTTATTCAAATATCTCAGATCCCTACGGTGACTCAGACAAGTAGAAGCAGGAAAGTCAATGAAAAGCAACGGATAAAACTCAATAAAGATGCAGATAAAGCTTGGATTTTCCAGGGCATCGTGTGAATCATTATTGGCAAAGCAGTTCTATCAGAATAAGGCAGAATCATTGTGTGATAAAAAGACTTTGATTTAAATCACAATGAGAGTTTTGGCCTGGCAGGCTGGGAGGAAGGGCTGAGAGACGATAGTTACCCTGACTCAAACCCGGGTCTGGGGTCTTTAAAGGTGGTGGTGCGCGAGTTGTGGTCCACAAAATATCGTACTCCCTCTGCGGTGTACTTCATCTCCCAGCCAGGGGGCAGGGGGTGCTCCTTGATCATCCTGCAACAGGGAGAGGGCAGTGAGCACAGTCCCAGGCGGAGGGCCCCGTCCCGGGATGAGACTGACAAACCTCCCCTGCCAACCTGTGGAGCTACAGCCCTGACAGCTAAGACAAAAACATGGCTGAGCTGAGCTGCTGAGCTTTGATTATTCACACTGCTGTCGACTCCCGGAGCTCTAAAGAACAAAATACAGACGACTTTACCGGTGAGAGGCCAAGAAAACCTCCTCACAGTTTCTGCCTCTCCTGCATTTTCATTATTTGAGTCAAAGCTGCTTCACAGATTTAAATTAGTTTAAAAAAGGCGACTCTGAAAGGTCTGAATGGAGAGTTTTAACTCCATAAAGATGGAGATCTGTCTACATTACGGCTTCAATGCATACGGTTAGAAGAGTTTTTGAATAAACTCAGTGTCAAAAGGCGACAAAAACTAAAAGACTGATGATTCAAAAGCTGAAATGTGAGGAGAAAATCAGGAGAAAATCATTTAAAAAGCTCTGAAAGTCTTCCAATCCCAAAGAAAGAGAGGAGGACATCAGCATTCAGAGCAAACTGAAGCAAAAACGCCGTTTCAGATCGGATTCTGGTCTAAAAAGTGATTTTTTGAGCGATAATGTTCCTAAACTATCTGAGCTTCTTTGAATCTTAGCTGCCCTGCTGGGTGAATGTGTCAGATCTTCCCGGTCAGTTTGCATCCGTTTACACGGTGATGAGGACGCCTCCCTCAGCTGTCATACTGTGCAGGATGACCACAGCAGTATGAGCAGACACCCAAAGCCACGCACCACCGAACAAGCAGGCGGACACATGCTCGCACACACACTGAGTCTCACCCCTGGGTCCGAGGGTCGTCCCACTGGGTCGTCCGGGTGTTGTGGTTGACGAAGTACACTCTGCCATTGTCCTGACGCTTCTCTGCAGACACAAACAGGACAGAGAGAGCGCTGAAACAGGCAGAAACGACAGGTTTATGGCGTTCAAAGGGTTCAGAGTCTGTGTTTCTGTGTGGATGGAGCAAAGAATCTCGCCACTAGCAGAGAAAACCAGCGCGTCTGTGTGATATTTCACCGTGGCCTGATCTGAATGCCTCTGAGTGTGAGTTTCAGAGTAACTTCAGTGTAAAAACGACCACGGGCTCAGATGCTTTTCCCCCGGCTTAAAGCAGAATAACTTCTTACAGGAGTGTGCTGTGTGTCTCTGAGCCGCTGGGGCCCCATCCTCCTCCCTCTGACATCTTTTTCTCATTAGCAGCCGTGTGTGGAGGGCCCACAAACAGTAGTGCTCACATTGCAGCTTTCTCCCTGCTCACTCCACCCCACTTTGCTAGTATGAGCCCCCTCTTTCCTCCTCTTTCCTCCATCTTTTCTCCCATCTTTCTCTTCTTGAATCTGAGCCTTGAAATGAGGAAAAAAAACGACCACAGATGAATCTGAGCCAACGATATAATTGAGGTTTTCGTCTTGAGGTACCGCAGCATGTTGAAAAGGCATCATGGGCCGGGAGAAAAAGGCTTTTTGGAGCGTCTGTGAAAAGGCTGCCAGCAGCTTTCCTTATGAATGGATGTGTGTGACACGAGGATTCGGTTACATTACTCATTCTGAAGAGTCCCATCAATAAGGCAGCCTCTGTAATTTAGAGTAAAGCCAGTCCATACCATGATAAATGAGCTGCACACTGAGTAGAAAACAAAAGAGATTTTATCCAGATTTTCTACAACAGAGAGACGTAAATCCGTCAATTAGCAGCTGATCTGCTGACAGCGGACTGGAAGAAGCAGCCTCGGGGACATAATGACCACAGAAGAAGAAGTCTCTGCTGTTTCATTAAGCTATAAAGTCAGAAAATGTTCCCTCAGAGCTCTAACAGCTGCCTGCAGAGATGAAAAGCACATTAATAACCGATCTCCTGACTCCTTGTAAGACTCGTCTCCACCAACACGGCTTTTCACTGAAAGCAGCTCAGACTCCAGATTATTTACCAGCTGTAGCAGGTAGAAGTGCTTTCAGAGACTCAAACATCCAAACTGAAGACAAAAGAAAGCCTGAGAGGAGTGTGTTTGCTGAACTTACCCCAGCCAGGAGGCAGCGGGCCCAGAGGGTCATTTTCCACCGGAGCACCGGACGGCTGAGGGAGAAACAGAAAGAGACAAAACAAATCCCGTTAGGACACCTTTCTGTCTCCTCCTGGCTTCATCTCAGAGCTGGTGCTCCCAGCGCAGCGCGACGGGATCATTCTCTCTGGGGCCTTCAGTGGTTTAGAGGAAGACTAAACAGCTCCCCCAAAGAGATGAAAGTGTGTGACCTGGAGATACGTGTGTTCAGAGCTGGGGGGGGGGTCCTCTCTGCTGCAGCAGCGAGGGGCGACTGAAGGAGCTGGCCGCCGGCCGCTCGTATGCCTTCCAGAGCCCCACGCTCGGTAGGAGGATAAAACAACAAGGCTGTTCCAATGAGCTCACTGGCTGGCTGCTGGCCCCGCCCCCAGCTTCCCGCTCAGCGCCCCGGCACCACTCCCGACCCCACCCTCCGGTCCTCCTCCCGCTCTCTTCTAGCGCTGCTGTGAAAGTAGGCAGGGAAGTGTGATGTCTGAGGGAACTGAGGGAACATTCATGCCTGTTCCAGACTGGACACCCCACCTCCTCCACAACCCCACCCACCCAAACCCTGACAAAAGGCACCTTTATTCACCCTGGGCCTGGAAACCACTGCGGGCTTTGCTCAGCGCACGTAAAGAAAGGTGTGTGTGTGCCACGCTGTGGAAAGTTTGTCCGCAGCAAACAGCCGGTCAATGGCACTCCTTCTTATGTGGAACACACATGAATACATTAGCTGGAGTGGAAAAGTAGCTGAAAAGATGCTTGTTGGGAAGTAGTGAGCGCTGCTGGGTTTTCATGCAAGTTTATCAGAACCGATGATTTAGGTGTGTCCCAAAGACCTTTAGCATCATTACCAGTGAGCAGAGTGCAGCCAGATCACCTGAAAAGGAGCCAAGAAAGGCTTCAATCACCTGAAAAGGTGCCAAGAAAGGCTTCAATCACCTGAAAAGGTGCAAAGAAAGGCTTCAATCACCTGAAAAGGTGCAAAGAAAGGCTTCAATCACCTGAAAAGGAGCCAAGAAATGCTTCAATCACCTGAAAAGGAGCCAAGAAAGGCTTCAATATTCTGAAAAGGAGCCAAACAAGGCTTCAATATTCTGAAAAGGAGCCAAGAAAGGCTTCATTTGCACAAAATAATTAATCATCCAAACAGGAAAGTGGCAGAAGTTGTTTTGGAGGACTTAGTTTCTGTGAAACGGCCGGTTCTGGCAGCACAGGAAGAGGCTGCTTTGGGTGAAACAAACAGAAAAACACCTTTTTCCAAGTGAAAGCTGGAGGTTTTTCTCTCAGGATCATTTCTGAGGTCAGAGAGTGGAGTTATCCACCGAATGTCAACGTCACTTTGAACAGCATTGCTCCCATCTGAAGGAGCTCTGTCATGGAAACTCTGAGGGAGTGGAGCCGGAAAGGCCTGCTGCAGGAGGAGTGGGCACAGAACAGGGTTAAAGGGTGTAGCTCCCAGCCAATCTGTGCCCCGCCGCCCCACCCCTGTGGCTTTCTGTGACTAAAAAAGGTAAAAGGAGAATATAATGATATAAAGACATGATGACTTCATCCTGGCTCTGACCATTCAGCTCCTCGGCAGCTTCCAGACAGAGAGAGGCTGGAGGGGAAGAAAGGGAGGCTGAGAAAACAAGGGAAGCAGCGTGTTGCACAGACGTGTGAAATAAAGGTTGGAAGTTACAGATTCTGGAAGGAGTCCGACACAAAGGCTCCAAGGCCAGGCAACACAGGTGGAAAGGCCCGTCTCAACATGTTGCTCAGTCAGAAAACTGAAAGCTCTGGTTTAGCTTTATCCTCGGTCTCATATCTGCAGAGAGCAGCTCACAGCCTCAGCTTTAACTCACAGCTCAGCTTTAACTCACAGCCTCAGCTTTAACTCACAGCCTCGGCTTTAACTCACAGCCTCGGCTTTAACTCACAGCCTCAGCTTTAACTCACAGCCTCAGCTTTAACTCACAGCCTCGGCTTTAACTCACAGCCTCGGCTTTAACTCACAGCCTCGGCTTTAACTCACAGCCTCGGCTTTAACTCACAGCCTCGGCTTTAACTCACAGCCTCGGCTTTAACTCACAGCCTCAGCTTTAACTCACAGCCTCAGCTTTAACTCACAGCCTCAGCTTTAACTCACAGCTCAGCTTTAACTCACAGCCTCGGCTTTAACTCACAGCTTCGGCTTTAACTCACAGCCTCGGCTTTAACTCACAGCCTCGGCTTTAACTCACAGCCTCAGCTTTAACTCACAGCCTCAGCTTTAACTCACAGCCTCGGCTTTAACTCACAGCCTCGGCTTTAACTCACAGCCTCGGCTTTAACTCACAGCCTCGGCTTTAACTCACAGCCTCGGCTTTAACTCACAGCCTCAGCTTTAACTCACAGCCTCAGCTTTAACTCACAGCTCAGCTTTAACTCACAGCCTCAGCTTTAACTCACAGCTCAGCTTTAACTCACAGCCTCAGCTTTAACTCACAGCTTCGGCTTTAACTCACAGCCTCGGCTTTAACTCACAGCCTCAGCTTTAACTCACAGCCTCAGCTTTAACTCACAGCTCAAACTCACAGCCTCAGCTTTAACTCACAGCCTCGGCTTTAACTCACAGCCTCGGCTTTAACTCACAGCCTCAGCTTTAACTCACAGCTCAGCTTTAACTCACAGCCTCAGCTTTAACTCACAGCTCAAACTCACAGCCTCAGCTTTAACTCACAGCCTCGGCTTTAACTCACAGCCTCGGCTTTAACTCACAGCCTCGGCTTTAACTCACAGCCTCGGCTTTAACTCACAGCCTCGGCTTTAACTCACAGCCTCGGCTTTAACTCACAGCCTCGGCTTTAACTCACAGCCTCGGCTTTAACTCACAGCCTCGGCTTTAACTCACAGCCTCAGCTTTAACTCACAGCCTCGGCTTTAACTCACAGCCTCGGCTTTAACTCACAGCCTCGGCTTTAACTCACAGCCTCGGCTTTAACTCACAGCTCAGCTTTAACTCACAGCCTCGGCTTTAACTCACAGCCTCAGCTTTAACTCACAGCATCAGCTTTAACTCACAGCTCAGCTTTAACTCACAGCCTCAGCTTTAACTCACAGCTCAGCTTTAACTCACAGCCTCAGCTTTAACTCACAGCTTCGGCTTTAACTCACAGCCTCGGCTTTAACTCACAGCCTCAGCTTTAACTCACAGCTCAGCTTTAACTCACAGCCTCAGCTTTAACTCACAGCTCAAACTCACAGCCTCAGCTTTAACTCACAGCCTCAGCTTTAACTCACAGCCTCGGCTTTAACTCACAGCTCAGCTTTAACTCACAGCCTCAGCTTTAACTCACAGCTTCGGCTTTAACTCACAGCTCAGCTTTAACTCACAGCCTCAGCTTTAACTCACAGCTCAGCTTTAACTCACAGCCTCAGCTTTAACTCACAGCTTCGGCTTTAACTCACAGCCTCGGCTTTAACTCACAGCCTCAGCTTTAACTCACAGCTCAGCTTTAACTCACAGCCTCAGCTTTAACTCACAGCTCAAACTCACAGCCTCAGCTTTAACTCACAGCCTCGGCTTTAACTCACAGCCTCGGCTTTAACTCACAGCCTCGGCTTTAACTCACAGCCTCGGCTTTAACTCACAGCCTCAGCTTTAACTCACAGCTCAGCTTTAACTCACAGCCTCGGCTTTAACTCACAGCCTCAGCTTTAACTCACAGCTCAGCTTTAACTCACAGCTCAGCTTTAACTCACAGCCTCAGCTTTAACTCACAGCTCAGCTTTAACTCACAGCCTCAGCTTTAACTCACAGCCTCAGCTTTAACTCACAGCCTCGGCTTTAACTCACAGCCTCGGCTTTAACTCACAGCCTCGGCTTTAACTCACAGCCTCGGCTTTAACTCACAGCTCAGCTTTAACTCACAGCCTCAGCTTTAACTCACAGCCTCAGCTTTAACTCACAGCCTCAGCTTTAACTCACAGCCTCAGCTTTAACTCACAGCTCACAGCCTCGGCTTTAACTCACAGCCTCGGCTTTAACTCACAGCCTCGGCTTTAACTCACAGCCTCGGCTTTAACTCACAGCCTCGGCTTTAACTCACAGCCTCGGCTTTAACTCACAGCCTCGGCTTTAACTCACAGCCTCAGCTTTAACTCACAGCCTCAGCTTTAACTCACAGCCTCAGCTTTAACTCACAGCTCCGGCTTTAACTCACAGCCTCGGCTTTAACTCACAGCCTCGGCTTTAACTCACAGCCTCGGCTTTAACTCACAGCCTCGGCTTTAACTCACAGCCTCGGCTTTAACTCACAGCTCAGCTTTAACTCACAGCCTCAGCTTTAACTCACAGCTCACAGCCTCAGCTTTAACTCACAGCCTCGGCTTTAACTCACAGCTCAGCTTTAACTCAGCCTCGGCTTTAACTCACAGCCTCAGCTTTAACTCACAGCCTCGGCTTTAACTCACAGCCTCGGCTTTAACTCACAGCCTCGGCTTTAACTCACAGCCTCGGCTTTAACTCACAGCCTCGGCTTTAACTCACAGCCTCGGCTTTAACTCACAGCCTCGGCTTTAACTCACAGCCTCAGCTTTAACTCACAGCCTCAGCTTTAACTCACAGCCTCGGCTTTAACTCACAGCCTCGGCTTTAACTCACAGCTCAGCTTTAACTCAGCCTCAGCTTTAACTCACAGCTCAGCTTTAACTCACAGCCACAGCTTTAACTCACAGCCTCAGCTTTAACTCACAGCTCGGCTTTAACTCACAGCCTCGGCTTTAACTCACAGCCTCGGCTTTAACTCACAGCTCACAGCTCAGCTTTAACTCACAGCTCAGCTTTAACTCACAGCCTCAGCTTTAACTCACAGCTCGGCTTTAACTCACAGCCTCGGCTTTAACTCAGCCTCAGCTTTAACTCAGCCTCAGCTTTAACTCACAGCTCAGCTTTAACTCACAGCCACAGCTTTAACTCACAGCCTCAGCTTTAACTCACAGCTCGGCTTTAACTCACAGCCTCGGCTTTAACTCACAGCCTCGGCTTTAACTCACAGCCTCGGCTTTAACTCACAACTCACAGCTCAGCTTTAACTCACAGCTCAGCTTTAACTCACAGCCTCAGCTTTAACTCACAGCTCAGCTTTAACTCACAGCCTCGGCTTTAACTCACAGCCTCGGCTTTAACTCACAGCTCACAGCCTCGGCTTTAACTCACAGCTCAGCTTTAACTCACAGCTCAGCTTTAACTCACAGCTCAGCTTTAACTCACAGCCTCAGCTTTAACTCACAGCTCAGCTTTAACTCACAGCTCAGCTTTAACTCACAGCCTCGGCTTTAACTCACAGCCTCGGCTTTAACTCACAGCCTCGGCTTTAACTCACAGCCTCGGCTTTAACTCACAGCTCAGCTTTAACTCACAGCTCAGCTTTAACTCACAGCCTCAGCTCTAACTCACAGCCTCAGCTTTAACTCACAGCTCAGCTTTAACTCACAGCTCAGCTTTAACTCACAGCTCAGCTTTAACTCACAGCTCAGCTTTAACTCACAGCTCAGCTTTAACTCACAGCCTCAGCTTTAACTCACAGCCTCAGCTTTAACTCACAGCTCAGCTTTAACTCACAGCCTCAGCTTTAACTCACAGCCTCAGCTTTAACTCACAGCTCACAGCCTCAGCTTTAACTCACAGCTCACAGCCTCAGCTTTAACTCACAGCCTCTGCTTTAACTCACAGCTCAGCTTTAACTCACAGCCTCAGCTTTAACTCACAGCTCTTTAACTCTTTAAACTCAGAGCTGTTAGTGAAGCTGTACAACAAACTGTTATTTTCATTACTAGTACTTTTAGTAGTGACTTATTTAAATTAACTTAATGAGTTTAAACTTAATATTCACAAAATGTTTCTTTTATCTTGAGATTGTAAGAGTCACTAAATAAATAGAGCTGTAATTATCAGACTGGAGTTTCCAAAAGAGTTGAAAAAGGTTAATGATCTAAAACAGTGAACTTATTCAGAGCCAACAAATAAACAAACGAGCTAAATGCCTCCATCTGAAATTATCTATTTGTGTGTAAAAAGCAGTGAAAACGAGCGTCTTCTGTTCATGGTAGAAATGGAAATATGAATTAAAGGAGGAGAAGAAGCTGAGGGCAGAAACTGATTACTCTGAGTACTCTGATTACTCTGATCACTCTTACTCTGATTACTCTGATTACTCTGATCACTCTGATCACTCTTACTCTGATTACTCTGATTACTCTGATCACTCTTAGTCTGATTACTCTGACCACTCTTACTCTGATTACTCTGATT
This sequence comes from Leuresthes tenuis, assembly GCA_036924055.1. Classification (NCBI taxonomy): domain Eukaryota; kingdom Metazoa; phylum Chordata; class Actinopteri; order Atheriniformes; family Atherinopsidae; genus Leuresthes; species Leuresthes tenuis. The sequence continues at coordinate 300,087 of JAVGWW010000006.1, read as the reverse complement.
ACTGATTACTCTGAGTACTCTGATTACTCTGATCACTCTTACTCTGATTACTCTGATTACTCTGATCACTCTTAGTCTGATTACTCTGACCACTCTTACTCTGATTACTCTGACCACTCTTACTCTGATTACTCTGATTACTGATTACTCTGATCACTCTGATCACTCTTACTCTGATCACTCTGATTACTCTGATCACTCTGATAACTGATTACTCTGATCACTCTGATTACTGATTACTCTGATCACTGATTACTCTGATCACTCTTACTCTGATCACTCTGATCACTCTTACTCTGATCACTCTGATTACTCTGATTACTGATTACTCTGATCACTCTGAGTACTGATTACTCTGATCACTCTGATAACTGATTACTCTGATCACTCTTACTCTGATCACTCTGATTACTCTGATCACTCTGGGTACTCTGATTACTGATTACTCTGATTACTCTGAGTACTCTGATTACTCTGAGTACTGATTACTCTGATCACTCTGATAACTGATTACTCTGATCACTCTGATTACTCTGATCACTCTGATAACTGATTACTCTGATCACTCTTACTCTGATTACTCTGATCACTCTTACTCTGATCACTCTGATTACTCTGATCACTCTGGGTACTCTGATTACTGATTACTCTGATTACTCTGATCTCTGATCACTCTGATCACTGATTACTCTGATTACTCTGATCACTCTGATCACTGATTACTCTGAGTACTCTGATCACTCTTACTCTGATCACTCTGATTACTCTGATCACTCTGGGTACTCTGATTACTGATTACTCTGATTACTCTGATCTCTGATCACTCTGATCACTGATTACTCTGATTACTCTGATCTCTGATCACTCTGATCACTCTGATCACTCTGATTACTCTGATCACTCTGATAACTGATTACTCTGATCACTCTTACTCTGATTACTCTGATCACTCTTACTCTGATCACTCTGATTACTCTGATCACTCTGGGTACTCTGATTACTGATTACTCTGATTACTCTGATCTCTGATCACTCTGATCACTGATTACTCTGATTACTCTGATCACTCTGATCACTGATTACTCTGAGTACTCTCACAGGCAACCGTTCAGGCCAGGACGTGTTAAAAGAGAGAAGATGTTCAAATGTGTCCAACCAGCACATAAACTGCTCTTTAAAGGGTGTAAAAGACTCGTATTTAAGGTGGAAACTCTGCACATTTTCTGCTGGGTGATGTTTCTGATTCCCTTAAGCAAACCGATAAAAGGCACGGAAGCCAAACTTTATCCCACTTCAGTTAGGGTCGGTAATGTTTGCTTTAGAAACGGTTAATGCCTTAATTTCACTGATAAAACAACCAAAATAAGGAGAAACCATTGCATAACAGCAACATTCCTGTCTAAATGTCATATCACAGGCCTAAAGTAGCAGTTTATTTCTGGTTGGCTTTGCCCTTCACATGAGCATATTTCTGTCAAACCAACAGATGCCTGATAAGAGACATATGTATTAAGTCACACTCTGACTTCCAAAGACACGGTGCATGTGGATAAATGTTGGACCTGAGAACGCATCATATGATGCATTCTTTACAAGCAGAAACGTCATCAAAGGTTTTATAAGAGAGAAATAAGGATATGCTGCAAGGAAGGTGTGGCTTCAACCAAACTGATGAGAAACACAACAAATCAGCAACCTGAGAAATGTCCCCACTTCCCAGATCTACAGTGCACGTGCCTGTGTGTTGGAGGATGTGTGCACGAGCCCGTCACTGCCTCACTTAAGAGCTCCGTTTAAGAGGACGACCGGCCTCTTGACCCTCTTCGGTTGTCATGTGCTGCACAGAAGAAATGTGGCACCTGACCTCAAAATTACAGCCCTGTGAACACATGAGCTCAAAGACACACTCGTGCACGCACAGCAGAAGCACGTGCACGCACAGCAGAAGCACGTGCACACACAGCGAGGACCAACACATCAGCAACTACACAGCAGGGGGGAGTCATGCTGTAAAATGGACTTTTGCTCCCAAGCATCTCCCAGACTGGCCCAAACGTAAGCTCAGAACAGGGGGGAGTCATGCTGTAAAGTGCAGTGCCGGGTGGTGGACTTCTGCTCCAAAGCATCGGCCCAAACGTAAGCTCAGAGCAGCAGAACATGTGGTTCACAGGGGAGCCAGGAGGCCTTCTGCTCCAAAGCATCGGCCCAAACGTAAGCTCAGAGCAGCAGAACATGTGGTTCACAGAGGAGCCAGGAGGCCTTCTGCTCCAAAGCATCGGCCCAAACGTAAGCTCAGAGCAGCAGAACATGTGGTTCACAGGGGAGCCAGGAGGCCTTCTGCTCCAAAGCATCGGCCCAAACGTAAGCTCAGAGCAGCAGAACATGTGGTTCACAGAGGAGCCAGGAGGCCTTCTGCTCCAAAGCATCGGCCCAAACGTAAGCTCAGAGCAGCAGAACATGTGGTTCACAGAGGAGCCAGGAGGCCTTCTGCTGTGAGTTTCCTTGTTCACACACACTGGGCCATAAATAGTCGGCGCTATCAGCAGTGTGGGCATTCCAAGACGGAGCAGAGCGCTATCAACACCGAGGGCAGACCTGCTTCTTGGCTGTTCTCACACACAGGGCGAAGGAGGGGGGGGGAGGTTTCAGCTCAAACCGAATGTTTCTGCTCCCAAAAAGCTGGATCAATACTGACACAGCTGAGCTAACTTATAGCCCTCAGACTGCCTTCCTCCTCTTCAGGTTCTCGTCCTCAGAACCTTTTCAGGGAGAATAAGTCATTCGGTTAAAACCCCACATTTCCAGATACTTTTATTAAAAAAGGGTTAAAGTTTACATGAAAAGAGCCACAGGGAAAAGGGCGGGAACGCCAAAGTGTCATTTCTACACAGGAAATGGGCGGCACAAGCCCCCCCAGAAGAGTCCAACTGTATCCATGAATCCACTGGACTGACTCAGGGGAAAATGACTTATTTGCTCTGAACCAACAATTTCAAACCAAAGGCAACACATTTTCACAGGTGTTTTAGTTCAAGTTCACACCTCCAAGGCCGACTGCTTTAAACACTTTAAAGACTTTAAAAGGCTCGGAGAAGTTCCCCAGAGTGAGGAGCTACAGCTAATGAAAGGTCGGGGGACATGACCGAGGGGGGGGCAGGGAAATATCACAGGGAGGAAACTGAACCGAGTTCAACATCAAGCAACAACCACCTCAAACACTATGACCTTTATTTGAGGTCAGTTTGGCCTGAGGTGACATCACAGCCCCCCCATCTTTAACTCGCTCCATCCCAGAATGGGAAGTCTGAACTGCTGCTTCTAACGATGGTTACTGTATGTTAAACAATGAATAACTAATACTGCTCAACCGGAACTTTGTCCAGCAGAAAATAAAAGATTGAATTTTTACTTCCTGTTTCTGGGAAAATTACCTCGAATACGAAAGCAGGAGTTTCTAAGTAAGGAATCCAAAGTCTCTGAGTTTCCTTTTTGATGTAGAGTGACTCAGTAGATATGTAGAGTGACTCAGTAGATATGTAGAGTGACTCATTAGATATGTAGAGTGACTCAGTAGATATGTAGAGTGACTCAGTAGATATGTAGAGTGACTCAGTAGATATGTAGAGTGACTCAGTAGATATGCAGAGTGACTCAGTAGATATGTAGAGTGACTCAGTAGATATGTAGAGTGACTCAGTAGATATGTAGAGTGACTCAGTAGATATGTAGAGTGACTCAGTAGATATGTAGAGTGACTCAGTAGATATGTAGAGTGACTCAGTAGATATGTAGAGTGACTCAGTAGATATGTAGAGTGACTCAGTAGATATGTAGAGTGACTCAGTAGATATGTAGAGTGACTCAGTAGATATGTAGAGTGACTCAGTAGATATGTAGAGTGACTCAGTAGATATGTAGAGTGACTCAGTAGATATGTAGAGTGACTCATTAGATATGTAGAGTTACTCATTAGATATGTAGAGTGACTCAGTAGATATGTAGAGTGACTCAGTAGATATGTAGAGTGACTCAGTAGATATGTAGAGTGACTCAGTAGATATGTAGAGTGACTCATTAGATATGTAGAGTGACTCAGTAGATATGTAGAGTGACTCAGTAGATATGTAGAGTGACTCATTAGATATGTAGAGTGACTCAGTAGATATGTAGAGTGACTCAGTAGATATGTAGAGTGACTCAGTAGATATGTAGAGTGACTCAGTAGATATGTAGAGTGACTCAGTAGATATGTAGAGTGACTCAGTAGATATGTAGAGTGACTCAGTAGATATGTAGAGTGACTCATTAGATATGTAGAGTGACTCAGTAGATATGTAGAGTGACTCAGTAGATATGTAGAGTGACTCAGTAGATATGTAGAGTGACTCAGTAGATATGTAGAGTGACTCAGTAGATATGTAGAGTGACTCAGTAGATATGTAGAGTGACTCAGTAGATATGTAGAGTGACTCAGTAGATATGTAGAGTGACTCAGTAGATATGTAGAGTGACTCAGTAGATATGTAGAGTGACTCAGTAGATATGTAGAGTGACTCAGTAGATATGTAGAGTGACTCAGTAGATATGTAGAGTGACTCATTAGATATGTAGAGTGACTCATTAGATATGTAGAGTGACTCATTAGATATGTAGAGTGACTCAGTAGATATGTAGAGTGACTCAGTAGATATGTAGAGTGACTCAGTAGATATGTAGAGTGACTCATTAGATATGTAGAGTGACTCAGTAGATATGTAGAGTGACTCAGTAGATATGTAGAGTGACTCATTAGATATGTAGAGTGACTCAGTAGATATGTAGAGTGACTCAGTAGATATGTAGAGTGACTCAGTAGATATGTAGAGTGACTCAGTAGATATGTAGAGTGACTCAGTAGATATGTAGAGTGACTCAGTAGATATGTAGAGTGACTCAGTAGATATGTAGAGTGACTCAGTAGATATGTAGAGTGACTCAGTAGATATGTAGAGTGACTCAGTAGATATGTAGAGTGACTCATTAGATATGTAGAGTGACTCATTAGATATGTAGAGTGACTCAGTAGATATGTAGAGTGACTCAGTAGATATGTAGAGTGACTCAGTAGATATGTAGAGTGACTCAGTAGATATGCACAGCACCAGGAGGTGGTTTTACAAAAGGAACACAGCAATGTGAAGCTCAGGCATTACAGGGATGCAGAATAAACTACTTTATATGAAGGTGCTGGGCTGAAATGATCCGTTTGATATTAAACTACTGGTTCATTTTAAGTTTAAACTACAGGAAATCATTAAAGATCAACCTGCTACTGTAATATTTAGTTTAACATAACAGATTACATGTAATTCTGACTGAGACCTTCGTGTTAACCTGCATTAGAGCTAATAAGAGTTGAGCTGAAGGGAGACTGAGCTATAATCAGCAGAATAAACAGAGTTACTGCAGCCGAGGAGCTTCTGTAAATACCAGAGGACAATAAGACACTGACCACCTCCACCACCTGTTCTTACTTTATGTGCAAATGTTACAGCGTTTTCCACAAAGGGGGGAATTCTCCCTGCTGCTGGTCTTATATGTTCAGCCGAGGAGGGTTAAAGGTCACCTCAGCTGTGTGAGAACAACAGTAAATGTCTTATTTTAGAGCTCCAGGAGGAGGAGACGTGGTGTAAAAGATGAGGATCTGGGTGAGAATGGAGCGACGGTACGTGGTTAAAGGCACTAAAAGATGGAGAGAGTGTCTGCAGGATGGATTAAACGCTGAAGAACTGATTCCAAAGATGAGGATCTGGGTGTGAATGGAGCGACGGTACGTGGTTAAAGGCACTAAAAGATGGAGAGAGTGTCTGCAGGATGGATTAAACGCTGAAGAACTGATTCCAAAGATGAGGATCTGGGTGTGAATGGAGCGACGGTACGTGGTTAAAGGCACTAAAAGATGGAGGGAGTGTCTGCAGGATGGATTAAACGCTGAAGAACTGATTCCAAAGATGAGGATCTGGGTGTGAATGGAGCGACGGTACGTGGTTAAAGGCACTAAAAGATGGAGAGAGTGTCTGCAGGATGGATTAAACGCTGAAGAACTGATTCCAAAGATGAGGATCTGGCTGTGAATGGAGCGACGGTACGTGGTTAAAGGCACTAAAAGATGGAGAGAGTGTCTGCAGGATGGATTAAACGCTGAAGAACTGATTCCAAAGATGAGGATCTGGGTGTGAATGGAGCGACGGTACGTGGTTAAAGGCTCTAAAAGATGGAGAGAGTGTCTGCAGGATGGATTAAACGCTGAAGAACTGATTCCAAAGATGAGGATCTGGGTGTGAATGGAGCGACGGTACGTGGTTAAAGGCTCTAAAAGATGGAGAGAGTGTCTGCAGGTTGGATTAAACGCTGAAGAACTGATTCCAAAGATGAGGATCTGGCTGTGAATGGAGCGACGGTACGTGGTTAAAGGCACTAAAAGATGGAGGGAGTGTCTGCAGGTTGGATTAAACGCTGAAGAACTGATTCCAAAGATGAGGATCTGGGTGTGAATGGAGCGACGGTACGTGGTTAAAGGCACTAAAAGATGGAGGGAGTGTCTGCAGGATGGATTAAACGCTGAAGAACTGATTCCAAAGATGAGCAACACGACTAAAGACAGCCGGATGTGCATAAAAACAGACACAAAGAGACAGAAACACACACTTCACCAGAACTAAAACACCTGCATACAGAGTGCAGGGTGCAGCTCTTTTACTGAAGCCTGTAAGGCTTTTAAGGCTGGTTTTACTAACAGTCTGTAGAGGAAGCTCTTCTGTATTAGTCTTTATGGTCTGTCTGACCTTGGCAGCTTCACGGAGAGGACAAGGACCGTCAGAGACTGAAAGTGTGTGGAGCACAAGCCTCTTCCTTCAGCCTTCTGATGAACCACCACAGAGCTGAGCTTCACTTTCAGTGTAACTGATCCCAGCTGAGCACAGAAACTCTGAGCAGCAGAAACGTGTCACACAACAGGGCTCCAAGCAGGTCAATGCCAAACCTCTGAGTGGAAAAGCCTCTCAAGGCTGAAGCCACAGCAGATAAAGCCCAGCTGGAGGTTCAGGTACAGCATCAACACCGCGGTTCAGAGCGATTTGGGTGCATTACGGACATCTCTGAGATCCAAAACAAAATCATCTTTGCAGGCAATTCTGCTGCTTTCTAATGATTTGGTCAAAGTTTCCAAGCTGCCACTTTCTCAGCAGCCATGATGGAGGTAAAAATAACAACAGATGTAACATTTGCAACTGTTGGCCGGCTCTGATCTTTCTAAAGGTCTGACCTGCCACTTCTAATTTCCCCAGAACAACTATAATCAAACACACACTGAATAATTTTTGCAGTTTCAGTTCGAATCGAACATTTAAGTGTAAAGAAAACCACAGCGGCCATTAAAATTTTGTGCATTTCCTCCAAAAACCGCAGCGGACTAAAGGTCCTTTTCTCAGAAGTTTTTATTCAAATCCAGCAGAAACAGAAACACAGCACATCTCTTTTTCCCTTTTCTACTCGTCTTAGAACATAAAAGTGCATCAGAGGACATATTCTGAACCTAAAGGAAGCCCAAACTTATAATAACGTGCTGTATTTGGACTGTTGGAAATGAAAACCAATGTGCTAAATGATGGGTAGAGGAAAGAAATAAGGTGCCTTTAGGTTAGAGTCCCCAGACCCAGTATAATCACTTAATCCATAATCAAGTGTCTGTCTGTGCTTGAATGGGGGGGGGCATGTGCACGGTGTGCTTACTGAGTGGGACCCACTTTGAGCCATTCCTGGCGGCCTTTGGCTCAGTAAATCACTGTATTGTCTAATTGTAAAGCAGAAAGTACCTGGTAGAGGAAGCGCTGGCTGAACTGGTGCATGGCGCCCTGCAGCTGGCTGCGCTGGCTCTGCCACTGCTGGTAGTTACGCACCGACTCGGCCGTGGGCCTCTGCCAGGTGGTGGTTCTGGTGTTGTGGTCCACATAGTAGAACCGGCCCCGCTGGTCCACTCGCTTCTCCCAGCTGGAACAGGACAGAGGGCTGAGTTTCAACAACATTTCCACAGAACAGCCCATGAAGTGGGTGGAAAAAGCACCAAAAGGCTGCCGGTGGTAATAGAACTGATTTATAGGCAGGGAAGAGAAACAAAGACAAGAAAAGGAAGGAAAACAGTAAGAGGAGGCAGTTAGAGAGGGAGCCGAGAACGGAAGGAAAGAGGGGATGAAAAAGTAAGGATGTAAAGATATAGCAGGACAGAGATGGAGATAAAGGGAGGATAGTTGTTAAAAATGTAACTTTAAAAACAAAAACAGCCCAGAAAATGATCAGTGACCCAAAGAAATCCGTTCTGTGTGAAATATCTGCTGGACATTTTTCATTTTTCATTGTGTTCCTGACAGTTTGGCTCAGCCTGGGTTAAAGAAGGCTGAAGGGTTAAAGAAGGCTGAAGGGTTAAAGAAGGCTGAAGGGTTAAAGAAGGCTGAAGGGTTCAAGAAGGCTGAAGGGCTAAAGAAGGCTGAAGGGTGAAAGAAGGCTGAAGGGTTAAAGAAGGCTGAAGGGTTAGGGCTGAAGGGTTAAAGAAGGCTGAAGGGTTAAAGAAGGCTGAAGGGTTAAAGAAGGCTGAAGGGTTAAAGAAGGCTGAAGGGTTAAAGAAGGCTGAAGGGTTAAAGAAGGCTGAAGGGTTAAAGAAGGCTGAAGGGTTCAAGAAGGCTGAAGGGCTAAAGAAGGCTGAAGGGTGAAAGAAGGCTGAAGGGTTAAAGAAGGCTGAAGGGTTAGGGCTGAAGGGTTAAAGAAGGCTGAAGGGTTAAAGAAGGCTGAAGGGTTAAAGAAGGCTGAAGGGTTAAAGAAGGCTGAAGGGTTAAAGAAGGCTGAAGGGTGAAAGAAGGCTGAAGGGCTAAAGAAGGCTGAAGGGTTAAAGAAGGCTGAAGGGCTAAAGAAGGCTGAAGGGTTAAAGAAGGCTGAAGGGTTAAAGAAGGCTGAAGGGTTAGAGAAGGCTGAAGGGTTAAAGAAGGCTGAAGGGTTAAAGAAGGCTGAAGGGTTAAAGAAGGCTGAAGGGTTAAAGAAGGCTGAAGGGTGAAAGAAGGCTGAAGGGCTAAAGAAGGCTGAAGGATTAAAGAAGGCTGAAGGATTAAAGAAGGCTGAAGGGTTAGAGAAGGCTGAAGGGCTAAAGAAGGCTGAAGGGTTAGAGAAGGCTGAAGGGCGAAAGAAGGCTGAAGGGTGAAAGAAGGCTGAAGGGTGAAAGAAGGCTGAAGGGTTAGAGAAGGCTGAAGGGTTAGAGAAGGCTGAAGGGTTAGAGAAGGCTGAAGGGTTAAAGAAGGCTGAAGGATTAAAGAAGGCTGAAGGGTTAGAGAAGGCTGAAGGGTTAGAGAAGGCTGAAGGGTGAAAGAAGGCTGAAGGGTTAGAGAAGGCTGAAGGGTTAGAGAAGGCTGAAGGGTTAAAGAAGGCTGAAGGATTAAAGAAGGCTGAAGGGTTAGAGAAGGCTGAAGGGTTAGAGAAGGCTGAAGGGTTAGAGAAGGCTGAAGGGTTAGAGAAGGCTGAAGGGTTAGAGAAGGCTGAAGGGTTAAAGAAGGCTGAAGGGTTAGAGAAGGCTGAAGGGTTAAAGAAGGCTGAAGGGTGAAAGAAGGCTGAAGGGTGAAAGAAGGCTGAAGGGTTAGAGAAGGCTGAAGGGTTAGAGAAGGCTGAAGGGTTAGAGAAGGCTGAAGGGTTAAAGAAGGCTGAAGGATTAAAGAAGGCTGAAGGGTTAAAGAAGGCTGAAGGGTTAGAGAAGGCTGAAGGGTTAGAGAAGGCTGAAGGGTTAAAGAAGGCTGAAGGGTTAAAGAAGGCTGAAGGGTTAGAGAAGGCTGAAGGGTTAGAGAAGGCTGAAGGGTTAAAGAAGGCTGAAGGGTTAGAGAAGGCTGAAGGATTAAAGAAGGCTGAAGGGTGAAAGAAGGCTGAAGGGTGAAAGAAGGCTGAAGGGTTAGAGAAGGCTGAAGGGTGAAAGAAGGCTGAAGGGTTAGAGAAGGCTGAAGGGTTAAAGAAGGCTGAAGGGTTAGAGAAGGCTGAAGGGTTAGGGTTAGGCTGAAGGGTTAAAGAAGGCTGAAGG